>CM054378.1:2300126-2978331 GCA_028858755.1 Ara ararauna
TGCCTTTTTCTCCAGAGAAACCTGCACGCTCTCCTTTGAGTAACTGACAAAATCCAGAAAGAAATCCAGAAGATCTGTGCTAAGAGCCCTGAAAATGAGCAAAGAGCGAGGGAGCTTCCTAACCAATAAAAGCCACAGCCTAGAGTTTGTCTTATTGCTTCCTTCTTGTCAAAAAAGGAGGTCTGCGCCTACAAGGTATTTCAATAGGAAATCTCTGAAATGCTGAATGTAATCTACTGGGATGCTGCCCTGAAGCAGAAGTCTCTGTCACCTTTAAGCAGCAGGGCTTATGCTCCCCTGATGATAGCAAGAGGGCTGCTGGGCAGCTGTTAGCCTGGATCAGGATGCATTTCCTCCCCTGGAAGAACACCACCATAAGAAGCAATTTTCCATCAGGGTGAAACTCTCCTAGCAGACAGATATAAACATTTCTTGCAGCATGTTCTTGCTCCTGACACCCACAGAAGATGAAGGCATGTTCAGCTCTGAATGCTGTGGCAGTAATGCCTTTGTCCCTGCTAAATCTGTGACTGAGGTGGAGCTACAGGATGCATGAGACATGGAAGTGGGGACATCAAAGAGGGTTGTATGCAACTAGACAGACACAGTGCACTGGCAGTGCTGCAGCAGCAAGGCAACTACAGCAGAAAGCCACAGCGCTGGATCTCATCTCCAGCACAAGCCCTCAATATTCACAGGACATGCTGCTCCTGCGGTTAACAATATCCCAGCTGTGAAATAAATACCTCCTCAAAAGAAAAAACAAAATAAACAAAGCAAACAAAACCAAACCAAAAACACTGAGAAAAAAAACCAAAAAACCCAAAAACCCAAACAGCAAACATACATGAAAGACAGTATATTAATCGGAACATCCAGCTCGGCTTTCTACCCAACAGTCTAGGTATGCACATGGAAGCTATCAAGGTAGCCACTGATTAACTTAACTTACACTTACCCCTTATGCCGAGATGGAAAACTGCATCTATATAACAACATTTCCTTAAACAATGGTTTATCTGTTCACAGCGCGAATGGAAATCATTTGTGACTCTTTATGCCACAAGTCACCAGCTCCTGTGTCACTGGTAGCCCATTCGATACAGGAAACTGTAAGTTATCAAACGTTCCTGATGTACCCTTGGCAAAATGTTGCATTCCAGGGAAGTTGGTGAGGAGAGGGAAGAAATCTGTGTGACAATCTCGGCTCCTCATGCCTGCCAGGGAAGAGCAGCTTTGCTCTTTAATGGATATTACTGCAAATACCTTATGAAAAATATCTTCTGAGCATGCCTATAGCAGGGAAAGGCACAGAATTTGTACATGGCATTGAACTGAGAAGCCCTGATATTTTGAAAATAATTGCTATTTCTCAGGTAGAAATAATGCGTCTTCAGGCTTTTTAAATTATTTGTAATGAGTTCTCTGGGGTGCCACATCATTGTGTCACCTCAGGATTCAGTGCAATTATCCAAACACACCTCTTAGACAGGAAAAGCTATATCATTCCCACCGCAAAGAAAGTGAACTGCACACTACAAATTTCTCCTTCAAACCCAACACATACAAAGGTCACTTGCACTGCTAGGAAGAGAGGCTCGAGTCTTGCTGACATTCTGCAGTGCTTTCCTCACAAACCCCCCCTTTTTACCATAATGGAGGGACGGTGAGCATTCATTGCCCTCAGAGCTTATCCCAAAAGGCCCTTCTTCATGTATGCTTTCTTTATAATCCAGAATGAATGTGGATCTATATTCACTGACAATCCATTGCCCAACAAAATAAACACCAAAGAGGAAAACTCCAGAACTAGGGACGTTCGGATTTAACTCCCAGCCTCAAGTAAGCAACCAGAGAAGACTTCTATTTCTGTAGCTGCCTCGAGATTTGCCTTGCTTCACTCATCATTTTTTCTATAAGCCAAGGACATGTCAAATCTAAATTCTTCTCACAGATGTTGAGGTGAAAACAATGGCAGGTACCGATCCCTGGGAATTTTCAACCTGATCCGCAGTCTTTACTCACATATATTTATGTACAATTGATGTGCATAAGGGCTTCTAACATTGCTTTCTTTAGTACCTATCCCTGACCTGAAGCACAGAGCTACATCACAACTTAGACAGATGCACCATGCTGTACCTGAAATGCAAGTAACCACTCAAGTACCTTTCCCCTGCAAGCCCCCAAGTGTTTTACACCTCCAAACCTCACCAAAGAATTGCAACAAAAGTTGTCTCCATTCTTCCAAAGCCACCCAAACAATACCATTCAGTTCTATGGCAGGCTGGACCAAGACCCAGTTGATAACTTTCCAAGGCAGGCAAAGCCCAGTGCAATTCGAGGTCTGTAAATTCTTATTAAGGTCTGCTGCTGCATACCCCTCAGTGACAGCTAGCACAACAACTGTTTGGACAAAAGAGCTGGGAGGGATTGGGCTGAGCACGGACATTTTCATGCAACCGTTGCAGTGTGGCAGTTCGGGCTGGGACCACTGTTGCCAGCAAGAGAACACACGCATGAAATGAGCTGCCCTATGTCGGGTGTGCATCGCAGGCAGCACAATGGATGGAGCATACTGGTACCCAAAGGCAGTGAGCATCCCGCTGCTGACATCACCCCTCCTGCCAGGGGTTCCAAGCTCATCCCACCTCCCGCTCCCTACTGAAACCCCAGAGGGGAACAGCGTGAGGCAGCACACAGTGTGCTGCAAAGGCTGTACCAGAACCCACACTGGGCTCCGAAGTCTCAGCAATAAGGAAAACAAATGGTGTTTTGTGCTTTGCAGTCGCTACATAAATATAAACAATTTCACCTCCTCCTGCATCCAAGTTCCTGGATATTTGGCACAGTGTATAGGCACAAACAGATTCACATACACACACACTCCCTCCCAGGCCTATAGCTCCTTTCAATAGATAGGTTTCAAAGGACCAAATCCCTCACAGGCACTTTAGGGAAGGTGCTTTCCTCTTTCTCCCTTGCTATTCCCTCCTTTGCCTTACAGAATTTAGTGCCTTTTTACTTTGCTCAGGTCAGGATGACAACCAAGAGAAACTGTTGTTCTAAAATCACCCAGTCTGAATGCTTTGTGCCTTTCTCATATGCCGGCAAAGTAACATCTCAGCACAAGAGGAAGGAGATGCACTTGGAAATGATCACTGTGTCTCCGCAAACAGCCACTTGCAGCATTTACTGTCGGAAAGAACTACATCAGTCATCCATGACCAAAGCAAGGCCAGCCTTGCAGTCTGGTTTAGTTAACCCAACCCGTCACTGCAGGCTCTCCTGTGGTTTCTGTCATGGTTAAGTCTCATCCTCCTGGCTTCCATTCCCAAATCTCAAGCACAAGGAAAGCCCCACACCCTGGTGACTTCCACTTTGCATTCACCTATCAAGCAGAGGCACAAAATCCTAATGGATCCAGAAAACTGAAGTCTAGACTTTGCTCATCACCACTGATTTGCTTTATAACCCTGGGTGAGTTACAGGGCTTATCTGAGGAACAGGAAGCATTTGAATGGTTACTTCTAGCCACTTCCATAAGCTTTCAGATGAAAATATCTCAATGAATGGGGCTCCATGCAGCTTCTTGTCATCTGAATAATCCTTAACACCAGATCCCTCTTCCTGCCTGATTTCTGCTGTGGTTAAGAAGCCTCAAGTAGTAAGATTAAGAAGACTAAAGGAACAAGACATAGGCCCTAAAGCAGTCAGCTAAGGAGCCTAACTTAATGGGAACACCTGCAAAGGACTCAGAGCTGGAAAATAAGCTTTGCAATATTGGCTGCTGTGTCTCAAGGCACAAAGGGATTGCTCCAGACTCAAAAGGGAGCAAAACCAGCATATCCTCCTGCCACAGCTCATAGGGCAGAATCCTAGCATAGTTCCAGCCAGGAAGATCAGCACTACCCTGAAGTTGCTCTTACATATGGTATGAACCAGGCATCGCTTCCCCCTGTCCTACCAGCCCTATGAAAGCTATCACAGGAGTCCAGAGCCAGATGTCTCTATAAGCACAGCCTGCCCAGAAGCAACGATGTGACCCTCAAAGTCCCCCCTAGGACCACCACGCTGCCCTTCCCCAAGGCATAACAGCAAGACACCCCTCAACCCAAGCCAGCATCCCCACATTCTCCTGCCTTTGCCCTTATATCACCTGCAGCAGGGCCTGAAAGCTCACTGAACACAGCTCAGAGCATCCCATCAGCCCTTAACCCTTCCTTCTCCCACAAAGGCAGAAGAAAAACTGAATAAAGGAAAAGACACAGAAATAGAGCACCTTGAACTCTGCAGCTACAAGATACTTTCAGGCAGTAGGTAGCCTTAGTGAAGTGGGAAGTTCTGATAAAGCAAACCATAGGAAAACTGTGCCCAGAAGCTCAGAAGGGCAAGAGTTACACCAGCAATCGCAACCCCATTTCTTTGCCCAGATGGTGCCTTGAACATAAACTGTCAAAGTCATTACTTTGACTTTTTTATCAGGGTTACGTTTGCTTTATTCCTTTTAATATTCCATATGCTGGTCCTATAATACATTTCTTTGTATTCCTCTTCCCTTTTCTTCTCTTTGTTTGTTCCATTCATGACTTATCACCTTCTGGTGGCAATTTAATTATCAGATCTATATTATTAGTGGTTTTTTTTTCCTTTTAGAATATAATAAAGAGTTCCAGCACAAAACACTGCAAGTAATTCAATTTCCAGCCGTGAGGAAGGAAGTTGGATGCATTCAATGAAAGGGAGGAGAGGACCTGTCTGTGACATTTTTCATAAAAATAGAATAGCACTTTGTACTTTTTAGCATCTTCTATTTGGAGTACTTTGTGGCTTCGTGGTCATTAATATTGCTCAACGTTGCCCTGGCACTTTTCATCTACGGCTTTCACAGCACTTTTGGAAGGTGAATTGGGATCAGCCTCTCTATTTTGCACCCAGGGAAAGAATGTGAAAGCCAGTATAACCCAGACAGCCAGGGCTCCTGTTGGGATGAGATCCCAGCAGCCTGGAGCCCCTAACTAACGCCCTTTCCATTGGATCATGCTGTACCTCCATGTGAAGTGCTGCTTGTCCTTTTCCTTGAGTAGAGCCCTTTGTCTGTGTAGCAGCTCCCTGACTTATCCATGGATACAAAGATCTCCAGATAGGGCCTATGGAACTATATCCTCAGCAGGAAGCCATTTACTTTGTTATGAACTCTTTCCAATCCCCTTGCTCCCTAATAACACGCAAAATCACTGTCTTGAGAATTAATGTCTCCAAATAAGAAATAGGATCCTTCAGAATGGCTTTTATTTTGCCACCTCTAGCTTCTTCCTCAAATAGGTAGGTTCTTACTTTTCCTATCCATAAAGACAGCTTCTGCAGCCGCAGCTCCAAACGCAGCACTCAGAATGACAGAAGAAGTTATGTTCTGATCAGTTAAGTATACATAGAAAGAGCTCTCCTTGTTTTGCTGCTTCTTTAAATACCAGAGAGTTTTCTTTGCTGCAGATCAAAGCTTTCATGGCTTTTCTTTTGTTCGCTTGGTTTTTTGTACATTTGTTTCTTAGGGTCAGAAATGATTGAGAACACAATGGAGAGAAAGAAATCGCCTTTTCTTTCCCTTTTGCTTTTAAAATGAAACAACTAAAAACCATTTCTGCTCCAAAACTATCACCCACACTCAAAACACCCACAAAAACCATGGAAGGGGGGGGAGAAAGACAGGAAAAAAAACCCTAGAAACACATTCACAGAACTAGCACGTGCGTAACAGATGTTTTTAGGGAGGGGGTTATTACTAGGGAATTACTGTATCTGCGAGCCAAAACAACAGCACTCCCTGATGCCAACTCCAGCTGTTCCTCCCTTGTAAAATTGATGAGCTGTTTTCAAGAGCTTGATTAGATCTTGGGATGGAACTTCAGTATTAGCCACAAAGATGCCTTTAATTGCCGGAACGCGGTCAGGTCTCGCAATGACACAAAGCGTGCTGGTAGCTGGCTGGCTAGAGAGCATGTTCCTTGAGATGCCCCTGAGCTCAAGTGAGAAGTCCAGCCAGACATCAGATCTGCTCCAAACACCAGTGAAGAGGCTGACAGAGGCAGGCTGAGTTTTAAACAAGCAAGTGCATTAGAGGGAGATTTCAGTATCTTCCCAACAAGTTCTTCACAGAGCTTCAAGGGGCATCTTGCACTGGAACAACTGCAGCTACTGTGCTCATGGCTTGTGAGGGACACCGGCTGAGCCTGAGGTTTATACAGCAGCCTGGAACCCGTGCAAGACATCTGCAGGTTGTTCAAAACCTGAAGGTGGTCATATCCACTTCCATATCCACCCTCAGGCTGTGATGCTAAGGTGACATCCTGAGCATGTTTTGCTGTTAGAAGTCTTCTAGCAGGTACCATGAAAGTAAGAATTTTATCTCACCGAAGCAACATTCAGACTTTATAAATTTACGCCTGTTTCTTTCCTAAGGAAAAACTCCCTTATTTCTAAAATCCCAGAAAAGACCACGGCTTTTCCATGGACAAATCATGCTCATCAGCTCTGCAGAAGGCTGCCCAAAGCAACTGAAGCTGAGGCTAGATGTTGCCATGTTCAGCTACCTAGTCTATTAGCTCAAATACTCCACCCTCCACACACGCTTCCAGCCACCAGAAATAGAAAAAGAAGCACAAACTGATGACATGGACTGTGCAGCCACTAACTACCAAGGCCTGTGCCATTTCTGAGCTTGTGGCTTGACGTATTTTTATGCCACAGAGATCTCAAATGGCTCAAGACCTGTAAGACAACAGCCTTAAAGTATCTGCCAAGGAAACACAATAAGGGACATAAAAACGTAAAGAAGAAATTGGAAAAGCAGTGGGATTATTAATTGCTACCTTTTAAGCAAAGCTCTCTGTAGTACCAGGACCTTTTGTGGCTTGGCATTTGTAGCCTTGCTAAATTAGAGCCATAAAAGAAAGTGGCCGCTCTGGACACAAGTAAAATCAGGTGTAACATCAAGGGTTACTAGTTAGTTCATCATCCTTCAGCATACTGAAGACTAAAACCCCCTAACGCCTATACTGCCATCCCCAGCTGGGCTGACGCAGAGGATATCAGGAGACAGCCCCACATGAGGCACAAACTACCCTAGCTGTCCTGAGGAGAAGGGACGCTGTTTGTTACCAGGTCAAAAGACCGATGTGGAAAGTAGGACGATCATGGCTTTATCTTCTCTTCCCCTTTGAGATGATTTACACCCGTAGGAGTGCAAGGAGCAATCAGCCCCTCTCTCCTGCCTGTCAAACCGTAGAGCATGTAAGCCAAATCACTGGTAATATTCCATTGGAATTCAGCAGACTTTGGAGTCAGCCCCAGGCTCAGACTTGGCATGTCTTTTTGGAAGCCCAGTATCTGATCATTATTAAGATGTGAGGGGCTCCTGTGAAGCAGAAGCCTTAGCATTCCTGCTGAAATGAGACCTGAAGCACTGAAAAGCTGGATCTGCTGGGCTGCATCTTGCCCTGCGCTCAGGAAACTCAGCACTGCTCCAGGAGCAGAGTGAAGATATGGAAGTGATGTACTCAGGTGACTGGAGGTATTTTAGCATGTAGCCTTTCCCAGGGCAAGCAGCACATGGGGTCCTTCCCAGGCTAGATAAATACTGTACTGTGGTCATTGGAAATTACCCTTATCCTCATATAAATTGGTAGAAAACTCCATTAGCATCCTCAAAAAGACTGGGCGAGAGGCACGAGGACCTTGCTTAAGCCTAATGAAGTCACCTTAGTGGGATGCCAAAATGCAACCCTCACACCATGATCATTTTAACCCCAGGAGGACCACAAATTCTGCATGTGCTCAGCCAAAGAAGCAGAGCTCTCCCATTAGCACTCTTTAGGCTGCTACACACAGGTGGATGGCAAAGCAAGGAGCAGAGAGCCACTGCTGTCTTTCTTATGAAAGAAGGATTAACAAAGAGTCTGTCAGTAGGAGCTCACTAGGAAGAGATGGCCATAATGGCAGAGCAAGTGAACAGCATGTGTTTAAACAGCCCATAATCCTATATTTACACAACAGGCCTTAATGACTCATTCAGAGCCATTGCAAAGAACCAAGTAAATAGCCTGCTTAGAAAGGCTGTTACTTTAAATTTACTCACTAGACCTTCTGCTGTGGGAGCTGTGAATGTGATGGAGAGCCAAAAGGAGCCCTCTTGATTTTTTTTTTTGGGGGGGGGCTATGAAAAGCTAGCTAATAATGATACTGAAAACCACTTTCAATAGGAACTATACCCTCACTTTGCACCAGTGGAGAACAACCATTAGCACACTTTGCAAAGGAAAGGGATGCATTTACCATCACCTGGAGTCTCTTCATAGAGACGGGATGCTCTCCAAAAGTGACGCTCTTATTCAACACATTATTGAACTCAGGAGCACTCACCTGTGTGGTGAGACAAAAATGCATTCCCTTCACTGCCAGAACTACTTGGAAGGTATAAAATGGCCTGATTTACACATCTATTATTCAAATGGTCTCTTCTGGCTCGAAAATATACTGTGTTTGAGACTGGCCACTGGATTTATTCTCTCCAATGTTTATTCACGTAAACACTCAAATCTTCATTAAAGTCAAAACTATCCCCACAAATCAGAGCGAAGCAGGCAGCTATTAGCATGTGAAATGAAGGTGACATTAAAGAGTTAGAGGTTTACATAGCAAATAATTATAAATCCAAAGTTAATGGACACTTATGAAATGAACTGTAAAGATCTGACACTCAAGAGCAACTCACAGCAGAAGCCTCAGCTAACATCTGTGCTTTCGAGCCCAACACATTATTCAAGATCCTATTTGAACCTTTATTAATTGATCCTCAAAATCCCCATGGAGTACCAGCAAGCACCAGTACAGAGCAAATCATTAATAAGAAATCATCTATGCACTTAGTTTTTCTTCTTGTTTGTGATTGTCTACACACATCATTAAATCCATTTATTATACACAACTCACAAGATTTTCTCAATAATAATTTGCTTGCAAATGGTTTCCTATTTGCAGCTAGAAGGAAGAAGAGAGGAAACCTGCTTCTTGCTGTTCCCTGATTAATTACAAAGGCCAGACAATCAGCATGGGGTGACCCAGGAACTGGGAATCAAGTATTTGATTTAGATGGCTTGCAGCAATCTGCTCTAGTGGAAGGCATCCCTGCCTACGGCAAGGGGCTGGAACTAGATGAGCATGAGAACCCTTCCAACCCTAACCAGTCTGTGATCGTATGATTCAATGTGTAATGAATATATCATTTTAAATCTCAATTAAAAGAGTTAGGACTTTGTATTTAAGGAAAAGTTGCTTTCTCCTTGTGTTAGAAGAAGTGCCAAACTGGCACTCAGGCAGTACCATAAACCCAATGCATAATCACTTACCTCTCCTTGTGCCCACATGTAGAGTGCCTGCATCCATAGGGGTAAAAGGGATAAGGCTGGAAGCACACATGAGCCTGAGCATTCACGCGGCTGGTGACCTAAAACGTAAAGCCACAACTCCTACATCAACACCACCTTGTTCAAAGAGATCTGATGGAACTTCACACTGATGGGAGCTGCTGTTTCCTTCTCCCAAGCACTCATATGGAACCATAGAATGGTTTGGGTTGAAGCGACCTTAAAGATCCTTTTCACGCTCCCACCGCTTTTCTGCCTCTAATTTCTTCTTGGCCTCCCACCCATTTCCAACCTCTACATTCTCATGAGCCTCCCACCCCTTTTTGGCCTCAAATATCTTTTCAGCCTCCAACCCCTTTCTGGCCTCTAATTTGTTCTTGGCATCCCACCCATTTTCAACCCCTCCTTTCCTTTCTGCCTACTGTCCCTTTACAGCCTCCAATTTCTTTTCAACTTCCATCCATGTTAGGACTTCCACCCCTTTTCAGCCTAATTTCTTTTTGGTCTTCCACCCATTTCACTCTCCCACCCCTTTTTGGCCTCCCACTCCTTTTTGACCCCAAATTTCTGTTTACCCTCCCACCCCTTTCCAGCCTCCCACCATTTCTGACCTCTGATTTGCTCTTGGACTCCCATCCATTTCACCCATTTTCAACCTTTCATTTCCACCTCCCACCCCTTTTTGGCCTCTAATTTCTTTTCAGCTTCTCATCCCTTTCAGCCTCCAACCCCTTTTTGGCCTTCCACCCCTTTTCAACCTCTAATTTCTTCTTGGTCTCCCATCCCTTCCCAGTTTCCCACCCCTTTCAGGCCTCCAATTTCTTCCTGGCCTCCCACCCATTTTCAGCCTCTACATTCTCCTTAGCCTCCCACTCCTTTTCTGCCTCAAGTTTCTTTTCGTCCTCCCAACCCTTTCAGCCTCCCACCACTTTTCAGCCTCTTATTTCATGTTGCTCTCCCACCCCTTTTTAGCCTCCCACCCATTTTCAACCTCCCTTTTCATTTCTCCCACCCACCCCTTTATGGCCTCAACTTTCTTCTTGGCCTCCCACCCCTTTCCAGTCTCACACCCTTTTTGGCCTCCCACCCCTTTCTGGCCTAAAATCTGTTCTTGGCCTCCCACCCCTCTCAGCCTCCCTCTGTTTTTTGGCCTCCCGCTCCTTTTGACTTCAAATTTCTTTTCACCTTCCCATCCCGTTTTGGTCTGCATTTCTTCTTGGTTTCCCACCCCTCTCTGGCCTTCCACAACTTCTGGAGTCTGATTTGTTCTTTGCCTCCATCCCATTTTCAGCCTCCCACCTGTCTTCACCTCACATTTCTTTTCATCCTCCCATCCCTTTCCAGCCTCCCAGCAATTCTTGGCCTCCCACCCCTTTCAAGCCTCTCTCCCTTTTGAACTCCCCCCTTTCTTCTTGGCCTCCCACCTCTTTTTCTCTTCCCACCCATTACCAGGCACCCCTTTTCAGCTTCTAATTTCATGTTGGCCTCCCAAACCTTTCTGGCTTCCCACCCCTTTTCAGCCTCCCACCTACTTCCAATCTCTTCTAGTTTTGCCTCCCACCTCTTTATGGCCTCGATTTCTTTTTTACTTCCCACCCCTTTTCAGCCCCTCACCCCCTTTTTGGCCTCTAATTTCTTCTT
Organism: Ara ararauna; assembly: GCA_028858755.1. NCBI lineage: Eukaryota > Metazoa > Chordata > Aves > Psittaciformes > Psittacidae > Ara > Ara ararauna. The sequence continues at coordinate 2,311,190 of CM054378.1, forward strand.
GGCCTCCCACCCATTTTCCAGCCTTGTTCTCTTTTTCGACCTCCAAACCCTTTCCGGCCTCCCACCCGTTTTCAATCTCTCATTTCCACCTCCCACCCCTTTTCAGCCTCAAATTTCTTTTCAGCATCCCACCGCTTTTCAGTCGCCACTTTCTTCTTGGCCTCACACCAGTTTTTGCCCTCCCATTCCTTTTCAGTCTCCCCCCTTTTCAACGTCCCTCCCATTTTTAGCCTCTACTTTCTCATCAGCCTCCCACCCCTTTTTGGCTTCAAGTTTCTTGTTGATCTCCCACCCCTTTTCAGCCTCCCACCTATTTCCAACCTCCCTTTTTATTTCTGTCTCCCACCCCTTCGTGGCCTCCAATTTCTTCTTGGCCTCACACTCCTTTCCAGCCTCCCACGCCTTTCTGGCCTAAAATCTGGTTTTGCCCTCCCACCCATCTCTACTTCCCACCATCTTTTGGCCTCCCACTTCTTTCCGCCTCAAATTTCTTTTCAGTTTCCCATCCCTTTTTGGCCTCTGATTTCTCCTTGGCCTCCCACCCCTTTTGGAGTCTAATTTGTTCTTCACCTCCAACCCATTTTCTGCCTCCCGCCCTTCTCCACCTCAAACTTCTTTTTATCCTCCCATCCTTTTCCAGCCTCCCAACAGTTCTTGTTCTCCAACCCCCTTTTCAGCCTCTCACCCATTTTTAACCTCCCCTTTCTTTTCGGTCTCCCACCCCTTTCTGTCTTCCCCCCCATTAACAGCCACTCCTTTTCAGCCTCCCATCTTTTTCCAGCCTCTACTTTCCGGTTGGTCTCCCACCCCTTTTTGGCCTCAAATTTCCTGTTGGCTTCTCATCCCTTTTCAGCCCCCTGTCCCTTATTGGCCTCCCACCACTTTTCAGCTTCTAATTTCATGCTGGCCTCCCAGCCCTTTCTGGCTTCCCACCCCTTTCAGCCTCCTCCCTATTTTTATACTGTTTCATTTTTGCCTCCCACCTCTTTATGGCCTCAATTTCTTCGGCCTCTAATATCTACTTGGCCTCCCACCCATTTTCCAGCCTTGCACTCCTTTTCAGTCTCCCACCCATTTTCAACCTCTCCTCTCATTTCCTCCTCCCTCCCCTTTTTGGCCTCTAATTTCTTTTCAGCTTCCCATCTCTTTCCGGTCTCCAATCCCTTTTTGGCCTTCCACCCCTTTTCAGCCTCTAATTTCTTCTTGCCCTCCCACCCCTTTTCATCCCCTACATTCTCCTCAGCCTCCCACTCCTTTTCTGCCTCAAGTTTCTTTTTGTCCTCCCACCCCTTTTAGCCTTCCACTGTTTCTTGGCCTCCCATCTCTTTTCAGTCTCAAGTTCCATTTCAGCCTTCCACTGCTTTCTGGCCTTTGCTTTTGGCCTCCCACCCCTTTTTGGGCCAAAATTCCTGTTCGGCCTCCCACCCCTTTTCTCCTTCTTTCATTTCCATCCCCTACCCCTTTCAGGCCTCAAATTTCCTTTAAGCCTTCCAAACCTCTTTAGCCTCCCACCCATTTTCAACTTTTGCTTTCATTCCCACCTCCCATCACTTTTTTAGCCTCAATTTCCTTTTTAGCCTCCCACTTCTTTTTGGTCTCTAATTTCTTCTTGGCCTCCCACCCCTTTCCGGCCTCCCACCCCTTTCCAGCCTCCCACCGTTTCTGGCCTCTGATTTTTTCTTGGACTCCCACCCATTTCAGCTTTCCACCCATTTTTCAACCTCTCCTTTCATTTCCACCACCCACCCCTTTCGGCCTCTAATTTCTTTTCAGTTTCCCATCCCTTTCCAGCCACCAACCCCTTTTTGGCCTTCCACCCCTTTTCAACCTCTATTTCTTTAGTTTTTCACTCTTTCCCAGTCTCCCACCCCTTTCAGGCCTCCCACCCCTTTTTGGCCGCTTAGTTCTTGGCCTCCCACCCATTTTCATTCCCTATGTTGCATTAACCTCCCACTCCTTTTCTGTCTCAAGTGTCTTTTTGGCCTCCCACCCCTTTCAGCCTCCCACTGCTTTTTGGCCCCCCATCCCTTTTCAACTTCCCACTACTTTTTACTCACTCATTTCATGTTGGCCTCCCACCCCTTTCAATCTCCCACCCATTTCAGCTTCCCGCCCATGTTTAGCTTCTACTTTCTCATCAGCCTCCCACCCCTTTTGGCTTCAAGTTTCTTGTTGGCCTCCCACCCCTTTCAGCCTCCCACCCATTTTCAACCTTCCTTTTCATTTCTGTCTCCCACCCCTTTATGGCCTCCAATGTCTCCTTGACCTCCCACCCTTTTATGGCCTCCCACTGTTTTTTGGCTTCCCACTCCCTTGGGCCTCAAATTTCTTTTCAGCTTCCCATTCCTTTTTGGCCTCTGATTTCTCCTTGGCCTCCCACCCCTCTCTGGCCTGACACCCCTTTTGGACTCTTAATTTGTTCTTCACCTCTCCCCCTTCTCCACCTCAAACTTTTCATCCTCCCATCCCTTTCCAGCCTCCCAACAGTTCTTGGCCTTCCACCCCTTTCCAGCCTCTCACCCATTTTTAACCCCCCCTTTCTTTTCGGTCTCCCACCCCTGTCCTCCCACCCATTAACAGCCACCCCTTTTCAGCCTCCCACCTTTTTTCAGCCTCTAATTTCTTCTTGGCCTCCCACCCCATTTTGGCCTCAAATTTCTTGTTGGTTTCTTATCTCTTTCAGCCCCCCACCCCTTATTGGCCTCCCACCACTTTTCAGCTTCTAATTTCATGTTGGCCTCCCAACCCTTTCTGGCTTCCCACCCCTTTCAGCCTCCTCCCTCTTTATGGCCTCAATTTCTTCAGCCTCTAATACCTACTTGGCCTCCCACCCATTTTCCAACCTCGCACTCCTTTTCGGCCTCCTACCCATTTTCAACTTCTCATTTGCGCATCCCATCCCTTTTCAGCCTCAATTTTCTTTTTAGCCTCCCACCCATTTTCAACCTCTCCTTTCATTTCCACCAGCCTTCCCATCCCTTTCTGGCCTCCAACCCCTTTTTGGTCTTGCACCCCTTTTCAGCCTCTGATGTCTTCCTGGTCTCCCACCCCTTCCCAGACTCCCACACCTTTTTGGCCTCAAATTTCTTCTTGGCCTCCCACCCCTTCCCAGTCTCCCACCCTATTCGGCCTCCCACTCCTTTCTGGCCTCCAATTTGCTCTTGACCTCCCACCCTTCTCAGCCTCCCACCATTTTTTGGCCTCCCAACAATTTTCAGCCTCAAGTTTCTTTTCAGCTTCCCATCCCTTTTTGGCCTCTGATTTCTTCTTGGCCTCCCACCACTTTTGGACTTTGGTTTTCACCTCCCACCCATTTTCAGCCTCCCCCTCTTCTCCACCTCAAATTTCTTTTCATCCTCCCATCCCTTTCCAGCCTCCCACCAATTCCTGTCCTTCCACCCCTTGTCAACCTCTCACCCATTTTTAATCCCTCCTTTCTTTTCGGCCTCCCACCCCTTTCTGGCTTCCCACCCATCACCCAGCCACCCCTTTTCAACATCCCACCCATTTTCAGCCTCTAGTTTCTTGTTGGCCTCCCACCCCTTTTCCGCTTCCCACCCATTCCGAGCCTCTACTTTCTTCTCTCCCACAGCTCTTTGGCCACCCACCCCTCATTCTACCAAACTCTGGGAATAAAATGTACCATGAGAATAGAGGCAAATGGATCATGAATATGTCAAATTGATATTTCTAGCCATAATACAATAGCTGTTTGCAACCCAAAAATATATTGCAGAACATCCTATTTGTCTAATAAAATTAATGATGACTGAAGAGAAAGCGGACAGGACTGCAATGAGGAGTCACGAACAGCAAGCAGATCCTTCCTGCTGAGAGCTCCAGCTTGTAGAACTTCACCCACTGCAGGGAGAGCAAGGCTATGCACTGCTCTGTACAACAAAGTCTCAGTTTTGTCACTTGTGATCTCCCACAACAGTCTTCAGACCAGCCTTTTCCCACTGCCAAAGCGCATCCCTGCGCTGACTTCTGGAACACACTGACACAGCAGAATGGCTCTTAAGGACACACAAAGTCTGCGATACTGGATATTGGAAGATGGATAGAATCCCTCCTCCTCTTTTCCACATTGCCCACTTCTGTTTTCCACGCTCCCCCTTTATAGCCCCCAACTGCAAGGGGAAATCTCAGGACGGATGCGTGGTCTCATCTCTGAGGCTACCTATTGGAGTTGCGAGCAGGGCTGTGTAATGGAAGCAGCCCCTTTCATTTGTGCCTTGCCACTCTTGGAATGTTTCCCTCTATACCAGAAGGAACGAGAGCAGAGCAACTGCTCTGATGCACTTCTTTTCAGAGTGCCCTTTTTCACAGAAGCAAGGAATGGTTTGTGCTGGAAGGGACCTTAAAGCTCATCCGCTTCCATCCCCTGCCACGGGCAGGGACACCTTCTACTGCAGCAGGCTGCTCTAAGCCCCTGTGTCCAACCTGGCCTTGAGCACTGCCAGGGATGGGGCAGCCACAGCTTCTCGGGGCACCCTGTGCCAGCGCCTCAGCACCCTCACAGGGAGTGTTCTTTCTCTCATCTCTCGTCTCAATTCACCCTCTTTCAAAGGGTAAACGAAAGGCTGTCTGCCCCTTCAAGCACAGCAGCCGCTCCAAGGTCTCCCCTGAAGGAGCCTTCTCTTCTCCAGGCTGATCCATCTCAGCCCTCGCAGCACCTCCGCAGCCTCCTCTGCCCTCGCTCCAACAGCCCCACGTCCCTCTCGTGCCGCTGCCCCAGAGCTGGATCAGCACTGCGGAGCGGAGCACAGCGCACGCCGCTGCCAGCGCAGCCCCGACGCCACACAGCCGTCCGCAGGACAAAATGGCTCCGCCTGTCAGGAGGAGGCGGGACCGTGGCGGGGGGTGCCCTGCACTGCGCGCGTGCTCGCACCGCTTCGGGGACGAGTTCCTTCTCGGCATCACTATACCCCGTAGCGGCTCCGCCGAGCCTTACTGCGGACGTGGCGGAGGGCTCACCCGGCAGCCGGTCCCACAGCGGGACGGCGAGGAGTGTTTTACCGATGTGCGCCTTCGTTCTGCCCGCCCGTGGCCTGAGCAGGGCCGGGCCCGGGACTACCCTTCCCAGCGTGCCCCGCGGCGCGAAGCGCGGGCTGCCCGGCTCTCCCGCCTCAGGCGCGGCGGGAAGCCCGTGTTTGTTTGGGTTTGTGTGGGGCTGCTGAGCTCCGTCCTGACCTCATGTGCAGGGCATGACCGCTGGGAGGGACAAATGCCTCCCGCTGCTGCTGGCTGCGCTTGAACAGCTCCTGGGGGGGCGAACGGGGCAGTGCCGGCTCCTCAGGGCAAAGCGCGGCCGAGCTCCTGAGGGGGGGAAGGGCGCGAGCCCTCACACAGCCTGCGGTTAGCTTCACCTTCAGTCAGTGTATCCAAAGGCACTGCGCTGCGTCTTCTCCCCCCTGGGTATGTGTGGCTGCTGGGAGCAGAGCAGCTTTGCTGGATGAGGCCCTGAGGATCCCGGTGGCTTCCAGATACTTGTTCCTTTTTAGTGCTGTCAGATAACTGTCTCGATTACATCGGGGGTTTTCACCCACTCACTTCAGGTAATGAAGTGTTTTAAGATGCCACCGTGAAAGTTATAAAGACACAAGTGAGTTTTATGACCTGGTAGCATGAAGCTCCATTCCAGCAGAGCATGCTGAAATGGTTTGGGGCTATTAGCCCATCACTAATACAGACTATGGAATAGTTAATACCAGTCCATTGCACTCCAAGATATATTAGGATTTGCTGGATAGCTTTAATCCTCCCAAAGCTGATCAAATAATAGTAATAATAGCAACATTAACAACAGCAATAAAGGCAATTCCGGTGCTGGTTGCTCAGGATTGGGTTTTGAACATCTCCAAGGATGCTGACAATCTCTCTGGGCACTGGTTCCAGTGTTCAGTGGAAATATTTTGATCAGGTTATTCTTTGTTTTCCACTTGGAGTAAAAAAAGGGTTGTTCATTTGCTATAAAACTATTAATTACCAGAAACAAGAACTATAGACTACTCACTAGTAGCTGTATATAAACTATGCTCTATTGGACAGCTGAAATCACAGAGTGACCGCACTGTGTTCCACCTTAAAAATCATTTGTTAATAATCCATTAGCATATTTTGGAAATTACAAGGATACCTGTACATATTTGTAACACAAGCAGTAACGAGCACTTTCTAACCATCTGACAAAACAATAAACTGCGGGAAGTACCAAGTGTTTCCAGAGTGGTGACCTTCACCAAAGTCAGTAGCTTCTGTGTTGCATCACTTGTCTTAACCACGGATTCAAGTCTTCTACCAACTTGTCTTTATGTATGTATGTGAATACAGACAGTGGGCAGCACAGGGGAGTTGGATGAGTATAGAATTGGAGTAATGTTTGTAGTAAACAAACCCTAACATTTTTATTTAAAGGGAAAATAGTCTACCATGCAAAATAAAATAGCATGGCTACAACAGGGATGTCACCGTGCCTGGTTTCAGGAAGTGTGCCTTCCTTCTCATGGTTTGGTTTTCACAAGCTTCCCTCAGGGTAGGGCTGCAGAGGTGAGTTAAACCACCAGCTGAGTCACAGAAATCCAGCCTTGTAGCCACAACTTTTGATTAATGGAAATGCAGCAAGCTCTGCCAAAATATCTCCCTGTGCTGCTCCTATGAGAACCTGCTCCTTGTCTGCAGAGGAAAGGAACCCAGATCTGACAAACATTACCCAAGAAATCAACTGTCTTAACACGCTACCCTCTCTGTATCGTGCTACTTTCTTTTAGATCCATACAGGGCTACCTTGTTCTGAACATGGTGCTCTGAGCCCATCTCCCAGTGGAAACAGTCTGTGAGGAGGGCACTGTGCATTACAGGGCTTCTTCACAACAAGGGAGGCCCATCTCTGTGCTGATGGCTGATGTGACCTTTTGTGGGGGTGATATCAGTTTACCACTCTATAGAAATCAAAATGTACATCTAACAAAAAGTATTTTTCTTGATGCTCAGATCATAATAAAACAGTGCTTGGAAATCTGTTGCTAACTCATCTGTACCTGTATTCAGCTGAGCACTAAGCTGTACTCACCTGCACCTATCATTTTGTAGCTAGGAGGCAGTCTTGTTAAGGTTCATCACTTCCTCTGCCATTGATACAGAGTACTGCAGGGCCTACAGAATTTATTTAGAATTAAAATAACTAAAACCACATATCTGTGATTCTAGGCTTTTATAGCACTTTAGAATACTGTGTTCAGTTATGGGCTTCTCACTACAAGACAGACACTGAGGTCCGAATAAGGGCAGCAAAGCTGGTGAAGAGTCTAGAGCACAATTCTTATGAGGAACAGCTGAGGAACTGGGGTTGTTTAGCCTGCAGAAAAGGAGGCTGAGGGGAAACCTTATTGCTCTGCAACTGCCTGTAAGGAGGTTGTAGCAAGGTGGGTGTTAGTCTCTTCTCCCAAGTAAAAGCAGTAGGACAAGAGGAAATAGTCTCAAGTTGTGCCAGGGGAAGTTTAGATTGGAGATTAGGAAAAATGTCTTCATTCAAACAATGGTCAATCACTGGAACAGGCTGCCCATCCCTGGAGGTGTTTAAAAGATGTGTAAACGTGGCACTCTGGGATATGGTTTAGTGGTGGACCTGGCAGTGCTAGGTTAATGGTTGGACTCTGATCTTAAAGATGTTTTCCAAGCTAACCAGTTCTATGATTTTATACAACACAGTGAAATCCAGCAGCATTAATCAAGCCATTTCAGTGTGAATGCAACAATGTACAGAAATTCATTCCCTTCCCTCGGTCTCTGTGAGAACTTTGCTCTCAGCTTTCTCCAAATACTCTTCAAACAGCTGGCTTTTATAGTAGCCTGAAAAGTCACCAGAGAATGGCAATTTCTGACCCCAGGAGAGGCAGCAATTTCAGTCTGCTCAGAGTCATCAGAGCTGCTCCCCACTTTCATAATGAGAAAGCTCTAGTTTAAGGATTACAGCTGCTACAGCATGGCCCAGAGGAGAAATCTTCCCATGTATCAAGGCCCATGTCAGAGCCAGCAACTTCAATTTCAGCTCAAAGTGCCCACAGTTTCTAGAGCGCTGGGATCACATTTGCCCATCAAAATACTTCCTATAATAAATAGCTTCATTCCTTACTAGCTGTGATTTACAAATGATTTAAAGTTAGAGAGCTTTTGTAAAGGATGGAGCAAACATTTAATCTTACAATGACAGAAGCAGGGACAACTGCACCAAGGGCCAAATCCAAAAGGAAAGGCTGCAGGCTTCTAGCCAGATGATGATGGTAAGGTGGCATGCATAACATGAGAGTATAAATGGCAGCATGCACTGCTTGCACTGCAGGAGCACTACTGTAAACCATTTTCATTAAATGTAAGCAGTCAGGGGAAAACCACTCCTCTTTAAAATAAAGATCAGGTCAAAGGGTTTGAGGACAACTTTTTTCTTCCTTGGGTTCAAGGAAGATTGACCTTTGCAAAGTCACTTTAGCCAAATATTATGCAAGGTCCTAAGCAGCACAAGCATTGTAATTTCCATCAGAATCTAGGCAACTTTTCATTCTCATGACTTCCACTACTGCCCTTGAGGAACTGCATTCAGAAGTCCAAAGATGGCTTTTAAAATCCATTGCTCAGGAATTTAAACTTCCAAAATATGTTTTTACAGCACTCGAAAAGCCCAGAGTATCCTGAATATTTGCATGTAAAGAGCTCACCCATTCTCAGGTGGGACAAAAAAGGCACTTGAAGTCCCTTCATCCTATCAGCACACAAGCCAGATTGTCAGTTGGTTTCTATAGTATTAATCACAAGGCTGCAGCCTCTGCAAGGAATAGGAAACTGGCCCTGTCACTAGCATGCACTTAACCTGAAAGCTTGGAGGAAATGGTGTCCTTTTCTCTCACAGACAGAGGCAGCAGAAAAAGGGAAAGGGCAAAAGGAAAGGTCAGGCCTCCCAAAATTTTTTTTTTTTTTCTTTTTTTTAAGGACAATTTTTCTCCCAAACCAACCAAACAACTGAAGTGAAAATGCCTGTTCTTTTGGCCAACCACATTTGTTTATCCGTGGTATCTTTTGACTCCTGCAATTTCACCATGTGCTGGACACATCTGAAAAGGGATCTCGTTTCAAAGTCTCAAAACCACAGCTCTGCATAATACTGTGCATTCTCCTGGATTTCCACACTGGCTGGACCACTTGCTGTCTGACAAGAGGGAAGTCCTCTGTTGGACAGAAAATCCAGGGCATTTCTTTTATATATATCTAAGTAACAAAATAAGAAACATTACCCTGTGACCGGATCACATGCATACATGTCTCAATCTCATGTCTCAGCCCTCATATATCTCCTAAATCATGAATATGCAAGCAAGAATAAGACTTTTCACCCAGTAAATGCACTGCATAGGCTTCTCTGCTGTCATTAAACCCGTGTAAAATGCTGTGGAGGGAAAACATGCTGCAATCAGTGTAGATCACAATAAAACACTGTTTTTGTCTCTACATTCTAAAATGTAGAGAACGCTTCTTTGAAGACATACAATATAGAAAAGAGGAGGAAAGAAAAGAAAAAAGCCTAACACTTTCAATTGTAGCTTTCATTAAACTCAGAAGAAGTCATCTAAGTCAAGCCTAAGAGAATGCCGTAAATCAACCCTGACATGACACTGGAATTCAAGTAATTGCTATTCTCTCACTGCATACTGTCCATATTTCATTTCTAAACCTAGTAAGATTGAGCCCAACAGTCCTGAGTTTTGTGACAAAGCGAGGATTATGATCTTCTTATTAGCTCTTATTTCCCTCAAGTTACTTGCTTTTACTATACCACTCCACAAAGTCAGCTGCTTACGGTCTTTTAATCATAAGAAGGAGAACAAGTTTGTTAGAGGTGCTGACTCATAGAGGTCCCACACTGGTGGATCATGGACTATGATCAAGTTTGAATTTCAGAGTATAATATAGCCTCACTACAAGCTACAGTCAACTGCAAGTCCAACTGCATCTACTGAGGAAGGATAAAAATATTCTTTTCTTCATGGCTCACTGAGTAAGAAATTCCTGCTCACAGTTATTTGCTACCAGCTCTCCTTCCGCCTTCATACAAGAGTGGGATAAAATGCTACGTTCTGGTGATGCTGGGGATAGAAAGCTCCAATTAAGGGGATAGGACAGAGGGAAAGATGAGCCACAGAGACAGTGCAGGAAACAACAACAGTAAGGAAGACAGGTCTCATTTAACAGCTGAGCTCAGGAGAATCCTGAACACCTTGGTGCCCGGAGGCCGAGACTAGGGTGGAACAAGCGGCCAAGACCAGTGCGCTTCTCGCCAAGAGCTGTGAAACACTGCTCTAGAAGTAGCAAAACTCACTGCCAGCTCCAGTGCCAGGTAAAGGCAGGCTAAGGAATTTCAGAAGATTACTATACCACTACTAGGGCAGTATCTGAAATCTGCACAGATATTCCAGTTCTGAGCTGCAGATTATTTCATTGCCTTTGGAGGTGAGAAAAGAATATCACAAAAATTAGAAAGTGCTTACTTCATTTCACCAAAATGACAACCTCCAACACTTGCAGCTATGAAATTGGCTTTGTCTTCAACAGTATCTCAAGATTCAGCTCTCTTAGTAAAACACTTTCCTACCATAAAGCAATACTTTTTAAATGTTCCCATTTCATTAAAAATATCAGTAAGGTAGCAACTTTTCATAAACCCACATATCTAAGTGATGAAAAATATCTTGTCTCTAAGATGGAAGGAAAAGTTGGCGATCAGTTCATTGTCTGCCAACTAGACTTCATTCAACCAGCTCTGGGCATTTCATTAAAAAAGAAGGTTGGAGTTAATGCAATGATTAATACATCTTTAAGATTGATGAAAATAAATTCTCCCTGTATTGGCAATATAATCAAGTTCTCAGTAACTCTTCTACCGGTATTAAACATCCTGACTTTATTTTCTTTTGGAAAGAAAAAGGAATACAGAATAGACTGCAGAAAAATTAGTCAGCTATTGGGATTTCTGATTTCTCATTTCGTTTATGAAAAAATGGGAGCAGTGGAATTATGCTGTTTTAGAAAAGTTGAGTTACCAGCATGATTTTTACATAGTCTCCTAAGAGTATCTGGCAAGTAAGTGAAGAATTGGCCATTAAAGTACAGTGAAACACTGGCTGTTTTGGCACATTATTCTGAATACAACCTAACATGGAGAGAGTGTAACATCTCAAGTCAATAGATTTAGTCTCATAAACCTGACCGGACCTTTGATTAGATTACAAAAGTACAACGATTATGTATAAAGTAGAGACGTCTCAATAAATTAACAGGAAAAATAAGAAAAAGAAAAAAATTATCCCATTGACATGAATAAAGAGAGGATTTCATCCCCAAATTCTACCATATTTGAGTATCTCTCTGCCTTTTAGACTGAAGCTTCACCTCTCATCCCCAAGGCTTTCTGCTAGACAATGCTTCTTTCCCGCATTTTATCCTCACAAACTCATGGATGACTGGGCTCTGTTTCAGAACTCTACCTCCTGCTTTTTGTACTCACGCTTATAAAGGGGCAACATCTACTTTTGGCAACAATAATCACAGTTTCCTATTGGATACATAAACCATGGTTCTTTCCATGCATAAATTAGCAAACAGATTGTAAAACAATGGCAAAATATGTAGATTAAAAAAATTAAATACAATGCTGCAAATGCTCCTATTTAACACCTTGCCTTATTCCAGTATGATTATCCAAATATTGGCAAAGAGCAAACCTACTTACTCTTCTTTAAACAGCGCTTTGCTTAATGCTGTACAGTTACAGATCCTCTATTAAACATGCCAGTATTTTGGGATTATGGGTCATCTGAGTCTTAATCTATACCATTCTCTGGGAGGAAAACAGAAGGTGGCAACACAGAGAATATGTAGATGATGAAACCCAGCTTTTTTTTTTGTCAGATTCATCCTCTGAATAGCTATGGAAATATATGGCACTTAAAAATATATGACAAGAGTCAAGAGTCTTATTCTAAGCAGTTTATACTTGAATTTCCCTGGATGCTCAGAATACTCACAAAATAAAAATTATGTTCAGAATTTCAAGGTCTAGGCTCTAAAAGTTGAGATGAGCACTGTGAATGGGTTGTTGGACAGATTGTACCCAGCCCTGTGTCAGCACTCAAGAGAGAGAACAGCAAACTGTTATCACCTTGATAAAAAGTCATGTACAGTTCCAGGTGAAAGCTGCTATGGATTTCACCTTCCAAATACAGACCAGGTAACTGCATGCCCCTTTTTTTGTACTATCCAGCCAAACAGACCAAATACAGTGGCGGCAAGCACAGTAATATGTTAAGATGATGAAGACCAGGTAAAAAAGCAAAAACAATCTCCAGACACTGACTAAGTAACTGTAACCAAATTATTCCCCAAGTCAAGGTGCCTATGGAAATAATACATGCTGCACCCTGCAGCAAAGGTGGAGTATCCCACATGCCTTACCATTATTTCAACCTCAGGCTATGTTTTAAAGACAGAAAGGTCAGTTGTTCATCTGGCTCTGTGCTGAAATCAATGGAGCAACCCTGATTGACGCCTGCTGAGGATCCTGCTAATGAAGACAGGGAAGTTTTCTGATTTACTTTTACCTGGGGAGCTGCCCTAAGAACTGGTCTTTTGCAATTTAATGACAATGGATGTGCATATTCTGTTACTACCAGGTAACATTAAGCTGATGTCATCCTTCTCCCACTTGTCCACTCAAACTCTGCTGGAGGACGCTGTAAAATGCAGCACATTTCAGACTGCAGGGCTGAACGCGCTGTTACATTGCAGTTGCTGCTATTAAAATATTATGCCTGAAATTAATGCATTACACCTTTCAGACTAATGTTCTCTAAATCAGACTGAATTTATCCAAGGGTATTTTTAGGCAAAAATACATCCTCACAAGCAAGTAATGATCAGCACTTTTTCCCCAGATGCTCTAATATGGAATAAAGCCTATGCAGTAATTAATATTTATGAAGTGAACGAGTTCCTGTGAAACTGTAAATCACATATATATGGGATTTGAACTATAAAGATGCAAACCTAAACCAGTAAAATAAAAAGACATTTACATACATATTAATTGCAAACTTGGGTTAAATTGTTCTATATTGTTTTAGTAAACTCAAAATTAATACTCATGCTGGTCTAAAACCTTATGTATAGATCAATGTGATTTCTAGGCCATCGGTATACAACAGAGGAAGTTTCATTGTAGTACATTAGGGAACACTTGAAACTTGATCAGCAGAAACTTGGTCTTATGTCCTTCAGTTGGCAACACTACCTTGCTTATACCCATGAGTGCTTTCCCCTGTTGAAATCCAGAGAAATCATTATGCACAGAAGGAAAGCTCTTTGCACAGAAGGAAAGCTCTTTGCACAGAAGGAAAGCTCTTTGCACAGAAGGAAAGCTCTTTGCAAAATGAATTGATATGTGATTCAACCTGTGTCCTAGGAAGAAATACCCTTACAATCATAGAATGTTTAGGATTGGAAAGGACTTTAAGATGATCTAGTTCCAACCCTCCTGCCATAAGCAGGGACACCTCATCCTAGACTGTGCCTTACCCTTTATTAAAAATCAAAATAACAGCATTTCTGGAACATACAGTCGGTATATATCAAGAAGTTGAAGAGTAAGTAACACTTTTTTTTATTGAGTCTTTTTTACCATAAGGTCTTGAATTGCTTTATAAAAAGTGCTGTTCTACATATTAGCCATTACTAAAAAATTAAAGGATTACAGATCTTCATACAGTGACTGATGCTAAAAGTACAAGGGGCAATGGGTTCAAACTTAAACAGGGGAAGTTTACATTGGATATGAGGAAGAAATTCCTTACTGTTAGGGGTGATGAGGCACTGGAATGGGTTGCCCAGGGAAGTTGTGAATGCTCCATCCCTGGCAGTGTTCAAGGCTAGGCTGGACAGAGCCTTGGGTGGCATGGTTTAGTGGGAAGTGTCCTTGCCCATGGCAGGGGGGTTGGAACTGGATGATCTTAAGGTCCTTTCCAACCCTAACTGTTCTATGATTCTATTTCAGCATAGGAAAGAATCTACATGATTTAGCAACCTGAAACCTTTTTTTAAGAGTTCCTATATGAATTCAACGGGCACCCAATCCTGAAAATGTTTGCTTTCATAAGGGCATAAGAGCATTCAAAGGAAACGTGAACTAATTCAAGCTAAATATAGCCTTGTCTCCTCAAACCATTATTAATGCTTTATTAGCTTTTGTTACTTCCTCCCCCTTTTCAGATGGCATGGTAGAGAGCACCCTGCATAACGCCATCAATGTCTTTGCCAAAATGCAAGTGGTATGCTACAAGGAATGGGAGGGGAGGAAACATACACTTCCCCTTTCTCTTCAAGCAGAGATGCTGACGGAAGTGTTGGACTGGAAGGTCAAAGAACCATTGTCCTCCATTCACCTAGAGCTGAACTCAGCATGACTACAGCAAAAAGAAGTAGAAAAAGAATCGGCAGCAGTGCATGCTAAGGTGCTGAGAAGCAGGAAAAGTCGAGTAATCTATTCTCCATAACAAATCTGACCATTTCTTCTAAGGCTAGCTGCAAAGACTCCAGGCATGGTACACCGAACACTAGTTCATTTTATACACGCCAACAGCTTGCTACCATGTCATCCCATTTTGTTCACCAATACTGAAAAGCATTCTACTAAAGGATATTACTATTTAATCATCTAAGCTGTTTGATATGCATTTTTCTCTCTCTTCCTACTAAAAATATAAGCCCATTTGACTTCACATCTCTCCATTCTTTTGAGCATCAAGAAATGCAGAGCTGCTTGACAAAGTTGCAGGTAGAGTGGAATTTTCAACTGAACAAAGAACACATCCGCAAGCTGCAAGTAAATAATTTAGCTGGGCCTGAGGCATTACCTTTTATTCAAAGAGGAATAATTGATAAAGAACACTAGTGGAGTCATTTAGAAAATGTTAACTACGCAATAGCGGAACATCCTGTTACAAAGCAAGGTAATTATTTTACATACCAGAACCTCAAAAGTAAATAGATGAATGCATAGAATCTTATGTGCTGTTAGCAGATTAATGGGAAGATAAAGGATTTTGGAGGCAATGCAATCCCTCAAAATATTCAGGACAGAAAAAACAAAGTAACATTGCAGCTTATTAAAAATGCACCTTTCTTTGCTTTTATTTTCTGCATGAATTCAAAACTTATTTGCTGCATTGGAGAACCTCACTGGGATCCTTTTTGACATCATTAATGATTTGGATGATGGGGCAGAGTGCACCCTCAGCAAGTTCACAGATGACATGAAACTGGGAGGAGTGACTGATATGTCAGAGGTTTGTGCTGCCACCCAAAGGGACCTCGTCTCACTGGAGAAATGGGGGACAGGAATGTCAGGCAGTTGAACAAGGAGAAGTGCAAAGTCCTGCACCCGAAGAGGAAAAACCCATGCACCAGTATGGACTGGGGGCCACTCAGTTAGAAAGCAGCTTGGCAGAAAAGGACCTTGGGGTTGTGACGGACACCACGTTGAACATGAGCCAGCAACGCGCTCTTGTGGCAAAGGAGGCTAATGGTATCCCAGGGTGCATTATGCGAAGTATGGCCAGCAGGCTGACGGAGTGAACCCTCCCCTCTATTTGGCACTGATGAGGCCACATCTGGAGTCCAATGTCCTGTTCTGGGCATCCCAGTACAAAAGAGATACTGGAGAAAGTCCAGCCAAGGGTCGCAAAACTTACTAAGGTGCCGGAACAGCTCTCCTGTGAGGGAAGGCTGAGAGGACTGACTGTTCAGTCCAGGCAAGAGGAGGCTCAGGGGGATAACTTTCCAACTGTCTTCTTTAAATTAGTTAGGTAGGTAACTACTAAACATATTCTGCCTTCTTCCCCTCTCTGTCCCAGCTGGAAAGCTTGGTAACCTGTATCTTCCTTTGGACATGCTCTTGGACATCTTCACAGAGTAACTAAACAAGCATGCGGTTTGTAAGATGTTATTTAGAGACAAAAGTTCTCTGTGCAATATTTGTAGCTCTACACCACTATGCACTTGTTGGTACTGCTGAAAAAGAACTCTGCAGATCTGAGATACATCATTTGTCTGCCTAAAAAATAGGATGTTTACTGTGCCAGGAACTGCATGGCTGACTAGGAATTAATTTGGAATAATTTCCTGGACTAGGCTAAGGAAAAAGACAACAGGACTAATGTACAGAAGCTTAATTAATCACAGTTAATTGAATCTTTATTTTAATGTGGTTTATAGTTCTCAGTTAAAGATGATATGTGAATTAGCATTTTGGGGTTTGTTTCCTTCTGTTTTGTTCAGACAGTTCGTGCTCATTTATTCCCTCATGGTCATGTTTCCATAACATAAGTTCTTAATTTCAGCCTGCTAAAGCCAAGTGAGGAAAACCTCTTGTGTAATTGTTTCGTGATAAAGAAAACAGAAATAAAATTAAAACACACACCAATATTCTCTTAGGAGAACATGCTCTGTTGAATTGTTGAGGATGATGAAAAGCAGCAGGGCTTGGCACAGAAGTAGCTGTGGAGGAGGTCAGTCCCTGCCTATAGCATCTATCCTTGACATCAGAGATACGCCAGGAAAGCAGAGTGCGAAGGGGGAAACAGGAGCTCTATTTCGCTACTCTAATCTAATAAGGATGCAACTACTAGGGACATAATTCAGAGATTCTCACTGAGAGCACCAAAAAACTTGGGGGCCATCTGCCAGCATTGGTTAACAGCTCTCCAGGGCTGCCTCTCACACAGCAGAGCGCTTGGCCAACTGGCCTTTATTATTTTGCTGAAGTAACCTTGTCAAATCTTGCAATTGCTCTCTAGAAAACTGCTGCTGCTCTGTCACTGAAAACACCCAAACCAACTGAACCTCCAACTTAAATAGAATACCAGAGACCTTGCAACAACAGCACTCACATAAGTTTAAAACCACGTAAGTGGAAATTCACAAAGGCACCCAACCACATGCGGCTTTTTTCCATTCCCCTAACCATTCTCTTCCCATAGGGAAGATGCACTAAGACACAGCTCCTGCACAGCCTGTCCACAGAGACAAAGCATGCCATGATGTGGTGGACTGGCTCAGCAACAATCTTAAAGAGATCCCAGTAACACGCAAGTCTAACATTTGCTATCGGGTACGGCAGCTCAGGGATCTCAGCTGTACCTTCTATAACAGTGAGAAGCACTTTTATGGTAGGATGGTTGTATTTCAAGGCATAACTTGACAGTAGTCTTTATGATGCCCGCTAATGAAATACTGGTCTCAAGTACCAACACACAGTTTTACCCTAGACAGACTTGCTCACAATGTGCACGCTCACACATACACATTGTTCTCTGTAAGTGAATGAACATTCTACCCACATCTCAGCTTTACGGGAATAGAACTGTCCTGCATGGTACTTATTTCAGCCACCAAAGATGAATGATGCCCATCATGTTATAGCTAAATTCAAGAACCCTGCAGCAAGCTTAGATAACTTGGGCTGGCACTGAGGAGGCACACACATGGAAGGAATCCTCTCCCACCATCTGGAAGATTTGCTACACCTGTAGCAGCAGCCACTTCAATGCACACTAAAATACATATATCCTTCCCTGCAGACCAAACAAAATACAGGTTCTGGCAAGGGCAAAACTTCCAGGTTTTAATACTGTTGTTGCCTATTCCCTTCCCCTGAGTCTGATCCCATGCAGGAGCATAAGTCCCTGTCTTGCTCCCTGTAACAGCAATTGGAAAATGGAGGTGCTGAGCAGTGGAGAATTAGCCTAGGGAGGAGGCAGAAGAACAAGGTGACCTCCACACAGAATAAAGCTTGGCAAATAATGAAAACACACATTCATGCAAATTGCAAGTATTTCCTTAAACCTAGAAAGCATTGATGGTTCATGCATCCAAACTCTTTTGATTTTAAAACATTAAAGAAATCTTCTTACGTGTTCTGGTTTAACACTGCCAAAAATATCAATATGATATCAAATATGCATTATGAAATAAATAGACACATACATACACAAGAGTATATTGAAATTGAAAGTTGAGATCATTTCTCATGTAGAAAGTCAAAACAAAGCATAACCAAAACATTCTGATCTGAATCACTTTACATTTTTCAGGTGACAGATTAACAAATCGATACTCATTCATGCCCACTGTCAGAAACAGATTTCTCAAACAGAAACCCATTCATCCGCAAGCTTGGGCCAAGCTGCCTATGGAATATCACGCCAGACTGAATCCTGGGACAGCAGGAACTCCAATCAGCTAATAAAACATAAAAATCAAAAATCAAAGGGGTAACTTTCACCAAAAATTACTTTGAGGAAAGTGAGCCTAAACAGTTCAAATGCCAAACCAGTTACTGCTCTGCCGCTGAGCCAGGATAATCACCCTGACTCTGCTCCCTCGGGCCTTGAAGCAAAGTACACACAAGAGCTTTGGAACTACTTTGAAAGAAACTCAGTTGCTTCTCATTGTATGTCCCTATGCCAAGAACAGAACACTTTCACGCAATTTGGGAATTCTGAGCTAGAAAATGACTAGCACCAAGTTAGAATGACATAGAAACCAATAAAATTAGGGACAGATTGCTCATGAAAGTACCACGTAGACAACAAAATGTATACCAATCATATCCCTAGACACAGCTGCTCATCACTGGGGATTACTAAAGCTGTGACAGCATTAGACAGAGATTGACAGCTGTCTGTTGTATAACTAAAAGCAGAAAGACAGCATGTGTTTTGCTAGCTTCCAGCCGAGAGGAGTAAACAAACAAGCCAAAGGGGTGTACAGACATTAATGTATAGACTATGATTGACTGAAGCTGCATGCAGCTTCCACAGAGAAAGCCCCAAACAAGCCTGTGTTGCCTTCACCATGCCTACTTTCATTTTAAAGTGGAAATATAGATTAAGCCTACTAAAATATTCATAAAACTGGGCTAAGGGAGAACAATCTTAGGACTAAAGTACTGCTTCAACTTTGAACTGTGTTTAGGCTCGTCAGGGCTGCATAGATTTTCAGATGAAACAAATCCAAATTTACCTTTGGAGTTTGAAATAGATTTTTTTTTTCCTCTTTTGACTGAGTTTTACAGGAATCTGAATAAATACCAAACAAGAGGAAATGTTTATAAAGCCGCATTACTCCACTGAGAAATCACTGATAGCTTTGGCACAACAAAAAGTCACCTGCCCTCTAATGCACAAGGGACCCAGTCATTCATGCTCTCCTTTCCAGAACAATACTATCCAGAGACAAGCCTACAATGAAGCAAAGGGGGGAGAGAAGGGGAGGGGAATAAAACCCCAAAAACCATGTATTAAAGTACTACTGTAAATCTCATTTGAGGTGGAGCATAATGTGGCTCATTTTTACTCATGATTGCTATTCCAAGTGGAAGGGATTTGGAATCTTCCTCTACTCGAA
Organism: Ara ararauna; assembly: GCA_028858755.1. Classification (NCBI taxonomy): domain Eukaryota; kingdom Metazoa; phylum Chordata; class Aves; order Psittaciformes; family Psittacidae; genus Ara; species Ara ararauna. The sequence continues at coordinate 2,330,696 of CM054378.1, forward strand.
GCCTTTCTCCCACTCTCTCCCATAGCTATGAAGAAGCCTCATGGCAACAGTCATACGAGGATCAGGATAGTGAATGTTTTTCACCTTCCACAACCTTCAAGGTACTTCTTGTGTTGCCCACAGGACAGTCTAAATATCTGCTGAAGGGAGAAGAGAGATTTCTTTGTGTTTGGCAAATTTAATTCGAGACTACCCTTAACTTCAGTCAGCCTTGGGTTTATACTTAGTTTAGTTTTGACATAAGTAATATCTCCTAACAATTAATACATACTCCATTGTGGGACTACCACTGATACAAGTGTAATTTGTTGGAAACAAACAAGTCTTTGCACTCAAGCATAATGTATAATTGAAAAAATCTTGGTAGAGTCACACCTTCAGATGCTGCTTTGCATTTATGGGACTCTGCCCCATTGCCCAACATACGAGAGTTTAGGACTGTAAAAGATAATGCATCCTTTAAGTCTGTCATCCGCTGGGCCCACTCTTTGTGACAATCGCAGGACCATCCAGCTGAAACATGGTACTCTGCATTGTTACTGAGCTCGTTAAAAAGATCAGAGTTATCATATACACAACTGACGGATTAATTTGCCATCAGCAATGTGACCAATGCTCTGTCCTGGCTGATGTGTCCGATGCTGCCACTGGACATCAAGATGCCACACAGTCATAATTTCTCTATGATTGAATTACAGTAAAGATAAAGAAAAACAAACCCAAACGAAAGGCAGTGGGTACAAGCTGCAACATAGATTTCTGATGCTGGGAAAAAGATGTCACTATGAGAGCTGTCAGACACTGTGAAAAGGTACCATGGGAAGTTCTGGAATCTCTACTCTTGGAGATGTTCAAAACTCAACCAAACAAGGTCCTGAGCAACCTTAGCTGCACTGGCCCTGCTTTGAGCTGGGATTTAGATGAAATGCCCCCCAGAGATCCCATTCAGCCTGAATTACTGCGCAATTCTGCGCAAGCACTCTGTGAAACTCCTTGTGCTGAAAGAAACAGCAGCAAAACAAAGAGGAAATCCAAAACTCTTGCCATTTATTTATTTCTAATTTGTTGTGAGTTTTCCATTAATTCCTCCCAAAACCTTTCAGGAACAGGTAGAAACATATCAGCTACCACACTGAAATAACACTCTTTACGAAGTGCCACGTGATTCGCGGTCTATTACAGTAATTCTTCTCCCTGAGATTTGCCTTCTGTTTCAAGTCCTGAGTACTGTCTCCCAGTAAACATCTGACACACCCGATAATGCAGATTAGAAGCCAGTGGGTTTCAATCTGATAGGGTATTTGCGCTGATCTCTTATTTCAAATGAATATTGCGTCATCTTATCTAGTCCACTTCAAATGGCATGTAAATATGCAGTGGTTAACCCCTAGGGCAACTGAAGGCATTGGCAGGAAGATAGTGCTACCTGCTAACTAGTAGATCCATATACTGATCTAGCCATCACAGGACTCCAAGGAAACCATCAGGCTTCCTTCCCAGTTCTGGCTAAAACACTGAGTTAATCATGGTACCCTAACAATCCTTGCGGTTGAAGCAACTTACTTAAATACAAACTCGATCACAAAAAGAAGTGTTTCCATTTGTATGGAAATGCTGGTTTGAAACACGTTCTGGGAAGAGGTGTTATCTATGCTCTAGCCAGTGCTTTTATTTTCATTGATTTATACATATAATTTTATTGATTGTTGTAATATTTATTAATTTCATTTCAACATGCCAAGGGTAATTGGCACTAACTGCAACTCACTTGGCTTTTTTCAAATACAGCTTTTTCGCATTTGCAATGCTTGCCTTCATTAGTTACATATGCAGCTACTGAACAGAAGATATTTAAGTAAGAGTCCATTATCTTTGGTTTCTAATATGACTTTTGTTACAATTATTGCTTACGACACAAGGAACCATTCATTCTCTTCTGTACAAAGAAAAGACTCTGACAATGATCTGCATTAAAAAGAAAATAGAGTTTTCTATTTTAAGAGAAAAACTTTTCTTTAAAAGTCCCTGTATTAAATAATGCAGTGTTTGTGGCTGTAACTCTTTCCCTATGCACTGTTTTCATTTGGACATCACTGAGTTTCTTGGTAATTAAAATCCATTGCACATCCATTTACGCACTAGTGCTGGCACAGGTAATTTATACAAATCAAATCTAAAATGCTATGGATAGTAGTCAAGAAGCAGACACAAATCATGTTTCACACAGGTGGAAAATTTGCTATGATTAATTAATTAAGGATTTGCAGACAGACCCTTCTTGCTTTTATGACTTAATGAGCAAAGCGCAAATTAAATAGGAAGGCTCAAAGACAGTGATTTTCTGAGAAAGGTCTGCCAATAATTTAGGAAAAGAGATACAATCTCCCAGAGAAGATTAAAGAACACAATATCCTGAAGAGTAACACCGAAACCTTCTTACGTGGAAGGTAAAAAAAAAGGAATAAAAAAAAGGGAAGACGAAGCTCTTTGGGTTCAGAGCACTTAGGGGAAAGCTCATGCAGCCACCAGATTCTATTCCCTTGCCTTTCAAAGGTTTTCTTTTGTTCCCTGCTTGTGACACAGTTGTATGCTATCAGCTGAATTAGGAAAATCTGCCAAGCACTGTCCTGTTACCATACTTGAGTGGACAGGAATTTCATCACTGAGCTTATCAATAGTTGAGCCAAGGCAACAGTGGGCAAGATTTTCATCCGATCTCTGAAAACAGATATCTGAGGAGCCTTTCCAAGAGCTATGAGTATACTGTCAACACGGGGCTTCATTCTGATTCCATCAGTTTAAATATTTCAACAGATATCAAAGAAACAAAACAGGGCCTTACGGGAGAATTTCTTGAGATCTCTGCATAAAGTCCATTTCTCAGTGATCCATTTCCTCCACTAAAGATCAGCAGCAACTTCTGAGAGGCATTCATTCTGCTGTGCTGGAAGTTGCCAATGCAGCACTCATCTGCCAATACAGGACCCACATGAGTAAAAAGAGCATGCACTATGCTTTAGTAGCAGGTGTGACAATATGGACAACTGTAGGAGCATCAATGAACTCAGTCTCATTTCAGAAACAGATTTGCATTGCTTACATAAATCCATTTGACGTTATGACACCTTGTATACACTGTAATCGGCATTTCTTTAAACATTACAAAAAGTTGGCTGGCATGAATTTGTGCATTGATTTTAGCAGCTGATGGGTAAAACCAAATCACACTTCTGAAAGTTTCTCAGAAAAGTAGTTGCAGAGGTTAATATTGCATTAACCACCTTGCATGTCAGAGGTGGGGTTTTTTCTTCTAGCCATCAGGCAGAATGTCTGGAGAAAATAATGAAGTCAAGTGTTTAAAGCTACATCACTGTCAACGACTCACTAAACATGTGAATGCATAGGTTGATAAATGAAGGAAGAAAAAAGAACAGGAAAGATGGAAACAACACTCAAAATAACACAGCGCTAATGAGCACTGTACATTGTTAGAGGATGCCAGTCATCCAGCCATCTGCTGAAAACAGACAAAAGAACAAACAAGGTTAAAGGGAGCAGAAGACTTGGAAAATTAATGTTTCACTCAACTCTCATCTGAAGTTTTTTCATTGCAGAAACACTTCCTTAAGATACTGTGGAGACCCTGGATGCCAAAATTCATTTTAGCTCTCGACAACCACATTTCAGGTAAATACTGAAATAGGATACAAGAAGCGGATGTGGTTATTTTCCAGCCTTTTGTGATGGATGAACAAAGCAGTGCAGAGTGACTATGATGCCAAAAGAGAAACGTTACAGCTAAAATACTTCTTTAAAAAGGCTCCAGAATAACTAGGTCTCAAGCACAGAGTTAGGAGGACAAAAGGCAAATAAGGTTACCTAAACAGATTTATCTTTACACTGTAGGAGAGTTACAGAATTGTCACATACATGCACATGTTTTGCTTTTTAAAGCTACAGCAAGCTGCTTTTATCTTTTCTTACAGGTATCTCAGAAGACAAAAGAATTTGAGTTTCACTGGGCTTGGCTGTTTATAACAAAGATTACTGGAAGCATTTTATTACTGTTCTGGCTTGTTGTACCCTGGAAATGTACATCTGCTTAACCCCAGTCTTCTGGAAAAGTAATGGGCACATCAGTCCAACTGTAATGGACACCATGAACACCAAGAACACATCCAGAAATTCGGAGGAATTCCTTTTTCAGAATCTCTGTGTTAAGAATTCATCCAAGAAAACAACAGTAAACAGCAGCACGGTTAGAAAGCAGGTGGGCGGCCTTGCTATTAAGAATTCCAGCTTGTTTTCTTGCAATTTTGGATGCAAGTCCCAGAAAAATTCCTTCCCCGGTTCCTCATACTGCTAAAAGGATTGTTAATAAAATCACACTCGGAAATCATAATACTCATATCAACCAGAAGAGGGAATGGCAATAGGTTAATTCCCCTGTCAAGAGTTTTTAGTTGACTGAACAGCAAAATAAACTTATTGTCATATCTTTCAATTAAATTCACAACTTGGCTAAAAGCCTCACGGAACAAGTTGCTAGGCATGACTGGGCAACAAATTATGGGGATGAATTAACCAGCAGTTACAAGCATCATGTCAAAACAATAGCCTTTCTACCAAGAAACACCCTTGCTGAGAACCTAAGGAGCTCTAACGCAGATTTAACTCTAAGCTACACTCTAAGTAAATTCCAAGCAGAATATGAAACTAATGTAGCATTATTAAACACCTTTTTGGCACAAGGTAGTACAAATATGGCAGAAGGTCCCTAGCTATACAAGCCTGTGCCCTTATAAGAAACCATTTAGTGCTAGCAGCCCCAAAGCTTCTTGGTCCTTTTATTATTGCAGTAGCACTGAGCAGGGCCAAACCTCAATCTCCCGATTAATGTCTCAGCCTTCCCCATGATGCCTTTTGTGGTCCTCTTTATGCCTGCTAGACACATCTTCTCATATCCTGTTTGGCACCTTGCCTCAGCTATTTACACTGGAAAAACAAGGGGACAGCTGGCTGGTGGATTCAGAGAACCTCCTGCTCTAGTTAGAGAAAATAACTGTTGCTCTCGACAAAGCACGTTTTCTTTTTTAATGCCAGATGAGAGCATTCACAATGACCTTCCCTTTCCACAGACAAACATTATTTCATAGGTGTCCACTACCAGAGACTAGCCAGAATAGGTATAGAACAGTGCCCATTTATTTCTGACACAACACAATAATCCAGGTCTCACTAGGGTCTCAAGTGGATGCAAGGTTCATCCTATGATTGATTATTGCCTCTGATTGACCCTAGTTCCTAGTGCTTAATGTGCCACACCACTAGTTCCTGCTTTGACACTCTATTTGACATATGTTTTACTGGGAACATATTGGTGTCGTCTTGTTAGATCCTCAGCTGCCTTCCCTACGATGAGGCTTTGGCACGCTGTAAGGGAATGAGGCTGCTCTCTTTCATCATTTTGTCTAAGAGATAAAGACACCCTTAGAATTTATTTCTGCCTCCCTAACTTAGAAATAATTTTCTCACCCTTTTGCTATATCAGGAAAGCAAAAAATAGTACTGTCAGTTCGGGCTAGCAACAGCCACCAATAGGCTGCTCACCAACAGACAGGGAGGTAGTAGCAAACGCACACATTCCCAGGCTGAAATGATTCATATTTCACCTGGTGCCTTAAGCGGCCTCTCACAAACGCTGTTTCCTTGCAGCCTCTGTGTTTTACGAGCTGCAGTTCAGAATCTACAAGCTCTGGCCCCCATTTTGCAGAGAGCTTGCTGATAGGAGCCCATGCTGGTGAAATGTGACATGGAAGTGTCACGTGCAAAGGTCCACTGAGCTGAAGAGGAGGAAGAAAAAGAGTAGGTAGGTAGAGAAACTGATGCAGAGAAAGGAAGACATCAGGGAGAACCCAGTGTATGCGGAACAGGGTAGAAGGAAACAAGAAAGAAGGTAAAAACAGATTTCTACTGCAAGAGCAATGTCTTACCATGATTCATCAAGGAAAAAAAGCAGCTCTGCTTAGTGTACTAAAATCCAACATAAATGTTCAAGTCTATTTCTCTCTGAGAGGAGTACCTCTACCACCTCCAGTTCAAGCATCTGACAGAGGCAGCAGTGGGTATGGCAGCAAGTGTTTGATCCTCACTTCTGGAGCCACCATGTTCCAGAGGATCTCAGCCCTGGCACACATCTTCATAACCCCATGCTGAGACTTACCATCGGCACGAGCAGCACAAGGTGCTCAGGGCATTCAGACTGCTTTGTTACACCCTTTCCCCCCACACACTTATGACGATGGCGTTATGAATTCTAGATAGACCAATGCTCTCACAATTACACATCCACAAGAATTAAATAAGCAGAAAAACCCCACAGAAACAGTGTGCTTTTTTCCCTCCAATCCAGTGGCCTAATTTACATGCACAACACAGGCAACAAGACTACATTATGTAAAATAATATCACAGATATAATTCAAAGTTTGAGGGATCTGTAGGTCTTGCGTACACGCATTTCCTCCTGTAGATTTAAGTTAGCTCTAAACAGGAATGATTTCTTTATTATTAGCATTACTGGCATTGTTTGAAACATCTTTTTTTCTCCTGTATTGTGAAATATTTCTAATACTCAATTCGGTGCAATTTGCCTATATTAAGCTTTCTTAAGGAAACCCCATTCTTCAAGGCAACAGACCTCACTGGTGGTGCAGGAGGAAACAGGATTGCCTGACAAAGGGTCTTTGCACGGTTCCTTCATGAAAGTACTACCCACCAGCAAACACCAGGTGCTGCTCCCAGTACATAACAGGCAGACACCACCATGATTTTCTCCTGCTTTTTGACTCATGCACCATCTTTGCAGTACAGCCTGTAGAGGAGCTTCATACAACTACCAGAAAATCTGTCCTGGAACGCTGTTAACTGTCCATTTTCTGCATGCTTTCTTCCCCAAATATGTTTACCATGAAAAGGACAGTGCAGCCTGATAGAAGCACAGATCTGACATGGTTACGAGTTCACACAGCCTAAATTGCTCCTACTCCTCAGAAGAAAAAGAAATAAGCCAGGAGAAAGATCTACTTGGCAATCAAGTACAGTGAGCTCAAGTTGCTGAAACACCTACTGTCGCCATAATACAGACTGAGGAATAGCATAGGAGAAGGGAAACAGAAGATATCCTTAAGAAATTCTATAACCAAGAAAAAGAGAAGATTTTGTCTAGCTGATTGCTTTTGGTGTTTCAGAGGCTGCTATTCAGATGTGTGAGTAGAAATGGAGATACGTGCGTAAGATTCATATAGTAGGAATAAACAGATATTAATAAACCTGAGTCTGTTTAGTGTTATCACACCTCTGCTTTTGCAATTTTGCTGATGTCTTGTCTAGGAGCGTCAAGCTCAGTATTAGCACTGTCCTATCTCATTTCTCTATCTTCCATTTTTCAGTAACTGGCACATTCTGTACCTGGGAGACTTTCATTATAATAATGGATAATTGTTAACATGTAGCTTAAGCAAGGACATGAAATGAAGTTCATATTTTCCTGCCTTCAGAGATAAAAATACTTTGGTTGGAATTTAACAGCTAGTAAATTGTTCTGTAAAAACACAGCTCTGCAGCAGTTTTCAATTACTGATTACTGGGGAAGAAATCCTGGCCTTGCTAACACATAAATCAAAATCCTCACTGAATTCAATGGGGCCAGGATTTGGTCCACACGATTTTACAAAGCCACGATTTACAAACGTACGCTCATGGATTCAACATTCAGGTTCTGCACCTCAGCAAACCAGCAAGACAGGTACAAACCTAATTTCCCAGAAAACAAAAATCAAATCAGCAAACAATGGGAAAGTAAGTAAGAAGCCAGGAGAGAGAGAGAATGGCAAAGGTAGATGTTTGCTACACTGTGTATCTCAGTACCTTACCTGCACATACTCTGTGCCCTGATACAATTTGCTGCCCCCGGTCAGGTGCTCAGGTACCCTAGAAACACCAGAAACCTCACAGCCACAGTATTTATCCAGACACTGAAATCCTTTTGTTCAGTATCTTTATCTGGATTGCATGTTTCCCACCACATTGACAGAAGGTTTTATTCCTCCTATGGAAGCTCTTCAAGTCTCTGTGAGTCAATTAGATACTTCCTGTGCTGGAAAGAGGCAAAACCTACCATGTCTTGGAGCATAGTACATCCACAAGTGCAGCACCAGACTTATGAATAGTGATTAGTTTATGTTACTTGAAACAGCTTCCACAGATGCAATTTAAAGACAACCTACTGCTTGGAAGTGCCTTGGGAGCTGCCAGGGAGTTCAGGGATTCTGGCTCCAATCCAGCCCTCCAGGAAGATTTTCCAGTTGGGTTTTCCACACTCCAGTCTGTGACGCTGGCTTTTACCACCCTCTCTCTTTTTCTGTTAATAGTTCCTGTTCACCCCTTTACCACTGAGAAGACTGATACGCGAGACTGTCGCTTACCAGGTCACAAGGTTTTCAAATACAGCTAGTCACAGAAATCAAGGTGCCTTCCTGCATAGAAGTAGGTGGGCCAGGGCAGGGCCTCCCTGACCATCAAATGCTACAGTTTCGTATTTGGCAGCAGCGCTGTGTAAGGAGCCGTTTTCTCCCCTTGCTTGCCTGTTCTTAGCCCTGCTAGTCCTTGCTTCTGTCCTGGTGCAGTCAATGGGACATCGGAGCTCATCCATGTGAAAAACCTACATTTTTTTGCTGTTTTGATTTTCAGTCCAGGGGAAGTAACTTGAACACATCAGGAAGCCAACAGGGTACAGACAGCACAGAAACTACCTAAGCATCATAGCTGGCAACGGTGTACAAAACCACATCCAAATGGGGTGGTTTGGCGATCAGCTGCAGGTGACCCAGTGCACACTCTTCCTAAAAAGGATGTTCCCATCCCCTGCTTTGTGCCACAACTAGCAGTCCCAGTGATGCATGGTCACTTGGCTCTAGGGACTGACTGACTCCACAGACCCACCAGAGAGGTGTCACCTTTATTCCCATGAGGACTTAGACCAGCTTAGACCAGGCATGATATGTTACCCAAATGTTTTTCTGGACTTAGCTCATCCTCACCTGTCTCCTGAAAGCTGAGCTGAAATATCATTAGAGCTCCAGGCCTCAGAGAATAAAAGTGGCAGAAATGGAGATTTGGCTTATACACGATAATTATTCCATTCAATAAACAGCTGCAATCTTCTATAATTACCTGTTTCCTATCTGGCTAGAAAAAAAGGAATTGAAAGAATCTACTTCCACAAGCCAACATTTTTTAAAACAAGTTTGATAGGAGATTTTATGCCAGTTACAAAATAGACCATATTTTTTGAGCACCTAGAATCTTGGCATACCAAACAGAATATATTAATAGCTAAAATCAACTGTAATACTCTACACTAGGCATTTTAGTAGGAATGGTTACCTTGCTTTCTTACACATGTATGGTTATTTTTTCTCTTCTAATAACTATTGTTAATATTTGTATGCACTGCCCTATGCATGAAAATAAGCAGATCACGTGTTAACCACACAGTGAATAAGATCACTTCCAAAGGCATCACCTGCAATATCTAAAACCATTCCAAAGGACTGTACAACTTCCACTGGGTTTTTTTCAGGGCAGCAGTTACATACTGCACTGCCTTCTTAAGAGACATGCTCATGCCTTCTGCTAAGTCTTTAAAGAACAGCTCTTTCCAGAATCTCTAGGGAGCAGGTATAAAGACAATTGCCTTCAGCAGCACTTCAGTACACTTCCACCTGCATCTCCCTCCCTCTCTGAACTCCTCTTAAGATTCCTTGTTCTAGCCATTCAGCAGTAAGCTCTTCCATTTCTTTTTTCTGCTAGCTGCAGCATGTCCCCATGAGTCTATCCCACCCCTTTCTTCACCAGACACGCACATGTATCACCATGTTTTAGAGTGGTAAGCCCTATTTTCCAGTGCTGTTATTTAATGGATTTCACTGTGAAACAGGATCTGTGCCCAGCTCCAAAGAGCCTTTGGGTTACAAGTGAAATGCTAACAAAGCACTTGCCATATCTCAAAATAGATGCAGCAAACTAGCAGGTTTTTCCTGACAAGAGGCAGCTTGTGCAGTTTTCCAAAGGGACTAGAGAAACAAGGCTTTAAACAAGTGAGGCTTTAGGCCACTACTTGAAATGAAATCCTTTTTTTGCACTTCTGTCTTGTACCATTGTCCTGGGTTCAGCAGTAGCAGGCATTTTTCTCCTCTTTGGTAGCTGATGCAGTGCTGTGTTTTTGACTTTCGGCCTGGGAATAACACTGATAACACCGATGTTTTTAGTTACTGCTCAATTGTTAACTCTGACCAAGGACTTTCTGAGTCTCATGTTCTGCCAGGGAGGAAGGGAAGCTGGGAGGAAGCAGAGACAGGACACCTAACCCAAACTGACCAAAGAGGTGTTCCATGCCACAGCACATCATGCCCAGGATATAAAAACTGGGGGCAGAGACCTGGAAGGGTTAGATCACTGCTGGGTCAGGCTGGGTAGCAGTCAGCGGGTGGTGAGCGGTTATATTCTCTTCTTTTGTTTTTCCCTTATCATTATTATCATTGGTGGTAGCAGCAGTGGTTTGTGTTACACCTTAGTTACTGAACTGTTCTTATCTCAACCCGTGGGAGTTACATTCTTTTGATTCTCCTCCCCATCCCTCCGGGAGCAGGGGAGAGGAAGGGGGGGAGTGAGAGAGCGGCTGCATGAGTTATAGCTGGGCTTAAACCACAACAACCATCAAAGACTTGCTACTATTTTTCAGCTTTTCTCTCACTTTTGTTTCTATCTGAGAGGGAATTTTCATGCCAACTCCTGCCAAATTTATTCTACACCACCAAACCCAGGCTCAGTGCTATCTCCCTATCCACACGTGGCTGGGTACAGAGGCTCATAACAAACACATACCTAGCCAAAAGCTGAGAAGTGCATGCTTGAGTTCAGCCACAGAAACTAGACATAGCTTCCTAATCTGGCTTTTCCCATAAACAACTAAAAGCTTTGAGAGAACACACTGGGTCATTTTCTAGGAACTAAGGTATATGGTTCCCACAGCTGTTGGGATTCTTCCTCCTCTCTCTTTCCTATCAGAAATAAGGAAATTAGAAATAATAACAGTAATAATCATTAACTTCATTGTGGCTCTTTGAGTCATCATTAAACAAACTAAAGAAAAACCTTATGTTAAATAATCTTATTTGGAAGATGTAAAGGCAGAGACACTGAGGCAGTTTACACTTGACTCATCTAGAGGTCAGAAAGGCAGTGAAGCATTGGGGGAAGCATAGGATTATGGAAAAGGACTACATTCTGGCTCTGTACTTATGCCCTTACTGAACATCAGCATTGGGCCACAGCTGTCATGGACAGGATACTAAGCTGGTTAGAAGTATCAGGCTAATCAAAGTACACATTTATGTTTTCATATGGCCTCCAGCTTTGCTGTAGTCCCCAGATTTGCAATATATTTGTGCCTGTTTTTAAAGAAGGTGCTATTACTCTGTTTTTACAAAGTGAGACACAGGGAGGCTAAGGATTACCTGAAGGTTACCCCAAAGGTTTACTTGAGACCAGGATCCACACTCAGAGTCCTAACATACAGCTACTTCTCTCTCCACTGGGGTGCCCTATCCTTTCTGCATCAAACAAGATATATTAGTAACAGGAGATACCAAAACACAAGGTAACATTCATTATAAATCATGCCAATGAAGAGCATGAGATCTCATACTCTCTGTACTTCAATCTGTACTATTTCCTCAAGGCAGAAGGAGTTGAACTTGGAGAGGATGAGGGAAGGAACGGGGAAGGGACTCCGCACCCCTCCAAAACCTGCACTGGCATCCTTGTTCTGTAAACAGCAAATACCTATGAATTGGTTTGGAAAAGCTCTCCCTTCAGTCCATCCACAGGATGACGACCTATGTCATTCAGACAGTTCAAGCGACAGCAGTCCTCATACCGGTTCCACACAGCAGATCTTAAATGCTTTGCTTTAACATCAAGATAAAGCTAAAAAATGTGTCACTTGAAGAAATTTGCTCTTGCCATGCTTTCTTTAGCGGTAGTCCATTACTTCAGCACCTCTGTGTCAGCACAGTCAGACTCTCCAATCCTATCAGCTAGAATAGGGCAATGTGCTTGGAGTATTTACCCTGCTAGTCAGTTACCACAATAATGGACAGCCTAATAGAATCAAAGAACAGGGCAGAATGCCCATATCCTGCTCCTGAAACTCTGATTACAGACCTAGGATAAGGGTGGAGCAGCTAAGTCTTCCAAGAGTCAAAGCATTTCATCTGAACCCCAGTATATCCCTGCTTGAGTACTCCCACCTGTGGCAAATGTGTGTGACATACACACATACTGTGGGCCAGCTGTTGCTCTCCACTAGCCCACAGTAACTCATTAAATCAAAGAAACTCAGTGACAGGTCTCTGCCCAAAGCACTGGCTGTTCTGCTGTGAGGGAATTTAATATGTGCATATCCAAACAAGTTTTAATCTACTCACCAGGTAATACCAGCAGTTAAGAAGTTAGGTAAGATAGTAAGTTCTGCAACTAGACTTTATTTATTTAAATTTTGCTTAATTGCCATGTGCCTTAGCAGTTTCCACAAGGATCTGCTCTATGATCTTGCCGGGCACAGAGGTGAGACTGACGGGCCTGCAGTTCCATAGGTCTTCTTTTTTTCTCCTTTTAAAATGGGGGTTATGTTTCCTATTTTCCAGTCAGTGGGAACTTCACTGGACTGCCACAACTTCTCAAATGTTATGAATAGTGGCTTAGCCATTTTATCTGCCAGTTCCCTCAGAACTCAGGACCTTCAGACATCACATCAGCAATTACAAACGATCCCCATATGACAAAAATAAAGATCACTGAACAGTTACACAAGCTTTTAGAAGAAAATTGAATAATATCCCCTTCATAAGGCCTTTCTTAGCAATTTGCCTGAACAAAAGCTTGAAAATAAAGTTCCAATCTGCTTTAGTTAAGCACAAATTATTGGACTCAGTATGGGAGAAATTAGATTAATTCCTACTATATCTGCATCATAAAAAAAGATTACAGTATATGATCTAATAGTCCCTTCCTGCCTAAAGTCCTATGAATAAAGAGGAAAAGCTACTGCACTGTTCACATTTTCAGCAAATACAGCAAATAACCCATACAAAATGGGTTATTTTCCCCTCAATCTAAAGCACACTAACAATGAACATTCAGGTTTCTTGAGTCCACTGTAAAAATGCTCCTTGTATAACTGTAACCTTCCAAATAAAGAGAGTAAAAAGACCCAAAAAGACATTCACACAACGCATTTGCTGAGCAGTGTTGAATACTGAACAAATGGTGGGGGAGAACACTTGTTTGCAGATAGTTCACGAACAGAAAAGAGGACGACACTAATCAAATAAATTATTCACTGTAAATAGTTCATTCAGCTCTGCCTTCAGTACACATTACCAATTAAATCAGAGCCCAAACCCACAGAAATTATTTAGGAAGTGCAATCTGGCCACTTGAAAACAAATCCACATTGCTTAAGCTGCGTCTTTTTTGTTCATATGTCATTTTATCCCTCCCTCTGACCTGAGCCACTCCTGCCTACCTACAACACCACTCAACATCTTTCAGCTCTTTTAGAAGAGTTTCAAGCTTGTAAAAACTAATATTTTCCCAGCTACAACTGCCCTTAATAAAATCTTTCTTATTCTTCATTAGTACCTGTTATGGAAGTAGATCCCACAGGACAAAGATCTTGATGCTTTAGGTAAGTCCATTTTCAGTTTCTTTTTTAACCTTCTGCTATTTATTTAACTGAAGGACTAGATTCATCTCCTGTAAATCAGGTCTGCCTTTTATTTTCAACAGTTCAAGCACTTATTTGTATTAACATTGGGTTTCATTTCATTGAGTCCCATGAACTTTAAATAATATTTTCTGTTGGATTCATTTCAGTCTCCAAGTTAAAGACTGATTAATTCACAGCCTTGGGCTCCTTGTCTCAAGTCTTATTACTTACATCCCGTAGCTCTGACTTCTTCTCCACAAGCAAAATTAACATGCTTTGAAGTCTATTTCTGCCAATAAATATAAACCATTTCACTTGCTACCCCTTAACGTATTGTTTGTTACCACTTATATAAGGTTAAACAGGATGGCAAAAGAAGTAGTCTAGAGTTGTGGGTATGAGCATGAAAGTCTTTACAGCCTTAGCAATGAGACAGCTTTGGCGTGTCAGTGAAGACAAGCACACCACCAGTCCCTGTGTACGTTTGTCCCACTACATTGAGGTCAAAGTATCAGCGAGGCTCTGCAAATTACTGAAAACTATGTCCTGCTCTAAGACAGGTTTTCCCCTAATGTAAGTATTAAAGGCCTCCATGAATAAAGCTTTCTACATGTGTATGGATACCACCTGATCTTCACATGTTGCCCTAGAGATGCTCAATGTTCCCTCAGCCAAAAGAGGTGACCTCATTCAGTTCTAGTCTGCCATTTTGGTCACAGATGGGTCACAAATGTCACTAGTCTGACATTTGGTCACAACAATGTAGATGACAGCACCTGTACTATTCCGGCACCTCCTGGCTCAAGGTCAGCTTTTTAACTGTCCACACAGCTTCCATGTAAGTTCCATCTGGTTGTCATTACTGTTAGGACATGAAAATATAGTATCAGAATGAAAAAGTAAGTGTATGGGCTTACACTGTCCTCGGTTAAAGACACATGTTTCTCAGCCCAAACTGGGAAGTCTGTCAACCTCATCAGCACTGAAGCAGAGGATCTCTCTTTTCTTTACTTTTTGCTGTATCAAAAAAGTAACTTTGAGCATACGTATTATTATAGACATTGATTTCAGGATATGGCTTTATCAGCCATGTGGAAAGCTCGCATATATCCTTGCTCTGTCATTGTGGAATGACAAACAAAGTTTTGTAGCCAAGTAACTTTCACCACAAATTCTCATTAATGTTTTATAGATACTTGTACTTCTCATATTCTGCCAGCTTGGCTTCACCATCATGCTGGTTATTTTCTAACCCACCCCCCCACCTTTATCCAGACATTTAATGTCTCTTTCCTTCTTCCCATTGCATGTGAACGTTCTTTTTGAGATGTCCATCACCCTGTGGTGTTACATTTCCGCACTGGACAAGTAGAACTAATTTCTGGAACAGCAAGAAGCATTAATCAAAACAGGTACATTTACACAGACCAAACGATTTTGCCCTGAGTTCATTCCAGTACAAAAAGATCAAAGCTTGATAAGAGGTACAGAATCACAGGCAGTACGATTGACTTGGACCATTCGGTATAGAAATGTCTTTGCTATATCCCTTCCTAGCTTTCAAGAAGATTTTCTTTGTTGTAGATTATGTAATTAAAATTACATATAAAGTACTTCTGTGTTTCAAGTTCTGGAAGCTCCAAGTTACAAAAAGCGTTAATAATTCATGCAGTTAGCGGGCTTGTTTTATAAAACCCAAATGGAAACGCACTGCAAACCTTTCCTGAGCACATGCTAGAATTGTTAAATCAAATGTGATATTTACTCATTTTTGGAATTATGATACCATTCAAAAGCCCCTGGCAAGTATCATACCGCGCTTTGTTAGGGACAATGCAAACAAAACAAAAAAGGCATTCCCTTCATATAAATATACATATGTGGGTGGATAAGACAGTAATCAAATTTCACAGAATATGTACATTTAGATATTCAAACTGTCTCTTAAGCATTGAGATCAGTTCAGGGAATTCTTGACCTGAAGCCAACCAAAAAAAACCAAAACACCCTAGGAAATGCAGCTAAAGCAGAACCTCATCCTTTTGCTGATCCTAATGCTACTTTTCACTTAAAGGTTCAGCTCCAGAAGGTCTTACAGAGCCACTCAGGCCAGAAGATTAAGGCTGTTGAATTTACTAAACCACAGAATACCCCAGAGTTAAGCCACGGGAAAGGATTAAAATGACACCTGCAGGGAGTCTAAGAAAAGACTTCTTTGAACAACAACTGCAACAATGGCCTCTTAACAGACTTCCAAACATGTTAGCCAACAAGGGCAAAACCTTCACCTCCTGACATTTAAAAGAACCTGAACAAAGGCTGGATGACAGGTAAGAAACACATCACAGAGAGTTGCGGTGTATCCCATCTTAGACACTTCTGCTATGGTGTCTTGCTGTAGCCTCATTTAAGGCATTTGAGCAAACCCAGCCAGCAAATCTAGTGAAAGTGCACCAGAAGATAGACTGCAATTTACTGCTGAGGACATTATCAACTGTCCACTGTTCTAACAAGAGCAACTACTAGGGAAGAAAACATAAAACAAGGGGGGGGGGTTTGTTTGCGTTCATCATGTCAGTTCACTGCTCTCTACTGCCAAGACTGAACACAATATGCCATTATAGTTTCCCATCTTTTGTAAATAGAGTCCCCCTTTAATTGCGCAGCAGTTTAATCCATAATGTCAATTGGTGACTATGCCAAAAATCCAACACAGAAAAAGACTTTCAAAGATCTCTAGATAACCAAGAAGGAAGAAAAAAAAAATAGGAAGTTATGTAGGAGGTCTACAACAGCATTTAAGGCAGAGGAGTTACCTAATTTACCTGGGGCTAGGACACATCTGAGCCTGGAATAAGCTATATACCCAAGCAAGCTAATAGCAGTGAAGACACGCTCTGGACACAGAAAACAGACATTTCATCAGCATAGACACCAACTTTTATTACCCCTAATTTGTTTTCTATTTTGTAGCTCTATCTGACTTATAACTCAAAGTCTTAGCAGCCCTAACACACACCTATATGGGTCTCCGTGCAAATCCACAGTTTTTAAAATCTCCCCCTTAAAGCTTAACAAATAGAAACCTAAGCTTAGGAATTTTAGCTCACGTGTTTAAAAAACCCAAACAACAAACCTGCATTTTGTGTTTACATCCCCCAGCTACAGTCCCAAATTCCTACAAATAACTTGCCTAGGTAGAGATTTTACAAAGACAACTGTTAAAAAAAATGTAGCACGATAAATTGAGATGCTATAAAACCCAATTCAGAATATTTTTCATACACCATTTAAGTTGGTTTAGCCTCACATTTTTACTTGCTAAGGAAAAGAACATCAGTCTCTGTCAATATAGATCATTTCAGTTGCAAATTTTGAAAAGCCAAAAGTACATACTCAATAAAATATGTGAATTAAAGTCAACATTGCATTATCTATCTAAATAACCAACTAAACTAATATTTATTGAAGTGTTGGTCAAACCCCAGATTTCAGAATTAAGTCTTTTTATTTTGGTAAATTGAAATAGAAGGGGAGAGAGCTGGTGTAACAGAAAAACAAATAAAAACCAACCAAAAAAGGAAACAAAACCCCACCACTTGGAAGAAAATTCAAGGATAAGCTTTAATTACTTCTCTACAAGTATACCTGAAGTAAAAAATGAGGAAAAGAAAGACAAGAAAAGAAAGGAAGATTAACTAGATTCAAACTCTGACTAAGAAAGTAGCCTAAGTAGCCTTAATGAAGAACAATAAATGCAAGGATTTAAGACTGGTAATCTTAAGGTTGTACATCTGTTTGCCCCAGGGTGAACTCCTTTGGGGAACAGAAAATAAGGATAATATGCATAATTGTGAACACCGATATTCCCAATGAGCCAGGTTTTCTATTTAGAGGATTTAAAACTTGTATCCAACATTCTTCCAAACGTCTGCACAGCTGCCAGAATGCTAGTTATGTGGAATCACAACCTTAGCTTTGAAATGGCCGAGATCCAAATCTAAGCTTCAAATTGCTTTCCCCTTTGCAAACCATCAGTTCCATGATGAACAGGTTTGTTCATTACTTCTAAAAATTAGGTCATTTAGTTCTGCGTGCCTACATATGAATTTAGAAGTCCAGCAGTAAGTCCACAGATGTGGGCTTTCTGGCCAATGTCTTATTAAATGTTCTTTGATTTCTGACTTGTGCTTAACATAACACACTGCAAAGTATTAATCCATTTTGAATCCATCTGGGTAAAATATTCCTTGCAATGGCCAAAGCTGTTGCACAGCCTGGTTTTTCTTGTACAGATTCAAAACTCACACTGAGACCTAAATAAGGACTGCCAGCATAACATGGACCACTAGGTGGGAAAAACCTTTGGGTGATTTCATTTCACATAACTATACTACATAGGTTAAATGGTCTCATATCCAGACACTTAAAGACCAGAAGCACAATCTCTGTACCTTTGTGACAACCAGCACAAGAAACTTCTAATTTCCTATGTTAGCCATAGAATTTTCAGTGGTCATTTCAACTACAATTGTCATCACTCTGTAACACTGCCACCTTTTACAACCAACCTAAAAGGATGCGCAGCTGATGCTCAAAAACACCCTCACAAATCAAGGCTATGCCAGTAGCTACAAACTCTACTTGCCCCATACTTCATCAGTCAGTGCTGCTTGGCACCACTGCTGTCATGTTTCCAGTTCCCCTCAACCCTCAAGATTACAAGAGCAGTCAGTAATACTAGGCTTGGTAATTTATGAATATGACTCTTGATTACTGACAGCAGCCAATACTACTACTCAATGGCAATACATAGCCATGGTAAAGCAACAGTGTCCAAATGTCTTACACACAATAAAGGCTTTAATATGCAGCTATTGTTGCTTGCAACTCTTTATCTTGACAGAGAAAAGCAAAGCTGCTAAAAGCAGATATGCTTGATTCCAAAAGAGTGACAGGTATTTTAAGAGACAGGAGTGTTGGAAGAGTAACTGGAACTCCAGTAGCAGGTCATGTGTGCGTAATTTTTACAGAGATGGCTGTATCTCAAAGACAAAGGCCTTATTATTTTAGATATAATACATATAGTATAAACTACATAAAAAATACTGACTACCTTGATTAGTCCCATGTAAATACACAATAAAACAATAATGAACAGTAATACAAAACACTGATTTCTTGGTGTTTTTTAAGTGTTCAAAGGCAGGTTGGCTGGAACTTGAGCAACCTGATCTAGTGGAAGGTGTCCCTGCACAGGGCACTGGGATTGGAACTAGATGAGCTTTAGGGTCCCTTCCAACCCAAACCATTCTATGATGCTATGATTATGCCTTTTGTCAGGCAGTTTTTACAATGAGCACATTTCAGTGGTGGTATATGGCAAGGCAGTATACTCCATATGTGTACAACACTCCACACAGGAAAAAAACCAAAGAACTCAACTTGGAAACTCTATTCGAACCTCAGTATCAAATGAAGATTGTTTTTGCCTCCTCTGTGCATTTTCATGCTCTATTCAGAAAGCACAAATTTGAAAAAAAAAAAAAAAAAAAATACAGAAGGAAATGCTTTGTCCCAGCACTTGCAAAAGAAAAAAAAAAGAAATGCATACAGAGCTAACAAACACATCAGGGGAAAAAATAAACTCAGGCATTAGTAGCAGCTGTGCCTACTTCAGTTTGCAGCAATTCTTCTTATACACTGACATTCAAAGCCAACAGTTTGCCCTCTTGCTCTGCCTCAGTAACAAGGCTCTTTCAAAGATAATTACATGCACTTCACACATTTCCTTAAATACCAATAATCTCTTCTTTATTTATCTGCCATGATTTGATTTCATTAGACCTCTGCTTTTTTCCATTTCTTTCACTGCAACAATTCCTAGCAGAGTAAAATGTTTCTCTGATATCTTTTAGTCTAACAACTTGTCTACAAACTGACTTATACAGGAATAACTTGGGTTCAGAAATAACTATGATTCACGACTGAGTATTGAGGGCTGTCTTACTCTTTTTGAGAGTATATTTCAAAGCAGAAAAACTGATCTGGAGCAAAACACTAGGAATTACTGTTTCATAGCATCAATGTCATCTTCTTGTAAATCAAAGTAAGTGAGCCCTTTCAAAATGCTATTCCAAAACAAGTATTTGAATAAGTATTTGGTTTTCTATTCATACCCCTCATTAGTGAAGCCATTTCAACACCTCATTTAATAACAAGGAAGTGGTGGATATGAGAGGACAAACCATCTCAAAACTCAATATGACACTTAACATAGTAAAATTTTCAAATATAATAGTATTGGATACTAGTAATTATTAGTTATCTATTACACAAAATGTGATTCATAGCTTTGATAATACGGCACAAAAAACGCAACTAAAAAATCACATCTGTCTTTAAGTATCAGCAAAATACTTTGAAGCTCTAAAGTCCTCTTCAGAAATTTAAAGATTTACCTTTCACATAGATTTTCACATTTTCACCCTAGTTTTCCCTCCCCCAAAACTAAGTGAAATACATATTGCAAGCTCATACTTGGTGAACATAGTTTAAAATACCATCCCTACATCTAAAATCACATACATAGAACACACTCAGAACACTGCAAAAGCCCTTAATATGAATAATGGCAAGTGTTTCGTAAGCTTTCAAAGAAAATCCATAAAGTGCTTTTAGTTATGACTATATATACGAAGGAGATTTTAAACTCATATGAAAATACTTAATTTACAGGATAACCTTTTTCATACTTGACCAAAGAGAACAATCTGACAAACTGTATTCTACTGCTGATAGTGGTAGTGGGTAGATGCTCCTTTAAGTCTCAAGTTTTTCTAGATGTGAAAACAAATGAAACTTTCCCTTCTTTTGTCTTTTCACCAGTCACATACGCAACCATTTTTTCTAAATGCATCTATTCCAGAAGGCAACATCATACTGAGCAGTTGTTATTGCTGTTGATAGCAAAATAGAAAATATTGCAAGTTCAGTTTTAGACTGATTTTCAATTATTCCAGCTGCAAGCCACTGCTTCAATTCTCGAGCAAACAAATCAAGGGAAGAAGGTAAAGGTACTAGCATTATGCAATAGAAACAAATGTGACTGACAACACTGAAAACTAAACCTTTTTCTGTTAATATTTTGGAAGTTTTCTTAATATTTTACCTATGTACACCAAAATCCTTAAATGACACAGGCAAAAATACTTAAGTGGTGAGTTTTTTCAGATTTAAGAGGTGCTGTTAATACCAGTTAAAGCAGCTTACTGTCATCAACACCTAGTATTTCTAATACACAGTACACCAATCCTGTATTAGAGATCTTGGCCCCAGCAAGAGCAGCAATGAAATCCATTACTCACGTGAACACAATCTGCCTGAAGATTTTGGTACTCTCACTTTGTTAAACTGTCAGCACAGCTAGCCCTAAAAATTACAGAAAAGAGAAGTCAGGTTAAAGACTGTGATAAAGTATCTAGGTCATGGCCTTCAAGAACACATATGACTCTGTTATTCATTGCAGTCTCCATGTTCGGCTTTTGCTTTCTATGGGACAATACACATTTTTCTCTTCCACCACTATCAGTGCTTTACTTTTAACTAAAATCGGTGAGTCCACATAGATAAAATACTGGCTTTCATTTCAAGAATAATACACATTGCACCTTGCCATCATTTTTTCTTAAACGTCACCCCATTGCCTTTTTGCTGGCACATGTATACCCATACTCAGCCAAAACCATGAGGCTGGCTTTGCAGTGGGGCGAGTAGGAAGGCTTGTCCCCCTCTTGGCAGCCTCCATCAGGTTCCATCAGAGCTGTGGGCCCTGATAAGACCAAATGGCACTCCAGGTGCCTTAGGGCTCAAGGTACAGACAACCCTAAACACTCAGAAACAGACCTGTGCTACCCATGGGAAGTTTCAGCAGTGCAAGGTGGCTTTCCAGCTACAGAGCAACAGCTCCTCCAGGCAGAGACAGGGCTGCCATCAGTGGTCACCTTCCCAAAAAAGAGCTGAAGCACACACCTAGGCACCACCTCCGCTGCATGCCAGCGTATCCAACTCATCTCTTAAAAGTGCTCCGTCTTGATTTGCTTTGACCCTCACAGTCAAGAAGTCATTTCTGAAAGTTACTGCTCAACAATTCTCACTGCTGAGGCCTCCCCAATAGTGCCCCCACCAGTAATGGCTCTATATCAGCTCAGGAAACACAGCTGTGCAAGTCAAGGGCAGCCAGGTCCCTTGCTTGTCAGGAGAAGGCAAGGTGTTAGCCAAGTCTTTTTCTTCCTGAGCACCACTTCATACTTGAGTGTGTTTTGAGAATGTTGCCACATCCTTCACACACAGTCCTTGGGAAACAACCGACCTATCTATTGAGCATTTTGAAACTAGCCTTATTTTTGAAGGTTTAAATACTTTCAAAAGATAACTATATGAGTTCTGTACCAAGTGCTTGCAACAGCCATAGGATATGTAGCTGAATAGGGCGTTCTTTGGATTGTCAGAATTTTGGACATCAACTCCACATGAGCTTTCACACACACACCATGCTTAAGTTTGGCTGCTAGACTCAAAAATCCATTACTTGCATCACTCAGAGTTTTATTGCACTGTAACATCATGCAGCATAGTAGTTTCTGCTGTAAGAGCATCTGAACGCATTCCTGCCCAGCCACACACTGTGCCTAACTTGGCTCCCTGTCTTTGCTATTACTAGTCAGTTGTCATCTTTCATCTGTTGCCAGTTGTAGGTATTAGCTCTTCAACGTGTTCACTCTTGGTGATTCATTCCTGCATTACTAGAAATAGTGCAACCAAAAGATGCTGTCTCATCGTAATTCCATGTTTTTCCTGAAAAATTATGTCCTGATATGTCCTTCAGATAAACTAGACAAAAAAGTTCTTGGGAAAAGCCAACTCCTTTCTCCCAATACGTGGAAAGTGCTATCACCTTGAGTACAGCCTGTGAACACCACAAGATGACGAGTGTGCCCACATGACGGTTTTGCATGTATTAAAAAAGCAAACAGGAATCCTGCAGGCACAAAATATGTTGCCAATGCCACTGAACTACAGAAGGCTTCTGGTGGGTGCATCCAACTGCTGTTGAGAAAGACTGCCAATTGCAGAATCAAGGTCTTAGTCACCTCCAGACTGGTAAGGACATGGAAAAAAACTCAGGGATCCAAACCAATCCACATTCAGAGATAACAAAAAAAACCCAGCAATCCCCATTAAGTTACACATCATTAAGACCAAGGAAGGGACAGACAGAAGCAAGTTTAGATTTTGCCTAAATTGTACTGCCAATCTGCTACTTTGCAAGTTTCTCAAATCACATTCTTCTGTCCTACAGTGGCTACTCCAGTTCTGTTAAGATACATGCGGTTGAGCAACTGGAGAAGCAGAGGCAAGCCTCTTTAGAAGCAAGTCTACCCTCCTGCATCACAAGCACTTACTCAGTATTTACTCTTTCTCACCGAGTAAATCTTGCAAGGCTTGCGAGATTCTGTTTTTTAAAAAGCCATTTGTCACTGCGGGCGTACCAGACCCTGCAGACAGCTGGATGTTGGTTTATATTTTACCAGTGTCCATTTCTGTAATTGGAATTTGAAAGTGTAAATGTAGAGAAAACAAAGCAAATCCTTCTATTATTACAATTTTCATGCATCCCTGGACATAGTCAGGCAAGACCCTCAGTTTTCAAGAACATGGTACTACAAAAGTAATGCTTTCAGCCATAACTTGTAATGTTGAAGAGTTAGGCAGGGAACTGAGGCTGTAAGTGAAAAGTGAGAGGTCACTGAGGAGATTAAGTCTTAACTTAGGTTTCAACAAAAGCAGAAAAATAGGAAGTGCCACATTATTTTGACCAAGTTTGTTTGCATTCAGAGACAAAAGCTTCATTTTGAATTAAAACTGGTTTCTGAAGGGCTTCACATCTTCAGCACCGCCTAAGGACAAGAGGAGTGCCAACAAGGTAATAAAAATGTTGGTCCCCATCCAAAAAAAAATAAAATTCCAATAAAACAAAACGAACAGAAAAACCCCCAATGCTTTCAACAGAAGACAAAACCATCAACTAGGTTTTCCACTGATCCAATACTCACTTGTTATTGTCTTTGACTATTAGCACTGTGCTAACTATAGGATAATGAACACCAATAAGAATTTTGTGTTTATTTTCATCTATTGCCCTCTGGAAATATAAACAACTTCTAAGAACGAACTATAACATTGGTTTTCATCTGCCATATTATTTCCAATTGTTATCAAAACGCAGTTGCCTCACACCCAATTGCTTTTTCTTTTAGCAAAGGCTTTCAACTTTACAGCTCACACACGTAGTTGCTATGAATGTTCATAGAAAACAAGGGTTCCAGTTACAGGAATTGAAATATAGGCAGGATTTTCTGGAAAAGAAACTGCACATGAAATCACAGTCAGCTTGGCAGAAGTGCCCTATATGCATGTCACACAGCCTACCTCGACACTCTCGGGGGAGTTATGCTCATTGCATATGTAACCTGTCGTCATCACCAGGCTTCTGCACTGATCCGCTAACCTGGGCTCCCTGGCCCAGACACTCGCTGATTTCTGAGCTAGAGATTTTTGTGCTACTTCTCCGAAGGTCACTTATTTGCATACTTAATTCTCCAAAGAGTACGCATAACAAGGCCTCCTTAGGGAGCTCTCCATAGAAGAGTAAAACCCACACAGTTCATCACAAGTATCTGAGAGGGTCTTAGGGGAGTTTGGGATATATCCACTCCCCCCGCTCAGTTATCACAAACAGCATCATTTTGCTAATGGAAAACAAAGGGTATTTGCTCAGAAAGGGTCACTACACCCATCTGTGCGGTGAAGAAGCAGAAACACTGTCTAAATAAGCCAACACAGCCACATAAACTAACCACCATTTGAAATGGAGATGGAGATCATAAACAGTGCTTTGCATCATTTCACCCATTTCTGCCCACAACACTGCTAACTCACAAAGATAAAGCCCTTCAATACACTCAGCTCCATTTGTGGGAAGGAACAGGATAACGTATACAGCCCTCACCTGCATATTTTCCTCCAAACTGTGTACTTGCGTGCCCAGGGGATGACATTTTTTTGACCTGGTTGTCAGCAAACAGAACTTTGTATTACGCTCCTATCTTTTTGTTTTCTTAGCTAGCAGATTACACGGAATAAGAATCATTCTGTCAATTTTTTAAATTGCTTTTTGAATCTAGGCATTTTTCATAAAGCCAGACCTGCTCATTATTCATAGGAAGCATATTGTTATAGAGTCTGGCATCGTGTTCTGGGAGCATTAGTCTGAGGGCAAGCATACAGGTTCATCTCTGACTCTCATCTTGCCTCTGTACCTCTTCAGACACCTCAAAGACAAGGAAAGTGCCAGGACAGAGTGTGTGGCAATCAACAGAATTGGTCGATTAAAGAACTACTACTTCATTTTTAGCATTCATCTCTAGTTGCTAGAAAAGTGCCCTGCACTGAATCCAGAGTAAAAAACATATGCTTGAAATGAAAAATAGCCATTAAAAGAAAATAACTCAAATCCTTGCCAGTAGAGCATCCAGGCATATGTACTGCCCTGTACCTGTGAATGAATCTTTCACAACTTGTCAACACCTTTGCTCCACACCAAAAGGTCACATAAGAGGGCCTTAAGAACATCGGGTCCTTATGGATGCCTCAAACAGCCCACCCCTATTCCCACCCCGCTTTTTAAAACTCTTAGGCATGAAACAGCAGCATGTCAAAAGCTTTTGAGAAAAGTCCAGTTCCTCAAGTTCTTAACAATTCCCCTTGTAAAATACCTATTATCAGGATGGATTTCAAAAGAAGATCTGCAAAGGCTATTAATTTTAGTATCTGTGCTGTGTATTTTATGAAACACTGAACTTCTGGGGGGCAATGATCTTCAAGGAGAACAGCGTATTTCACTTTGATGGAATATAAAGGTAAAGAAGCATTTATCTTAATATTGTAGTATGTAGCCTGAAAAATATGATTTCTTATTTACTTGGAAGACACAAATAATGCATATAGATATAATTCTTAAGGTATATATCAATCTGTAAACCTGCACATCAACATCTATCCATAGGTTCTCAAATATCAAAGTTGCAAAGTTCTTTCTTCTTGCACAGTAGCTTTTTGTATTGACAGCAACAGCAGGAAAAAGCTCCATAGCATTTTAAAACAGTTTGTGATATTTCACCATGTACTTGGATACTTTTTATATGACCTGGTAGTTCTCAAAAGCATTCACCTGCACATGTGAAAACCTCTCTAAGGTTTTCTCAGGGCACCACCTGTAGAGAATCACTCCTAAGAAGTCCAGGCTCCAATGTGCCACAACCAACCAGCTTTATCATTTTCTTTCTTGCCCAAGGGCTTCCCTTGTGAATGATCAAAGCAGTCAAGACCTCAGAATTCAACAACAGGTCTAGTCAGGCCTTAAAAAACAAGAAAAAAAAACCAAACTATCAAACAAACATAGATCCAGTTCATCAGCATACAGACAATGCAACCATTTCAAAAGAGGAAGCCCAGCAGGCAGCTTATATTCAACATAGCTGTCCTTGGAACAGACATGATTTCAGATGAAAATGCTTGGAGAGCCTGCTAATCCTACATCCACCATGCACTGAAAAATTCTTGCAGTGTAGCTAGAAGAATTATTTGGACTGTATTTGCTTCTGAGAGTTTCCTTCAGACATCAAACACAGATTCAGAAACGCGGAAGGAAGAGGAAGAGCCTTGAGTGCACTCCATCCAAAGTCCTAGGCTAAAAAAACACCAACAATTTGCTTTGACACTGTATTATCCCAGGAAGATCTCTCTTCAGGGCAGTAATGTGCTGCAAATTACCCACAACATGATATGGATCCTCAACCATCTCTGTCAGCAAGTGCCCATGTCAGATAGCAAGGAAACAA
This sequence comes from Ara ararauna, assembly GCA_028858755.1. Taxonomy (NCBI): domain Eukaryota; kingdom Metazoa; phylum Chordata; class Aves; order Psittaciformes; family Psittacidae; genus Ara; species Ara ararauna. The sequence continues at coordinate 2,357,491 of CM054378.1, forward strand.
AGAGCAGAAAAAGCTAACTGTCATGGGGCAAATTTTCAACACATCAAGAGTAGACAACCTGAACAAGCATATAGTTACAGGGTTGCTGGTTTTATCAGACCTTTAGAAGCCATTCTACCAAATAACTCCAATACTGCATAGCTTTTTCCACCAAAGGTAGAGAAAATAATCGAGCAATACTCCAAAAGCAGTGAAAAAGTTCAAGTACACCTCCAAGCTGTCCCTCTACCTCACCAGTTTCCCAGTGGGCTTTTTTTTTCCAAGATGTATTTTATACATAAATAGCTTCCTTTTGTGCCATTCATCCCTGACTCCATCTCCTGAAACACTGTGAAAGTGTCTTTCAATTAGTTATTTTTCCCTTGACATAATACATCAAGGACATATTCTAGCCTTTTTCTTTATTCTGTTAATTTGCCTGCCTTGCATTTCCTCCTGAACAATGCTGATTCTCTGCCTTCTTTCTCCCCCTCACTCTTATGCTGCATTTGCTCTTTTTTACTCTCAAATGCCTACTTAAGGTCCTCTCCAACCCTAACTAATCTGATTCTGTACTTTCCCATGCCAGCTGACACACAGAAATCCAGGGCAGGCAAGTGAGACTAAAAAGTGTGATAAGCGCAGGAAACCCAGGAGAGATGAAGCTTCTTCCAAATTGCGTGTTTAGACATTGTTTCCTATACTAGACATGAAAAAACACAGCCATAAAAGAGAGCTTAGCAGTGTAGATGAAAAGATTTGCAAGTCCCTGTCCATAACGTAACATACCATGACAAGCACCATAATTTCCTAGTTGCAAAAGGAAGGCAAATCTCTGAATATTGAGTTAGCAGTCATCATGTTTCAAAGGCATCTACTGCTGGCACCTGTTGTAAGGAAAGAAACAGAAAAATCCAATGCCCAGGGCTAACCACCTCCCCTTCTTTCTTATTCACCTCCTCCTCACATCATCTAGATCTGAATCACTATGTCCACCCAAGCAGCTCAGGAGGAGTTCCACAGTTCAGCTGCCTTCTCAGCAAAGCCCTTCCAGCGCTTCCTTGGGCTCCTGTGGTGAGGGGATGAGGGCTCTCTCATCCTTCACCACCTCCTGCCACACCATCTTCTCCTGGTCCGATTTCTCATCTTTTCATACATCTGCCATTAGAGTTACATTTCTTATATCTTGCCAGTCCCCACACAAGTACTTCCTACTTACTGCCCTCACTTTTAAACCCATCACATGAGTGCAGCCTGCCTCATGAGCATGCTGCCTTTTACATCCTGGGAGTTACGTCAGGCCACACTTGCACCGGAGGGAAATGAAGCTCTGGATTCTAGAGCAAGTCCAGCAGTTTTTAAGAGCCTTAAAGAGCCGATTTAAGTTCTCTTAAGGTACAGATAGCAGAGATGACTGGAGAGTCCCAGGGGACACTGCTGCTTATACATGTGTATATATTGAGTCAGTCATGATCTGAAACAGGCATGAATTTGAACAGGTAGAACTGTGCTGTCCCAACAGTTATCTTGACCAATTACAATGAAATCTGACAAGAAATAAGTAGTATCCGAGGCCAGAGAATTACTTTCTCAGATCCAGCAAACACAGTTCTTTCTTGTTCTACTTTCAGAGTCAGTGCAAACGGACACACTTCTGTAAGCTAATTCTGACTTACATCAGAGCAAACATCAAAATCAAGTTCGACGAGAGGAGTAACTGCTTGCCTTCGAAGGTGGTTTGGCACTGTCAGCAGAGCTAATACAATGCTCTTTCACCAAACAGAAGCCCTGTCTATGACTCCTCAATCACAACCTCAAGAAATAACGAGAATATTTCCGGTTGAGCTTAGAAATAATAGCCCCTTTAGCTGTTACTTACAAGCAACCTATTCACAATCCCCCCTTTGCAGAACACCTCTAAAGCTAAACAACAGGGAAAAAAAAAAAAAGACAATGCAACCCATTTTTCAGGATGGATACAGGTCAATGGATACACGGAGAAAAACCCAAACCTGTTTCTTCATTCCGTTCCAATTCGCCATTCAGAATGCTACTATAATAGTAGTCCCTCACTTCACCCTCCAGTACCTGCCTGCAGCTCTCTACTCACCACAATTTGGTTCTGCTTGCCTATGCACAACAGTCACTGCAGTGCGAGACTTTGAGATAAACTAGGGAACCACACAAACCACAGAGTGCTCTTTATGCGAATGGGTTTCGTTTGAGCTTTGCAAACCTGTAAGAGCCCCACGCTGATCATCAAGACTTAGGGTTGATAAGTGATTGGCATGATCTCCCTACTGCGACAGAAGGACAAGCCAAAACCTGCAGGAAGCTCACACTGAGTCCTGGCAGGTCTACAAAACCACTGTGATAAAAACCTGCACAGAAAAACGAAAGTCTGGGGAATAAACACCTCAAAATATAACAACGGAGTCAGAGAAAGACATGAGATCTGTACAGGACACCCTTGCCAAAGGGGAAAGACAGGAGGGGAAAAGATAAAAAGAGCTAACCAAACACGTAACACCCCAGAGCATGCTGGTATAAAAGATAAACTGAAATGCTAATTAGAATGAAGGTGTGTTAAGGTTTGTTGTAAACAAACACGTCAATTTAAGCAAAGAAGAACAGGGTAAAGAAGGAGGAATTAAAGTAATAAAAAGCCCACAACACAAAAAAGACTGAAATCTTTATAAAGTTTCTATCTAGAACTTTGAACTGCTGCACCTCTGGATTTCAGCCATCAGTGAAATATTTTTATGCTGATATAACTCAGAAATTAAACTTTTATCAAAGGCATTTGTAACTTTCTATTTTTGCACATTCCAGGCACTTCAGATTTTCCATAACTGTCATCTAGACAAGTCTCAGTCCTTAAGTACAGAGAGAAAAATGTGCACTGTCTGTAAATAGATAATACATGATGGCTGATCCCTTCTATAACATTTATCTTGGAATTCTGGAGGCATGAACAAACCCCTGGAGTTTTACTCTTGTGGGGTTTTATGGTCAATGCATTCCCCTTGGATAAAGGATACAAACTCGCTAAGGACAATAATTAGCAACCAAATATATTGCCCTTCTTTTGCCCTCAAGTATAGTATGGTTACCTGCCACCTTTCAACTGAATACACTGTGTCCTTCATATCACATGCAGCCAGTATACCAAATATATGCCCTCTACAAAACCCTCTCTCTAAAACATCCTAAGTAATTTTATGCCAGTATTACCAAGAAATTTTTCCATAAATTGGGTGGGGTTTTTTTGTTTACAATCCTGCCCTTAATTGTTTTATATGGCTTGTAACTGATTTCAGGAAGAGAGAGAATAAAGCGTAAGTATATAATGTTTGACAGGAGATGCAGCATATCAGACTACATATGAATTTTACTGGTTTTTAAGATGATCCAAAATACCTATTTATGAGTACATACCTAAAGTCCTGTGCAGGTCCAGAGCTTTTCACTCATCCTTTTGCATTTTTAGTCACAAAGCAGTTATGTCTGAATATCACATAGCCAGGATTTGAAAGCTAAGAGCTTGTTTTAGGTATTCATTCGCTTGATCTATCTAATCCTTTGCAGTTTATTGAGATTTCTGACCACTGACAGGAGTATAATGTGTCATACCTCAAAGCCCATTTTATCAAAACACTACAACACAGATTTCAGACTCTGGCCAGTATGGTATGTTTCTCTAACAACATTTACTTACAAGTATTGTAATCAACCCTTAATATACTCATAAAATGTGCATTTAGAAACTAAATTTTTTTCATATATTTCATTTTCAAAGGATATTGAAATTCTCTGTTGTCTGCTTTAGCTTAAGGTTCTGCATTATTTTTAAACACAACTTCTAAAGAGACAGATTTTGTCTTTGCTCTATCAAGTAAAGCCAGTAATGACTTTACCCAGCTTTCCACTTTGTGAAAGGAACTGACTAGGGGAAATTATTGTAAATAATAGTTACTTTACCATTACCCTCCAGAGTCAGCATGGCTGAGAAAACGTGGCTCAGCAAAGATGGCTTTCATGGTTCCATTGTCTAATCCTGAAATCAATGCATAATTCATGGTATTTATAGGTACCGTACAACAAACTCACACAAATTAACTCCATTTGCTGATCACCAGTAAGGTTTACATATGTCAAATTACTCCTTAAATATAGCCCTGATCAATTAAGAATCATCTCCTATTTCTCCTATGTGGCCCAGCTCACCTTGTCTCAGCACCACCCACTCTACCACCATCCTTCAGCAGCTTTGACTGAGACCAAGCAAGTTCCTGGAACCAGTGGTTGGCACTGACAGCTTTAGCACCTGTGCACCTCACATGACAATGCTATCCTGTGGGTTTTGCACACAATTCAGGGGAGGGATGGGGAAAAAAAGGCCATAGTCTGCCAGACACACCCCTTATGCTTGCCACTGCATCCTAACATATGGCAAAGAAGCCAGCACCCAGAGGAATCGCTCCACTGCCAGCACAAAACTGAATTTCACCACCTGCAGCAGAGGAAAAAGTAATCCGCTTTTGTCTCACTAGCAGAAAAGCTTATTTTTCCCTCTAATTTTGAGATGCTCCAAGACAGCCCTGGGACTGCAGCAGAACAGTGATTTCCATTAAGGACTGATCTCAGGTCTCTAAGAATATTACAGGGCTGCAGCCCTAGCAGTCAGCTGGGAGACTGGAAAGGAGGGGGCACAATTATACTTCATTTTTGAAGAAGGTGGAAAAAGAAGCAGAAGCAAATAGATCTTTCTGCGCCTGCAGAGGAACTTAAATGAAAGACACGGGACCAAACTCTTTTCAACCTTCAGTAATGCACACACACGCAGGACACAAAGCTACAAAACTGACTACTTTGTGAGAGCAGAATCCAGACACCCTGTGCAGTACAGATCTGTTGAAAAGTCAAAAAATTATTCCCAAGTAATTGATTTAGCAGCTGGCAAGGGGGAACAGAAGAGATTTTCTGAGATTAACATCACTGAGCCATACCTAAAACTGGTCAAATCGTGAAAACACACATTCACACATCATTTCATCATCAGTTGATTAAAACAGCTTCCACTGATTTCCTGTTCATCACCTGGCTGTTCCTACCTTTAACTGAGTCATATGCCTTCTATCAAGAAACAATCAAACCAAAGCAAAATCATGCCCAATCTCCAAAGCTAACAAAAAAAGAAAAGTAACAGGTATTTGTGAAATCTGATAAAAATCAGCTAACACAAAATCCCATGAGGACACACAATTCCTTTCAGTGCCTGAAGGAACAAATACTGTGCTTTTAAACCCAACCTCTGTGGAGCTAGCATGTGCCCTGGCCTTGGAACAAAGTGTTTCTAAATTCACAATGTTCACAGCTATGGCAGAAGAAACTTAAAGACTCTTGCTACAAAGGCTTTTAAGCTCACAAAATTGGGTATTTCACAAGAACTTTTCCAAGTCATTCATGAGCAACTGTCACACCCTGTGAGAATATACAAAGCACCACAGACTTTAAACCAATGAATGAATCAGAGACCCAATACTCAAAATGGGTTTTCTGCTAATTAATAGAGACTTACTGTGACCCAAAGCTTGCAGATAGCTTTCAACTGGCTGCTGGATCTGCTACCACTGTCACAGGATTTTAAGGAACAAGCAGATTTTCAGAGAGTTCAGAAGAAAGCAAGTCCCAGTAACAGAAAAGACAGAGCGTACTTGGCTCCTTGGAAGGAATGTGTTCCTTCCTCAAAAAGATGGAAAGTACATCAAACAACAGCACTGAGTATCTGAACATGCACTGAATCGTGAAGGAAAAGAGACAACCTTATGACACGCTTCATAGAAATCCACACCACATATTGCAGCAACGCACAGGAAACCTCAGCATACACCATGGAGCCAACTCCACTCCCATCAGTCAAGGAGCATCTCACACAAGCCTGGCTCCCAGCCAAAGCAGCATGCCAACCAGACCCCTTCCCATTCAACAAAGAGTCAGCACCAGCTCAAAGTCACCTTACTCTTTACAGCCACATATTTGATTAGGAATTTAAGTGGAAGGAAATACCCCCTCCTTGATATCAGCCTTTAAAATGTTAACGGGGCTCCTTCCCGAAGTGAACAGACACAGACACTTCCTAATGCAGAACTAGCCTTCAGAAGGCAAGTGGTACATGACATAAACCCAAAACTACTAGTTGGCTTCTCTTCACTAGTACAGCAATGCCCGAAGTTTAAATACAGCATAAAGCTACACTAATTCAAGCAAACAGAACATGAAGTGCCTCCTGAACCTTAAAAAAAAAAAAAAAAAACAAAAAACCAAAAAAACCCACGAAAGAACAAAAAAGAAAAAAGAAAACAGGCAAGAAAACAAAAATACAACAACATAATTCGGGAGACTAAAACAAAGCCCGACTGCTGTACGGGGAACCTGTTCATGAGATCACCAGCTGGAAAAAGGGCAACAACAACCATGCACACTTCTGCATTCACTGGAACGCTGGTATTTAAAACATTTTTTCTCCTTCTAACTGCCCTCATTTGGGTCTCCCCACAGCAAATAGGTTAAGCAACAACCCAAAACAGCAAACAAATTGCAATAAGCAACCTCAAAGCTCTGCCTTCCTAAAAGAAAACTCTCAGTGTCCAAAAAACAGAACATCTAAACTCACAAAAAACTGAACTTAAAACCCTAAACTCCTCCTATAATTAAAGTACTTCAGAAAACCCAACCGTAAAGAAACCCTTATGAATGCACACACGGGGAAACCCTGACATGTCCTAGAGTACTTCACTCAGATGATTCCATTGCAGCTAACAGCAAAACACAACAGCACAAAACAGCACAGGACTCAAAAGCCACAAAAGACAAAACAAACACCACAGAACTCACCCTGATGAAGCCCCAGAGCTGAATGAGTGCCTCCCTCCATCCCTGGGCCTTATATACCCCAGGCAACACCCACAACCCCTCCCTCAGAGCCCTGGGGCAGGGGTGGGGCAAACCCCCCCCCCGGGATAAAAGAGGTAGGATGAGCAGAGCTGTCTTTTTGGGCTGATGGCTGTAGCCCAGAAGCGGCCCAGGAGAGAAAAGGGCTCTTCCATAGAGCACAACCGAATGTACTCTCTCCAGGAGTGCATCCGCACTCCGGGGTGCCGCAGAGCGGGCACCAGAGAGGCGGCGCACCGACGGAGGTTTAGATGCCGAGTGAGGGTGGATTGCCGTGCTGGGGGCACCGTTATGGAGGTCCCCCTGTGTGAGTAATGCCCCGCACCGCTTTCTCTCCTGGCTCCTCGGCTGTGGGAGGAGGGTCCGGGCGTTTGCTCTCTGTGAGCCGCGCTCCGGGATGCCGCAGAGCGGGCACCGGAGAGGCAGCGCGCGGGTGGAGCTTTAGGGGGCGAAGCGAGGGCGGGAGCTCCGTGTGCGTGGGTGATGCCCGCGGGAGAAGCGCTGTTGGGTTTGCGTATTCGGGAAGAGGCTCTGCGCTCCTGGGGCCGGGGCTGAGGGAGGGAAGGGACAGAGCAAAGGCTCTGAGACACCGCGGGCTTAAAGAGACGCGCTCTGGGTAAAGGCAATGTCAGCTTCGGGCAGCAGACACGCGCCGTGGTGCAAAAGAATGCTGTCTTTGGACAGCCTATGGAACTGAGCCGGTGCGAACTGACTCTGCGGTTCAGCAGTCAGTTGGGTGCCACATGTCTGCAGAGAGTCATGAAAGGGAACCCTGAAAGGAGATAAACAGAGAAATAAGAGGGAGGTGCACCCAAAGGCAGTAAGGGGAGGGGTAACCGGAGGCGGGACCGCAGGTGGGTTATACACGTCAGACAGGCTGGAAACCTTGGAGTGCCCGAGCAGTGGGGAACCGAGGGAGGGAGCGTGTGCATGGCATAGGAAAGACGCGTTCGAGCTCCGCCTGTGCCGTGTGTGCCTCCGGGCCGGGACACCGTTTGTGCACAAACCCTCAGTAAAGAGCTGCTTCGCTGCTGCCTCTGAGCGGGGCCCGAACCAGAGACCGTTTCTCACCGTTCACCTCCTCAGCCACCAACATCCAAGGCGCGTTCCCTCGGTGCGATGCTCCCCCCGGACCTCCCCTTCTCCCCTTCTGGGACTGCTCCGGAGGGGCAGTTTCTGCCCCCCCTGGAGACTGCCGCTTCTCTTCTCCGCGCTGCTCGCTGCCATCCCCCGCACTGCTTTCTGGCCTTGCTCCTTCCCGGTCTGCCCTTCACCCGTCCCCGCCAGCCCTTCCTCTCCTTCTCCCAGGCCATCACGGGCGAGCAAAGGGGAGAACGCAGCGGTTGTGTATTGTTTATGTGCAAATCCCACGGGAGCGTTTCACGGGAGAGACGATCCCCTGCGAACAAACGGCGGTACGGAAACAGCGCTCACAGCGACTGCAGCCATCAGCGAGGGCCCGCGCTGGAGCTGCAACGGTAACAGAGAGGCGCCTCGGGGAAGGACGGGACTCCGGGACGGAGCGCGGAGCCTGCGGGACCCCTGCACCGACAGCACACAGCCCGGAGCCCGTCCGCAGAGCCCCGGGACAGGCTGGGAACGAGAGACTGCCCCGGGAGCGGGACCGGGACCGGGAGCGCTTTGGGCTCCTCCTCAAATAACCTCCTGGGACACTGCGCTCATCTGCAGCCGCACGCAGTGACCGGGAAGGTCAGGCATGGTTTGTGCTGTAGGGTGCAGGACGCATAGGCTGCGCGCTGGGCCATCCACAGCTGTCTCACCCATTGAAAGCACCGGGATTTAAAGGGCATTTGGAAAGCTTTAATGAGAGAAACTCCGTTTCATCTGCACACGGCATAAGTTTCACGCGCAGAAAATAACGCGAGCGGCAGTTTCGCAGCCCGTGGCCTCCGCGGCGCCGACAGAGTGAGCGTTTGCCGCCACCGTGTGTCCAACCATCGGTACTGCAGGTGGTGGAGATGAGGGGGGGCCGAGCGGCTCCGTGCGCCGCTCGCTGCTGCCACCGTGTGTCCAACCATCGGTACTGCAGGTGGTGGCGGAGATGGGGGGGCCGAGCGGCTCCGTGCGCCGCTCGCTGCTGCCACCGTGTGTCCAACCATCGGTACTACAGGTGGTGGCGATGGAGGGGGCCGAGCGGCTCCGTGCGCCGCTCGCTGTTGCCACCGTGTGTCCAACCATCGGTACTGCAGGTGGTGGCGGAGATGGGGGGGGCCGAGCGGCTCCGTGCGCCGCTCGCTGCTGCCACCGTGTGTCCAACCATCGGTACTGCAGGTGGTGGACATGAGGGGGCCGAGCGGCTCCGTGCGCCGCTCGCTGCTGCCACCGTGTGTCCAACCATCGGTACTGCAAGTGGTGGCGATGGGGGGGCCGAGCGGCTCCGTGCGTCGCTCGCTGCTGCCACCGTGTGTCCAACCATCGGTACTGCAGGTGGTGGCGATGGGGGGGCGAGCGGCTCCGTGCGCCGCTCGCTGCTGCCACCGTGTGTCCAACCATCGGTACTGCAGGTGGTGGCGATGGGGGGCGAGCGGCTCCGTGCGCCGCTCGCTCCTGCCACCGTGTGTCCAACCATCGGTACTGCAAGTGGTGGCGATGGGGGGGCCGAGCGGCTCCGTGCGCCGCTCGCTGCTGCCACCGTGTGTCCAACCATCGGTACTGCAGGTGGTGGAGATTGGGGGCCGAGCGGCTCCGTGCGCCGCTCGCTGCTGCCACCGTGTGTCCAACCATCGGTACTGCAGGTGGTGGACATGAGGGGCCGTGCGGCTCCGTGCGCCGCTCGCTGCTGCCACCGTGTGTCCAACCATCGGTACTGCAGGTGGTGGCGATGGGGGGGGCCGAGCGGCTCCGTGCGTCGCTCGCTGCTGCCACCGTGTGTCCAACCATCGGTACTGCAGGTGGTGGAGATGGGGGGGCCGAGCGGCTCCGTGCGCCGCTCGCTGCTGCCACCGTGTGTCCAACCATCGGTACTGCAGGTGGTGGCGATGGGGGGGCCGAGCGGCTCCGTGCGCCGCTCGCTGCTGCCACCGTGTGTCCAACCATCGGTACTGCAGGTGGTGGCGATTTGGGGGCCGAGCGTCTCCGTGCGCCGCTCGCTGCTGCCACCGTGTGTCCAACCATCGGTACTGCAGGTGGTGGCGATGGGGGGGCCGAGCGGCTCCGTGCGCCGCTCGCTGCTGCCACCGTTTGTCCAACCATCGGTACTGATGGCGGGGGAGCCGCGCTGTGGCCCCGGGCCCCGCCCGCTGCTCCCGAGCTCTGTCGAGAGTTCCGCACTGCAATGGGCGGTGCTGGGGCGGTGCAGCGGTGATGGGCGGAAAGCAGCCGGGGCCGCTCCGCGCTGCCCCCCTGTGTCCAACCCGCGGCACTGCAGGAGGGGAAGCAGAGGGACGGCGCCGGGAGACCGTCGGTGCTGCCATCGTGTGGCCGATGCGCGGTACTGCAGGGGGGGGCGCGGGGCCAATCGGAACGGCGGGTGGGCGGGGCTACGAGTGATTGACAGGCGCGTCAGCCAATGGCGGCTGCGGGGGCGGTGCCCAATCAGACCGGAGGGGACCCCGCTACGAGAGCTTGACAGCCTACTCAGCCAATGGGGACCGCGGGTACGGCAGCCAATCAGAGCAGAGGGAGGGCCGGGCTACGAGTGATTGACAGGCAGCTCAGCCAATGGCGACCGGGGGGGCGGTGACCAATCAGAGCTGAGGGAGCCCCGCGCCACGAGTGATTGACAGGCTCGGCAGCCAATGGGACCGCGGGGGCGGTGCCCAATCAGAGCTGAGGGAGCCCCGCGCCACGAGTGATTGACAGGCTCGGCAGCCAATGGGACCGCGGGATGGGGCGCGCACTCCGAGCGGAGGGCGGGGCGCGCTACGCGCCATTGACAGCGTCTGAGCCAAAGACGGCCGCGGGGGGCGGGGCCCATTGCGAGCAGCGAGAGGAGCGGCGAATTTCAGTGATTGACAGCAGCGCTGCCCAATGAGAGACACGGCCGTCACGGGGTCAGAAACAGCCCGAAAGAGACTGGAAATGGGCTGGAAACGGGTTAGGAACGGCCAGAACCGGCTTCAAACAGGTTCGAAACGGGCAAAAACGGGTTAGAAACGGCCAGAACGGGCTTCAAACAAGTTAGAAATGGGCAAAAACGGGTTAGAAACGGCCAGAACTGCCTTCAAACAAGTTAGAAATGGGCAAAAACGGGTTAGAAACGGCCAGAACTGCCTTCAAACAGGTTAGAAACGGGCAAAAACGGGTTAGAAACGGCCAGAACTGGCTTCAAACAAGTTAGAAACGGGCAAAAACAGGTTAGAAACTGCCAGAACTGCCTTCAAACAGGTTAGAAACGGGCAAAAACGGGTTAGAAACGGCCAGAACTGGCTTCAAACAAGTTAGAAATGCGCAAAAATGGGTTAGAAACGGCCAGAACTGCCTTCAAACAAGTTAGAAACGGCCAGAACTGGCTTCAAACAAGTTAGAAACGGGCAAAAATGGGTTAGAAACGGCCAGAACTGGCTTCAAACAAGTTAGAAATGGGCAAAAATGGGTTAAAAATGGCCATAACTTGCTTAGAAATAGCCAGAAAAGACTTAAATTGGGTTAGAAATGGGCAAAAATTGGGAAAGAAATGGCCAAAAACGGCTTTCAACAAGTTGGAAATGCGCAAAAATGGGTTAGAAAAGGCCAAAAATGGAATAGAATAAGTTAGAAATGGGCGAAAATAGGTTAGAAATGGCCAGAAACTGGTGAGAAATGGACTAAAAAGGCCTGGGAATGGGCAAAATGGCTTAAGAAGAGTGAGAATGCTGCAACAAAGGCTTAGAAATAGCCAAAACCAGTTGAGAAATAGATTAAAAAAAAGCTTAAAACAGATTAGAAATGGGAAAAAAGGGTTAGAAATAGCCAAAAATGGCTGAAACCTGGTAAGATATGGGATAGAAATGCCCATCAATAGTTTAGAAATAGCCAAAAAATGGCTTAAAATGGGTCCAAAATTACTAAAAATGACTTAAACAACTTAGAAATAGGCAAAAATTGGTTAGAAGAGACCAAAAATGGCTTAAAACTGGTGAGAAACTAACAAAAATGGCTTGGAAATGGATAAAATAGCTTAAAAAGGGTACAAATTGGGCAAAAAAGGCTCACAAATGAACAAAAATGCCATAGAAGGGGTTAGAAGCAGCCAATCCTGGGTTAGAAATGGCCAAAAAAGGTTTAGAAATGGAGAAAAAAAGGTCTAAAACTGGTTAGAAAGAGGTAAAACCGAGTCAGAAATGGCCGAAAATGGCTTAAAACAGGCTAGAAGTGAGTAAAAATGGATTAGGAATAGCCAATAAATGTCTGCAAAAAGCCAATGGCTTCAACTGGGTCAGGAATAGGGAAAATGGGTTAAAAATAGCCAAAAATGGCTTAGAACAGGTTAGAAATGTGAAAAAAAGGGGTAGAAACGGCCATGAAATGGCTTAAAACTGGTGAGAAATAGCCAAAACTAGGTTAGAAATAGCCCAAAATGGGTTATAACAGGTTAGAAATTGCAAAACATTGGTTAGAAATAGATAAAAATGGCTGAGGAATGGCCAAAATGGCTTAAAACAGGTTTGAATTGGTAAAAAAAAGGGGTGCAAATGGCCAAAAATGGCATAAATTGGGTTAGAATTACCCAAAAAAGGCTGAGAAATGGTCAAAAATGGGTTAAAACCAAACCAAAATGGCTTAAAATGGGTTAGAGATGGGAAAAACAGGATAGAAATGGCCAGGAAATGGCTTTAAACTGGTGAGAAATGGCCAAAACTTATAGAATCATAGCATAGTTACAGCTGGGAAGGACCTGAAGATCATCCAGTTCCAACTCTCCTGCCAAGGGCAGGGACACCTCCCACTAAACCATGCCGCCCAAGGCTATGTGCAGCCTGGCCTTGAACACCACCAGCGATGGAGCATTCACAACTTCCCTGGGCAACCCATTCCAGTGCCTCACCACCCTTACAGTAAAGAATTTCCTGCTCATATCCAGTCTAAACTTCCCCTGTTTAACTTTGAACTCGTTACCCCTTGTCCTATCACTACAGTTCCTCATGAAGAGTCCCTCCCCAGCATCCCTGTAGGCCCCCTTCAGATACTGGAAGGCTGCTCTGAGGTCTCCACGCAGCCTTCTCTTCTCCAGGCTGAACAGCCCCAACTTTCTCAGCCTAGCTTCATACGGGAGGTGCTCCAGTCCCCTGATCATCCTCGTGGCCCTCCTCTGGACTTGTTCCAACAGTTCCATGTCCTTTTTATGTTGAGGACACCAGAACTGCACACAATACTCCAAGTGAGGTCTCACAAGAGCAGAGTAGAGGAGCAGGATCACCTCCCTCGACCTGCTGGTCACGCTCCTTTTGATGCAGCCCAGGATACGACTGGCTTTCTGGACTGCGAGCGCACACTGCCGGCTCATGTTCATTTTTTCATCCACCAACACCCCCAAGTCCTTCTGCTGAGGGCTGCTCTGAATCTCTTCTCTGCCCAACCTGGAGCTCTGTGTGAGCTTGGTGTCATCGGCATACTTGCTGAGGGCACACTCAATCCCACTGTCCGTGTCACCCGCAAAGATGTTGAACAAGACCGGTCCCAACACCCACCCCTGAGGGACACCGCTCGTTACTGGTCTCCAGCTGGACATTGAGCCATTGAGCACAACTCTTTGCGTGCGGCCATCCAGCCAGTTCTTTATCCACCCAGTGGTCCACCTATCAAATTGATGTCTCTCCAACTTAGAGAAAAGGATGTAGTGTGAAACAGTGTCAAACGCTTTGCACAAGTCCAGGTAGACGACATCAGCTGCTCTACCCCTGTCCATCAGATCTGTAGCTCCATCACAGAAGGCCACCAGATTGGTCAGGCAGGATTTCCCCTTAGTGAAGCCGTGCTGGCTGTCACCAACCACCTTGTTGCTTTTCATGTGCCTCAGCATGCCTTCCAGGAGAATCCGCTCCAAGATTTTGCCAGGCACAGAGGTGAGGCTGACAGGTCTGTAGTTCCCCGGCTCAAAATGCCTACAAATGCCTTAAATTGAGATAGAAATGGAAAAAAATGGTTTAAAAATAGATCAAGCCTGGCTTTAAAGGGGTTAGATATGGGTAAAATCGGGATAGAAATGGCCAAAAATGCCTTAAAACCGGTTAGAAGTGGGAAAATACAGGACAGAAAAGGCCAAAAAATTGTGAAAAAATAGCCAAAAAAGGCATAAAAGGGCTTAGAAATGGGTAAGAAATAGCCAAAACTGGCATAAAACTGTCAAGAAATGTGCAAAAAAGGGATAGAAATGGCCATAAATAGCTTAAAATAGCAAAAAAAAAAAAAAATACTTAAAAATATGTTAGAAAAGGCTAAAAATGGGTTAGAAACGGCCAAAAATGGCTTGAAACAAGTAAGTAATGGGCAAAAATGGGTTAGAAATGGCTATAAATAGCTTAGAAATAGCCAAAAAAGACCTAAAATGGGTTAGGAATGGGCAAAAATGGGTCAGGAAAGACCAAAAATTGGTGAGAAATGGACAAAAAACGGCTTGGAAACGTGCAAAATGGCTTAAGTAGAGTTAAAATTGGGATAAAAAGGGTTAGAAATAGACAAAAGCAGTTAAGAAATAAATTTTAAAAAGCTTAAAACACGTTAGAAATGGGAAAAAAGGGTTAGAAATAGCGAAAAATGGCTCAAACCTGGTACGGTATGGGAAAAAAGGAACAGAAATGGTCATCAATACTTTAGAAATAGTCAAAAAATGGCTTAAAATGGGTTAGAAATGGGAAAAAATGAGTCAGAAAAGGCCAAAAAATGGCTTAAACCGAGCTAGAAATGGGCAAAAATTGGTTAGGAGAGGCCAAAAAAGGCTTAAAACTGGTGAGAAATGAACAAAAATGGCTTGGAAATGGTTAAAACGGCTTAAAAAGGGTAAGAATTGGGAAAAAAAGGCTCACAAATGGACAAAACTGCCATAGAAGGGGTTAGAAGCAGGCAATCATGGATTAGAGATGGGGAAAAAGACGGTCTAAAACTGGTTAGAAAGGGGCAAAACTGAGTTAGAAATTGCCAAAAATGGCTTGAAACAGTTTAGAAGAGAGTAAAGATGGGTCAGGAATAGCCAAAAACTGTCTGGAAAAAAAAAAGAATGGCTTCAACTGGGATAGGAATGGGGAAAATGGGTTAAAAATAGCCAAAAAAACCTTAACTTGAGTTAGACATGGGCAAAAAAGGGGTAGAAAGGGCCATGAAATGGCTTAAAAGTTGTGAGAAATGGCCAAAACTGGGTTAGAAACAGGCAAAAATGGGCTAAAACCGGTTAGCAATTGCAAAACATTGGTTAGAAATGGATAAAAATGGCTGAGGATTGGCCAAAATAGCTGAAAACAGATTCTAATTGGGCTAAAAAAGGGTTACAAATGGCCACAAATGGCATAAATCGGGTTAGAATTGGCCAAAAAAGGCTGAGAAATTGTCAAAAATGGGTTAGAAATAGACCAGAATGGCTTAAAATGGGTTAGAGACAGGAAAAACAGGATAGAAATGGCCAAGAAATGGCTTAAAACTGGTGAGAAATGGCCAAAAATGGCTTAGAAAGGGCTATAAATGCCTGAAATTGAGATAGAAATGGGAAGAAATGGTTTAAAAATAGACCAAACCTGGCTTTGAACAGGTTAAACATGGGTAAAATTGGGATAGAAAAGGCCAAAAATGGCTTAAAACCGGTCAGAAGTCAGCAAATATGGGACAGAAAAGGCGAAAAAATCATGAGAAATAGGAAAAAAAGGCTTAAAAGGGGTTAGAAATGGGCATAAATGGCCAAAAATGACTTTAAACAAGTTCGAAATGCGCAAAAATGGGTTAGTTATGGCCAGAAAGTGGTGAGAAATGGACAAAAAAGGCTTGGAAATGTGCAAAATGGTTTAGGAAGAGTTACAATTGGACAAAAAAGGGTTAGAAATAGACAAAACCAGTTTAGAAATAGATTTAAAAAAGCTTAAAAAAGGTTAGAAACGGGAAAAAAGGGTTAGAAATAGCGAAAAATGGCTCAAACCTGGTAAGGTATGGGAAAAAATGGGATAGCAATGGCCATCAATAGATTAGAAGCAGCCAAAAAAAGGCTTAAAATGGGTTAGAAATGGAAAAGATGTGTTTAAAAAAAAAGCCAAAATGGCTTAAAATGGGTTAGAAGTGGGCAAAAAACGGGTCAGAAAAGGCCAAAAATGGCTTAAACCAAGTTAGAAATAGGCAAAAATTGGTTAGGAGAGGCCAAAAATGGCTTAAAACTGGTGAGAAATGAACAAAACTGGCTTGGAAATGGTTAAAACGGCTTAAAAAGGGTAAGAATTGAGCAAAAAAGGCTCACAAATGGACAAAAATGCCATAGAAGGGGTTAGAAGCAGGCAATCATGGGTTAGAAATTGCCAAAAATGGTTTAGAAATGGGGAAAAAAAGGTCTAAAACTGGTTAGAAAGGTGCAAAACCGAGTTAGAAACGGTCAAAAATGCCTTAGAACAGGTTAGAAGTGAGTAAAAATGGGTTAGGAATAGCCAAAAATGGCTTAAAACAATGTAGAAATCGGCAAAAATGGGTTAGAAATGGCAAGAAATTGGTGAGAAATGGACAAAAATGGTTTAGAAATGCGCAAAACAGCTTAAGAAGAGTAAGAATTGGGAAAAAAATGGTTAGAAACAGCCAAAAGCAGTTTAAAACAAGCTAAAAAAATAAGCTTAAAAGCAGTTAGAAATGGGAAAATGGATTAGAAATAGCCAAAAATGGCATAAAAGTTGGAAATGCGCAAAAATGGGTTAGAAATGACAAAAAATTGGTGAGAAATGTACAAAAATGGTGTGCAAATGGCTTAAAAAGAGTCAGAATTGGGCAAAATAGGGTTAGAAATAGCCAAAACCAGTTTAAAAACAGCCAGTTAAAGCTTAAAATGGGTTAGAAATGGGGAAAAAAGGGTTACAAATGGCAAAAAATGGCATAAAACTGGGTAGAAGTGGCCAAAAGAGGCTGAGAAAGAGTTAAAAATGGGTTAGAGATGGGGAAAATTGGATATGGGAAAAAATGGTTTTAAAACAGTGCAAATTAAGGACATACCAGCAAGTGTCAGCTCCTCGTATGCCAGGTGAGCTCCAGCCCCAGCCGCTAGCACTAGACATTCTCGGAGAGGAAGCAATGGGAAAAAAGACAGAAGCTATTGTTTAGACAGAGGGAGGAGGAGATTACAAAAGAGAGAGGCAAGGACAGATGTTTACATACTCATTTACCTTGGCCTGCTCTTTGCTGCACCAAGTCCTCGGTTCCATGCCAAAGAGAAGAGCAGGTCAGTTCTCCTGCACAGCTGTACTTCACCTTTACCTAACTCTTCTGCACCTTCTGCACTGGGTTCCGATAAGCACTGATGCCTGGGCTCGATATTCAGCCTGGAATCATAGAATCATAGAATAGTTAGGGTTGGAAAGGACCTTAAGATCATCCAGTTCCAACCCCCCTGCCAGGGGCAGGGACACCTCCCACTAAACCATGCCACTCAAGGCTATGTCCAATCCAGCCTTGAACACCGCCAGCGATGGCGCGTTCACAGCTTCCCTGGGTAACCCATTCCAGTGCCTCACCACCCTTACAGGAAAGAATTTCTTCCTCATATCCAATCTAAACTTCCCCTGTTTAAGTTTGAGCCCCTTACCCCTTGTCCTCTCACTACAGTTCCTCACGAAGAGTCCCTTCCCAGCATCCCTCTGCCTGGAATACATACACCCCCAGTTATTCTCAGGAAATAATTAACTAACACGTCTCTTTTCCTCCTTCTCTCATCTTCACCTCTTGCTGTAGTCTAAAACAATAGCTCCTTTGAAAACGATTTCCTGTCTTTTGGGTCAGTACATCATTTTTCAGACAGATTTTCAATTTTTTTTTCATTTCATCCATTATTTTCTCTTTTTGACAGCCTGTGCCTGGCTTACACAATCTCTGTTTTAAAGCATATCAAAATAAACAGCAGTTCCTTAATCGTGCGAGCTTCTAGGTCAGTGACAGATACTCTTGAGCTCTGACATCTGGGCTTGCCTCCTCAGAAACACCTGCTGGATACAGTGCCAAAACCAGCTTTTTGTCCCCTTAATTCCTCTGCCTCCCTGCACAGGCAGCACTATGTGCAGCACGGAAAAGCAAGCTGCGCTGTAACTGGGCTCAGGTAGCACCTGAACTTCAACAGCTGTCCAGAGGAGCCTTCCTACAGTCGTGGCATTTCCTTCATGCCAACAGCTTGGCTTGGGTTGGGTGCTCACGTGGTTCGGGAGGCACAGTTTGCGCTGTAAAGCATTTCTTGTCAGTAGCCATTAAAGAGCAAGAAAGAGCTCAGCTTGACCTAATCACGCTCCAAGTGCCCAGGGATGGCTCTCCAGAAAAAATAATACTAAATCTTTATACTTTCAAACTGTTTAAAACTGAAGGGATGCCACTGCCAGGTAACAGTCAGCGCCTCCTGATCTTGCCACTAAACACTTTTCAGACTGGAGCTGTGCTTTCATGCGAACGCTTCCAATCTGCTAAGATGTGTGTAAGAAATAGAACCACTCACGAGGCCTGCTTGGAATGATCATCGAAGGACAATCTCCATCACGTAGGACTTGAGCAGCAGGCTAAAAAGGGGAAAAACAGGAATGCTGAAGACACACCAGAATAACTGAGGTTGTTTCTCACCCACTCTGAGAAAATGCCCCAAACTGGACTCTGTAGCCTCCTCCCCAAACATGACGGGGGGAGCTGCAAGACGCATTCCTCATGTGAGAATCCAACCTCTCAATGTGATTTGGGAAAAGACTATTCTTTACTTTTCTAGTGACAAAAAAAGAAGAGACCTGTTCACTTCGGATCGGCAGGTGAGGCAGCATTGACTGGGCGATCATTGCTTGCCTCCCCCTTGCTTTTCTCTTAAAGAAGAGGAAGAATTTAACACAACTAGCATAGCTGAATTGCAAGGTGGTGCAGAGATGGATAAAAGATAAAGGATACTTGCCACAGTACCGCAACCACATGGAAGTACTCCATCACCTCCTGATACATACAGACCTCGCGAGGACTGCTAACACCAGGCTTGCAGAACTGCTTGAAGTAATGCCACTGATCCTGTTTGTATCCGTAGGAAGCCTGAACATCAGTGTAGGTCACAAACCTGCCTGGGCACAAAGCTGCAAGAAAAGAAGGGTTTGAAATACCATGACTTAAACAGGCACACTCTGCGCTTAAAGGCAACATCACCTTTGGGCGACAGACACGCCCTGCGCTTCAGAAGAAAGCTATCTTTATACAACCGTCCCGGTTTAAGTCCAGTCTAAGCCGCTGCAAACTGCTGCTGTAGTTAAAAGTAAGTTGGGGTACCACATGTCTGCCAGAGAGTTACGAAATCGCACCCTAAAAGGACAGACAGAAAGAAAGAAGAGGAAGGGGCCTGCGGGACCCTGCACAAACAACACACAGCCAGGAGCCCGTCCGCAGAGCACCGGGACAGGCTGGAAATGAGAGACTGCCCCAGGAACGAGACCTGGAACATTTTCGATTCATCCTCAAATAACCTCCTGGGACACTGCGCTCATCTGCAGCCCCACGCAGTCACCAGTAAGGTCAGGCATGGTTTGTGCTGTAGGGTGCTGGACGCATAGGCTGCGCGCTGGGCCATCCACAGCTGTCTCACCCATTAAAAGCACCGGGATTTAAAGGGCATTTGTAAAGCTTTAATGAGAGAAACTCCGTTTCATCTGCACACGGCATCATTTTTACACGGCAGAAAATTCCGTGAGCAAGCCTCAGGCCAACTGCTCCCATATCTAAAGCCTTTAGCTCGATGGCCAGGGCAAATCGGCAGCAGAGCAAATAAAGGCTCTGGCCGTTCTCAACAGACTGAGGCTTGAAATGACTTGGCA
The DNA here is from genome assembly GCA_028858755.1 of Ara ararauna. NCBI lineage: Eukaryota > Metazoa > Chordata > Aves > Psittaciformes > Psittacidae > Ara > Ara ararauna. The sequence continues at coordinate 2,377,359 of CM054378.1, forward strand.
TAAACTAGAGAAGCCCTAAGGCCACCCGGGCTGGTAACTCGGTGAGTCGCCTGCTACAAGCACCTCGCAACACAGATCGAGATCTGCATCAGCTCCCTCCCAACGCTGTCTCTGCATCTAGAATACCAAGCCTTTCTGAAGAAACCGAATGACTTCACCGGAGCAAGGCAGGCGTCCAAACCGGGGGAAACCAGGAGAGCAGCAGCAGCAACCGAAAGCCTCCCTGACCTTCTCACCAGAAAAGCTGTGATTAGCTGGGCTCCCCCAGGGCACAACACAGCAAGGTCTATTTGCAGAACAAAAGGAGGGCAATTAGCCCTGCCCCCGATGCCGCACACCTCACTCCTTTCACGGACATAGTTTCAGCCTCCAGATCTTTCGGCATCTTAAAGCTCCAGTGAACAGTCTCATTTCCAAACTAACCGCCACTTTAGACCAGAGGAAATAAACAGGGAACTCCTTGCCTGGTTTCCAAAAGGGTATTTCCATCTTCACCCCTTTCCCTACCAACGAAGATACAGCGTGAATCAAGGACCCTCTGGGTAATTCCCGCCACTTTCTTTACTCCCCCCAGTACCGAGCAAAGGCAGAGACAAGCACAGTGGCAGGGCGCAGGGTGCCGGGCAGGAACCTCCGAGGCGCCCGGGATTCATCAAGGGAGATGAAGGCAGAAGCAAGGGCGCTCGGGGCCCCTGACCCGCCTCGTCTCCGGCAGACCGCAACCCTGCCGCTCCGGGCGCTCTGAAGCTTCCCGCGCCGGGCGGCCAGCGGGCAGGAGACACCCCCTGCGCCCGCCCAAGGGACGGACGGGCGGGCTCGCTCGCCTCCCCTCCCCGGTAACCCCGGACCCCCGGTGGGCTCGGATCTCACCCGCTGCCGCCGCTGCCGGGACCCGGACCCTGCCCGCCGCCAATGCTGCACCGAAACGGCGCGCCGGAGGGACCGGAGCCGGTGCGCGAATACCGGGCTGCGGCCACGAGCACCCCGCGCGGCCGCCCGCACCCGAGCGCGGAGCCGCGGCGGCCATCGCTCACCGGCAGCCAGCGAGCACCGCCTCACACCGGCCGCTTCCGGGGGCGGCAGCGGGGACAAAGGGAGCCCCACGGCACCTGCGCGGAGCCCGGGCTGCAGTACCGAACTCCGGACACGGGATGGCAGCAGCGAGCGGCGCCCGGCGACACACCGCGCCCCCCCCCCCCCGCTGTATTGAGTTTCGGGGGGGGTGTCCCCTCCCAGCAACGCCCCCCCCCCGGCCCAGCCCCTGCAGACCCAGACTCGAGGGGTTTGGGGTGCTCTGGGGGCACCGCGGCGGCTCCGGCTCCACGAGCACAGCCCGTCATGGAAAGGTCTTTTTGGGGGAATCAGCCCCAAACCAAGCTGTTCCCCCCCTTTCCTCAGAGGACGCCCCCGCCCTCTCCTCACCCGCTCCTCGGCCGAATCGTCCCCCCCAAACAACACCACCCACACCCCCGGTTTTACTCTGCGCTGAGGGGGAATAAAACCCAATACCCTCTGCTGTAAGGGGACTATATCCCTTGATCCTTTGCAATACGGGGATATTTCTCATACTACTCCGCGGGACACACATGCAGCCCCGTCTGTTTCTTTAATCACAAAGGCAAGTTCGCGTTCCTACACCCGAAGAGAACAACCCAATCTCGTTAGGAAAAGCGTACCTTCAGTTTCCTGAGGAGATACGTCCTGCCTACCGCAGAGGACCACGGTATATACCCCCGACGCAAAGGATCATGGGATATATCCCCCTTTGGTGCGGGGGATTATGGGATATAGCCCCCAATAGCGCTTCTCGAATCACGTGACAACCGCTAGTGCTCGTGGGGGTGGGGTCGGACCCCCTCTCCCGACCCCGCAGCCCCCCCCAGACGGGTCCTGAGCGTTCGGAACCTCCCGCCCCCCCCCCAAGTGTTGGGGTGCCCGCATCCCGAATAACGCCAGGGGGCGGCTGCAGGGATGGGGGTGATTCCATTTGGGCTGCGGCGCCCCACCCAACACCGCCCCCGTTTGGCGTGCTGACGGAAGGGCTCCGGGGAGGGGGCTGATGGTTGTCAATAGGCGTCGGAGGGATTACCGTGAGCTGTGCTTCGGGACGGCCGGGAGCCAGCGCCATGGAAGGTGCACACAGTTGGACATTTAGTTGAGGTGATAAACGCGTAAAGGTGCTGGCTTTCGCCGTTCGTAGGTGTTGTTATGTGGATAGAACTGGTTGAGTTCGCAGTAACAGAAACAAAGCTCTCTAAAGACGTAAGTTTAGACAAGAAGTTGAAACTGGCCAGAACTCTTGAGCAGAATGGAGTCACACAGCAAAAGAATTTGTAAAGGTAAAAAAAAGGGGGGTGACATTCGACTTGATACGAGGAAAGCCAGTGCCTGGAAAGCAGAGGGATAAAGTACTTTTACCTTAACAATGTTTGTGTTGTAAGTCTGTGGTGAGATAACAGGATTTAGTGGCCCCACTAAACATGAGTGAATTATTTCACACCATCCTACTTATCAGTTAGTTTGGAGACAGTGCCTCCCGAGCATCTGCTACCTTGGGATACTCCTTGTGTGCCCATCCTGGCCTGCTTGCAATACATTTTGCAGGAAGGTCACAGTGCTCTAAATCTTTGCCAGCTCTCAGAATCTTGCAGATACGGCTGCTTTCAGCTCATTGTGATTACTGGGGCATCCAGCTGTGCCACAGGGGAAAAGTGCACCCTGAGGAAGACTGCTTACTTCATCTTGAAGAGCCCTGCCCCCATGAGGAAGACTGCTTACTTCATCCTGAAGACTCCTGGCCACGATCACCAGAGAGCAGTGTGCAGATGCCAAGAGGAGGAGACTTATGATAATAAGTTCCTGGAGCTAGTTATAATATTCCCCTCCTATACACAGGAATTATGAATATATATATGGCTAATGCAATAGTGAAAGTATATAAACCTGTAACAAATGCTAATCAGGGCGCCTCTGGCTACGATCACGCGCCCAGTGCTGTTGCTTTTGCTTTATTGACTTTGTCCCTCAATAAAACACTGTTATCTCGATTAGAAGAGTGAGCTCATATTTCACAGTTGGGAAAGTGAGGAGTGACAGCAGTGCTGGTGGCACTTTGCAGAGCACACTGTGTGCAGAAGAGGCCCAGCATCAGCTTTCTGTCCTGGTTCTTCAGCTGTGGGAGCAGGAGCCGTACAATCGCTCTCTGCGTGCCATGCTGCAGGATGGCCGGGAACGAGCACCGGAAAGATTGCATGCAATTTTAACCCTAGACCCTAATAGACCCTCAAGACATGTCCCACAGCTTTTATTGACTCCTGGTGTCATGAGGTCACCAGGACCATGATGACATCATCAGCAACATCAGTGACACAGTGCTCCATATGGCCCCCAAGTGCCCTATAGGGCACCCACTAGCCTCCTGCAATCACAAAAGTGCCCCAACACCAGTTGATTTTTTTATTCACTTTCTTTCTTTAAGTTTTTTAACTTTCAATTTTTTTTAACTTTCATCCACTTTTATTTGAGATTTATTCAGGCTTGTCCACTTTTATTCTTTTTTATTCACTTTGATCACATTCTGCTCAAGTTTTGCTCACTTCAGATTTGAATTAGTCAGTTTCAGTAACATTTTTTTTTATAGATACCCTGTAGTGACCCAGAGCAACACATGGACACCTCACAGAGCCCCAGTAGATCACCTATAGCCCCCCTGAGCCTCATAGACTCCCTATAGACATCCCATAGGGTCCCAGACCTACCCATAGACACCCCACAGCAACTCTTGATGAACCTGCAGCGACATGTAGACAGCCCATAGTCATCCACAGCACCCCATGGACAGCCCATAGTCATCCACAGCATCCCATGGACACCCTATAGACATCCCATAGAGACCCACAGTGACCGATAGACACCCCACAGCAACCCTCGCACACTCCAAAATGACTCACACATGCCCCGTAGAGACCAATAGATCCCGTGTATCTTTTCACCTTTGGGGAGGTGAAAAACAAAACACAGGGAGCATGTTATTAAGCTGAAATAACTTTTGAAGGATTTCCTGAAGTTATCAGTGAATTATGGGCCAAAGCATCAGTTTCCTCAGGTAATTTTTGTTCCACAGTTAACTTTCTGATAATAATAATAATTTTTTGTGTCCCTCAATAGGTATTCTCAGCTCGAGGTATCAATGCTCATGGAAATACCTCAGTGGTACAGGCAGTAATGTTTCAGGCTGTATTGATACACTCGACCCACCAACGATTATCAGCTATTTGCCAGGGTTGCTGTACAAATTTAGCTGTAGCTATCCACTGGAGCACTTGGTTAACAGTACCCAGCTTGCTTCGTAAATATGCTTTCTATTTCTGTCTGTTTCATTCCCGTGTTTGTGTAAACCCATGTGTATGCATACACATGCACATACACTTAAATAGATGCATGCCATAGTAGTATTGTCAACATAGTAATTTTTAGCTGTGCAAGAGTAAAGAGGAAGGAAAAAGCGCTTAAGAGTAGAGGTGATACAAAGGAAAAGAAAATGCTGTAACATCACTGTATGAGATAACATAGTTTATGAAGAGTTGCCTTCGTGAAGAGAGCCTTACATGATGTGAAGCTTCCTTTAAAACTCACGTTGTCTGATGAGAAAATGGAGACACCGAAACAATTGAAATTCTTGAGGTAATAGTTTGTAAACATGTGAATATGGAGTTCAAAACAAAACATTTCCATGACTAAACCTTGTACATCATGATCCTTTTGTCGCTTTGCCTTTCTGCTAGTTCTTTTTCTGGTTTGTGTTTTCAACAGTATCCATTACTTTCTTCATAGCTAAGGTTCTGTCAGTGCTCCAGCTATAAATTCCTATTTCTGAAGTTTATAACCCAAATGCATAAATTAGCTTCTTGTGATATGACTCATTGGCTTTTTTTAATGATAAAAAACAATGTAGTGCATAAATACACACAAAGATATCTTCATGATGGCTTTCGGTTTCTGCTTCTGTTGTAGGTCATCAGCTGCTATTTTGGAAGAAAGAACAATGGTACATTTATCAGCACTTTGAATTTTTTTCTTTACAATGTGAGCATAAAGCACAGTAGTATGACCTGAACTAAACTCATCTCTGCACTATGTGGGTACAAGCCAGATTAGCAGAGCAAAGTATAGACTCCTCCTCATTATTTGCTGTTCCCTTCTCACCGCTCCCATGAACCAGGCCTTTCATCCAGGCATCTTTCCTCTCTGAGTTCCCTTGTCCTTTTTGTTTGCATGCACCTGTTATTCTTTATTCTGTGTTTATATGGCTGGTCTTTGAGGACAGACAGAGTCTTTTTGTCCTATATTTATACAGTTCCTCAATTTAGAGCTCTGGCTTTCAGGTTGTAGTACCGCATAACTAATCAGTTGTAGTAATAACAATCATACTCCAGAGTGCATACTTGTGTTTGCATTTATTATGTGTGTGGCTGTGTGTACATATTACTATATATGTCTTTCTGTGTATGTGTACATTGTACTAAACCAATGAGTACTCTGTAGAATTCTGTACAAATATTCCAGACCTGTTCCATTCACAATGAACTGTAGCACTCTTGCTGGGGTATTTTTATATTCAAGCCTCATCAGAGTGTTTTGCTCACCTGTAATTGAATTGAGGCACGTGGAATTTGTTCAAAATCTGTAGCCCACTGCACTTGTGACCTCATTGTATGGACTTTCAGGATGAGTTGATAATTTTAACAGTTTTTGACTAGCACTATTTCCATATGTTTTAGGTAATTAAACTTGGACATGCATGATTGTAAAAGCTTTTATTACAGAAATATGAATGGTGACAGTAAAGCATGAAAAATGCTTAGACCTTCACTTAACATCCATAAAATTATATTTTTATGTTGATTAAAATTTTTATTCATCGAGTTTAAATACCTGATTTAAATATTAATTTTTCAATCAAGCAACACTTTTGCAAATTATGAATCTGATTTTTTTGCATTATTCTTCATGCCATCATGATGCTGAGTTATAAGTCATGCAACTGATTTAAAAGTCTATGTCTTATGCTTTGAACGTAATGAGCTAAAAATATTGTAACAGGATATTTTCCAACAGCATGCTTAAAAAAATTATGTTTGTTTGACAGAGCAGAGCTACAAATAACATATAATCTGTTAATATGAAGATTATAATTCTCTCATTTTTAAATAAACCTGTGATCAAAAGATAGAGCAGGCTGAGGGTAGCTAAATTTCTTAGGGTAAGTGTTGACCACCACATATTTGCTGCCTTTCAGGGCCCAGTTCTGCAAACAGTGAGGTATAAAGGTGATTGATGCTCATACTGAGCACATTTTTTCCTCAAATACCAGATGCCAAGAGGGGCTTTCATCCTTCCTAACTCATTGAGTTTACGAGTTGATCATTAACGGTGCTGTCTTATCCTTCTGATTTCAGTCATATTACTTGGTCTAGTGAGTAGCAGTAGCATGAAAAATAGTGCTAAGTCAGGCAGATTCAAGTGATGGATATCCCCTTCTGGTTCACATGCTGGGGCTTGGTGTATACACAGACAGCTTGCGCATTGTCTGTAGCCTGTCTGGTTGTGTTTCTTTGGACAGCCATGATCTTGTGAGCTCTGATTCTGTGGCGTCACTTGGTCCCCGTTAGGGAGTCATGGATTTGGGAGGGACCTCACGGCTCTCGTCCACCCTTGGTGTTGGTGAGGGGCTGTGTACAGATCTGGCTCTCGACTGAGAGCAGCACACTTTTAAACTTTAGCTGGAGTATTATTTCCTAACATTGACTCTTCATCTCTCAGCTCGCTTTCATCCTCCCTCACAAGGTGATGTTTACTTTTTGTTGTGGTGTTAGCACGTTATTGTTAGGAAAGACAAAAGGGTCTCAGAGTTTAATAGCAAAATGTTTACTGGGCTTTCGCAGAGCCTGAGTGGCTATGTGCTTTTAGGCTTTCCTGTAAATGTCTAACTGAATAAAACCTACTCTTTAAGAGAAACAGAACAACTATGGAATGTAAGAGTGAGGGACTTGCTGCACACTTTTTAATCAGTTGCAAAATGTCACAGAGCTACCTATGAGAGAAATGTAAAATTAGTTTTAAAGAAGGGAAACTTGCCTGAACTCACTTGAATGGTTTGTAAAGGACTTGCTCGTCTATGTCACAGAGGTGGTCTGTGTGTACGTGTGTACTTCCCAAGGCCCCTGATGCTGCAGAGATTCAATATTGGGCATGCTGTGCATTTTTGTGGAGTTCTCTTCAGAAAACAGGTGATTTTTGTGCTTCATCCTTGTTGCTGTCAGCTGCTGGTCTTGGTCTTGCTGCCCCACTGAACCTGGTCAAAATTCTGCTTAGAACCAAACTTTTTGTATGTATTCAGTGTTTTGACCACTGACAAGGTCTCAACGTGCTGAGTCCCTGTGCTTTCTGGGTTAGCAACCAATCTGATGTAGGTGATGTTACCAGGAAGTGCATTTTGATATGCTGAATTACCAACTGTCGCTCAGATACGCTTTGTAGCTTTGTTGCTGTGCTGACATTAACGGCTCAGGCTTTGAACAAGAACCCAGTAAAACAGCTATATCCATGTAGCAGCATATGGGGAATTCCCAACTTTTGTGTTATATGTGGCTTTCTTGAAACAGCTTCTTTAAATACTGAAATTTAAATAAAAATGATTACTTACAGTCTTCAGCAAGCCAACTTCCATCAAAACTACACTTTGCACAATAGAATGTGTCTGTTCTCCCAGACTACAGCTTAAGATATATAAAGCCTGGTGGCATTGCTCTCTCCTGGGGCACTGTGGCAACGTAGTCAAGCTCCTCCTTTAGAAAACTACGGTGGTTGCTATGTTTGCCTATAGGTGCTGGGAGGCTTAATGGTTGATACATTTTCTTTAATTGCCGATCCAACCACTTTGTAAAATCATAAGCAGGTTCCCCAGAATAGTTTCATAGGATAAGTGCAGTTAAGTGTTGTTCATCTTTACAAACTTGTAGCCAAATGCTCTGGCACTGCTTTTTACTTCTTCCCTTACGGAAGACCAAGTAAATGACTGTCCCGCACAGAAAGGTCAGAAAAACTAGGTGGGAGTTCAGTCTGTGGCTGCAGGTGGGCTGTTACAGTGGGATTTCTGGTACACTGAGGCAATGTTTGTTTTTCAGGAGTCAACCTACAGCACCAGGAGCTCTTTATTCCAAGTCCAGGTTTACCTTTGAAAACCAAAATATATGCAGCTGTAAGAGCAACTAACCTTGATGGCAGATACCATGACTGATGTTATTTCTTGTTTTGCTTGCTATTCAGCTCTGGTGTTGCAAATTTTTCTGATTTCGAAGCAACTGTCTTTCCTCATAGCCTTTTATATGTCAAAATATTGGTTGGTGTGTGGTAATCACTGCCCTCAAGTCTAGGGTGTCAGGTCCTTGGGGGTGAATTGAATGCATATCTTACTGCTGTCGTCATGATGAAAGCTCTCCTGAATTATACTTTAAATCCTATATTGCTCTTATTCAAGAAAGGGCCTCTTTAAGATCAAGTGAGAAACTCCAGGGCTTTTAAAAGTGGGATGGTTTTGATTTCTAGTCCTATGCGACCATGGCTTCTGAGAGGAAGTACACAACCTGTGTTGGTATGGCAGCTGACTTGCATGAAACCAAATGATTTGATGTATGCAATTCTGCTGCTATACTGTGCTGTTTAGTTTTTTAAGTCGTGGGAAGAAACAGGTGATGTATTGGGAATGTAGGATGACTTGTATGTGACCTGTTAAATACAGTAGCTCAGCTTCAGTGTAACAGCCTGCAATATCAGTTTGTACGCTTGCCTTACTGTCTCTTAATCTTACCTCATTCGCTCTCCACCCTACTCTTATGTTGCCAGTTCACCTCATCTATCGCTTTGCTTCTTGTGCAGGTGGAATATTTTGACGGACTACTGTTACACCACACCATCTGGTAATCCTAGTCATGATCTTCGATGTGATCTCTTTTTCAGGTATGTCCTGTGCGCACCCAGTATCCTGTGGGTCTTTCCTTTAAAATACAGTTCTAAATCTCTCCAATAGCAGTGTTCTAAACTGCTTGAGATAGCTTCAGAGCTGATATTCTTGATATAGCAACTAAGAAACAAAATATCCACAATTGCAGTGGATGAATAGAAATATCTTATAATGAAACTTATGGAAAACTTAAATTTATAGTAAAGTGCCATTATACCATCAAGAAAAATTTGAATGTTTCTAATAGAGGGAGGAAAAAACAAATTACATTCCCTATAGTTAGTTACCACCCTCCTTATAGTTTGAGAACTGCTGTTTTGTTGAAGTTCATGAGGTTGTGTCGATTAAAAATAATTTCAATTTAGGAGTGTAAGGAACAATAAATGTATCTTGGAAACCGAAACATCTAAATAAACAAACACAGAATATTCTGTGATGTCTTCAGACTGCATATCGTTTCCTTTTGAATGACTTCCCATTTAGAATTTTAAAATGCTATCAGGTCAGCATACTTCTAACATTTTGTACAATGTTTTATACTTTTATATTACATTTTAAAATAATTAACTGTTTCTGTTGAATTGATGTGCTGAGTTTTTCTAAGTTCTTTCACAGGAAGCTGAAATGAAAGAAATGTTCTTGGTTGAAGCATACTTGAGTCCCCAAGATAAGGGTAGATAAGTTAGAGATGGTGAAGGTGGATTCCAGATGACAGAATGGTGGGGATTGTTTTAATGTGAGTTATTGCTATTTAGAACAAAGAATTTTCCATAGAAAATGTGCTAACTTTAACTCAAGAAGCTTGCTGAGATAGGAATTGTAGCATGTTGTCTATCCCTAGTCAAGCAAAACATGTTTGTTGGGGAAAACTGTCTTTAAACAAAGCTTTGAGAAATTAACTACTGAAAATTTAATATACTATAAGATGGATCTTGTGTACACAAGCAATGTAGCTCTGTAAATAAAGGAAGGCAAAATTCAAGAGGAAGCCAGGCATTTATTAAATATACTTCCAGGCAATATTGTAGCTGTTTATATTGCAAAATAATTTAATGCATGCTAAGAAATAAAATCAAAGTTGCATTATTGCTTATAAAAGAGTTTACATTAAAGCAGGAAGCACAGAAGGGCAATCATTGCATTCCACTCTGGTACCGTGATTGTTTTTATTAACTGCTCAGATTTGCAGTAGCAGAAAAAGAGGAGACGCTGGTGGGAGGACAGATTGGAGCTCTCCGAGCACCTCTTGCAATGCTGTAATCTCTGCTGGCCCCAGCATTATGAGGAGTGTTAGGAATGAACAAACTTTTCTTATAGACTGCAGAAATTCCAGAAACCTGGAGAAATATTTTGCAGTTTAATATAAATTTTCCGTGACTTAGGGAAAGGGTGGATTCTCCATGAGATTGCTGTGTTTTGTTTTTTTTTTTTACTTTGCAATTGGAGTCTTCCGTAGAAAATTTGAGCTAATATTTCTGTTTGGCTCTCACATGCTTCCTTTACCACAGTAAAATCACTGTGGGATACTGTTATGCACATAAGGCCACTATGAAAGCCCAAACTCAGTGGGTTGATGACTCTTTCCTGTCAGATTTCACTGCCGATAATGGAATTTAAGGTACTGTGTTCGCTGTTGCAATTTAATTTGGACAGCTATTGGGTATTCACTGTCGCTTTCTATTCACCATTTTTCCAGCTTCACCTCTGGGGTTTTATCTAAATGTTGCATAAAACTAATACATGCTATGCTTCGCCTTCAGCTATAAGGAAGAAATAGGACAAACACATTGTAAGTTCTAAACAGAATGAGCCAAAAACTACTCTTTTAAATCCCATGACTTCCATTTTTATTGCCAAGGCATTGTTTGCTTTAAAAAAAGGCAGCTTTAAAAGCAACCAGCAGGCTCTGAAAAGAATTTGAGATTGCGGTTGAAAAAATAATAAAATATTTGATAAAATTTAATAAATTATGTTTACAGATATTTATAGGTAGCTGCACTTAAGCAACTGATTTCAGCAGTCTTAGATTCAGGTAGCTGAGAGCACAACTGAATTCCATCTGAAATAATTAGATGGAAATAATTTAAAAACTTGAGAAATAAAATCCTTTACCTGCAAAGTGATTGTGCCCACATATACAAAGAGAACAACTGACCTTTCAGAATAGGGAGCCATCTCAGCAAAAGGCCATTTTTAGAACACGTACCCTCTGTTACGAGCAATGTTTCTGCAATGAAAATAAGTGGGGTTTTTTTATGCATTATATGTAGTCCCAATTGAGTTGCTGCCATCTGATTAGTTGAGAAAAAGTGAAAAGGACTAACTTCAGAGTTGCGTGCATGACTACTTATGGGAAATAAATGACAGATTTGCTCAAACATGTATGCTACAGAAATGTTGCCTTGGGCAAGGAATGGAAACTAGATAAAACTTGTTATATGGGCAATGTTATTAGATTATATAGCTTATAATTCAAATGCTGTGATTTCTATTTTTACAACTGAGAAAAAAAGGTACTTATCAATTACCTTTAAATACTGTGTAACTTCAAGCAAAAATCTGTCCATGGCTCTTTAATGACCCCAAAGAAAGGTCAATGATTTTATAATTTCATTACAACTGTTGACGTTTTTTCAAATGAAAACATGAATAAGGCTGGAAAAGGAAAATCATTTTTTTAGGCGTCATCTACTTGAGGTATGCAGCTAAAGCTTTTTAGGTTAAACATATTTTTAGGCTAAACATCACCATATTATGCTTTTGGAGCATCCCATTCCTGCTGTCAGGAGGATGGTTTGATGGGAAGTACTCTGAAAAAAATGGGATTCAGTTCTGAATTGTATCACAAATTTCCTGAGTGGCACTGTACAAGTCCCTTAATCTGCCTTGTGCTTCACTTTTCCTTCTGGAGCAGAAAGAGGGAGTTAGTATTTCCTCCCATTGTCCCCTTCCATTGTGAAAACAAGCACATTAAAAATGCGAGGTTCATGAATACTATAGTCAAGAAAAGAAAAGGGGAAGGTCATGAGAGAACTTGAGCAGAATGCTCTGATTTTGGATGAGGAGTGCTAGCTTACTCTGGTGCAGTGCTGAATGGAGATGCTTATACTATTTTTGAGGCCAGCTTTAGTACAGATATATTTGTACAGAGCCCATCAAAGCTGCTGCACCTGACTCACCATGGTACACGTGTGCCAGTGTTAAGTCTGCAGTTGCATGGACTCTTCACTTCCCTCATAGATTGGCTCTGCATCTGCCTGGGCCTGATCCCATGCACATCAGTGTCTTCAGAGGCACCTCAAGTTAGCCAGGTCTTGCCATTATTAGTCACCAGGTGTTCTGGTAGCAGAGCTGTTCATGCAATTACTTTGATAGAAACTAAATAGTGCTGCTGCAGGTGAGTAATGGTGGTCCTCCTGTGTATTTCTGAAGTCTTGTTTTTAATATTTTGTTCTTTTCAGAGAAACTGTATTCTTGTTTTTTAATCTAAAATAAGACATTACAGGACACATGCACAGCAGAAAATGTTTTGGTCTTTGTGTATAAAAGCAAAGCGTGTACCTACTTGTAAAAGTGAAATTGTATAGCTTTTGATGGATGTGTCACTTAAACACAACAAGTTAAACAAGTTGTTGTTGCTTCATCTCACTCTCCAGTACCGGCAGTGGCAAACAAGGCTCTTAGGTGAATGCACGTTGGTGCTTTGGGTAGCACCTGCCCCCTCAAATGTGGGTGTGTTTTTCCCCTCCTTCTGGAAAAGATGGTACAGGCTGTGTTTGTGTGTGTGTGTTCCATTATCCAGGGATTGGTTCATAGTCTGTTGAGCTGTGCCTGATAGTAAATATGTTACATCTTCTGATAACTGGTAAATGTCTTTAAAAGTCTTCTGTGAAGGTATACAGATAAACTTGAAGTATCTCAGATATATGGTACTAGATATGCTTGCTAAGGGTTTATATAAACTTTGAATTGAAATGTGAATATTGATAATCAGGGAAGAAATCTTTTCATTAACTCAATTAGGCCACAAATCCTTATATCTCTGTCTTGACAGTTCTTGGACAACAATAGTGTTGCCTTGAATAGCACAGATAAAGGTCAGTCACTAGCGTATGAGAGATGTCTTATAAGTATCCTTACTCTATCCCTCAGTATCATGAATATTGAAAGAACTAATAACTATTTTTGATGTATACGTAGATAAGCTTTATCCAAGTAGACAGGTGCTCATTTTGAAGTGCAGTTTTAGTCCCTTCATTGTAATTCTTCTGTATACAGGGTGTGGTAATGAAGAGACAGAAGTGTTTGGCACTGCTGACAGATTGTAACCAGACCTTTTTCTTCTCTTCTTCTGCCGTTTTCTTCTGCTTGCAGCTCATCCAGACTGACCTCCTTTCCAGCTGAACTCAATCACCGCTGCGCTGTTTTCAGGCATTGTCAACCTAGGAATCACAAGCATTTTCTTTTTTGTATGTTTCCTAACTCTTCTGCACAGAAAGTGGCATGACAGTTCAGTCTTGAGTGGCATCTGAAACCCAATTTTCAACTGAAACTGGTGATTTACTTGCACTTTTTCTTTGGGGCTGTCTTTCTTGTCCAAGAAATATGATTCCATTAAAAAATAATATTGAGGCAATGTTCCAGCTGTATCCAGCTTCTGTTCCAGCTATTCTGTATTTTTATTTTGCTAGATGATGTTGTGGAGGTAAGCAGCATTGATATTGGTAACATTCTGAGAAAATTTTCCATGCCCGTGGCAGGGGGGTTGGAACTTGATGATCTTAAGGTCCTTTCCAACCCTAACTATTCTATGATTCTATGAAATTATGATAATCTCAATTGTGTTTGTGATCAGACCATATAATATCATGCCCATGGGTGTGCTGACAATAGAACTTGTGTCTTCAGCTTCCCAGTGAGGTGTCAAAGCTGAAGATATGGGAAGTGAGAACCTTTCCAAGCATGCCTTGCTTACACTAAACCTGACATATTCAGAAATGTTCATAAGTTCATACACACATACTAAGATAAGGATCATTTCTATTTTGTCATGGTGTTTTTCACATAGCTGAATAAAACATTTGCATCTCAGAAGAACATTGTTTTATTCTATCTTGATTTAAAAAAAACAACAAACCAAAACTTGAGACACACTTAGAATAAGTGATTTTGCCTGTTGTTCATTTGGAAATGTTTTTAGATGTATCTTCCATTGAATTGTGATGATATCATGTGAAGGACATAATTTAGTTGCATGTCTTTAAGTCACAGAGTTTAAGGCAAACTGCATTTGGTCCCAGGGAATGATGCTGCAGGTCTGAGGTGGAAAAATCTTTTTCCAGCAAAATCATTGTGTAAGAATCAGTGAAAACTTTAACTAATGTTTACCACAAGTTAATTATGCACAGAATAGTCACATCTACAACCTGCAGTCAAATTCTAACCCCAGGAACTGCTCCAAGGGGAGAAGTATTCCTTCCTCTCCCCGGCTCCTTGAACAGGCAAGCTAACACAAACAGGTAATGCCTGGACTTTACTCATACAAAACTATTTATGGAGCACAACTTGGCAGTTGAGAAAAAGTCTCATTAATATGCTAATTTGTAAGGGCCACTTTTGCCCCAGAAGCTTTGCGGTTTTTGGTAAGGCTTTCATTTCTACATGTAGAGTTGTAAATTATTGTTTATTTCTGTAGCAGATTTCCTGCCTGGATTAGACTTCTTCACTGCATGGGTGAGGGGAAAAGGGCCAACTAGAGGGATAACAGCTCACAAGCAGTACTGTACTGTTGACTCTAGTTAATCTGATAAACACCAGATTTAACTGAAGCGAGTGTGAATGACCAGGTACCCTCAAACGGGAGCACAGGGCAGTTGATAGCTATGTAGAATAGACAGAAATGCTGGTACTAGAGGCCACTGTAGACACAACATATATTAAGCTGGACTGGATAGACCGTTGGGATTTGGGCCACACATACGGCAGTTAAATTTCATTTTTCATGTACAATACACATGTGCCTAGAAACACCTCATTGATATTTATCATCATCCTATGTTGTGTCATGTCTGTACTTTCATTGATGTCATGCAACTGGCTAACAATCAGGGCTTTTTGTCTCCCAAGACTAAAGACAAATGCAGTCTTGTTCTCAATTTTCTCTGATCCCGCAAAAGCTGTATAAAGGCCTCTTGTTCACAGAGTTCACTGTTCTGTGGTATCCCTTACAACCAACACGGTGCCTGTTTTCTTCCAGTCTTAATACCTGAGAGACATTTTGCACTTCAGGGGTTAGGTCTGATGACAGGTACAACATGATTGTTTAACTATTGGAAACATTTCAGAACGAATGTGTTGTCTGTTTTCCTCCCTGTCAAATTCTTGCAGTTTTGTACATGCTTTCAGTGGTCTCATGCTACAAAGATGAAAACTGGACATGCATTTTTAACTCAGTTTGGTAAGAGCTTTCAATATATAGGATAAATTAATGTAAGTATAGCTTTACTGGCCTTTAAAGGAGGTCAATACGCTCTGGAGATTTATGTCCCAGTCTGGAGAGAAATAAATTCAGATAATCTATTTTAATTTACTTGTAAAGGCAACCACAGAAATTCCATTAATGCGATTAGTACTTCAGAACCAGCAGCTTCAGCTGTAAGTTTCCAGTGATGGAGATAGCCATTGCCATCCTCAGTAAGTTGTTCCAACAGTTAACTGCTGTCTTCAGTACTTTTAAAAAGGCAATTTCTAATGTGAATGTGCCCAGCTTCATTTGCCAGCCATTAGAAACTCTTGTGTCTTTTTGTGTCTTTTTCTGCTAGAGTGAGGGCCACCTTTTTTCTCTAACACAAATATCGCATAATTTGGTTAGAACCCCCCCCAAACTCTCCCAAACCAAAACCAAACCAACCAAACAAAAAAACCCCAACAAAAACCCAACAACGAAACAACTAACCAAGGGGAAAAAGAAACCCAAACCACCAAACAAACCTCAAAACAAAAGGTGCTCATATTATATCATACTCGTTCTATTTAGATTTCTCTGTATTTCTGGAAACAATTTGTTGCTTATATAGAGAAAAGAAATATACAGCAATTAACAAAAACTTGTTGGCCAAACCAGTTGAGGCTTGGGTAGCCTGTTAAAATAAGAGTTGCTACCCAGTAATGTAATATGCAAAATGGTTTCCTTATGTTACTTAAAATTTCTTTTGTGAAGAACCAAACGATCTTTGTGTAGCATGTCCTCACGTGAAAATTGTTCGCTATTGTTAACAGAAAGAGGTTGTTGCTGTTACTTCAAGGTTCACGTTCTGCTGATCAGGTACGATAGGGCCAATAATGGTGCTGCACCGTGAAGATTTTTTTATTTGTTTATTTTTAATCAGGAAACTGCATCAGAAATCCAATCCTGACGCAAGGCTAATGTTACAAAGTAGAGCTCTAAGAAGCTATGCTCAAGCATGGTGTGCTCTCTTGGAAAGGCTGTTGTCTTCCATGGACCCTGATTTTGCAAGGCAGAGGATGAACAGTGAACTAGGGTAGTTTCGAGCAATGCATGGAAAAGGAAGTTACTGCATAGTGGCAGCCTGTCTTCTTTACTGAAGAAGTTACAGTTTCCAGTGAATTAAGTGCTTTAAGAGATGATGGTTGCATGATTAAAGTGGTTGAATCTGCTCTGCCAACTTAGGGCTTCTGGTCATGCTGTGTCAGTGTAACCCGGCTGGACATGGCTGTGTTAAACTGACGGGTTGAACTGAGTTCTGTACCTTACTTCTTAATCTTCTCCCCAGCTCCTGTCTGCTCAAGCCAAAGCCTTGGCATCATTCCTGGTACAGCTTCCCATCACTGTGGGTGTCTGACATTATTCTGACCTTGCCTGCTTCTTTAGGACTCCTTGGCACTCTAACCTCTGTGCTGTCCCATGACCATAACTGTTGCTGCTCCCGGGCTGGGTGGGCCCCTGTCTTCCCTTGTTATGACCTCAGCCTGCCTCGACTGCCGCTCTTCTGCTTCTGTCTAACCAGCCCGGCTAAACCCTAAGCCGTGACCGTGCAGGAGCCGTGTCAGCGCTACCCCTGCTACAGTGCTCCTGGTTCCAAGTGCCAGTGCCCTCCCTCCTGGGGCGGTTAAGCCAAACTTCTCTTAGGGGGCTGTTACCTTCTCGATGACTTTTTACCTGGGATAGGGCACATGGGACCTCTGGTTACAGTAATGAAAGTACACAGTGGCTAACAGCTTAGAAAATGAGTTCATGTTTTGGTAAATGTCAAACTTGCTCTTCTTCCGGGTAAACCTTAAGCAAATAAATCTTGATGTTCAATATATTGAGCATGCTCTGCTGCTCTCCTCAGAGTGGAGAGGAGAAATAATTGCATTAAAAGGAATCAAAAAATGTTGGGCAAAACCTTATGCTGATATTTTTGCACTTCCCTCATAATTAAAACCAAGCTGAAATTATGTGCTTCAGGAGCTTTTTTTGTCTGTTCTGTTTTGGACTGCAGCTGTGCAAAAATATTTCTGGAACACTCTGAGTTACATGGATATGAATCCAGCATGAAGGCCTTCTATGGTTAATAAAATAAAGCAAGCCCGATTCTCGTGTTCTCAGAGGGCATCCTTCTTATGGACTTCCCCAGCTGTTTGTTCATATGATTTGCACAGGTTTGCTCTGATGCTGCGGAGGCTGTTTGCTATTCTTATTGTTTTACGAGTCATGCGGTGGAAAAAGTCTGGAGAGAGAATTATATCGTGCTTCTTGTTTCTGTTTCTTTGACTGACTAGGTTAATTCTGCTTATAGGTGTGTTGGGGCTGCCAATAATCTCTTTTAAGGGGAGTCTGGAGATCACTTGTCTTTGGCTGCCTGCAGAAAAAGAAGCTGAGCTTTACTGTTGTTTGTGCTGTCTGGAAACAGGTTCCCCCTGTGAGAAATACCTCTGTAATGTTTACCAGGCAATGAATATACAAAAATATAGCAAATATATCTGTTGATCCAACGTAGTAAAACCAGTCCAGCCTCTCAGAGATGCCTCACAAACAGTTCCCATTTTAATTGCTGAAAGAAACATCGAAATGGGTGAATTTTATAGAGATGTAAATTTTGTGGCGTAAGCTGCGTGCTTCCTTTTCCTCATGCATTTCATTCTGGAAGTGGTTCCCTTTCCTTGTGAAATTTTTGTTTCCTACCTCAGAAGCTCTCTGAAATCTCTTTCCTTCCCTTAAGATTCACCTTTCAATACCTTCCTCAGCATTGCTAGAAAGCAGTCCTTCACCCCCTAACTTCTGCTGTAACTCACAGGTGTCTATTACAGTTACAGTGCTTTTGGTTTTCTGCTGTTTTCAAAGCTGCTAGGGAGAGTAGGAAAGGCAGCTACAGAGAAAAAACCCCATCAGTTTAATGTTTTCTTTGATTTTTGCCAGATACCCCTGACAAAGCATTTGCTGAGGGGGAGCAATGAAAGCCAGGATTAGCAAAGTAGCCTTTGGGGAGATTTTTCTTTGAAAAATGTCTGTGCATCCTTCCAGCTTGGCTGAAACATCTCTTCTGTCTTCCTAGACTGTAGAGCATGCTTTATCTGCACTTTATTGTACTTGAGTGACTTGGCTGGTCAGGTTTTCTTTCGCGCAATGTAACTGTGCGGTACACAGAGAAGATGTGGACTGTGAAGGTTGTGAGGAGAGCTTAGAAAAGAAATTTTATTCCTTCAGTCATGTTAAGATTTATGCTAGTTTGAATCAAGGGGATGGAGAGATGTTCCAGGGAGTAAAAGTGCACCTCCCAGCATCATGTGTCCACTCATTTTGAGGTGACAGAAGCTGTTCAGATGTGGTAGTAATGTTCAGGTTTGGCATATGCCCAAACAGGAAGGTTGGGAAAATGAGTTAGCTGGAATTCATGTGCCTCTGACAAGAGAATCCAGTCAATTCTCAACTGAAGGATTTTTTACTGATATTGTAGCATCTGCCTTGAGTATGCCTATGCTGAGGTACAAAGTTGCAGAACTACATTGTAGTAGCTAGCTGCCTTCACCTGCTTGCAGGGTTGGGTAAGAGACCTGATGTGGAGTAACTACCAAAAGATAACCAAAATGTAAATTCATGCCCAGCTTAGTGCGTAACTTCCTGGAGCACTGGGAGGACAACTGTCTGCTTTTCAGAGTGCAGCGTGCGTGTCTCCTGCTACACTGGAACACCGCCATATGTCTTGTAGAGCATCTTTCTCACAACGTACGCCTCAGGGAAGAAACGCTTAATGTTGTGGGTTGAATAATGACAGAAAAGCCTGAAGGAGGCAGAGCTAAAATCAACAAGACAGAATGAAAAGAGGTTTTGCAGGTGAAATATGAAAATGTGTCCAACCCAGACACTTTTCTTGAAACCAGACTAGTGTTGTCTTCAGGATGTATTTCGGCACCTTCCTTGTATGGACACATCAGCTGGGTGGATTATAGCCCTGACAACAACACTTTGAAGTTCTTTTATTTTACTGACTAGAGAATAAGGTGTGACACCAGTAAGCTTGCAAATATTATGACTGATACACAGCTATGCTCAGATTTGAACAGTTAGACTATTTTGTTTCTTAACCAGAGCATTTCTAAGTCAATGCAAGCCAGCATGAGGAACTCACAAGCTGCTGCTATTAGTTTATGGTACTGTAAGTAAATTTACTGAGATGTCACAAAATGGGAAGCATTCAGGTTTGTATACTTAATGCTATGGTGTTGGTAATGTTAATGTAAGCTAGAAATTGCTTATGTTAGTACTGCTGATTGCACTGTGACTATATGAGGCAGTTTCTTGGAGTACTGTTGGGAGAATACTTTTTTTGCAGTTGTCACACTTCATATGTAGCAGTAGGGAGAAGGCATATAGTGATATTAAAGATGAACATTACAAAATAACAATGTATCCCATATCAGGAGTTTATCTATCTGTACATAAAGAGATGACTTAAAATTCTTGACCCTATCTCTTGCCTTCTGTTAAAAGATATGAAGCTGCTGTCCTGTAGTTTCTGATAATAGCTCAATACCTCTTCCCTATTGGGACTAGCTCACCGCATGAATGGTGGGAGAAATTGGAGCCCTGCAGTTCACATTATCTGTCTTGGTATTTTATATGTTGTCTGTCAATCATTAGAGTATTGAACAACGGCATTTCACGTTATCCAGATGAGTTCCAGGAAAATAACTTTGTGTTGCAGAATAATGCCATGTTTTGCCTTTATAATGCTGTACGTTGTACTGCAATATGAGATTGAGTTTTTGTGTATTATGGCACCATTATTTGCTTTTTCCATGGACAAAGGCCAAGCAGATGCCTTTGTTGCCTGCATAATGAATTCCTTGGTGGTGGAAGGATTGGTCAGGAGTACTGACCAAGCAGTTAAAAAGTCAGTGGCAAGTGCAAATAAATATTTTTATTGTCTGTAGAAAAGAAGCAACCAAACTTATGAAGCATTTTGTCATGGTTTAAGTCCAGCTGGTAACTCAGTACCACGCAGCAATTCTCTCACCCATCCCTCTCCACCTGCCCTCCCACCCTCCTGCCTTCCCACGGTCTCCCACCTCTCCTGGGCGGGATGCGGAGGAGAACTAGAAGAATGTAAAGCCTGCTGTTTAAGAACAGTTTAATAACTAAAGTACTATATACTGCTACTGCCACTAATAATGATACAGGAAATAACAAGGGGAGAGAATATAAAACTAAAAAGGGAAAGGAAAAACAGACAATAAGCACAAGTGATGCACAATACAATTGCTCACCACCTACTGACAGATACCCAGTCTGACCCAAGCAGTGACTGGTCCCTTCTGGCCATCTCCCCCCAGTTTATACACTGGGCATGACGTGCTGTGGTATGGAATCCCCTTTGGCTAGCTTGGGTCAGGTGTCCTGTCTCTGCTCCATCCAGGCTTCTTGTGCCCCTCCTCACTGGCAGAGCACGAGACTGAAAAGTCCTTGATCAGGGTAAGTGCTACTGAGCAACAACTAAAACATCAGTGTGTTATCAGCGTTGTTCTCAGACTAAAGCCAAAACACAGCATTGCCACAGCTTCTAGGAAGAAAATTAACTGTTACATCTGAAACCAGGACAAGTTTTGAAGTGAACAGCACATTTTAACTAGAAATCCTTAAGTGTCTGTACCTAGAAAGTCTTTATGCTCAGGCCTGCCCTTCCAATATTAGCCCTGGATAAACTGCTTTCAAGGCAGGGCTCCCTCACAGCTTGGAGGAAAGCCACTGCTGGATTTGGAGCCATTGAGAGCAACTGTCAAATACCGACAAATGTCAAGGAAAGAAAGAAAAATCACTTTTGCTTCAATGACTTCCTAGTCTGGGATTCTCATGGTTTGGCTCCCCTCTGCTTGCAGGCAGGTATGGGTTAATAAATGAATTGTACATCACAGTGAATGCTTGTATGGTACTGAGGGTGCTACAAGGCAGTGAGCCCCAAACAATCTTCTGCACTGTTGTCTGAACGGATTTATTTAAAGACTATAATTTCAGACTTCATAATATCCCTATCAGGCAAGGCAAGCATGGGTTCCTTGACAGATTTCACTCAATGCATGCAAATTTATGGTTAGTTAGGTATTTCATTTTGATTTCTGACCATCTGCTATCTATCAGCTGCCACATACATGCTTTATATCTTTATTAATGACAAGTAATGACTTGTTGACATGCTTGTGTGCAGGATAGGCCTTGACTGTCTGGGCTTGTTTTGTACACTTGGTGGGAAACTTGGGAGTTGCTGTTGATGCACTTGTTCCACAGCAAAGCAGGTAGGTTCAGGTACTGCCTTGCGTCTGTCTTGCAGAGTTCAGCCCTGACCGTGTTTCTTTGGGTCAGGATACCTGCCTGAAGGCAGGTGCATGTAACATCACCATCAGGTTAGTGTTGTTTCAGAGTTATTGCTGTGCCATAGGTTACAAACAAAACTGCTGGAAGTCTAGTAGCTGCAGTATTTTTTTGAGTGTGCTGTTTCAGATTGAATCCCTATAATTATCTCTTTACTCTGCTGGTTTTCTTTGCTTGATGTTCTCGTAGCTCAGGACCTGTGAAACAATCAAAAGAAGTAAAAAAAGTCCTTTCATTATCAGAAGGCAGTACATCTGTCCATTAAAAAGTTCAGTTAACTGTTTATGTATGAAATTTAAGCAGTCTTATTTGGCATTAACCTGACTTTTCAAATGATTTACTGGTCACCCAACCTCCCTTAACTTTAGAGGAAGCTGGGGAAGATGACATCTCAAAACTGTCAGAACAATAAACCCCTTGTACACAGTTAAAGGGTTGTGCCCTGATGGTGACCTTCAGATGCTGAAGCATAGACCTATAGCGACATTGTAGACATGTTGGAATGTTCTGATTGTCTCTGGCTTTTACTCCATGAAGATGGGTGTCTCCTGTAAGTCGTGTGTTGGATGTCTTGCTTACACTAGTGTACTATTTCTGTGCTGAGGTGCCTCAACTGCTAACCAGCACTTTGTACATATGATTTTGGTTCAGTGGCTGAGGGGCAGCATGGGCAGATACTGTGATTCCTGATTCCACATATATATATTCATTCTTCCAAGGTCATGAAAGCAGGCAGTATAGGTAGAGCTAGGTGTAGTAATATCAGAGCAAATAGGAAGCACTCATCGTTTGCATTGAAAGAGGGAATCGGATCTAATTCAGTGCTGAGCACTGATGACATGAAAAAGCATGAAGAGCATTCCTGCACTCTTCTTGTTCTCCCCTCTCATAGTTATTAATCTCAGGGGCAATGGGAATGCCTTTGGCCTCTTTAACCTGCAAGTCTGTAGTGTGTTGTGGAGTGCCTCCGGGAGCAAGGAGATACTTAAGGCAGAATGACAATAAAAAAAAGTGTTACTGTGTGTGTCCTGACAGTCAACTTACAGAAATTTCTACCATGTTACCAGGTATGATGGTGGCAAAGAAACTCTCTAGAGTCATCACTGGACTACACAGAACAAGTAACTGCTAAACCCTGAGCTCCTTAAATTCTAAGCACAGAGCCTTGAGACTTTGGATTTGGTTTGGTTTCCTATGTTACTCTTCCCTGCTTAGAAACATGTGAGCTTACTGCATTTCACGTTTTTCTCATATTCTTGGTGTTCTCTGTGAAAATGGCAGGGGGGTAACAGTATGGTTCAGAGACCTGTTAGTGTCACCAGATGTCCTCTGCAAAGCAGGGAGCAACCTCTCTCACAGCAGAGGAGACAGGAATACTGTTTTATTTGTCAGATGGTGGGAGTTGAAGGGTTGGGAAATAAAAAGCCTCAGTATGAGAGCATGGACTTAATCCATGCTTAGGAGTAAAAGTGAGGGCATTGCAGAAGGAAAAAGAAAAACATCTTGGGGATAACTGACTCAAGCCAACAAACCTCCCTAAACATTAAATGATGTACTAGAAACTCAGAAGTGTTACTTGAAGAAAGGTATCTTCCCAGTTGCACTCCTTCTCCTTCTTAAAACTATTATCTATCAGCAGATACCGCAAAGTCAGTACTGCTTTCACAGGGAGCCATTGATGGTTTAGGAAATTGCTTCTCTATGCTTTTTTCCTTTGCTGGAGAGTTGCTTTTTCTTAGCCAAGACCTAGCAGTGATTGCTTCTTCGAAGGAAGGAGTGACATTTGAATAGCTGGAGCTGCTGTGACCTACTTCTCATAACAGCTTGATAAAAAGCTCCACAATAGTTTGTGCTTCTGCACAGCTCTGTCTTTCAAAAACATTTACTTTGTGGAAATTTTAATCTCATATCTGTCCCTTTGTAGCTATCTAAACATGTGAAAATATGAAGATTTCCCAATGAGTGGATTTGCAAAACTGTCTTTGAAACAAGTTAAATGGTGCAGAAAGTTGGTCCTGACTCATATGTCAAAAAGTGAGAAATGCTGTAATGTCACAGCAAGTTAACTCTCATTAGGAACAGGACATAGAGGTGGTGTGTGTCTGGGGCTTAACATGCTGGTTTTACTCAGATTGCTGTTAACCCCTGTCTTCCGCCTCTGGTTTGAAAAAGTTCCTTAGCAGCTGGCTCTGCTCCTTCTGCCCTGCCTTCCCCACTCCTCCCTGTGTTTCCTTCCATCCTCACACCCCTATCCCCACTCACTGTTTTTCTTCCTTTTCCTTCTCTCTTAATCCTGCTTCTTCAAACCTGGAGTAAAACCAAATCTATATACCTTTATTGATAACTTTAAATCATGTTTTAATTTTGAGATCAAAACTTTGTTTTAGCATTTGCTCTGATTAAGCACACAACATAGAGAAATAATGTATTAAATAGCTTATGGAGAAATTAAAAATGGAAAAATTAGGAATATAAAATCTTGACTTTCCTGACTGCGTGATTTTCTTTTCTGGTTGAATAATGCTTAATAGATCATCCTAGAGTTAACTTTTTAGTAGTTTAATATTGAGGTTGTTTATTTCAGTAACTTACTGCTATGTAACAAATTTGCAGAAGGTTCAAGACAATGATCTTTTGGCTGCTTTTCAAATCAATAGGAATAAATGAGACATTTCAACAGGTTTTTTTCCATTGAATTTACATTTCACTCCAGAATAATTTCATGGAAATTGGCTGCTACAATTAGAAGTAACTTAGATAAGTGACGATTCATTTCACAAAAACTTTCTCAAAACAGAAGAGACAGAAATGCCTCTCCCCAGTAAAAATACTCCCACAAAAAAGATCTTTCTGTTTGTGCCTATTGATTTGAATAGAGAAAACAATCAATTTGGTGTTAAAGCTTTTCTGCTTAGGAAAAAAACCCCCACCCAACACCCTCAGCAGAATCAAGTTAACTAATGGAAAAGCTATTTTTCTTCCAAGAAGCTGCATCATTAAACTGGGAATTAGACAAATGAGATCCTAATGCATTTTAATAAAACCAATGTATTTCTCCCTCCATTCTAAAACCCTGTGGTCTTGCATATTTTTTGTACTTTGGCTACTGGCTGTGTGAAGCTCGGTTATAATTGCTCACCTTATAACTCCTTCTGACACATCTAGAGCAAATTGTGTTATCAGAATGTAGATGTATTCTGAGGGCATGAAATATTTTGTGATTATTCTAGAGCTGCGTTCAGGAGAAATGAAGATAATTTTGAATGGTTCTTCAACCACTGAAAGTATGGATCTGTTACGCATTTCATGCATATTATACATACCTTGCTATTCTGCATTGCTCCATTAAAAATGTGCATTTTGAAAAGTAATGGCTACATGTAGAAATATATTTTCTCTACGTAACAGTTCCTCGAGTGTACCGAGCCATACTTATTTCCTTTGTGTGAGTAAAGCTGAGTGCTATGACTTTCATTTCTTCTACTTGCAGCTACATTGCAAAAAAAAAAAACATTGAATGCTGAGCCAAATTCTTGTCTCTTTCCTGCACCACTCGTTTGAGCCATTTCATTGAATTCAGTACTCAGGATCCTTCCTGACACTGCATTAGCTCAGGACAACTTGCTCACCTTTGGGCTCTGAGTTGGGTTTGGCTGCCTACCACTGGGAGGCTGTGAAAGGCAAAGGGAACTGGTGACAGGGAAACTCTCCAATCTTGTGAATAAATCATATTTAATTTGCTAATCGTGTTCAGACATGAATGCCTCCTACATAGTTTTTGTAAAAGTAATTTTTCAGTTTTCTAGTCTGTATGAGGGATGTTCAGCCACTCTTCCTAGTTGTGTGAATCTGTATGTACCGCCCCTTTCGCCTGTTTGAAATATCCTCCCGTTTGCCTTCTGTTGCTGAAGCAAATCTGTTGTTTGATATTCCTGCTGGATTTTTTTCTGTTCAAAGTATTGTGTTTGGGATTCTTTTTCTTCATATGCCCAGCTCATGTAAACTGCTTGGGATCTGCTTCCTTCTGTAACTTTACTAGTGCTTCATGCAGGATAAAGTTGGAAAGCTTTCAAGTAGAAAACTAGTCCATGTACTGACAGACTAACGTGGATATTTAAACACTGTACAAGAAATGCTAGTGAACTGTGTGGCGTGGCTTTCCAGTGGGAAGAAGAATTTAAAAAGCTGTTGGTGAGCATGAAGTGAGCAAACGTTGTGTGGGGGAAGCTTTGCTGCTGCTGTTTCTTATGTCTTGCTCATGATTTTCACCTTCAGAGTGCTTTAAACATGGTGGATCAAACACATCACAGTTCCTTGTCCTGTGTCATTCCGTACTGTGTCCGCTACCAGCAGTCCTCCAGCAGAAACTGCAACCCCAAACTTCTGGCTGTCAGTGTATTTCTCCAGGCTATGGCGGGGGATATGGATGTGTCCTGCTGCTCCCTTCCTCAGCAGGCTTGCTCTGTCCTGGTAGCTGCTCTGAAAGAAAGAACCGAGACAGTGCCTTCCTGTCCTGGGTTCAGCAGTAGCAGTCATTTTTCTCCTTCTTAGTAGCTGGTGCAGTGCTGTGTTTTTGACTTTGGGCCTAGGAACAGCGCTGATAACACCGATGTTTGTAGTTGGTGTTCAGTCATGTTTACTCTGACCAAGGACTTTCTGAGTCTCATGCTCTGCCAGGGAGGAGGGGAAGCCGGGAGGAAGCAGAGAGAGGACACCTGAGCCAAACTGACCAAAGAGGTATTCCATACCACAGCTCATCATGCCCACTATATAAACTGGGCAGTTACCTGAAAGGGGTAGATCACTGCTCGGGTCAGACTGGGTACCGGTCAGTGGGTGGTGAGAGGTTATATTCTCTTCCCTTGTTATTTCCCTTATCATCATTATTATTGGTGGCAGCAGCAGCGGCTTGTGTTATACCTTAGTTACTGCAGTGTTCTTATCTCAACCCATGGAAGTTACATTGTTTTGATTCTCCTCCCCATCTCTCCAGGAGTGGGGGGCAGAGGAAGTGGGGGGGGGGCAGGGGGAAGTGAGAGAGAGACTGCGTGTTTTTTTCTGAGTTACAGCTGGGCTTAAACCACAATACTTCCAAAACCCCTGCTCCACTCCAGCCAAAAGGACTCTGCTAAAGAAGCCTTGGCTGTGCTTGGTAGAGTGTGCTCCTCATTACAAATAGAGACAGAAGCTGGACCAGGAAGGTAAGTAAAGTGTGTCAGTGGAGAGCGTATTGAGTGTATTGATTGGTCATGTTGGGAGGCTTGGTCATGTTAAGTAAGGTGGTGAATGTGGTGCTGGTCTTTCAAATATTTGTCTGAGCTTCCTGGTTTTTCATAGTACTCTATATGGTGATGAGTCAAAGCTGAGCATAACTGGAAGGAAAAATGAAAGGCCAGTGTTTCACCTGTAGTCGTACTGGTTGCATTCATGGATTTGAGTTCATGTAGTACTGGTAGGCAAGGACATGTATAGTGTCCACTGAAGAGAAACACTTGTCTTTATTCATTAGAGGGCAGAACCCAAAGATATGCACTCAAGCTACTGCTTGTCCATGTAATTGAGACGCTAAGCATAGCCTTCAGCTGACTCCAGGCAAAATGCAAAGGTGAATTTTAAATCTTCCTCCCCCAACTTTGTTGAGCTCATGGAGGCGGGGAAGATCAAAACTAATCTCAGGCTTAAGGCTGGGTTTCCACAGGGCTGCTTACCCTTTCCTTACTCATCCAGACTACAAGTGCTGCAGATTTGATCACACAACTGCTAAAACAGGTGAGGCTTTGTGACCAGTGTGTACCAATGTCTCAGTGGGCGCTGGTGGGGAGGTGGACTCCTCTGACATGATTTGAAGTTTCTGTGTTGTTTTTAGGATCTTTGCCACCTTATTCCCCAAAGCTGCAGTTGTATACAATATAATGTACTTTGCACTGTGAACTGTAGAACTGTTGTTGCTTTTTACACCAAGTCAGAGGTGAAGCTCTTGACTTGCTTTGTCTGTCATGCTTCATCTATCACAATAGGAACAAAAAAATGTTTCATGGTTTTGATTCAGACCAAATATAAGCGTGGAAATTGCCTGGTAATTACCACTAATGTCAAGTCATTTTCTCCTATACAGTAGTTATATTTGTTTATTATGCATGTTTATTGCAGTCTTCTTCTGGCCAGTGCTAATGATCAATACCCATAAAGGAAGAGGATTAGAAAATTCAGGGGCCTGACTAGCAAAGTCCACTCAGAAGTACTATCGTTTAGTTCAACCTGAGAAATAAAACATGATAGTATTGTAGTTTTGTTACCTTGTCCTAGTTTATCAGATATAAAACTGTCTTCATTATCTGAAGGCCTTTAATTTGTGAAGTAGTGTAAGTATATAAAATTGGTATAGTTCTTGGGACAGTGTAATTCCTACTTCACTTTCTGTCTTCTAGTGCAGCTCTGAACATGAGACTCTTTGTTTACTCCTAGTCTTTACCTATGGACACTTTTGCCAGCTCTGTGTCATTATGCATCCGTTGATACTTGTTACTGTAAAAAAAAAAAAGAAGGAAAAAGGAAAAGTCTCATTTTCTGGAGTTGTATGATTAGGTGAAATTCTCAGGCTTTGTTTAGAAAGTTCCTGAACTTTTTTTCAGTGGTGGAGAGAATTTTGAAAATGTGATCCCTAAGGGCTCAAAGGCTGAAAAAATGAATGTCAGAGGTATTAAGTTCAAATTGTATGCATTCTGATATCTGATTGGCTTTTCATGGCTTGAAGAAGGCATCACAGCCTTAAAGTGCTTGACCCAGTTTCCATGAGGATGAAAAAACAGTTATTTTGCTTCACAAGCAAAAATAACAGGTTGGCAATGAGGCGCCTGTGTCTGCATTTTTGGTGCAAAATGTGTGCCTGCTGCTGTTGTGGAACCACGGAATCCTGCACCAGCACTGAAGGCTTTTCCTTCCTGTTCTACCAATTGTTTTGAACAAACTGTGCTGGCTTTGGGAAGAAGTGTCTTCACATAGGTGAGCCCTAGGGCTGAGACAAGGTTCCTTCTGTTCTATTTAAACCCTCATGCTGTAATAGATATGGTAAGATATATTCATTTAATTGTTAGTTTGGTGAATTTTGATTATATTTTTCTTTTCTCAATAGCCCAACAATTTCCTTTCCCAGTTCCCCCCGGACACTCTCTGGGAAACTGTCCCAGACCAAGTGAAATTCTGACCTTTGGCCATGAGAATTGATGAACAGCTTTTGTGGCAACTGAGCAGTGCTAGCAAAAGGGATTCAGGTCCTTGCATGACTTTTTTGCAGAAGGCTTGATTTGGAAAAGAGGTCAGATGTGGACTTAGGGTTTTGTTTACCCACATCTATAATGGGGTCAACAGTAGTTCCCCATAGTTTAGTGTGTAGTTCGTACTCTTTCCCATGAGGTGGGTCTTCTGTGGCCAAAGTTCAGTTTGTCTAAGAAGGTTTCATGTGCAGAGCAGTTCACAGCCTGAATTGGTTTAATCTACAATGTTTGGAAAAAGCTTTACAGAAGTCCCCTGACACTGAAGACTCTAAGCCATTACTGAAGGTAAGCCCTCATAGCCACTGAGAGCTGACTAAACTTGCCCCCTGAGGTGGTAGAAAGAGCGACAGTCCAGAAGCCATTTAGGCACAGGGGTAGAGCAAATAAATTCTGTTTAAGGACTTCTCACTTGGACACAGTCATGCAATAAAACATTCAAACAGTTTCCAGAGTATGGTGTTGTGTGGCAGCCTTGGAGCCAGACAAAGCCACCCCGAGCAGCTGCTGAGGTAGGTGTGCTCTCCAGCTCCTTCGAAATTCCAACTTTGGCTTTATAAATCCCTTGGCGATCCTTCTGAGAAAATGCTGGTGTCAGAGCAAATTATTATTACTACTGACATGATAATAAAAGGTGAAATCAGACGTTGCTTAGAAAATTGAATTCCTGCTATAAAATGCTGCTGTCAGGGCTGTGCATTGTACATTACCTGCATTTGCTCATTTAAAGTAGTATGTCATCTTCTACTCTACAGCTGGCTTTCGGCTCTTCCCCTCTCCCCCCAGTAATTGGCAAATGACGGGATGTGATTACATGGCCATTTACAGTACTTATTAGCATTCCATTTATAACATTATCATCCAAAACAGATTTAATTGCCGTCTGGGTGTAAACATTTATATTTTGCAAATGGCAGCTCCATTCACTTCTCTGCCACTGAGGAATACAGTATATTCTCAGAAAAGAAAACACAAATTTGTCACGGATGGCTGCATCCACTGTACATGAAGAAGAAAGAGCTTAAAAGCCGCTATGGCTCCTTGGGAGTATAGACGAAGATAACAGCATAATTTGCATTCAGATATTTGCAAATATGGTACAGTAATTTGGCATGGCTCCTTTGTTTTTTATCTCATAGGAGGGAAATGTTATAATTTTTCTGATTTAGTATTCTAAAAATCACAAACTCTAGCTCTGTAAAGTCATTGTAAGAGCATCCATAGCCTTCTCACTGTACAATTGTTCCCAAAAGAGTATTTATCTGTGTTTTGCCAAATCTACATTTAAATGTAACAGTTGATAGCTTGTCATTCATTTCTGTTGGAGAGTATTCCAGAAGCTAAGCAATGGTCCGAGGATTATTCCTTGGTGTTTAGTCCTAAATTTCATTACAGCTCTCCCCCTGTACTTACCTGGACATATTTTTAGCTATTCACATTTTAATCTCCCAGCAAGGGATATATGAACCACTTCAGGGAGCTGTTGCTTTCTACAATATGGTGCTTTTTAAATTCCCACTGCTATCTCTTCAATAACACTCTGTCCCTGCCCTCAAATATCATAGACCATTTTCTTCTGAACCCTCTTTGGAAACCAGCTCGCTCAAACCACAGAGCAATGTGCTAGATGCTGCTGTAGTGTGGCTGTGGGTCTGGTCCAGAAGGCACTGCAGCCATCAGAAAGCTTCAATTTATTTTTGGATTGGGACCATAATGAAGAACAGGGAACAAAATAATAGTTCATAACTTAAATCACTGAAATGTGTGCCTGCATCACAGTGTAAAGATGGAAAAGTTGAAGGCTAAAGATCTTTCACAGCCATAATCAAAAGGTGACAGCAATGAGCTAATAATCCTAATAAACAAATAGATGACCAAGGTAATTTTTGCAGCCGGAGGAGATGTTTTGGCAGGTTGGGCTGGGAGC
The DNA here is from genome assembly GCA_028858755.1 of Ara ararauna. Taxonomy (NCBI): domain Eukaryota; kingdom Metazoa; phylum Chordata; class Aves; order Psittaciformes; family Psittacidae; genus Ara; species Ara ararauna. The sequence goes on from CM054378.1 coordinate 2,408,447, forward strand.
AGTGCAGTAGGCTATGCTCCCTGTGGGCTCCAGGGTGAGAAGAGAGCTAGGGAGGACTGTGGGGCATGGTGGTGAGGTGAGGTGCTAGACCAGGTTGCTCAAAGCCCATCTAACCTGGCCTTGAACACTGCCAGAGATGGAGCAGCCACAGCTTCTCTGGGCTTCTCTTTTGCTCCTGTAATGTTGGGGGCAAGAGTCACCCATGTCAATCTCTTTCAGCAAGAGGCTGTACCTATGAGAGATAGGAAGAGACTGCCTGCAGTAGAGGAGACAGACTTGTCCTACCTTTTCCCTCCCTGCCATGCTGCTGTCTCAAGCAGCCACAGCTGCTGTAACAGCCTGTCTGTCTATGGGCTCAGCATCCAGTGGTGGAGGGGGCAGCTTTTTTCCCACGGCTGTGGGCCTCTATTCTGGTGTCATTTCTCCATCTGGACACACTTCTGCTAATGCCATGTAGTTGTGTGCTGTTTCTTCTCCTGTTTGTTCCTCACTTTCTTCCAGGTTGTTCCTATTTAATCACAATCACACTCGTTTTCTCTGTCTGCAGAGAATCAGCCAATCACTGGCCCAGCATGTGAGCTCTTGCTGCAATATAGCCAGGTTGGTGAAGGTCAGGAGCTTTCTGGGTATCCCTGCAGTATTGTAAGGGGGGAGCAGTGTCAGAAGGTGCTTGGACCTCAGCTTTTCCCCAGATTCCTGGGCTAGACTGAGAGCAGCAGGAGTATCCTGTCTCTATACCCCTCCCTGTAATGTGCCTTTGAGCAGACAGTGAGACAGGCTCTTCCTTATCCCACCACCCAGCACTGGGGCACAAGAGCAAAGCCAGAAAGGTTCCTTGGAGTCCACAGTGCATGGAACTGGTCTTTGCTTCAGGAGATGCTGCCAGGATACCCCATCATCCTACCTACCAAGCTGTCTACCATTACCTGAAATAGAGACTGCCTTCTCTACCTGAGGTGAATCAACACATTAATGGTATGTGGGTTGTTTTTCTCCTCTCCTGCAGGATATTCAGTATCATCCAGGCTTCCTGCAGAAAACAGATAAGTTTTTACTCTTTTATCAAAGACCAGCAATGTGTATTTCCATGGCAGACTGAGCTAACTGGCTGATATCCTTTGCATCAGTGTAATTGTTCAGATTTCCTTCTCCTTTCAGGTTTTGTCCAAAATAGCTTTATCCATTTCAGTGTTTTTCTTACTGACCTTGCAGGTTAACTTTTTCAAATGTCTCTGAGGAGAGACCATCTTCAGAGATAAACCAAAAATGTCATTATAACTGAACATGCACAGTCTGGATGTGAAATGTTTTGAGTTTTTCTTTTACTAATTTGTTTTCCATAAATAAATGAAGTAACTTGAAAAAAGTATTTGAGCTTAGGAAGAAAAATAAAAATATGAAAACGAAGAAATGTTAAGGAAAAAGGAAAGGAGACCAACCCCTGTACTATAAATGATAGCAGCAATTGCAGTGGCTACTTTTTCATAGCTCATTCTTAAGGATGCACTGCCACCTGCCAGTCTTTAAGCAAAATGCAGCAGAAGAACAAGTACATTTCGTTCATGATTGTACTGTTCTTTAACTGCCTGAGTTGCCATGTGACCTATATATCCATTTTTAAATGTATCTACGGTCAAGTATTTACGTTAGTGTTTATACCCTTGCACTGCACGTCATTCAAAGAAGCAGAATATATTGGCAAGGTGCAGAATCCTGACCCCAGCAGAGATGGTTATGCCTAAGAAGGCAGTGCAGTGCTGCAGTGCAGAGCCTCTCCTGCCCTGCACTTGGCTAAAGGTTATGAATGATTTAGGGGAAAAGGCACAAGTAATGGAGAGCTATTTATGCTATAATTAAAACTGCTGCCTATTAAGGAATTGTTAAATGGGACCAGGAGGAGTGGGTTGCTGAAACTTGAAGGTGGCAAATAGCAGAATAAAAAGAAATATTGATTTAGGATTGGTGCCCAGGAGTAATGCGATGACATTTCAAAGGGAAACATGAGTGTTTTGTATTAGGAAATGCTTCCTCATACTGAGATCTATCAAGCTGTGAATAATATTGCAGGGGAAGCTTCTTCACCCCAGGCATTTTTAAACTAGACTGGAATAAACGACACAAAATTATTGTAGAGTGAAATCTTACAATGGTAAGCAGATGTAATAGATAATCTAATAAGTTTTTATTCTCAGATTTTTTACTCTCCTTTGTCTGTCATTGTGCAGCATGCACAAGCTGTGCAAGCAGTGTACCACTGTTACTATGTACACAAGCGTCTGCTGAACATTATGTTCATCACAGAACCCCAATAAATGTGTGGAGTGCAGCTTCATCTTAAAATTGTTGCAGGTGGCAATATAAGTGGCACTTTTGATCTCTTGGTCTCTTGGTTTTATTTCAGATGTACCTTTTCTTTAGCAGTGTGTACAGTCAATTACAATGAAGAACTTCATATATGGTTTGTTCAGTATATTTCTTAGAAAAACACCCAACATATTTCTGTCATTTGGGGCAGTATATCACCTTAAAACCTTACTGAGTACAATCCACTTACCTCCCCCTAAAGTGTAATTGTCTTTTCTTGGTAGGGCTGTTTGGGATGTAAGAATTCAGAAATGCCTCTGGAAATAAAGCAAGCCTTACATCTTCCTCTTAAACTTTGAGTGCTCTTTTCTGGCTTGGGTTTGTGATCAAAATAACTGTCTTATGTTCATGACTGACTGAATACCTGTCATACTTATTCTTAACTAAGACCTTGTGACAAATGGAAAACAGCTGAAGCAATGATGACTCTCTTGAGAGTTTGATTGTCTTTTTTGCATACAGAGATGAAAATGGTGGAAACACAGAGGTGGAAAAGTGTGGTGAAAATCAAATCCTTATTTTTATGACCTGGTTAACTGAGTTCACTGCAAAATACTGGCTAAAAAGCTGTTAGCTTTATTTTGTTCTTTGTTTTATTGTATGTATGTATCCTGAAATAACAGCTTACGAAGAACCTCACTAACTTTTGTCAGAAGTGATCCAAGTTCATATGACAGCCATTTAATAATGACTTCCAGAAAGGCACTGCATCAGTTGAGTGTATCCTTATAAGTCTCATGCATTAGCTGCCATCATTGTGAGTTCTACTTTACTCTTTCCTTGTTAAATTGTCTGTATTTGGTTTATTATTTATTTATTTTTCTCTTTGGGAATTATTTCAAAATAAGTTGTACTTACAGATACTAAGACAAGTCTTAGTTCAGGCAGGCAGTTACCATATGGTTTAAATTAGGCATGTACCAAGCCCTGTTTACTGCAAACGAATATTAAGAACATGTGTGTGTTTCTGAAAAGCAATGCTTGTCTGTCACTGAACTTTGTGAATTAAACTGGTGGATTTATTCTTGGGAAATGTTAAGTTTCTTCTGCATTGAATATGAAAGAAAAATAGTCACTGTTATCTATATAGGGATGTCCAGAGCTAATCACTATGAAGAGCAAAGTTGGCCAACTGCATGTGGTAGTGCCTGCACTAAGAAGTTGCTTGACCTCTGGTAAGACCAGCAGAATATTCAGTGCCTTAGTGCTCAATGCTCTGGTCAGACCAGAGGGTGAATTGGGGTGGGCATGTGATGATCTCTTCCACCAGAAGCACTCTTGAGCTTGCCATTTCTCAAGCACAGCATGGAGACCTCAAGCACCATGTTGAGCTCCTGATATAGACAGGTTAAAAGTCAGCTATGAAAATCAGAGCACCGGCCACCAGGGTTCAGTGTGTGGAAATCTCATGCTTTACCTTGCAGTTCAGACATAGCCAGAGACCAATGCAGAGAACAGTTTAAGGATGCAGCAACGAAAAAGTGGTCTTCTGACCTGTTGAGTCACAATGCACAGTGTCATGGCAGACTGCATGAAGACTTAAGCTGCACCTGAGCAGCAATTCCTTGCAATCTGCCTTAGAATCTGTTTTGAGAATGGAGCAGCTGGTAAACAAGGTGGTTCCAGCTGCAAAGCCAGTTTCCATTAGCTTCCCTTCAGGACAGAGAGACTGATTGAGGAGTGGATCTGCAGGGGAGGGTGAACTTAGTGCCTTGTGGATAAGAGACAAAGGTGCTTCAAAGTGGGTGGGGAGGAGGAGCTGGGTGGTATAGTAGAAGAAAGAACAGATCATATGGATGGATTTGTCTTCATTATTTTGCCTTCTGGGTGGAGAGTGCTATAGGTTGGGACACCAGGATGATTAAATGCTTGATAAATATTGATTATTTGATAGGACTTCTGACTTGGTTATTATAGTGTCAGCTTACATGGAAGACTGGTTTATTTGTAGTTTCTGCAGGACAAGAGCAAAAATGAATACCCACCTCATTTATCCCTTTTAAAGTAACATATGGATGGGCTAAGCCAACTTGTATGGCTCTATTTCTTAATAATCAAGGAAATAATTTTAAAAAATTTATAAGCTTTATGTTGGTTAATAATCTCCGTTGTCTCACTGCTATTGTGTAGTCTGCAAGAATAAATTAAACTAAAGGAGCCTTTATGAAATTCCTATTTAATTATTTCTTTTATTTAGAATTTCCCCACAAGCTCTATAAAGCTCTTTACATTCCCAGGTTTTCAGACGGTACTTCCAGCATCTATTGTGTTTGCCTAAATATAGAGATGAAAAGGAAAACCTAGTTCTCTTAGATGTGCCCTCCGGGAATAATTACACTCATTTGCCTAGACTAGCAGTTAGATCTGAATTATAGTCATGAATAAGTTAGATCTTAATTAAAATCATGTTTGGGTGCAAAAGGCAATGTCATACATGCAAAGAAGCTGGTTTGTAATATGTGGAAATTAATGTTAATAATAGTTTGTGTATGAGATTTGGGTTTCAATTTATTCTTCATATTGCTCTCTGGTGCTTTACCCATATAAAAGTATATCCTGCTCCTGTTTCCATATTTGAGTGCTCTCAAAGAAATAAAAGGTAAAATATTGCTGAAACAAAAAATAAAATGACCCATTCAATTCACATTAATATTTGAGGAGCTTTGTAATTGTAAAGGCCTTATCAGATGCTTGACAGTGTCTCACTTCTATTTGGAATATGTTGAAAAATTAACTATATCATAGCGTAATATAATTACTTTCTGCTAGAGATTGTCAGAGTTTCCCAGGAGGACAGCCTAGTCTCATATTTTTTCCTGTTCTGGTCTGTGCTGATCTCTCTTATAAACTTACCAATAACTTGTAAGTATATGTACATACAGAAATAATAATACAGCAGAGTTTAAAACACTGTTGCATTTGGGTATCCTTGCTTTGATTTGTACAATGGTATAAAGATTCTTTGAGAAATATGTACTTCATGTGGGAGATTAAGATGACTCTAAAGCCTCTGTGGAGTAACCAAAACAATCCAAAACAACAGTGGTGTGGCTGGTAAGTGATGACTACTTCGTGGTCTGTTTGTCTTGCTGCACGGTGGTTTAGGTCTTCAAAAGCCAAGCGTCACTCCTGTTTAGCTCAAACAGGTAGCCTGAGCTACAACATGGAAGCTTGGCATGCTTCCTTCTTGTGACATGTTTTATTTTCTGTGAAGTGCTGTGCCTGAATGTTTGATGACAAAAGATATTCCACTGGTTTAGTGACTATTTTGTCATTCCTTTTTATTTCTGAACAGAACTTTCTGAGAAAGTCTAAGTACTTTCTTTTATGTTCTCTAAGGAGCATGTTGTTTCTTCAAAGGAGATGCTATCTTTTCCTAATCCTAAGCAACTTCTCTTTGACACTTTGATTCATTCATTTAAGAAAACAAGGAGTCGTCAAAAAGGAAAGCTTATAATATATATGAGCCTTTTTGACATTGTCTTGAATGAACTATTTTTGCCTTAAACTGAGATCATTTTGCCCAACAATTCTGCTCTTTTCACTAAACGTACAGCATAAGTTGGAAAAAATCCAGGCAGGTAGAATGTACTTGGTCACAAAGTAGGGCAGACTCACATGAATTTTGCATCTGTTTTACTGCTCAGGTTAATGATTGAGCCTGGCTTTCCACTGAATAACACTGAAGATCCTGGGTTTGGCCCTTGCAAATACAGCGTCCAGAGGATGTGGATCTCATGAGATCATCCAGGAAGACTGATCTGGTCCAGAGTTGTACTTGGATGGAGGTCAGGCTGTGGTGTGCATTTAAACCTGCTTCCGTTGCTTTGCTGCCAGCACTGCACTTGTGGACACTGCAGCTGTGTGGACAGAAATTGCTCTGTACTACTCCCAACTTCTAGAGGTCATTTTAAACTGCTCAGTGGCCAAAGCACTTAAGGTAAGCATGTGTGAGGCGATCTTTTTTTGGAGGAATTGTTTGCATATGAACAGGTCAAATCATGATGGATTTAAATTGCAATGTGGGAAATTTAGGCTTAACATTGAGACAAGCTGTCCAGCTGTTAAGAGCTGGAGTTGCCTATCCATAGACCTTATTAAATTCTGTTTCCTAAAGTTTTTAGAACAAATAAGTCGAATAAGGAATGATTTTGTTTAAGTCAATCTGTGCTTGGCTAGAAGATAAAGAATTTTCTGTGATTTTGGTATTTAGTTAAATCATTCAAGGAAATTACCCACAAGATGCAGAGGGTGGCTTTTTACACAGTTTGGTTTTAAGATGAAAAATATCTTAGAAAAACAGTAGAAATCTTGGGAGTTCATCAACTATATTGTAATGAAAAAAATTGAAGTATATAAAGTAAGGAATTATTTAAAGGGATTATTTGCACCTTTCATTGTTATCCCAGAAACAAATGTAAAGGAAGAAAATGTGGAAATTTTTATGGAAGTACTTCTCCCCCCTCCCCTCCCCTTTTTGACTTGTGAGACTGTGAAACTCGCTACATCTAGACATTATTATTGAGGTACTGGATTTGACTGGGGAGGATTCCACTCCTGTAGTTGCACTACAGACATTCACCTGGGATAAAGTAAAATAATGAAGATCCAAGCCCTTCTGCTTCAAGATGTTAATGAGTTTTAAGTGCCTTGGTTTTGGAAAAAAACATCCTCTATAGGAACACTACTGTGTAACTCCATGAGGATTTGCGACACCTGCTGCTGGTACCTGTCAGGGACATGATATAGGCATAACACACTTATTGCCTGATTCAGCCTAGCAATTAATTTCCTCTGTAGGAATTATTATCCAGTAAAACATGGAGTGGAGCCAAGTCCTGCCACTTTTCTTTTGTCTTAGATATGGCTTCTTCTAGGACAAAAGTAATAATTCCATCTGGATAACTTGAATTGCAAATACAGATAAAATTCTTGTAAGTAAAAGACTTGTTTTCTAAGAACTGCTTAAATGTAGAAGATCTCTATAACTTAGAAATTAATTACAAGGCATGGGTGTTCTAAGGTGCAAAAAGATTCCTGTGCTGTGAGGCAAGTGCAACTGACACTCTTGAGTGTAATGATATTTGCGAGAGTTGCTAAAATTTGTTTTGAATCTTCTTTTTGTGCTTATTTGTGCGTTGTCACACTGTCAGTATCAGTAATATATTTACTCTTATTCAACTAGATATATCCATGTCTGGTTCAAGGTGCTTTGTTCCCGCTGGCAAAGGCAGAAGCACGTGATTCCCATTCATGTGAATAACCCAAAACACAATTCAGGGGCTGATATAATTAGAACACAATTATGCTTGTTTTCCAGCCTTGGTCTGCTGAGCAGCAATTGCTTTGAAAGATGGGTCCTGTGCCTGATTTTGGTTTTATTTTTTTATTTTTCTTTTCCAGTGTTCCTTTTCTTCAGCCATGAGCTTGCAGCAGAAAGATGGAGCAAACTCAGAGATACGTAGCACTTTGCGTCTTTCTCGGGGAAATGAAAAAGAATACCGTGTACCTGATACAATTACCTTCAAGTTTACAAAGATAGCTGCAAAGAGTAAGGGCCAAGAATGGAAAAAATTCTTTACAAAAGAAGACTAGAAATAACATGCATATATTTCACCAAGGGAAATCAAGGTTGGGTATTGGAAAAACTCATATTTAGCACAAAATAACACTTCTTGAGGAAGACGTGGGCTTCTGTCACTCTAAGTCTTTAAAAAAGATTAAGCCTAACTGGTTGGGAAATGCCTGTGAGTATTTGATCCTGCTCAGTGCAGAGCAATGGACAAGATGGTCTCTTATAGTCTCCTATAGTCTTCATTAGTTGATGTATAGCTTTGTTGTCTAATTTCAACCATATATACACAATACTTTTAAAGTGTAGTTACACAGCTATGGCAGTGATGGAAGCAGCATAAGGATGTACCACCAAGATACAATTGCTCCTACAGGAATGCCAGTCCTTACCAAACGCTGTCAAACTGCAGGGCTTGCAGCAGAGCAGGAGATGATGCTTAACTAGTAACAGTGATGACTACAGCGTTCACAAAGTGTACCACAAACCAGTGTGCTACATGCCATCTTCTTCATTGATGAAGGTAGAAATGCTTCATGCTGGTACAGAGCTTTCATCTGAGGATCTCAAAGTATTGTACAAAGTGGAAATAGAAAGTGACGTTATCCTAATTGCACAGTTAGATGAGCAGGATTGCCACCTTCCTTAATTGCATGCCAATATTGTAGCCTGGCATCTTCCTGAAGAGGTGTTCCTTATTTAGGGCTTGTCCATGTGCTAAGGTTGTTCAGCTTAACCCTTTTGGGAATACTTGTAGGTAAAATTGTTCTGTTGTGCTACAGACCATATACACATGTGTATGTGTAAGCATGTATTTATTTTGCTGCAGAAATTCTTTAGATAATGGCTGTGATGTAGTTTTGCTCTTGTGTGGTATCTTCTTTATAGAAAAACGTGTGCATCAATCAACATAGCTAGTTTTGTAGATCTGCACCATTAGCATTTCCTCTGAACTGATATATTTACATTGATGCAGGTAAGTTTATGCCCTCAAGAATGAGTTTAACTCTCAGCCAATGTTAGTTTACTCATGCCACTCATCTTGCACAGAAGCAAGTGACTGACAGTGCTAGGAATGGAGAAACAGGCCTTCTCCTTTGCAGCGTGATTTCTACCAACAGAGATGTAGTATACTTGGGAATAGATAGACGTACACCTGCCTGCCCCAAATATTTATAGAAATAATTTCCTAGCCATTTCACTGTACATTTAGAACCCTGGTATGGAGGGAAGTTACCATCTTACTGGGCACTGAGTAAACATGTAACAGAGATGTCATGACTGAATGTATGTTGGTGATGAACTTGTCCCCGCTGCAGTTGCTTTTCCTTATCTGTCTAAACCAAGGTGCATGTAAGATATCAGGGCTGCATGGAGGCCGCATAAATCCATATTTGGACCCTTGTAACGTCCTCCAAAACTTCCTTTCAGCCAGTAATTTCTCTTCCTGAACTCATTTTTTAAATCCACTTTGCCGGTGAGATAAGAGAATTCTTTTTGCCCTTAAAATATGGCAGTTGCAAGTAATCTGTGCTGTCTCTGTACACATGGGGCTTTTTTGTTGTTTTTTGTCTATTATCTTTTCCCCAGGTAAAGCAAATATTTTCTGCTTATGGAAAAACAAGAGATTAGCTGCACCAGAACACCAAGTATGAGTTAACTTGAGGCAAAACCCAGCTGAACAGCAGTAATGCAAATTTTGCCATAGCTCTGGTGCCAAACATCTCCAATTATAAATCTTCAGGGGTCCTTAAGTGGAAACCAAGTGTCCTTTTTAAAGTTTTGTTTTTTATTAAAAACAGTAACTATAGCTGAACATGTGCTAATAAATAATTTCCCTCCCATCCCTCTGCAGATAATGGAAGGTTTAGAAGGGCAGCAGGTACTTGCTCTCAAAAGGAACAGTTTCGAGATGGTTTGAGGCAGCAGCTGCGCTTCTGATCAGACAGGTCAGTGACATTAATATTGTTTCAATGCACTTTTAAAGACTCCCTGACCTACATACAAATATTTTCAGAACGTGGGCAATCTTATTTTAGCTGGCGTATTTCGTGTGCCTGCAGTGGCCCACACCTTTCTCTGCAGACAAAGGCGCTACCTCCCCATATTTTGACTGTGGAAAGGATCTGGAAGATGCCCAGACAAAATTATTTTGTGGTGGATTTTAACTAGGAAACACCAGTTCAATTGTCTAGAAGCTAGGCGCAAACTTGAGTTAGATTCACCAAATACAAGAGTCTGTACTAAAAAGAGAATATCTTAGGAGACAGATGCCATTCAGAGAAGGTCGATAATGGTGGCAGCTTGTACTCTTGTTTGTTTTGGTGGTGTAGGCAGAGACACTTGACACAGCTGAGAAGGTCAAATCACATCTGTCTGTTTTAAAACAGAAGCTATAGGGAGAAACATCCCTGTTGCAACTGTTCTGCTTGTATGGATGCCAGAGAAATATGAGCAGTAATTAGGCTGTTCACTCGGAATCCTTTGTCATTCCCTATGCTCTGCACTGAACAGACAGAAGCTGCTGAGACACCTCCAGCAAGAGTCAATTACTAAGGACCATACAGCCATTTTTTCCAGGCACTTTGTGTTGCTCAAGTCTTTTTCTTATTAAACAGGCAGAAAAACTGTTGTAATTTGCTGATAACTTGGAAAAGAATTGAACTTTTACAATTCAAAAAGCTTAATTTTTTACTTCCTCAGGAGAAGGGTATTTTGACTGTGGCAAGTGATTTGGGTTTGTCTTGAGCTTGTAGGGTGGTGGTGTGGGTAAAGGAGCCTGTCTACCTCTGGGGCTAAGCAGCAGTGCCAGTCACTCTCTCATGACCCTCCTTGTCCCAGTGTTTGGGGATGTATAGTAGGGATGCATACGCTTTTTCAGATGAAATGGGAACTTTTCTTTGAAGCTTGTTTCCAAATTATGCCAGTGTCAATGTTTTTTCCAGGGTCCCTGTCCCCTGCTGGGGTAGTGACAGTGTGGCTCTCGTAGAGGATTGCTAGAAGTTTTGAACTTGAACAAGGACTGTTGTAGCTGGCATGTTGTCCCAAAGAGGTCACAGCTGCATGTTGATCATAAGTCTGAGGAAAAGTGGCATGGACATTTTGGTTGCCTGCCAGGACTTGTAGGTAGGAGGATTTTTGACTTGGCCTGGTAGTTGTCTTGCTGATAATGAAAATGAGAGGTGTCCAGCATAAGTTAGGAAGTGTGAAAGAGTTGTACTCTACTTTATGACAGAGCTAAGAAGGAGAACAGGTGATTACAGAAGCACTTATTTGGAAGAAAGTTGGGGACAAGGATGGGAGAACTTGAAGAATGATTAAGGGAAGAGAGACATCTTCAAGGATATGCAGTACCAGCTTAAGGGAAAAGAAGCAGTTTCTTACTTTTAGTTGTCTGGCCCCAAGGAGAATTTTACTTACCAAATATTTGTAGGGATGTTGATAGAGACAAGGCTGGACATGAGAAAACTCTGAGTTTCTCCTCATAGAAAGAAAGGAAATAATAATTGCAGCCATGTGTGTTTCAAGCAAAAGAGGAGTTGTGCTTCTGATGCCAAGTGGAAATTGGGAGTCAGAAGCACAGAGGTACTGAGTAAACCTATGGCTCTGGAGCGGGTCATGAGATTGCATTGCAAAATAACCATGAAAATGTTTATTTTAAAGTATGTGCTATGTTATGGGAGGAGCAAATGAGAAATGACGATACATGCGCAGCATTGATCAAACATCAACTTGTGCTGTAATTACCAAGGGCTCAGGCAGATCTCCTTACTGTTTAGGGAAATTCCTCTGCCTCCCTAAGAAACACATGAGAGGCTCTCCCATTAGGCGAAAATAAGACTGCAGGAACTTGTGAAGTGTTCATTAAGTACAGTAAGCACAGGAACTTCTTAAGTGACTAAGTGTCACTTTGATGGATAGTCTACAATAGGTTGTACTTAATAAATCCTCATGATCTCTGTGTGCATTGTCATTCAAAAAGAATTATTATTCCTAGCTCAAGGGCTACTGAAAGTCTAAAAGGGAAGAGAAAGAAATGGATTTTTTTATATTATTTTTTAATGAAGGATTGAAAATGCTATGGGATTGAAACAGAGACCAGTTCAAATTAGTAAAGTTCTCTTAGCTTTCACCATATAACAGCTTAGGCACAATTAAAAAGGACTGTGAAGAGCTGAGAGATTATTTATCAGATGTGAAAGGGTAGGAGGATAACGAAGCAAACATGCCATCTGCATTCATTTTTAAGTGGAACTGAACTTCGTTAGCTTGGTGATGTCTGAGAAAAAAGCTAAATTTATTTAGCTTTTGACCATGATATTGGGAGTCATGTATGATCGCATTTAAACTTCGTCATTAGATTGCATACCTCATCTGTGCCCAAGGATGCGACTAGAATACAAATGGGCTTACTCATTTTGAAATGTCTTTCATTGGACCATGGATGGGAAGCAAACAGGACAGACGTGGGCACAATATTCCAGGGCCAGAAAGAGAAGTTTGTTGATCATGTCACTGTATATTATCACAGCATATAAAAAGTATACAATATTGAAAAATCCAGCCACTTAATTTCCTGGAAACAGTGTTAATTCAAAAGTAAAGTGGAGTGGGGAACAGCTGAAGAATATCAAACTATTTCTATGATCATAACTGCTTGCAGTAAAAGACAGATGAGTAAATGTTGTGTTTGAATTGGCAAACATTCATTGTACAGCTTCAAGGCTGCTGAGAAAATGAAATTCAACCTTTTTTTTTTTTGTAAACAGATACATTTATTATTCTTCATGTTATTTAGTATATAATAGCCTTAATAGATAGAGTATAATAATAAGGCTGCTTGGTCAGTTCCAAAATAAACCTGCAGTGACCAGATGCTATAATGTGATTATCTCAGTGTGACATTTTAGTTAACTGAACTGCCCTCCTTGTTTCATTTTCAATGTTCTAAGGCAGTGGCCCTGAAAAGTGTCCATGTTTAGATTAGCATCAGCAAAAAGTGGGGAAGAAGGGCTCTTGGCCAAGGGAAGGTTGGGTTCCTGTCTCTGACACTGTGTGGTACAAGAGGTTTGAGAAGTGGAAGTGCAGGGTTAGAAGCTACATGCAGATATTGTGCAGTGTGCCTACTCTGAAATCTGTGCTTTACTGGCATTACCACTTGCTTTGGTCGATGCTAAAAGTGTGTGGGAAAGTATTAGCCAGCTCATAATATTTGTGTCTCCACTGGGGTGTACAGAGATGGAGAGTGTACGGTAGAACTGCTATTTAACCTGGAACTTTGACCATGGCTCTGCAGAACTGATTATGTCGTTTTCCTTAATCTGTTTCATGTTATTTTTAGTTTGTGACTGTGAAAAAGCTAGCAGTTTCCTGGAGTCAATTTTTAAGAAAACCCAGTGACAGAGTAAGAATTTCTGCCAATCTTCTTAACTTGCACTAACAGCTTACAGTTTCTCAGGTGGCAAGAGCATGATATTGAGGGTAAAAAATGCAGCCATCAAATCATGAATTAATAGAAATATTCTGCTAGCTTCTATGACTCCTTGTTTCACACAGAAATGCCCAGATTTAGAAGGCATGACTTGAGTATAGTCCTATACTTAACACCCTCAATCTGACCCCACTTCTCCCTCGATTGCTTGTCCCAGTACTGATCTGTGGAAACTATTTTTTCTTTTGGTGAGCCTCTAGGCATGCTGCTTCTTCTGCTTGTTGCTCCTTATTGCTGAAGAGGTGGAGAAGTGAAATGTCGGATCATCATTTTAGGGCTCCTTCCTCAAGAAGTACCCTCCTTTTGGCTTTTACATGTAGTTGGAAGAGGTAGAATGTGACCCTGTAGTTTTGGTAGCTTTGTCCAAAAAGGTGGTGAGGGAAGGCTCTAGATTTCTTTCCTGAAAGACTTTTTCTATTCATAGCCCTCTTGAGAAGAAAGGAGGAAAGAAAGAAAACAGAATGGTGCTGCCCTATGACCATGGAAAACTTGTTCCAGGAAAAGCAAGTCTCACTTAGTTTTAGAAGTAGTTTCCTGCTTTCTTGCCTTACCAGGAGTTTGTGTAAGGCTGTGAACTGTGAACCAAGTATTGCACTTCTGTGCCCCTAAACATGCCCTGTACTTGTTACATGACTGGTATGCAGTACATGTTGAGGATCAGAAAAAAGGAGTATGTGTATGGGAAGTAATAGAAGTAATAGTTCTTTGGTAGGATGTGACACTGCGGGGTGAGGCTTTGCCTTCTCTTTCAGGCAAATCTTTACTGAATTCAATAGGGATTGACAAGCATTGCTGGTCTTGGAAAATGGCCTTGGCTACCTGTGAGGCTGTAATAATTCTTGTGGCACAGTGATTTAGATTTCTAGTAGCAGCACATGGCGTAGGGATCTGTGCTATGAGCATTCCTGCATAGTAGACATGCTAGTCTTAAAAGCTTGCTTGGTAACTCAGTACTTGCTTCTCAGAATATGCCTGCAGCATGCACAGGCTCCATGATCAAAATTTTAATCAGGTACCATTTTATTTGCTTCCAATTGTTTTCAGCTCTGTGGAAAGGAGATGCCTAAAAATAAATAAGCTGGCTGTTAATGCTTTTTTTTCTTTGTTTTTAATGACTTGTACTCATTAACTGGGTCCTGTCTAGTTCCACTTGAGTAGGAATGACATGGGCACAAAGATCACTGGATGGCATTTGCATTACTCTGTTTCATTGAGCAGAAGAGACTCCTTTTAGCAAGAGACACCTCAGAAGAAAACAGTGGCAGAAGAAACTATTCCTGTGCCTGTCTATAACAGAGCTTCAATACAGTAGTCTAATTAAGATGGTTATTTGCTGGTAAACAAACATAGCTGACTTCTGTATAGTGGACAGGGGAATTTAAGGAGAAAATGTACTGGCGGAGTCTGGAAGAAGGGCTACAGCTCAGCAATGCACCAGATAAACACATCTGCTTTCTCTGTCTCTTCATATTTAGCAGCTCTGATTGTGTTGTGGAAACTTTCTTCTGACTTTTTTCCCCCCCTCCTATCAGGCTGTGCTGTGAAAGACTTTGCAGTGGTGGATTGGCAACGTGGGTCAGCCAATTCAGCTCTTCAACAAATCACTTTGTTTAATTCCTTATTCTTTGATTCTGTCAGCTTTGAAAACACAGTTGGTGCTGCCTTGGTTGAAATTTATCTGCAAATCCCAGCTGTATGAGTTATGGCTTGTGCAGATGGTGGCAGAGCTGATCAAAATGACACTAAATAGGCGATTTCTCTTTTATAAAGCCAAGCAATAGCATTTTAAACAAGAAACAGGTGGCTATTATGATTTTGGTGGCTTTTATCACTACTCCTTAAAAAGGTATACTAGCCCTTTGGCAGCCTCTTCCACTTGTCTAATTTGAAAAAATAAGAAGTAAAACATCCCCAGAAAGTCTTGGGTATAACTGTTGTCTTGCTTCAAAATTTCTTAAAAATCAAAGCTTTATGAAGGGACATATGTTTTAGTTTTGGTGTTAAGCCCTATTCGGACCAAAGACACTCAGGAGTGTAAGGACTGAGGAGGCTTCATTGAGCATTGCCAGAAGTTTCATGAATCCCAGGCAACTCGGAGGAAAGGATGGATGAGGATGTTGCGGAGGGCATGTACTCAAACCAGCTTGGTGATGTGCTCTGAGAAACTCTCCCTGGTGGCTTGATTTCACTTGGGTAAGTACATTGCCTATTCTGTTGTAAATGAACGAAACATCCCACCCATCTTTTTCTCATTTCTTGAATAAACTGTAGCTATATCTGCATCATTTCTGTAGAGGTATCCAAGTTAGCTCTAAACAAGGTTAGGTAGACTACAAAGAAGCAGGGCAGTAGGGTAAAAAGCAGTTGTCTTCTATCCATCATTTGTAAGTTATGGAGTAAGTAAGTCATCTAGGCAGCTGTGGGAAACACCTCTGACCTGCGTTAAGTCTGGGTTATGCTCAAGTCATTAAGACGGTAACATCAACCACCCCCACTTTCTACTACTTTGATTTCCACAAGTTTCTCGTAACTGATACCTTCAACTTGAAGCTGGTTCGAGGAGGTGATAGACAAAACTGAATGGCATTTCCGCATGAGAAAGAGTCTCAGCGGTTTGGCCCAAACATCTAGCCAAGGTGTGGGGAAATGCCATGTTGTTTAAAGGACCACTCACGGGCCGTAAATAATAGGTAGTCAAGGAGGTAGCTGAAGTGACTAGTCCACAGACAGAATCCATATTTGAAATATGTTTGCATTAATTTTTTGCCAAATAGCCTTGAATAATGAGCAGATTAGTAAAAATCAATGTCCTTTGTGGATAATTTATGAACAGGAACAAAATGAGTTAAGTTATGAACTGCAAATTGTTCTAGCTGTACTGGTTGGGCTGTGGAATTCAATGCTTAATATTTTAGATTTTCTCTTAAAAAAAGTAATTTAAATGAATTTGGTTCTTCTGGCAGAGTGGACACAGTCAAAGAGACCAGGTGGTTAAGGAAATGCTGTGCAATAGCTAGGCAAAAGGACATATGTGATAGTGTGTGTGTAAAGCACTTTGTGATTATATCTTTTTGTGTATACAGTGTCTATTTTCTGCATGTTGGACAACATCCAGCAAGCATACAGGAATACCATGGGGCCAAGCACTGTCCACAATTTGGACTAGCGTGGCAGATCAGACTCTATGAGCAAGAGGTACAGACCCAAACATGATCACATGTGGCAGAGAAACCTGAAGTGCCCAAAGTTTACAGACAGCTGGTGTAGCTGGTCTGACAAGGAAGGGAAAGAGCTGCTTTGGTAGGAGGCTTGCCAGGCTGGTCAAGAAAGCTTTAAACTTCATGTGTTGAGGGAGTGGGGCGTTCTTTTATTATTTCAGTAAACATTCTGGACTTTCAAGTCTGTTATGCTATAGGCTATATTGCTGTGGCACTGTAATGAAAAGCAGTTTCTTTGATTCATCCTCAACCTTCTTTTCAATAATACTTGAGTCACACTAATTCATAGTAAAAAAAAAATCAGTATAAATCCTGAACGGCTTCAGCATCTGCTTTCCTAAGAGAAGCCTTCTGAAAATATAAACATCTAACTTATCTCTTAATTCAGTGCCAGTTACTCTGACAATGCTTGTCAGAGTTCAGCTGCTTTGGGAACTCGCGCTGTGAGTTTGAAAGCTGTTGAGATAGATTGGCCTCCTTCACTGATCTTCTACTGACTCCTCACACCAGGAATAGACATGCATTTGTAGTCCTTGTCAGTCTGAAAGAAAATCATATAGCCTGCAGCACAACATTGTCCATCTGTGTGCCCTTTTTCATTGCACTGCATTGTCCTCTTTGGAAAGAAGAAGAAACAATCAGCTGAGACAGACAATAGCATTTACACGTGCTGAGAGATATATGTATGTGTATTCATTTGAGGAAGGCCAAAGATTATATGCTTCAAGAAGAGAGGCACATGGCTGAATAGCAGTGTAAAAGGCAAGCTGAAAAAGCAATACAGGGGTGCATGTAAGAAAAGAAATTGGTATTTTCAAGTTTGTAGCTTCAAATTGGTTTTTTCCTTCTTTGACTGCCAATGCCTGGAGCAGTGCATTTGGTGCCTGAAAAAGCAGTTTTGTCTGGTCTTGAGTGTGATGGGGGAAACCCTGCAGGAGTTGCTGTGTGTTTCATTCACAGCTGTGTGCCTGAAATAACCTCACGTTTAATCAAATGCTTGTCTTCTAGTCACTGGCTGCATGCATGGAATAAGGTCAAAGTGATTTTACCATAGCACTGGGCAAGGGGTTGAATTGGACTTAGAGAACCTCCTCTACTATATCCTATAGTGGTGGTGTGGTCCATAGAGGACCTTCTGTGGGAGCTGGATCCCAGTTTTGGGACTGCCCTGATTCAGGGTGGAGGGAGAGGGGGTCAGGATTTGGCTGGGCTCCCTCTGTCTTTCCTGCAGTGGGTGAAGTGCATGAGTAGCAGACCAAACCTAGAGCAAAGGTGTGACAGTCTGCTGACCTCTGTGACTTCATGGGCTAACAATGATTTTGTGGACTTCAGGGTAAATCTTGCACTGCTCCCAAAGCCTGGGAAAAGGGAGGAGAGACAGGAGTGACAGATACAAGTCTGAAGATTAGGGATAGGACTAGCTCCTTCAAACCTTCCTGGAAAGTATACTCCATAACACTGGTGGATCAAATTAAAAACAAAGAATCAGGAAATGGACTACTTCCCTCCAAATTGGTCACATTTTAACAAAAGAAGTGAAAGGAATGGATGGGATCAGGAGGGAAGGGCAAGGACAAGTTCTGGGTAATCATGGAAGCTGTGAGATAATTCTATATCTATTGTAGCTTTACCCAAGGGAAGAGAGAGGGAGATATGTCTAGGAAGCACTCTTCAGATGTACTAGCCAGTAATTTTCTTTATTTCCACTCCTTCTTTGTCCTTGAATGCCCCATGACAATGTCAGAATCAATCTGTTTGAAAGTGTGTGTGAGAATAGCCCGAACCATTTTCAGCTGCACAGACAAAGCAGTACGCATGTGCATGAGAGGAAGCGTGTGAGTGTTGTCTGGAGAAATGGGGGAAAGAGCTCACCTAATGTTTGCAAGGGGAGAGGTAGATATGACTATTTTGGTTCAGCGCATTTCACATAGGATCATAGAATGGTTAAGGTTGGAAAGGACCTCAAGTTCCACCCCCCCTGCCATGGGCGGGGATACCTCACACTAAACCATATTGCCCAATGTTCTGTCCAACCTGACTTTGAGCACTGCCAGGGATGAAGCATTTATCACTTCTTTGGGCAACCCATTCCAGTGCCTCACCACCCTCACAGTAAAGAACTTCTTCCTTATATTTAACCTCAACTTCCCCTGTTTAAGTTCAAACCCATTACCCTTTGCCCTATTGCTACAGCCCATACTGATAGCTACTGGTCTTTGTTTCTGATCTGTCATCAGTCAGAGATGTTCGGGACTGGTCAGTGGTTTGTGTGTTTTTTAGAGCCATAAGCCTCTGATCTTATAAGAGAGGCTCTAGTCATAGCCCTAAAAATACTGATGCTGTCCATGTGAGTGAAGCTAAAGGCCTGCCTATGTTCTAGGAGATGAAAGGAGATGATAGTAGGCTTACAAATGGTTTGCTTAGAATGAACACCTGAGTCTTCCCTTATTTGTCCATTTCATAAGTGCACATGGTTTCTCTGTGGATGAGTACCTTGGTTGTTTCCCATATCTTTTCCTCTGAGAGCATCATCTTGTCAAGCTGGCCTAAAAGATTAATGGTAGCACCAGCAAAAGGGTCTGTAATTCCCATTCCCATGATACCGCTCTCGGTGTGAAGTTTGATCCTAGGATCAGTGCTGCTATGAGACACCCTCAGGTTGTTGCAGCCTCCTGCCTGGCTCTTTTTCCCCAATGAAAGTAACAGACCAGCTCTTGTTTGAGATATTTGCTCCATTTAGTGTCTTCCTTTCCATGTTCCTACAGCCTTGAGAAGTGTTGCTTTGGCTCTTGGCATGTATTTTAGGGATCAAAAGTGCCTCTTGTTTCAAAAAGTTGACAACCGCTGGCTTCAGTCCAGAATTGCAAGTTTTTGCTTCTCAGTTTGTTTAATATTCTGTTGTAGGGCTTAAAATGTTTGGAATAAGTGAGAAAATTACAAGTATCTTAGTTTTAAGGTCAAAATATGATAATATTACTGAAAGATTGACTGAACACAGTGTTTGATCAGATATCGTTGGAATAGTTGCTTGAGATGTGGACACTTTGGAGTGTTCCTCATACATTAAATGGGGAAAAAATGGTGAAAATTAAAATGGGATAGTGCTAACAAACTTTCCTGAAAACAGGGAAGAAACAAGCAAATCTGGACCAGAATGGAAGCCTCTGAGAAGAACAGTAATCAAGAACAAAAGGTAAGCACAGTGACCCTTTGTGTTTTTTATTTAGGCATGGTGGGTTTTTTGCTTGATTGGTTGGTTGGGGGTTTTTGTTGACTTTTTTTCCCCAGCAGCTGCTGTTTTTCATTTGATAAAGTCTTTTCTGACTGAAGAAAAGAGGCACAGATTTTCTGGAAGTTCTGCTGGAACCAGCCAGAGGCAAGACTGCAGATAAAGGTAGATTTCTGCTATTATAAACAATATGAATGCTGAAGAAACTGGGATAAACACAAGAGACACAAAGGTGTAAGACTAAGTCAAGGGGTAGGACTGGCCTGAAATGCCAGTCAGAATGTGGATGGAAATGCAGGGCTGTGCTTTTATAGCAAGTAGATGTAAACTTAGATGATGTGACACTAGTGAATGTAGAAGATCCCAACAGAAAGACTGAATAGATCATGTACCTAGAATAAAGCTTCTTCACACTTCTAGTTAAACGAAATACATCTGAGTTCTTCAGCATCTAATGGGTAATCCAAGACCTAATGACAGGCCTTGGACGCATCCTAGGTTATCACTTATTCCTTTCCCTCACATGATCCATTGCAGTAGCTTGTTTCGCTTCTATATGTAACATATAAAAATGCATATTTTCTTCCTCTTTTCCATGCTCCTAAGAAAAGGCTATGTTGTTGTGAGAGAAGAAAACTCTGCTCTTGCTCTGTATTGTTGCAGACTGCCATGAGCGAAAGTCTTTTGTCTGGGTGCTGCAGCGGAACAGCCAGCTCGGTGTGAGCTGAGGGACTTTACATCAGTTTCACCTCCTTTTCCTTTTTTCCAAGTGACAGCTAGATTATCCTAAATCAAACCCTGACAAGGAAGCAGAAGTCGTTAAAAAAGAAAATCTGTAAATGATCTAAAAGTTCTCCTTAAAATATGCTCCATTAATACACTTTATCATAGATTGTTCAAAATAATTTTTGAGTCAATAAATGAAAAGAGTTATCTGTCTGATAAATGCATTACATTAAGCCTGTGCTATTACAGACATGTTGCATGCAAGGAAAAGATTGACAACTTCATTGTGAGAGCAAATTGCCTGCAAGTATGAGACTGAGTTAATGAAAGAGGGGAAAAAAAGAGGGGGGAGAAGCTTGTATTGAGCATGATATAACCATTAAACTAATGAGAGGAGCATTATTTCACCATCAGCTTAAAGACTAGGAATTTATAGTAAACTAATGTGAGGATTGCATTGAGTTATACTTCCATTTCCTGGAGAAATAGAAAAAAAAAAAAGCCCAAACGGCAGGAAATGCTGTGTTATGTGCATGCTCATGTGCTTGTATAGGGGTACATCACTCTACAGATGTAATATATAACTTGGGAAGGAGTTTTTATTTCCTTGCCTGCTCTGAATTGTGTAAACATGACTGAAGGTAGCATTCAGTTGATAAAAACTTCGCAGTGTGTATATATTCATCTGAGCTCACCACATGCTCCCTCCATACTGGGAGGGAGAAATAGGAGCTTTAGGACATGGTCTGTTTGATTAAATGCATATCAAGTTGAAATGGGTGGCCTCTTCAAGTGATCATTTTACTGTTAACCATTGACTACAAATGATGTTCATGCTCCTGCCTCACATTTGAATGTAAAGGCATTTAGCCAGGTGAATGCTATACTAGGGTTTGAATTCAGTTCATATATATGACTACACTTAAGCATCAGTATCTGGGTGTAAGAGAGGTGTTTAAGCTCTTGCAGTAGCTGATGAACAATCTGGTCAATACAGTAAGTCTAGAGACCTGCTCTGCCAACTGTATACTGGGTGTCTGTGACTGCCGAATGGAGACTAGGTATGGATAGGCTCAGTCAGCGTAAAAGTGACAGTGGAATTTTCTAGCTGAAAGCTTAATAGCAACACAGAAAAGTGTTTAAGATGTGATATATGCTTGGGCTATAGAGGCTAAACCAAAAGCTTTGGGTGATCAGGAGGGGAAAAAAAGGTGTTTTTATGGTTTTAGGTAAAAATGGGGGTTCAAACATCAAAACCATGATAATCAAGATAAGCAAGGTTAGCCATTTACATCCTGAAGAAGTATTAATGACAATTTTCCCTGGGGTTTTGTCCAAGCTTCTAACAATCACTGGTTTAAGGACTTTGACCCAGAGTCTGCATTAAAAATACCATGTGAATAGTCACTTCAGGGCTTACTCTTTGTGACCTTGGATTATCTCCGTCAATTCATTTAACCACCCCAGCATCCTACTGCTTTGAGTTCCACCATATAATTTTTGGGGATAATACATTATCCCCAAAAATTAACAACTTCCTTTTGTTTAAAACTGGTAGCTTGACAATCTCGGGAAAATTTGGGTATTGCGAAGAATGATTGTTCCTCATACCTAGACATCAGTCAGGACCATTTTTTTCTTGCCTTCAGTCATATTCCTTCTAACAAGTGTGCCTTTTCCATGCTTAAGTTTAATCTATGTGGGTTCCTTTCCATCTGAACCAATTTCACATCTTACATCACCTCTGTCATCCTTTTCTCTATAGAGTTTTCAATTTCTCCCAGTCTTTTGTTTGACATGGTCTTATTGTGGCTGTATTCTGTGGGGGATGAACATAATGTGGCTTAGGGGAATGGTGAAATGCTTTTCTGTCTCAAGTCCTTTTAGAGAGAGTGCTGATGTTTGGTTTTCTTTGTAACCCCTCGCAGAGCTTTGCTGGCATTTTCTGAAAAGTACCCCTAATGACTTTCTTTGTGTTTGTAGCTAATGCAAACCCATACATACATTATCTACATATATAGTTTAAGGTTGCATTTTTTTTTTCTCATGTATATTACTTTGTTTTTAAGAACCCTGAGCTACACCTGCCACTTTGGTTTTGGGTCACTTTGTAGTATTGTAATATTCTTCTGGAACTCCTTGAAGGTTTTAAGTTTTACTATCAAGAATTACTTGTTGTTACTGGTAAATATCAACATAATTACACTTCCTGTTTTCTGGATAGTTTCTGGATGTGTTGAGTGATGCAGAACCCACCATGTGGATGGATAGTTGGGGACTTTGTGGTGGGTAGCAGTGATAACATCAGGTTTCCTCACCTGCTTTACTAAGAGATACAGCAAATATGATTAAATATTTTAATAAAAGCACCATTAACAGAGATACAACAACATTAGCAATTTTATGCTTTTCATATAAATGTTGTCCCTTAGGTCTTTGGATCATGTAAGCAAATGCATACATTGAAGGAGACCATTCTCTTGAGACTTTTGTTCGGTTACACTTAAACCAGGCCAAGACCTGAAGCAACTCTTTAGGTTCTGCCAACCTAAATGTCAAATAAAATGATAGATTATATCTACCATTGTAATTAGATGAGTTTAATAAATAATGATCAGTCATTGATAGTAAAAGATTGCTGACTGAATTAATGAACATCTATCAATACTCCGATAAATACTTGCTGCAGTGCTGCCCTGATACAGAGGAAGCATTTGATAAGATTAGGTTGACTTGGTCCTTTAAGCAGATTTGTCTTACTAGATTCATCACCTGGATTTTGTTGCTTTCTTATAGGCCACAGTCATCTTGACTTAAAAAATAGCTAATTGCTTGATTCTTACTAGCTGTGTAAGGCATCTGCTTTCACTCCTTTTATTTAACACTGCCCTTGAATAGTTGGAAATACAAATTAGGGCCAATCATGAAATCTCATATATGAAATCAGGAACATGCAAGCTTAAACTATTACTTTATGCTGATGATATAGTTTTATTTATATCAGATTGACAAAAATCTTTTCCTAATATATTGGACATGATATTCAACTTTGGGAAATATTCCTAGTATAAAATCAATTGGACTAAATCTGAGGTGATGGCAATGTCCCAAAATATAAGACAGAAAACTCATCAATAACTCCTTTTAATGGCAATAGACTAGTATTAAATATTTGGATGTTCCTTTTCCTAGGAAAAGGAATGAAATTGTTAGAGCAAATCTTAATCCTTTAATTATGGAACTGACTAATGACTTAAACAGATGGTAGGCTTTCCCCCTTTCATTATGGGGGAAGGTTAATACAATTAGAATGAATATATTACCCAGCCTTCTTTCCATCCTGAATACATTACCAGTTTCTGTTCCCCCTATCTTACTTTTTTAAAAATTAATATGTTTCAAGTTCTTGGGGATTAAGAAAGAAAAGAAAAAAAAATGTCATTGAGGAAATTTAGGAGCCTTATACTACCCAACATTATGTTGCATTATATGCCTGCTATCTTGGGGGCAGATGGCTTGATTGCTGAATCATTATTTTTTAGGGTCCTCAGCGTGGCAATAGAAGAGAATTAGTATCTTCCCCGCATTTATGGGGCATTTTGAATTCTGATAATTTGCCTCCTCCAGGACATTTGCCATGGTTGGAGGCAGCTGGAAATGTCCTCTCTCGTAGGCAGAATTTTCAGCTTGGTTAAGCTGCAAATATCTGCTGCTCAGCCACCTCTGCTGCAGGAGAACTGCCACAGAAAGTCCCAGATGTCTTGTGGAAAATAATGGCTTTTGTACATCTTGAGGAGAAATGTGCACTAGTTAGCTGGAAGAAACTGATGCACGAGAGAGAGGAAAACCTAAGCATGCTAGTGCAGGACAGTTTGTGATCTAATATTGTCACTGGGTTGAATCCTCCAGAATCAGTTTTGGAGGAGTGCTGTTGCCCCTTTTGGCAGGATTAGAAATGCTTTCCATGCGCAGAAAGCCTATGTAAAAATTCAGTCACCAGTGTACCTACCAACCACTGGCTTCTCATATTGTTCAATATAAAACCACATACGATATAGCTCTTCTGACTTGGGCATCTGATTTTTTCCACATAAAAATGTCCAGGAGTATATATTAGACCCCTGTAAAGCATTTTAATCTGGTTCTGTATGTAGCACTAATCACTGGTGCTGTCTGTGAAGATACTGGGGTAACTTGTGGGATTGTGCTGTGAATCCTGCTCACTATGCTCTTTCTTCCTCCTTACCTTCTGGCTGTTTATTTTTCCCTGCTTTATGGCCTCTCTGTTTTTATTACTCTTTCTGCCAGCTAAATTTTATGTGATGCATTTAATATGATTGGTAGTTTTACTCATTTTATGGTAATTTCTGTTACCACAAAAAAATTAAGTGTAGAGGAACTGAAAATAATATTGCCCTTATTTCTGAAAATGTCTACTTGATGTGGAGAACAATTTGGAAAAAAGACATCAGTGTCTGCAAATCACCAAAAGATAGCCCTCATACTGCATTTCTGTCTTCCTCTATGCAGTATCTTTTTATCACAGACCATATTTTAATAGGCAGTTCTGATAATCTTATTTACAAATTCACCCATTATAAAGGGACATCGATTTTTACATTAGCCATACTTCCAAAATACTGCTGTTGTGTATAAGTAAGCACTGCATATATTCCACAACAAACCATTGGAAGATCTTGTGCTGTAGCTGTTTAGGACTTGTAAGATATATTTGCATGGCAGCTACCCATACAGGGATTGGAATAGCGTTCCTATTTTTACTTCAGCTTCTGAGTGCAGATGTGAAGAGAAGTGTTTTACTGGATGTACATAATATTTGGTATGCATCTTGACTTTTTTATGCTTTAGCACTTTGCTCATCATATTTCTTTGTTTTTCTCTGTTTCTTTTTCTAACTATCCTGAAGTCAGTTTTGAGAACACATCTCTAAACTTTTCCAGTGCAATAACACCATTGGCTGCCACAAATATGATTATATGCTGTGCAGAAACAGAGTTTAAGGGAGAACTATCAAAAGACAAAGCACTCCTCATGAGAAGGAAATGTTTTTGTCATGTGGGCAAGGAAGGAAAAACTTTCTAGAAGAGAAAGAAGTTCTAGAGTAAGAGAATCAGACAAAACAGATGTGACAGGATGAATATTTTCTGGATAGCTAAATCATTGAAGCCCCACCAAAACCCAGAGATGTCATCAGTTCCCCTCTGTCAGACACAGACCTTGTTGCAAAGGGCTTTCATACTTGGGTTTAATCTGGGCTCAGTTGTAGTCAGCGGGGCTTTTGTCATAATCTTCATGGAAACTGGCCTGGTTTATCGTTTCAATCTGTGCCCTAGATTATGTTTTAAGATTGAATAAATGATAATAAAATAGTTACATACTTCAGAAAGAATTACCAGATGGAATATAAAAACCCAACTTTTAAGTTTGAAAGAGGTGGTATTTGGGCAGAGAGAGAAGCTATAAACATCACAGGCTAAAAAATAGGCAGATAAGCTTTAAAATGCTTAAAAAGGAAGATTTTCACCATATGCAGAGCTCTGCAGACCTTCATGGCCAACCTGAAGAAGGCAGTCCTGGTTCAGTAGGAAAGGCGTCGACTGCTGTCAGAACAAAAGATTATTATCTTCAATTTGTATTTCTACTGCTGAGTTACCCTGGCCAAAGCAAGCAGCACAGGTAGGTAGGCTGAACTTTATTATCCTCACAACTTCACATTTCCCAAGAGAAAAATGTAAGTTGCCATCTGTGTTCAGTGCTAGCTTTTTTCCTCAGGTGTGTGAGCTTTAACTAGAGGAAAATGGAATTATCCTTGTTTTGGCACCAGATGTTTTCCTATGAGAGGCAAGATCTAGGTGCTTACAAAATGACTTGCTGGTGAGAAGAGTTCATTCCTGTGCTAGTTAAGAGGTTGTTTATGCTCTGGTACCTGAGGGTTTATATTCTTTCTAGACTTCTCTGTTTTCAAGTGTTTATACGCAAAGTTTATCCAATAAAGAAAGAATCGGGTCATGACATTGTAGGTGACAAGGGTGAAAGGAGCCTCTTAGATTATCACGTACAGCCTTCCTCTTACTGCTAGGTGATATGAGAAATGTTACCGAGATGAATTTGCATTTCTCTTTCTTCACTGAACATGTCTGTCTGTCAGACTCTGACCTCTATACATGCTTGTTTTTATAACCTACTGTTCATCTTTTTGGAGTTTAGTAATATTTTTAAATGCCTGTATTACTTACAAGCAGTTTATAAAATGTGTATGTGTGCAAAACATTTTACGGAAGATGCTAGGGCAATGACATAGGTTGCATGATCTCAGTACACTTTGTTCTACCGTATAGCTGCATTAATTCACTGTTTGGAGCCAAACACCTATAATTTGTTTCTGCTTGTACTTTTCAGTTTTATAATGTATTAGACAGCATATTATATTACATACATCTCTGAAGTATAATGGAGAGCTAAGGAAATGATTAGTCTTCCCTCAAAAGTTTGTTTTAGTCCATCATTTAACACTTTAAATCAAAACCAGCCTTGTGAATATTTGGCTGTGGGACTTTATGGCTTTGTTTTGGGTATCAATAGATGTCAGGAGCCAGCAGCATCCATTTTTCACTTTTTTCAGATGCTACTCATAGGTCTGTTTCTGAGGATGGTGATTGATACTTTTCTGTCATGAAATTTTAATGAATGTTCTTTGAACAACTGAGGTACAGGGCACTCTCGTATCACCACTGTTTGGTTTCCCTTATTTAACCTCTTAAATCTGAAAGTATAGTCTTCATACTCAAAAGCACACCTCCCAAGACATGAAAATGGCAGAAATTTATTAGGTATCTTAAAAACAAACAAACAAAAAAAGAACAGGACCACCTATTATTATCACTTATTCTTACTTTTTAGCTTTTTTAAAAGCAGGTTAAAATATCAGTGAAAAATGGTGTCTAAACTTTAAATAGAAACAAAATGCAAGGGTACAGGCAGTTACACAACTGTTCAAAATTTCAGGATGAGACACCAAGCTAATAATTTTATAGCTGCTTATTGCAGCTTTTTGTAAAAAATGTGTTTATCTTGCCGACTAGAAAAGCAGTTCTTATTTTGAGCTGAAAAACCCAACAAAGGGCTCATAAAAGCTATTTTTGTCAAGGGCATTAGAAATAATCATTAAGAACATGTGAAGGGCCACAACAAGAGCTGTAAGATTTGGTTGCACTCTTTCAAATGAGAAGCAAGGCTGTTAGTGCTTTCATAATCTTCATATAGTGCTTTTGCTTCTCATTGTCCTTATCCATAGGCTTTCTAAGCTGCTACAAGGATCTTTTCTGTGTCAAAGGTTGACTGGAGATTGGCCTAGTGTGTTCCTTCTGTGTCCTCAGCAGCATCTTCCGATTTAACAATCCCGGTTAATAATAGAGGATGTTTTTCTCCTCAGATTTTTCACTGTAAGATGTGTAATGATAGTATCCTGAAAAAACAGAGGTTTCTCAATGTGAGTGTTGTTAACGTATGTCATTCATGATAGGTTAGTTGGTTTGGAGGAATACATTTAGAAGGTGTACGAGCACACCCGTGTCTCCTTATATTGCGAGTTGTTTTGCTGAGTAGCGGGTACATGAAGTATAGAAGGATTTTAGAAAGACTGAGGACAACTCCAGAAAAAAACCTGTTTTGAGGCACTTCACAGAATCAGTCATGACTTTGGGCGCATCTAGAAAAGGCATAGTTGTCTGTCCCGGTATTTAGTGATAAGGTCTCTCTCTTCACAGAGAAGCTACAGAGTTTTAACAAATGAACAGGAACCCCAGGAAAATTAAAAACACTAGACATGGGATTTTTTTTTTTTTTTTGCATCAGTGGAGACTTGAGCAAAGGAACAGAGTTACTGACGACCCCAGCTGAATTCTGCAGCTAAGATATTATTCTGCCTTTCAGTCTTTATTTCAGTCTTTCTGACAATAGTTTTCTGTCAGGTCTTAGAAAGAAAAAAAAAATAAAGTAATTTTGATGTCATGTTAGTAGTCAGAGTCAAGAAACAGCAAAAGGAGAGATGTCCTTGGAGACAATGTGTTAAGATAGATATTCTACTGAAAACTTTATATGGGGGCCTATCTCCCCATATATACAGCAGAGAAATTAAACTAACTAAAGCCACCACCCCACAAACACTAATAGGGCTCAGATGGGCAGTAGCCTACAGATCAAGTTGCATGTGGAAAACAGTTTTAGCCCAAGTTATTGCAGTTTAAAATCACTGAAAAATATATCAAACCCATGGCTAAAGCTAATCAGAGTTATCTTTTGAAATAGAAAAGCATTATTAAATGAGTGTGTAACAGGCTGAGAATTTTGAAGCAAGCCTACAGAAACGTGTTAGAAGGAAATTGTATCTTGAGCAAAGGGAAAACATCTTTGAAAGAGCCACAGATCTAACTGAAAGAATAAGCACTTCAGTGGATATCTAGGATATGCAGAAAGTCCATAAGGAATGGAAAAACTTGGTCAATGAGAAGTGCAGGACTGTCCTGAGAATTAATGAGTACACTAGGAGCTCACATATGACAAAAACCAGGCAGCAGTCTTCAACCACTTAAAAAAAATATTTAAAGCATGACAGAAAGAAATAGACCTTAGTGTATCATATATCCCCCATGAAATATTGGGATGAAACAGCATTTAAAGCAAGCCTCCAGAAAGAAATAGTAAAGACATCTGTTGGTTTGTTAGATGGATCTTGGTACATTTATGAGTGTGATTATGACACAGCTGCCTGCAATAGCAGGTGACAGACTTGATTTCTCCAAGTCTGCTCCAGCCATGTATTTCTAAGCATCCCAGCTGATAGGGGTGGGAGAGGCCACTGTTTAGGTGCACTGTTATTGGTGCACAATCAAAGGCAGAGGCTAAATGCATCCTTATTTCACAGAGAAATATTCCAAAGGTATTGAAGTCCACAAACTTGTTGACACAGACAAAGGTCATCCCCAAACATTATCATCACAGACCATGAAGCTGTAGGCATCAGGGACTGTGTGATCTAATCTGAAGCTAAAGGCTGGAGAGTTGTCAGTGTCTTCCCCTTTCATGTTCCAGTTTCTGATTCTTCAAAAGAAGAAGTTCAAACAGACTACTATCTTAGCCAGCAAAAATATACGCAAAGAGCAACTTCCTCTGAGGATGTGTCAGAACTTTAAGCGATAAACCAAAGAGGAACAAGTGCATAAATACTTAAAATAAGTTCAAACTTCAGCCAAGTAATGTTCTCCTATAGGTAAGCATGTTGTACCATTGAGCATTTTGTGTTCAGTAGGTGCCAGTGTTGCTCAATCTTATAAATCATAATAATGCTTTCAGAAAGTTAAACTGTGAATGGATGTAATTGCACAATAAGAACTCTTTGGCATTTCCATGGGTTTTTTTTTTTTAGGTATGTTTTTAGTGTTCTAGATCACATGTATTAAAAAGCAGGTTTAGTGGAGGTCGTGACCATCCAATTGAAAAGTCTTTAAGTGGTTACTAGTAGAACTGGTATGAACTGTAAGCCATCTTCCTGCTGTAATGCAGGTGGAAACTTCCAAGTAAAGTAGGTAACGAACTTTAACAATAGGTTTAGATCAGCTCTTTTTCCAGACAAGAAGACTAGAGGCAATGCTTCTCTCCAATACCATCTTTCCATCTCAACCAGCCATCTATCCAACTCAGGACTCTTGAGTTTTCAAGTTTTTGTTTCTCGAATAGTGCAATCCGTTGATTTTGTTACTTTCCTTCTTGTTTTTTTTTTTTTTTTTTTTGTTGTTTTGTTTTTTCTCCCCCACTTAACTTTTCCAAAAGATTGTTGATAGGGATAATAGAGATTCATTTTTCAAAGTACTTTTCAAATGGCTTCTCACGGTGGATTTATTATAGATGTATAAAAAGCAGATAGAAACATTTGAGAAAGTCCAATATTAAGACACACAAGTTTGTGGTCCGCCATTGTAAGGAATGTATCTTTTGCCATCTGCAGTCTAAGAAATTGGAATGGGGAATCCAATTCAAGGGAAAACCCCCATTAATGATGGTTTTGAAGCTTTTGTTGCCGTTGATGTAGGTTTTTCAGATGATTGAAATCTCCCTGTAGGGAAAATTTTTTTCATGCTTGGAGCAGAACATAACAAATATTGTAGTCTGGGGACTCCAAACTTCAGCAGCGGATTGGATGACCAGAGAAAGAAGCAAGCATTTGTTTCTGACATATCCATAGCTAAACAGTCTGTGAAATAAGGGGAATAGAATGTAGAAGGCAAGAAATGGGCAATCCTTACTCTCTCATTTGGACCTTAGATTTTTTCACTGGTGTCATTGGCACCATTCACTGCCTCGTATTCTGGGTACAGCAGCATCTTTCTTTCTAGCCATCCCTGCCAGTAGCTGTTCTGCAGTGTTAAATTAATTCTTAAATCCATGCAGTAAAAAAGTTTAGACAAGAAAATTTTGACTTGATTTGCATTCTTTACAGTAACAATTATAAGTATTGTGTCTGCTTCTCAAGTAGCATCCTCCTTCTGGAATATTATGATTGAAGCTTTTCCCTGGCATCATTAAGTAGCACTTGATAACCTACTTCTTCCTTCCTGAAGAAGTACTGTGTAGTCACACTTGAATCCTGTGTTTTTACTGATTTCCCTCTGTGCGCTTTTTTCCTTAGGTAAGAAACTTGAACACAGGTCTGCTTCTCTTATGGCTTTACTTCTCTTCTCTATTTCTTTTATGATGCCTCTTTCATAGATAAACGTTCATATCTCTTTTAAGGAGGTCCTTTTTACCCAGTCTTGACAACTACATTTCGTCATTCACTTGCTGTATCTGTACATTCATACTCCTAACAATCCATGTTTGTCAGCATGGACATTGACCAAGCCCATCAGAATACAATAAAATACATGAGCAAAGGCCACCATTCTTCTGTTTGGAAATGCTGTGTGGTTGGCAGGCTTTTAATAACAAATGCATGCTCTCCTGCTAGGTTTCATGCATCTTAATTGTACCACTTCATATCTACACCAGAAACTAGCTGGCACTGTTATTCTTCTTTGCTATGCTCTCTGCTTGTTTCTCACCCATGATAGGACATTTCTCAGTTCTCTGTAATTTCATAAGATGTTTTAACACATGTCTCCTGCACATGTACTTCACGTGCCAAAACTGTTTTTCCCACCATCGCGCTGCCTGCAATAGCACAGTGCAATGGAGAGGAATTTAATGCTGTTAATATATTACTTATTTTTGCAGTGGAGTACCTTCAATTAAAGAAGAGCCAAAACTTGGCTGAAGTGAATAAAAAAATGGATTTTGTTCTGAAGCTGGAGAACAGAGAATTCAACATTTATTGTGGACTGCCTTGGGTACCAGATGAATGAAAAGTCCATTGACTTTGGCAAAACTGCATACTGCACAGAGCCGTAAAATCAGGTATGTGATTGTGTCCTTGCTTGATATAAACACTGATAAAATTTGGATTGAATATAACGTTTGAGTTCTGTTAGAATATTTTGCACATGAATTGACAAAGACAAGTATGTAGACAGCCAAGATTTATTACCACAGATTGTTGAGTCTTTAGAAGTTTGATAGGTGGTTGTTTCCCCACACACACAGTGTGTAGCAATCTGAGTCTTTATCCTTTCCAAGATACTAGATTCCAAACATGTAAGCCTTTAAGAAATATATGAACTTTGCTTTACAAACCGTTCCTGTTATTTTTCTTCCTGGATAAAACCTTAATTTCCATTGATGCATGAGAAGTCTTTGATAAGAAGATAATTGCTTCCTAAAGACTTGGTCAAAAGTGATGAAATGGATAACTGTATAATATAAGGGCATCCAGGATGTGCTAATGTTGGAAAGGTATTTACATATTTTAACTGACACAGTGAAGTTGTCTGAAATGCAAGTCAGAGATCAGACTCTATAGACTGAAGTCACAAATATTACCCAATAAATGCCAATTAGCACCTAAAGTAAGACCCCTCCAAAGCAGATGTCACCTTTGACACTATGCAGTGCTCACAGTGACAAAATCTAAATATCTCCTAATATTTTCTAAAGTTCATAATGCCACCAGCTCATATTTATGACTACTACTATCTGATGAGTCCTCATTTTTATTCAGAGAGGCAAAGGGCAAGGTTGTGAGGATGGTTACAACATGGAGGAGACCAAAAAGAAACCCGAACCTAAAGCCCTTTTACTTTTATCTCAAGGATGGTTTCTTTGTGGCCAGGTGGAGAGCCAGGGTTTATTTGCAGCCAGACTGCAAATAGTTGGCACTAAGCCCTTCACCCCCAAAAGGTATTAAGTGTTTGCACCAAATTTGTCACTACAGATCTGCTCCTCAGTGAACTTGCTAACACTGACACAGTCTATATGGCATCTCCAGGGTTTTGGGTCCAAGTACATTCAAGTCATTACACATCTTTTTGACTTCATCAAGGTCTGGATCAGACACCTTTTGCCCAACCTTCTCTAAGTGAGCTGTTTGAGAGTCTTTGAATTACATATAGTGGGTTAAGAAAGAGAGGGCAGAATTTCTGAAGCCTTAAAGTCTAGATCCATCCGTGTTTTGATAGCTTTCTTTACCTTAAGATCAGCTAAAATTGCTACTTGAGATCTGTTGAATAAGAACTCTTAAATTACATATAAGCAGGAAACTTCTTCCTGACTGCTGATCTGCTATGCTTTAGAACATGAGTATTAGAAAGGCTCTAATATGTATCTGCCAGTATAACTTGGCAGTCCATCCCGAGGTGCCTTCAGAGGAAAGAGTGCTGTGTTAACTGCAATCAATTTAGACCAATACACAGCATATAAATGTGTTTACCTGGCATTTTTGGCATAAACATAAACTTTTTATTAAGTGCATCCAATACAATTGTATAATGGCATATAGCATGCAGCATCATGAGTGACTTACTGAAAATGATTCTAGTTCCATATTTTATTCTTAAAAATAGTTATGGTGTTGTAACTTGAAAGCAAAAGTCACCTGGGAGTTACTGTCTGTTGTGGATGTATGATGAAAATCCTGAGAGCCTCAGAAATCGAATGTCAGCAGCTGTGAGATTTCATTTTAGTCATTGACGACTGGATGCAAATATGAGCCAAAGCAACTGACACAGTTTTGCTCATATCTCACATGGCATTGCTGAAAAAGTGTCATAAAAATGAATCACCTCTGCCCTGACATTAGTCATGTTGTCTATAATCTCCATGCATACAAAAAAGTAAAATCAAAATACACAAAAAATGAAAACAAGGGAAAAGACAACATATCCACTGCTGTACACTGCATATTTTTAACACGGGTGTGCAAGAAAATCCTAAATAAATGTGGTGGGGGTTACCTGAGCCTTCAGGGGAGTTTTTAAGTAGACTTTGCTTTAGCCAAATTCATGTTAATGTTCTATGTAATTTTTATCCATGTGCACCTGGGGTGACCTTCATTTCCCAGCAAGAGTGCTAAAAAAGTGCTAAAGAGGGGAAGTAGAGGGGATAAAGACAGCTCATGGGCAGCTGAAGTTAAAATTCTTCATTTGGCCCAAGGTACTGTTCCACCCTGTGTTTGGCTAGGCGTAGTTTAAAATACATGGAATCATAGAATGGTTAGGATTGGAAAGGTTGGAAAGGACCTTAAGATCATCTAGTCACATGGGCAGGGACACCTCACACAATATCATGTCACCCAAGGCTCTGTCCAGCCTGGCCTTGAACACTGCCAGGGATGGAGCATTTACCACTTCTTTGGGCAACCTATTCCAGTGCCTCACCACTCTTACAACTAAGAACTTTTTCCCTATATCTAACTTCCCTTGTTTAAGTTTAAACCTGTTACATGCTGGAGCCTGACAAAGGATAATTTTAGGAAGATCTGTTCTATGACAGTAAAGTATTGTAACTCTTCAGGGGTGACTGATCACTCATACTAGGTTCCTTCTGCAAATCATCCCAGGAGGACTCTGCTTTTCCATGGTTACCGTGGGTGTGTAGAGCTAGCCATTCCTAGGTGGAAGTCACCCTTTGCAAACAGGCATTGATGTGTTTATCCCACAGTGGAGGGCAGGTGCAGAAACTGAGAAGTGTGGAGCAAGGATTGCACTGGTGGCACTCACCCAGCCTTCATGCAATTGCACTGTCATTTAAGGCTATGAGGAGCCCCTCAGAAAACTGACCTCCAACTATAGAAGACCTTGTCTGTCTTATTTTTCAGTAGAATTCTTGTAGAATTGGTTCACATGGATGCTACACTTTTATTGAAGTGATTAGTTCATGTCTAGAGGCATAATGCTACTCTGTGTGCCTCTCTGAGCCCTCAGACAAAATGGTCCTGAAATGTCATTTGTGTCATGGTTGCAAAGCTGAGTCTTCCAGAGATCTGCCAGCTGCACATGGATGCGATAACAAAGAGGTTTGCTTCTGAAGCTGGAACCAACCTGCTCAATTAGCCTTTCTTCTTTTGTCTTCCTGTGGTTAGATACCCACTGGTTTGTTCAGAATTGCTAGGAGCTGGGACACTTGAAGACTGTAGCATACATTTTCAAGTTTTGACAAAATAATTAGGTACGTCAAACCTTATCTGTCAGGGACTTTCCTTAGTGCTAGAGGATGCTGTTCTCTGTGCTGACATACTTCACAAATATTGCTGTCCTTTTCATTGCTGGTAGCTTTAATATGCATTTTTTTTAATCTTGGTCTTTAGTATATCATTGAAAACAAAGTCTACCACAATATAAGCAGAAATGTTTAAAGTTTTCAGTTTTGAAGATATATTCATGCTTTCCTCAGATGTATGTAGCTTACACTCAGTGAAAGACCAATCTGGAGTATCATTACCATGACAGACCCCCATATCTGTTCTTGCATATTAGTATAACTTTATGAACACTGTCAGATGTGCTGTTGCAAATTCTGAGTTTATGGCAGCTGGTCTGAATGCTGTTAGTCTTACAGCATGCTGCCTAATTCGCCCTCTGTACAAAAGCCTACTGCACCAGTATGGATTTCAACCTTTGGCTGCCTAATAGTTTCCTCTCTTAAACTATCGGCATTTTCTTTGTGCACCGCTTGCACACCGTAGCTGTTCAAATATTACATTGGAGCCCTTAAACGTTGATTCCAAGACTAAATGAACAACCTTGTCATACACAAACTCTTGGTGAAACTTGACCTTCCTGCAGTAATCCTCCACTGCATACTGAAAAGTCTACTCAGGCATGCATTGTTAATTTATTAAGGAAATAAAACAGTTTAAATTACTTAAAATCCTATTTTAGAGCTCTGAATCTGGTGTTTCTCTGCAAACAATGTCATCCTGGATTTTTTTCTTCTAATGTTTAGGATTTTAATCACAAAATTTCTTCTCTCATTAACTGTCATCAAATTGTAATGGGCTCAGGCCTTTTAAAGGCTTAACAGTAATGATAATTGTGGTGAATACAGTCCATCTTCATGTACATTTTTAATGCCAGCAGAATAGATTCCTTTGCGATAACAGAAATTATTACAATGCTAGCTGAATATGCATGTATTTTCTCTATACTATATGTGCTAATACATACCTAAAATTAAATTGAAAGCATTTCAGTCTTTAAAAAATTTTCTAAGATTGAAATGTACTAGAAAATCCAATGTCTCTTATGCATTGTAGCGCACCAAAAATGCTCAGGCAGTCATACTGCTCAATGAACTGAATTTACTAGCCTTACAGAAAAGCACTACAGAGTTTAATAGAAAATGGTAACTTTTTTACATGCTTTTGAAACTTTCTATGATGTAGCAAAGAATGAATACTTGTGGGAGGATGGCTCATAGCTACAGATAGGATAGGATGGTGCTTGGAGTTTTACTCAGCAAAGCATTTAAGCTTGCTCTTGTACTGCAGAGTGAGTTATCCCACTGAGCTTGAATGGCAGTTGCAGATGTGTGCATTTCCTATTGACTGTCAGGAAAGATGGTCATGATTGGCACTGGAGATGCGCTACTACTTCCTACACAGCAAAACAGAGAGAATAAAATATTCTGTGATGGGTTTAATGCGAAAAATTGTGATTTTGGGAGTTGTAGATTCTCTCCTATCCCATTCCGTGTCCTTTAATTTTCAAGCAGTCTGAAGTTAAGCTGGTCTCCTTTTCTCCTTTTCTCACATCAGTGGCTGAGGGAGCAATCCTGATTCAGTAATTCTGTGACTGCAGTGATTGCTCTCCCTCTGCATCTTACAGTTGAAGAATAATTTAAGTTGGCATGGACCAACCTCTGGCTCCAATCAGGGCCAGCTTCTAAGCCAGATCAGGTTGCTGGGGGCCCCGAAGAATCAATCTGAAACAAAAAGTCAAGCTGACAGCTTATTTAGTTGACAGCAGTTGGTGCTAAGGGAAATTCTTTGCTGGCTCTCACTCTCAGACAACTGTAAAGTTGCACAAGGGATGAAAATGATGGATCTAACAGTTTTCCAGTTACTGAAGTGAGTTACTAAAGCCTGAGCTTCCTAGGCTACCACAGTTTGTTTCAAAGGGAGGCTTTTCTTTCTAAGGAAATCTTGCAGTTCTGTTTGAATGCAGTGTTTGACAGAAGGCTTTTTGCACAAATTAATTGCTAGAAATATGGACTTCAGCAAAGGCTGCCTCTCTCTGAGAAAATTGAATCCTCTGTTGAAACCACTCTATGTGTGTGCATGTGAGTATTTGATCTAACACTCCCTCTGCAGCTTCTCTGGTCACATGCATGCCTCTCCTGAAGGTGTGTTAAAATGATGGCTGAATATAGAAATGTATATATTGAAGGTGAAGAACGGAGGAAAAATCTAATCCTGCCTGCTCAGCTGTTTCTCTGGCCTCTCTCACAGTTCACCCCATGTGCATAACAGCAAACGGCTTCAGTGGCACTATATGAAGTGCCCATCCCTCCTGAAATTTCCCCTTGTCTGAGAAAGCTGTTGTCTGCCTTTTGATGGAGCTTCTCAGGTGCTTGGAGCCACTTGAGGTGTATAGTGGGACCATGCCAGGAGGCCCACAGAAGATATGAAAGCAAACACGTGTTGTAAATGCCACATCGTGGCACATGTTGCTCACATCTGCTTCAAGAGGTCAGTGATGCAAGCTCATTGGTGTGAGGAACAGGCCTACTTGCTTAATTACAGGACCCAGTGCTGGAGACAGAAGAGGGGAGAGAATGCATTTCAAGGCAGGATAAATACTAGACAAGCACATATCTGCCGAAGTATTTATGCACAGGTGTCTTCTTTCTCCAGGGCTGAACCAGTGAAGAAGTCTGCCTTCACGATCTTCCACAGAGGCTCTATTGATTAACTAGCTAAAATGCAGGTTTAGCAATATTATAGTGCACAGTACACTGTTGTTAACTTATAAAAAGTTAACTCTTTCTGCAGCTTCTTTTGGAGAGCCACAGCCCCGTGGGAAGGAAGGGAGGCTGGAAACTCCAGTCTTTCTCGATGGGACAGCAAGGGGGAGGGTGGGGCAGATCTGGAGCCAGGGGAAGTATTTCTGAAGAGGCCATAGCAAAGGAAATAATGTCTCCCTAACTCCATGAATGCTTTTACTTACTGTTTCTCTTCCCAATCTGATTAGCTGTGGCTGAGGTCTGTCTCTCTCTAGTAGTAGAGTTTAGCAGGTGCTTAAGTGCTTTCCTGAATCACAGCAGTAGAAGGGCTGATCCAATGCCCATTCAAGTCAACAGAGAGGTCTAAACTCAGACCTGATGAAGCCCAAGCAGAGATGGTTATTAGAATACTGCTCCGAAGCATGCAGTGTTTTGGCTTGTATTCTCAATCATAATGCTGAAAATGTTATTCCCAGTAGGAGAAAAAGGTAAACCCAAGACTTCTTCCTCTTTTTTAGGTGCTCAGTTTGCATCAGTTGCCAGTAAAGATCATGCATTCTGAAAGAAATTTTTCAGAATAGGTTTTAAAAGATTTGTCTAAAGAACACAAGTTTGTTTTTATCTGGCAGCAAACCCTGTGTGCGGAAGCCAAAAATAATTGTATTGTCTCCTCTGGGCTCCCCTTGGGAAACAAAAAACAGAAGCCACTTGTCTGCTCTTTCTCAGAAGTCCATGGGAAAAGTTTTCAAGATGAGGAATGCAGTATGCACCAGCACACTGCTGCTCACAGCTAACAAATGTCAGGATTCCTGCTTTGCCGTTTGGGGTTTGAGAGAAATTGCTTTCAGAAGTGCCTTGTTTAAATGGGTCCATAGTAGTAAATACAGCATAAATAGCAAGATCTCATAATCTTTAAATCTGTCCAGCTTGCAACAGGTAGTGTAGATAATAGCCTAGGATTATATGTGAAGCAAGTGCATCTCTCAGAGTAACATTTTCAATTATTTTTAGAGCAAACAGGTTTACTCAATTCTGCTTCCTAGCTAGCACATTTATGCTAAATATTCTGAGAAAACAGAAGCCTCTATCAGAGCTTTTCTAAGATGCCAAATATTTGAAGTGTTTGTAAATACCCTTACTGTGTAAGTATATATATGTACGGAATGTGTGTGGCTGAATGGAGATGGCTCTTAAATAGTAGCCAGGCCATGGGGTATGTCAGCAAGAAAGCCCATTCCTGGTTTCCTCACTGGTAAATAAGAAAGTCCATCAATTAGCCAGTGCAGTGGAGCCATGCAAACATATCCTCATAAATATAAGCTGCTGCTAATAACTAAGCTGCCTTCAGAGGCAGGTTTTCAAACTTTGAAAATCCATAATGATAACAGTATTCCTGCTCCTATCCTCCCTCTATCCTTTTCCACTGCTCTCTCTGCAAAGGGAGCTACCTTGATGTTTTATTTATTTGTCAAAGAGCTTTGCAATAATGGGTCCTTTAAGTCCCTTCGATGCTGACATCTCTGCATCACTTCAAAATAGCATGGAAAAATGATAGTGTCCTCTTGGTACTGCTGCTCAGCATGAAATTCCTGTCACATCTTTGGTTGTTGCAGCCTTTCTCTGAGCCTGGGGATAGTGACTGGCAGGAGACTTCCTCTCTTAACAGAATTTTTAATCTTGTTTCAAGGCAGAGGTATGCAGAAAAGAAGCCCCACTGGTACCTGCATGGGGAGGAGAGCCCAGCTCAAACTGCAGGCTGGCTCAGCTGCTGCCACCACAGACTTCTCTAGAATTGGTGGACAGAGGGGAGTTGGAGGAGGTAAGCTTTCCAAAAAAGTTGCTTCTCCTTCTATGAAGCTTCTTGGCTGTCTCATGGTTGGTGGGAACTGCTGGGCCTCCACTTCAGGTCTTCTCTCTTTCCCATCAGCTTCCTGTTGTTGTGCTTATCAGTGCTGGTGAGAAGTTAGCACAGGCAGTGTCATTTAACAGGGAATCCTCTACTCAGCTGGTTTCCAGTGTGCTAAACAACAGCACTCTACAACAGGCAGCAGGGGTAGGGATTCTGGTTTACTTTTATTAGGAGGAAGCTTTTCTCCACATCAGGCTGTCCTTCAGGGGTAATTAAGCAAAGATATTTCTTATTTTTCCTCCTTTTCCTCCGTTAAAGGAGTAGCTTTGAATCTGCAGTCAGGTCTTCAGAGTAGGTTTTATGTATGGAGCCCAGGCATTTTCAGTCACGCTCAGAGACCTGGCTCAGTTACACTGGTGCAATGTCATTGCATCTGATGCAGTTTGTGGTGATTTACCCAGTCTGAGAGGAGTGTGTCCGGGGCGCTCTACTCTTCTGATCTCCAAACAACGAGTCAAACTAATGCTTTGAAACAGAAGCAGTAGCCATTTGTTCGTTGACAGTGCCTATTGGTTTCTTGCAACAATGCACGTGGTGGGGGTTTTTTTCCTTCTTTTTTTCTTCTCTGAGCAGCCCCAGATCTTCCCATACCAATAAATGTGAGTTATACATCCATCTAGGATTGGGAGAATATCAAAAGTGCCTGCTTCCTTATTTGTTGTACCTGGCTGTGGTCCAGGGTGCTGATTAATTTTGATGATTCAGAATCTTTGGCAATAGAGTACTGAAAATGTGAAAAAATATACAATAAAATATATTGAAAGCGACTTGAAATGACAGGTAGAATTCAGTGGAAATAATGTACCCATCGAGGGAGATGAATATCATTTTTACACAACACTTCACTTCTGCATTCTAGATGGGAAAATAACCAGTTATTCTCACAATTAATCATAGTTATAAATGTGAATATTCTTGGCATCTGATAACCTCTGCTCTATACTCTCACGGGCTGTGTGTTTCTCTTCCCTTTTAATTATTCCCTGTGGTCCTTCAAAGTGCCCTTTTACCTTTGGGCATCTCCAGCTTGCTAGTGCCTCTCTTTCACAGATGACCATTCCGCTTCTTCAGTTCCTTCTTTTGCGGTGTGGAATGTACTTATTTCTGGAAGGATTTCTTGGTTAGGCAGGGTTATTCTCTTCAACAGGGATGGGAAAGAAACGGTGCTTTTCACTCACAGCTGGGGTTTTCACCTGGCCTTTAAGTGAGGGGCATTGTTGCTAACAGAAGAGGAATTGGAGATGACTCCTTCCTGATCTGGCAAGGATATAAGACATGGGTTGTGGTGTCGTGTCTTCATTTGGTTCTTAAGACCATATGCATGACCAGAAGAAAAGCAGGAGATTATCTCCTTCTCAACTGGGGGGTTGTGGTAAAGAAGCTTCTCACACCCACACCAGTCTTCAGCACTTCCTCCAGCTGGTTAAAGCCGCCAAAGAGAGCTGAGGACTAGCAGGGAGAATAAACTGTAGGTGAATTTTGCTGTGGAGGTACCTGAAGAACTCTGGCACTGTTGACAGCAAGCATTTTTGTTGGAAGAGGCTTGCAGAATTTTCTGTTCTTTTCCCTCAGAGATGTGGAAAAACGACAATGGCATTGTATCAGACTTGCCATAATGCAAATATAATGACCCTCAATATAAGGGTATAGGTAAGATTACACCTGAAATGGATATCATGTAGGTGCTAGTAATAATCTAGTGTTATTGGGGAAATGTAGGTCATCAGCATGAACAGAGATTGTTGCCTCAAAATTGAAAACTATGAGTTTCAGGTGGGGGACAAAACTATTTTGCCCTTTACTCAGTTGCTTGTTCAGAAACACTGGCAGGCTTGTATGTGACTGGGGCAAGAAGCAACAGAGTGAAGGCTGCCCTGCCATGGTACCTGGCATCCTGCCTGTCAGCTGTGACACCATGCTCTTCTGTAAGTGCACAGGGAAAATGTCTCTCACCTTGACTCACCAGTGTTCTCAAGTGAAGTAGTAAATCTCAAAGAAGAACTCTGCACTGCTTATACACCACTTTGTAGTGAAATAGGTTCCTCCTTTTCATTTAAGGTTCTGCTTTTAGCTTTAGCAGAAACTAGACCTCCTTTTGCATTCTCTTCCAAATGCCCCTTGCCTTATGAGTTTTCAGTCACATTTGCCTCGCTTCCCTTTCCTGTGTTTTCCCTTCCCTCACCTTTATATTATGTTTTTCCTAATTTTCTTGTCTCTTTGTTTTGCTATAGATGTTACAACATGCACTTGTTGATTGATGTCCTTTTTCTTTAACATGTTACTGTGACTTGCTCTGGGGCTTTCCTCAGCTTAGCACTCTTGTGCTTCTTTCTTTTATCCATCCTTTTATTTGCTCCTTCTGTTCTCAGCAACATTCACGGTATCCTCTTGACATGCTTTTTCCTTTTTTCTTCCTTTTAGTCTCCCCAGGTCCCTTCATCCTTCCCTCTACAGCTCTTTTTCTTCCAGTTTCCTTTACTGGGAACTTCAGATGAATA
Source organism: Ara ararauna (assembly GCA_028858755.1). NCBI lineage: Eukaryota > Metazoa > Chordata > Aves > Psittaciformes > Psittacidae > Ara > Ara ararauna. Next base: position 2,450,842 of record CM054378.1, read on the forward strand.
TCTCAGAGCCTCCTTTAATATTTCATTTCCAGGAGAATTTGAGGGTGCTGTCATGTCTGAGGATTTACTGCAGGTCTGAACAGTTTCAAAGCGTGATATTGCTTGATGGTAGCCAAAGCATCAAACCCTTCATTGTGTTACATAGTCTGGATAGATAAGGAGGTGAGCGTGACCATCACCTCCATGTCTGAGTCATGAAGCTTGAGCCTGGATGTCCAAAAGCCCCTGGAGAAGGCTTTTAGCTCAAATCCAGCTAGAGACATGCACTACAACTTGGTAGAGCTGATAGTGTCAGAACACATCAGGTGTTGATTCCTCATTTGTCTTCGAGTGAAACATGTGGGGCAAGCAGCCATGCTGCTGTGACAGGTCACTGCATGGTGTGCTGCCATTTCATCTGCCTTCCAGGGCCTCGGCTGAGCAGCAGATGCATCCAAATAATGAAGTACCTTGGCCAGGCTCTGCATGTGCTCTGCAGAGGAGGCTTGAGCCAGGCCCATCCTGCTCCCTGGGTAGCTGCTGTACTGAGAAAGATGAGGGAGCTGCCTTCTTCCTCCTCCCCCTGTGAGCAGCCTCTAATATGTGCTCTCCCGTGGTGGTCTCACTCAGAGTGTCAGGAGGAGCTGGTACAGGTGTTGCTGTGCTTGCCAACAGATTTTGCACAAGCAGAGCTCTCTGCCCATGGGCAGCCTGAGAGGTGATGAGAGCTGAGCACTGCCATCTGCTGTAGTCTTTCATTAAATACCTGCTTGCCCACGGAGGTGGGGGGAGCTTCCTTCCTGGTCCCTACAGGAAAGCAGAGGCAGAGAGGACAGCCTGCTGCTGAGAGATGCTTCTGGCTGAAGGCATTTGGGAGAGGTGGAGAGAGCATGGATAGGATGAGGGTTGTGGTGTTCAACTGACTGCAGGTACGGCGGCTGCTGGAAGGTTTGTGTGAGTGTGTGTTGGGCTTGGGGCAAGCTCCCACGCTCCCTGCGCCCTGCAGGCACCCTCCTCTGCCGAGCTGTAGCAGCTGGCAAGCTCTGCTTGGTGTTTGCAGCCGCTGCCTTTGATTTGTCTCTGCTGAAGTCCTGTCAAGCAGCAGGGTTTTAACTGAATGAAGGCTGGGGGCGGCAAGAGGAAGCTGTGATGAGGAGGCCGAAGACACCCAGCACGGACCTTTACTCCCCTCCAGCTGCATTCCCACCTCCTCCCACCGCCATCGCTGTCCCCCTTTGAAGGGCAGCTGCATCTCCTACCAGCGGTGCCCCTCTCCCTCCCTCCCTCCCTCCTCCTCCTGCCCGTGCACTGATGGGGGTCTTGTGTGGGGAAGAGGAGCGCTCACAGCCACGGTGTGTGGGGTCTGACCCGGTGGACGGGTTTCCTCAGGCTCTTTCAGTAAAAAACTGATGACAAAAGGCTTCCTTGGAGGCTTCCCCCCCCACTGCCCACAGCGGGTGGGCGGGCAGGCAGGCAGCTTGTCTCCCTGCCTGCCTCTGCCACCCTCTCAGCGCTGTCTCCTGAGCTGCCTCTTTCCCTAATCTCCAAATTTCTTGCTTTCAGACTTCTTTGCTCCCTCTCTGGGGTCCCTCCGTCAAATATGCTTCTTTCAGAAATCCTTCCGATAGCTTGTTCTCATTATCTTAATGAACAATTAGGGAGTGAATCCATCAATGTAAATCTTGTGCTCTTTCTCCTTGGTCTTGGAGCAGCATGAGTTATGCCTCCAGTCTGTGACAAGCTGGGCCAATGCTCTGCAGCATGCTCTGGGTTTCCATGGGATGGGGAAATATTCCAAGGTGTGGAAAAAGCTTCTATGCTTCTGGCTTTAAGACTGTTTAATCTTTTAGAGGAGGTTATTAAAGCTGGATGGGGAAGAGGGTAAAGTAACAAATGAAAACCAACCCAAAACCTGAGGCTGAGGGCTATTTTATTCTCCTGTAGGAGAAAAGGCAACCAGGAGCATTGAAATTGAAAACATGTCTGAACTTCCAGCAGATATAGGGAGCTTGCTGGACACCTCAGTCCATCCCCAGAAAGGAAACAGGGGTTTAAGCTCCATCTCCATCAGAGCTCTGCTTCACTGAGGCATCAAAACTACCTGTGATGCTAGTGTGCATTGTACAAATGTTTAAAAGAGGGTACTGCAGATTCTGCTGATACCCATTAAGGTTCTGGCTGGGCTTCTTTCCAGTGAGGCTGAAAAGGATGCCACCTTGCACAAAAGGCATAAAACAAATATTTGTATGCAGAGTCTTGGATGATATTTGGATTTAAGCATTCATTACAACTGAAATTGCTCTAAGTCAGTGGGTGAGCTGGGAGGGAAAGACAGTTAATGCTACTGTAAATGGGGCCATATAGAGATGCTTTGCTCCCAGCAGACTGTGAAAATCCCGGTAATGTTTTGTCTTTATGTGTTTCTCACCTTCTGTCTTACCTCTTTAACTTTCTGAAGGAGCAGGGAAATAACTGAATGCTGTACTGACTTTCTAAGTTGTGGTAAATAGCAATGAGAACCACTGTTTCAGGGCAGTAAAGTCGATTTCTTGCCACTCTTGGAGCTATTCACATAGGCTGGAATATTCACATATAGAATAGGAATATTCACATACTCAGAAGGCTGAAGCAGACAGCACCATGGATCCCATGCCTTGCTGCCCTAGCTCCCTTTTTCCATTTTGAAGGTTAAGATCCTGGGGGATCAGGAGGACTACACTTACCACCCCAAGGCAATCTGGCTCCATTCAAACCCCATGGCAGCAGGGGCCTGCTCAGGTTTCCGGACAGATTCACTGTTTCATCATTTGCAGTTTAATAATAGGCACCTGGTACCTGTCAGTGTCACCTACAAGGTACTATATTTAGATCAATCAGTATAGCGATCCCTATGTTTGTGCTGGTGTGCCACGCTAGAATTAGCACTAAAATAACATGCTACATAAAGCAGCACTTACATTAACAAAAATAGAGGATTTTTTTCACTTACAATAATTACTCAAATTAGAACCTGTTTGCATTTTATGTTTTTATACTGAATTAAATTTATTCTGTGCCACCTTCACGCCATTTTTCAGTCTATCGTTTTTTTTCCCACACATATCACCTGTGGAAAATACTGTAGGCAGCACAGTAACAAGGAAATTTGTGTATCTGAAATTGAAACAATAGAGAGCAGTTAGTATCTGAAAAGGAGTATAAGTTGCTTTCTGGAAGGGTATGAGAACCCTGAATTCACAGAATTCAGATATTCCTACTAAATGCTGAATAGTGGAGGAACTCTTCGAAGAAATGAGAACATATCCTTTGTAGATTCTCAAACCTGTCAAGAACTCACTTAGAGGAAGGTGGAGTTTGCAACACAGGCCTCTGATTTTCTTTTTTCTTTCCCCCCCTAGAATGCGAGTAGAATGCAATGTATTAGGTGGCATTTCCTTTATATTTGTGCCATTTTTTACAACCAGGAGTATAGGAGTTATGCAATTAATTAAAAATCATTACTGGAATCTGTGGCGGACTGCATCCAAAAAAGCCATAAATCACAAACCATGTAAGCCTTACTGAGCTAGGTAAAAAGAAACAAACAAAAAACCTTTTTTATAAGCACCTTATAAAAGTTTAAAGTGTCAATATTTTGGAAAGAATCTGTTCGAAAACACCTGCTAAAAATATTTTTCAGCTAATTTGCAATGTGAGTAATGGCTCATTTGTTACACTGGATTGTAAAAATATCAAAAGATGACTTTTCAGTGTTCAGGTTTTTAATTTTTAAATGGGAAATTTCACTTCCAAGTTGAAAGCCATTCCAAACGTGACTGAAATGTTCCATGAGAAAAGTTGAAAAAAAATTCCACAGAGTTCATGCCTTCACAGACTGGTTTGCAGTGTTCTGTTCTTCATTTTCCAGCAAAGCAAGTTACTGGTGAAAAGCTCTCACAGTGAAGTATAACAGAGCAGCTTCCTACTCAAAATCTTCCATAACCCATGATGGCAGCCACGATTTTTGGGGTAGTTTTCAACAAAGTTTCCTCATATTCTTTGCATACTTGATGAATTTCTTGCTTGTCTTCAGAAGGTTTGATTCCACTGGGCATTCCTGGGTAAGCTGCAGAGTAACCCCAGATCATGCTGTTTTCTGCTTGGGGAAGATGAAGACACACTTTTTGGTTTCTAGGGTATGTGAAGTTGTTTCTCTCCTTCATTCTCTTGGCAAGAAGTGAGCACTTGCTCCCCAGGTGGAAAGGGTAGTCACCTTCCTCTGTGCTTGAATCAGCAAGAAATTGGATTGGTTTCTGTGGGCTTTTTCAACAGTTGCTTATAAAGGGAAAGAAAGGAAGGAAATCTTCCATGTGTTCCTTTGGAAAATACACTGTGTCTTCTCCTGCTGATCCTCCCAAAACTCTCACAACGGAGCAACCTCCATGTGACCACGGTAGTGTGTGAAGTAAACCACCATTTTTCCCCTTGGTTCCGCTCCTCAGGTGAAGAGGCACGGACCTAAGTGCATCTCCACATCTGGCATGCTTCTCCCCCTCAAATGGGCACTCTTGCTTCTCCTCAGCCCTCTGGCAGCTTCCTCTTGTTCTTCAAGTATTGGCCGCTCTTCCCCATTCGGCTGCATTGGTCCCTCAAGGCAAGTTCCTGCTGAGAGCTCGATGACAGCTTTTCTAGGGTCTCTGACCCTTTCCTCCTGGTTGCCCCACATCTCCTAACAGGGACTTCCTTTAGTGTCCATCCTGGTACCTCTACGCATGGGTAGAGGAGTATAGCTGCCCAAGGCAAACATCTGATACACGCTTCCAGACAAGGTCACAGGTAATGGAGTGTGTGCAAGGCTAATGTGACCTCAGAGCACTTTAAAAGGCTGTATTCTTTCCTTCCATGCCAAAGCAAGAGCTATTGCAGGCAATTTGGCAGGAACTAGATGGTGATTAATTGAGCAACAATTTCAGCCATTGTAAGACTCAATTGTGAGGGTATTTATGGCAAAGTGACTGATGCCTCTTGGGCTGGAGGTAAATGTGATTCCTGGTGCTGGAATCAGGCTGACCAAGGAGGAGTCAATAATAACAGGGCGTTCTGGTAGAGAAATAGGCTTTTGTAAGAATGTGTAACAGCAATATACACAATATTATATGTAATGTTATGCATATCTGTTGGTGCTTCTTGATTTTTTAATAAGGAACAGTCCAGTTCAATCTTTGACAGATTGAAAGAAGAACACCACAGAAGCTAAGTGGTGTTGATTTCAGCTGCTAATGTTGCTAAAGGCTGCTCAGGCTGGAAACGTCTGACTCTCCCCCTTCTGTGCCTTGGTCACTGCATCTGGAAATGGCCATTAACGTGAGTCGTATGAAGAGTAATACTTCCGGGAAGGACCAAGGAAGGGAGTATCACCTTTTGCTGTGCTGGGAATCCCTGTACTTCAGGGCTCCTTTGCAGTCTTGCTTCTCAAGTGGGGCTAGGCCCTCCATGGCCAATTGCTGGGAGAAAGACCCCCAAACATGGAAAAGAAGGCTGCAGTGTTTGAGCAGGGTATGCTGCTGTGCCTCTCCTCCTTGGTGGCGTGGGATTTGTTCAGCTGTCAGTGCTTGTGCCTCTCCAATCATGTTGCAAACCCGGGAGTGGGGAAACAGAGCAGATGATGAATGTTATGCATTATCCTCATTTTGTTGGGAGGGCTCAGCAGCTCAAGTGCTGTGAGGGAGTAATTGAAGTACTAAACACAAAGAGCTAACTTGTCATGGCACTTCGGAGAGGAATGAAAAAATAAATGGGAGAAGGGAGTTCAGATGTGTGGGAGAAGGGCAGTGGCTGAAATTTCAGCCTGCTTGAGAAATCACCTCTCTTCTTGTATTACTGTCACAGCTAGAGGTTTTGTGGGGGTGCAGCAGTTAACTTCTGGGCTCCATGAGGCTGACAGAAGCACAAAAGGGAGTTTTCCTTGTTCCTGCCCTGACATCTGTGGGGAGGGAGTGTGGGAGGTTTTGCTTCTATGGACATGGAAAGTTTCCTGCTGCCTCCCGGGACGTCTTTACTTCTCAGAGGTCCCTCCCTCAGCATGCAAGGGTAGAGGCTGTTCTCAGTGTAGACTCCTAAACTCTGGGATTCATGATTTTGGGGTCAAACCCACTTTTCTCCAGACCTTTCTCTGGTGCTGGGAGTTTGCAGGGCTCTATAGTGCCTGGCACTTCAGTTAACTTTCCTGCTGGTGGAATACACAAAGTGGTAAGTTATTCATCTTTCAAATGTGATCTGAATCCTAAATCCTTGCTGATCCTTGTATCCATAGCACAAAACCATACAAACGACAAGATGTGCAGAGCTTCAGCACATTAGGAAGAGACAATTAGGTAGCCAACTGCAGCACTGGGCAGTGGCAGGTAAAACTCAGATGTTTAATTTGGCATGGGAAAAAAATGAGGTTTAGAATTTGTATTGTCGAATTCCCATATTTATAAGCCTGCCAGATATATCAGGGTACTGCTAGAATGAATGACTTCTGGTTTTAGCCAGGATATATAGTCTCTGTGTTAGTATAGCCCTCGCATTTCCAGTCCTAGTGGTTTTCTAGTGGGAAAAGTGAGACTTTTAAGATAAGCTGTAAAAATCATAGCAGGAAGGTAAGGAAATTGTATGACCTCTTCTGGCTTCACAAAACAGCCAGTGCCAGATGGATCTGGGCTATGGGTGTGATCTAATTCCCATACCCCTGTTTCCTTCTATGGAATTTCTCCATATCACAAAATATTTCTTTAAGGCAAATGGCTGTACAGGATTAGGTGGGAAAGATTAAGCACAGTAGAAAAGCAAAGAAAAGCTTGAGACATTCAAAGTATCTTTCATGATTTCAGAAGCCTTTCCCTATCCCTTCACTTTGTATTATTGATGGATGCAGCCTATCTGGAAAATGGACATGCTTACGCTGCTATAGAGAGTGGTTTTTGAGTGAGTCCTGAAAGATTTTAACTTATCCATCAATTGACTATATTGTCATTGCTACATAATACTCCTCAGCATGGTACATCTATTACTAGGGCTCCTATTGAAACATTGCCCTTGTTGTGCAGTACTATTTAACTTTGTCTCTTTGAAATGAAATGTGAAATGTTTTTTATCTTGCAGGAAAAGACAGATTTACTCTCAGCCTGTTGAAAAACAGGTGGATGAATCTGGAAACATTTCCTTCAGCAGGTACATACACAGGTGCCGAGTTTTCACCAGTAAGGCTTCACTTCTCCTTCAGCTCCGGGGGAAAGTAACACGTTCTGGTGCCAAAGAGTGAAATGCATGTGACCTTCCCCCAGACACTTCCCATTTTTGCGGCTTGGACAAGCACGCTCGAGGACTACATGGGAAAAGGTCGAGGTTTGGATTTTTTTCCTTTTTTTCCTTTTTTTTTTCCCTTTCTCCCCTCCCCAAAACGTAGGTTATTGGACACTCCCAGCTCCCTCAGCTCAGGAGCCAGGGGCTTTGGGAAGCCCAGCCCTCGGGCTGGGTTCCTCCACTCCCATCCCGCCGCGGTGCCCGTTAGGGAGCCGACGCCGCCGCTTCCCGGAGCTCTGCCGGCCGCCGCCGCTGGGTGCCAGTGCAGCCCGCGCCTACCTCTCCCTTGCTCGCTGTAGCTTCTTCCTGATCGCCTTTACCCCCTACTTCTGCTTCTTTTCCGCTCACTGTTCTTCTCCTCCCTTCCCTCCATTTGAGTGCCAGGACAGCCAGCACTGCCGGCCCACCCGTGCGGCTCCTGCCCGCCTCTGCGGTGGAGGCTGCGGGCTGTCCCGGCGGGCAGCGCCCGGGCAGGTTAAAGCGGAAGCGAGGCGGCACAAAGAGTGCAAACAGTGAGGACGGTGAGCCAGAGCTTCCTCTGGTGACCGGTTTGGCAGCCTCCGAATCTGGCTCTCCGCTGTGTCTTTGACCTGGAAATCGCGGGGAGGGAAGTGGGGCTGGCAGCAAGGAGGAAGACCTTACTCCTGCGGACCTTAGCGGAGCGGCTGCTCTTTTCCACATCGGGGTGCTTTTCCCCCCCTTGCAAAGCACGGTCAGTGCTGACAGGCTGTGTTGAGCGCTGGCTGGGTGCAGGAGGCAAAGATGGTTTGCTCTGCAGTTCTCACGAGTTGTCCCTTCCTGCAGAGCTCCTGGGACTGGAAAGAGCAAAGAGTGGGGACGTGGTTAAAGGGGATTGCTCAGATCACTAGGAAAAGAGTTAAGTTTTCAAAGGAACCGGGAGCTGTGGCCATGGGAGCATGCTACTACCCTTCCATAGTGCTCAGTGTTTGTGGCTGATTTAGTGCGACACCTCTGATCTCAGCAGAGGGAGGAATGAGAGGCGCCTCTTTCTGAAAGCCAGCTCGCCTTAGGTTGTTTCCAGTTGGACAGTTCAGAAACCAGTTGTATGTATCAAAAGGCAAAATTAGACTGGGAAAGAGTAGATCAGGATTCCTAAGCGTTTGTAAATCTGTGATGATAGTTTGTTCCTTCTGTAGCACTTTTTAACCAGCAGCTTCACAGCTGCCGCTGCACTAGTGTCTGTGAGGCCCAAAAAATATCTTCACCTACAAGATAAAAGTAAATGAGCTGCATGCAAATAAACTGCTCTTCTCAAGTAGCACAGAGAACTCGTAGCAGAATAGGAAAAGGCACAACCCCCAAGTTCTCCATGCCCCTGGCTGCAGAGAGAAATGCATAAAGATAACCGTTAGCACAGCTATATCAAGATATTTAGCCTAGATTCGAGCGCTAGGTGGTCTGAAAGTTATTGCCTCTAGCTAGCGCTATGATAAGCCTGAAGCTAGGGATCATGAAGTTGCTGTTCAAAAACACCCCCACAATCCTGGGAAATTTTCCTCCAACAGATAATATGTTTATTTCTTTATTTTATATTTTTGTTACCCAATTGCACAGTCTGAACAGAGGATAGTTCTCAGTGCAAAGTTGTGTGTCTTCTGCAGACTCAAAGCCCAAAGCCTGCCATCACTAAAATGGCTGTAAATGTATTCTAATAATGCTAAGGACCACAGATGGGCATCAGGAGGAGCCCAGGCTTTAAAAGGAAGCCTGTCATTAGGGCATCATTTCTCCAGGAGCTGTCACGAGCACTGTGTCTTTTGAATGGTTCCTGTATAGAACAGTAAAAACCATGTAATTATTTTGTATTCCCAGGCAGCCAAAAGGAGGCAGTCCACCCCGGGCTGCCTTCAAAAGCAAAGATCCTGCGATCAGCAGCGACAGCACAGGGAGAGATGAAGGAAGATGTGCAGGAGGAAGCAGACAGCTGTGAATGATGGACACTAGTTGGGTGTGGATTGAAAAAATGCCTGTGGGAATGCCTGTTGGTGGTGCCTGTATGACAGAAGCAGATAAATTGGGCACGTGCCTGATGGCATGAAGTTGCCACCTCCATCTCCTGCTCATCCTGCTCTAAAGGGTGAAGACAAGAGGTGGAAGGGGAATAGGTAAGCAGCAGAAGATGAAGTTTAGGCCCAGCTCCCCAGGCTGGTGATCTTTCCATGAGGCCGCAGGGGAGGGTGTGTGGGGAGGGAGAAAACTCTTGTACACCTGGTCTGTTGAGCCTTGAGTTTCAGCCCTTTCTGGAATAAACAAACAAAATTCAATCACCTTGATCTGTTGAAGCACTTTAAATTTCCCTTGCCTCTCCTCAAAGTGAAAGCCTTCGTGCATAAAGGAATGTTCTCTCTACCTGTATTTTCCCTTGCAGAGCCCGTCTCTTTTCAGCTCTCCCTTTTCTTGCCCAGCATGTCTCCAGTGTGTCAGCTCACAATATCCTTTTCCAGGAAGCACGACATGCACTCCATGTTTAAAAGCATCACGTTCTTTCCAGTTAGCATCCAAATAATGCCAGTTCTAATTTCCTGCTGAATTCTATTTCCTTTGCTGGCCCTGCTGATTATGAAGACATTTATGTGTAAATACAGGCATTCTTCTCCCTTTGTCATCCCGATTCCTTTAGTGATGCTGCAATCTAGTGCTCATGACATCACAATTAATCACTGGTGACTGCATTACAGATACAGCAGGCACAAGGCAGCCTTTAAATCAGGTGGTGGTAGCGGCAGGCCCCTGATAATGAAGCAGAAAGCAGAGACTTTTGTTTGTAGCCAATGTGGTGGCTGCTAATCTGTGACACTGGGAATGTAAAAGCTGTGGGGTGCCTAAAATGTAACACAAAGCAAAGTTTGCCTAAGCAAGATGGAGAGGGTGGTGGAAGGTGACCTTGGTTGTCCTGAACAAGCACCCTAGTTCCTGAAATGGCTGTTGTATGCTACTGATCACCCCAGTCACCTTCCACACAGGCCTTTGTCCCCATCAGGCTTGCAGGACTGTGGTGGGGTCCCCTGGGAACCCAAGGAACCCATCCATGGAACCCATTCAACCCAGGCATGGCTCTGCAGCATCGTGGTCTCAGGGCAAGTATGATGGCATGATGGAGACTGCTAGTCTTTAGCAGCTCTGGTGGGGAGTAAGAGGAAAGTGTGGCAAGAGGTAGTACCTCTGAGAATTCTATCTGCATTTCCATTTTGAACTCTCTAATGTGAATGCTAATTGCAAATACTAAACACTGTTTCCCCATAATGAATGTTTTCCAGTTGTGCATCACATGCTGCTTGAATATTTCCATTCCCTTTCCACTCTCTTTTTTGTTTTTCCTGAATTTATATTTTGTTGTTTTTTCCTCATATCCCATATCATAGGTGTGTCTGAGTAGTTGCAATGGAGGGAAATAATGCTTTCAGGTAGAAGGGGAAATAGATAAGGGGAGACCCCATGTACATCACTGTGATAACAGTGGCAGTTTTGGTTTATTCTTGTAGGTCATCATGATTGGAGGTGGTCAGACATCACCTCTCTGAATACTTGCCTGGTGGAGGTCACTGGAAGCAAGGTGGATGCTGGCTGGGTGCAAACAAGTAGTGATTTGCAGCAGTGCCAGGCTACTGGCTGGACAGGGGCTATGAAAGGTGTGCGGGACACGGTTGTCACTCTCACAGCCACACTTACTCATCACTAATACTGTTTTACACATGGTGTGGACTTAGGTTTTATTTTTTCAGTCTGGTTAGGTGAAGCAGGGCTGGGAATGAGCCATCAGTTTAGCTGTGCTGCAGCACCATGGTGAAAGGGTGCATGGCTCATGGGGGGTTCTGTGTTGGAGCCTGCCCCTGATCACACATTTTGGCTTGAGGAATAGATATACCTGCAGAAAGAGATTGATTTTTCTCTATTATTTGTGTTGAAGTAAACCTCACAACCCACTAAAGTCAATGCTGTTACATCAGTGTAAAAATGGAAAAAACCCTCAAAACCCCAAACCAAAAGCCCACCACAAAACTGTGACAAAAAGGTAGGAATGGTTTTGGTATTTATTTTTCTGGAAGCTAAATATCTTTTACAGTCTTTAAAAATGGTAATAGTTCTGTTCACATGCATTAAACCCAGCAGCATTCAGTGCCTTTTAGGAGAGGTTAGAGTTAAAATCAAAACTTTTCTTTTTTTTTTAATTGCAGTTTGTAGTAAACCAGCCTGCAGGCTGTGCAAAGAGGGAATGGCTGAAAATCTGTCTTTGCTGGTGACTGTTTTTAAGTCACGTGGTGGTTTGGTCCTTATTTACTGCACCAGAACGTGCTTGCTTCTTAAAATAGCACAGAGGGGATAGACAAACAGAATAAGGGTGTTAGTACGTTGTCAGTTTTCCAATAGAGATGTGATATTAGCTGTATCTGTGAGTATGAAAAAATGCATTATCGCCTAGTGGCTCTTAAAACTAGCCAATTTATTTATGTTCTTCATGGGTTAGATGCCTGGTGCCAGGATTTATGGCAAACATCTAAACTAAAGGTAGTTGTAGGTTCAGTAACAAAAGCGGTAAAGAAGCTATGGAGGTCAATGAAAATTGATGGGGAGAGAGAGTGATGAACAGCAGAAGTGCCATTATGGTCAAGTGACAGGGTAGAAGGTGGAAGAGAAAGAGCAATGGGCTATTTGCAGTAATTTGGGTACCTTCAAACCACCTTGTTCTGCTGCCTCCGAACATCTTGTTACCTTATTTAGTGTCACACTTCTTGGTAATGTCACTGCAGTTCAGTAAAACACCTTAATCTTCTATGCTCTTGCCCTTTTGTTTGTGAGATGGGATTTGTATCTTTTTTTTCCTCACTGTTCCCAAGAATAAAATGCAAACAAAGCAGAAGTGTATCTCCTAGGACAAAGAGCTAAAAATTAATGCTGGCTTTTAACTGAAAAAAAAATGCTCTTTCCTTAGTGAACAGGCCAAATGTGCAGAAAATATGTTGTTTTTCTGGACAGAGGAGAGAAACTGGTTTTGGAGGGTAGGTGGATTGCTCAATGGATGTTATGTTTTTCACTGGGAGCAAAGCTCACAAGGGAGGACTTGCAAGTTATTACTTTAACACTAGAAGGGTGCAGGTGAATTGGTTTCTTGTGCAGTTTATAAAGAAAAAAAAAAGTCGTCAATGTTGTGACCCCTTTTACGTACATAGTGCTTTTACTTGTGGCTGCCTCTGATGATAATGCGGTTACTTGTGGAGGCAGCTGGTCTTTGTCAGGCATAATATAATCAAAATCCAGCCACTAATAAAAATGGAAGAAAAGGGTAAGGTAAAAATTTAGCAGCTTCTCATATCACTGGTGAAGTTTTGATGACTTAAAATGTCAGAAAGAGTGGATGCAACAGTTAGGGAGAGTTTTTAAGAGCTTTCCCCCTCTTTGTAGCTTATGTGACCTACTGATGCCTAGTGCTGGTAGCTACAATGAAAATGTGAACTGTGTTCTGATTTCTTTACCTAGATTAAAATACGGAGACAAGGTGAAAATACATGATGCTGGAAAGCACACTAGAGAAACTTCAGAACAGGGAAAACTTCAGCCTGAAGAAATGCTATTAGATTTGGGAAATTCTGCTAGCTGAAATTCTGTTAAGCTCAAAGCCCTGGGTAATGCCACAAGAAAAGTCTCCTTTTTGCTCATTTCATGTTTTATTTGTTTTAAAAATTGCCAGGGAGGTAGGAGGTGGACAGATGCATTCTGTCAGACATAGCAGGAGTGGGTTATGAAACTTATGTGAGTGCTCCTTCCCAGCTTCATCATAAAGTCAGCAAGCAAATTGAAATCTCCTTCAACAAGGATTTAAATTAAATTGACTGCCTTTGCATTGGGGCAACCAGGAGGGTTCATATAATCAATTAATGTGGCTCAGCTTTGGGGATGGCAATTTCCAGTTGAGACAATAATGAACAGATGGGGCTCGTAGCTTATTAAATTGCTAGCTCTGTGGCATCTCTGCCATGGACTAAAATGCAGGTGGGGTCATGTTTTGCATAAATGTATTGCATGACCTTGGGGGAGTCTTCCAATTTCTTTCTGCCTCAGTTTCCCTTCCTCACGAAAGCATGAACTCTTTAGTGCCTATTTAGGAAGACAATTCTCTTCCCAGTGGTTCAGACCTACATTTGGAGTTGCTGACAGTAAAATAATGTTGGTTAGATGAGCTCTTTTAATAATGCTTTCATGCTGATGTAAAGCCCTAGTTTAGATGCAGCTATTTGGGCAAAAAATAGTGCAGCGGTCTGCTGGTTATCTGCTTAATTTTAGGGAAGTTGTGCTTTTCCCATGGAAATGAGGGAGTGGTACTGCCTGCTGAAAGCTAATGTCAAGCTTTGAAATGACGTGGATAAATGAGTGCCTTGCTAAACCTGAGGCAATAGATATTGCCGAGAGGATGGGTGTATTAGCTAGAGTTTGACTCTGCAGCTATTCAGCTGGCAGAGTGGGTGGCTGGCAAACTGAGCTCATATGTATGCCATGTACTGTGGGAAGATATATCTTGGGTCTCAGCTAGAAGGGTTTGCCCATATAATCACACTTGAAAGCCTGTTCTAGCAAGACTAGGACCAAACAGATCTCTAACCATGGCTGCAGTACATTCCCAATCTCACTTGTCTTTTAACTGCTATAATGTAATTGCTGCTATTAATAATAAACTGACAAGCTCTCTTTAAATAACTGTAAGGCTGATAGACTAGTATTGGTTGGATGCTTCAAAGTTTGACTAACGGTAGAGAGAAGACCTCCTTTCACAGCTTCTCATGCAGAGAAGGGCTGGCACCAGGAAAAGGCGATGGAGGGCTGACGTGTGGCGCCGTGATACCTCAAGGACTTTCTGAAGAGCATTTGCTGGATGACTTGCCTGGCTTCTTTAGAAAGAGACACACTTTCACACTGACATTTTTGGGCTCTGCTGGGAGTCCTTTTGACTCACAGAAGCATTTAAACTTTCTGTTTGTGTGGCCAGTGGCCAACAGAGCTAGAGTAAGAGAAGACACCCAAGTCCAACCTGCCCTCCTTGAGTGAGCTGGGCTGCTGCTCCAGTGATGAGGTAAACTGCCCACAGAGATGTGCTGGCAGATTAAAGAGGTGTGGTTTATCCCAGGCCCCTCAACGCCTGCTGTCAGGATAGTCTGTGTTGGTTTTACCTCTTTTATCCATAAATGGAGCATCTTGAAAGGGGCGGAAGGTTGGGACCCATGGATTACTGAGGCCAGTGATCAGAGCAAAGATGTCAGCAGAAGCAGAGTGGAATGGTGCCTGGGGAGAGGCAAAGGCCACCTGTGCTTTAATGCCCTGCTGTCTCTGACAAGGAAATTACACCCACTCAGGAGGTTTGTGAGGGGAGAGTATCCAAATCTGACATATCTCCAAGGCTGGGTACTAATGTGTCACTTTCCAGGCTTCAGTGTGGGGTAGTTCTCCTCCCCAACACTGCCAGCTGTTGCGTGCTTCTGCGAACTGAGTTTGTAGTACAAAATGCGGCAGCATCAGCATGTGGATAAAGTATTCTGATGTTCACTAGGCTTCCCTGTCAAATGTGAAGGGGAGAACAAGATAATGACCCAATGGGACAGTAGACTGACATGGGTATAAGCTGTAAAAGAGCTCAAGTGTTATCTGTGCATTTTGTCCCAATTAGCTGAATTATTTTTCGGATCATCTGGCGTGTTTATAAAAGAACAAAATGAGCTTCTAACCAGCATGGGCATTTAGAGTAATTTTTGATTCCCTTTCAAAGCTTCATTAATATCTGCAATTACAGTCAGCTACAGTGCAGTTGACCCAGTGCGTCAGTGTCCCCAGGCTAAGCTGAATGAATCAAAAAACATTTTATGGCAGACTCTGACCCTGCTTTGGCTACAGACATGGGGGATGAGTAGGAAAATCTACCTGCACCAGGCAGCCAAAACCACACAGCTATGTTGTACGTGTTCCTCTTAAAACAGTTTCTGTTTGCTTATAAATGTCTCTAATACTTAAATGTGATTATGGCATTTCTGCTGTATTTAAACTGTTAAATAAAATGATAGTTTCCAGTGATGAAGACAATTAAGCACACAAGATGTAATGAAACTTGATAGAGCCTCGGCTGCTGTCCTCCCTATTAGTGTGCACAGCTGCGCATGTGTGTCAGTGTTGGCAGATTAAAGAAGCAATTAATCTGAGCAGAGTGAACGTGAAACTGTTACTTAAGCACACCAGCAGATTGTGAGCCTCAGTCCCAACTTTCTCATTAAGGTCACAACTCAAAATTGCAACCAGCTGTGTAAGTCTGTTCTTCTCATATCCTGTGTTTCTAATCAAATTTAAGAGCTGATACTTGTGAATTACATCTTGGTGTCATAAATTCACATTACCAGCAATTTATGCACCTAGTTTTAACTGACACAGTGATTCATACCTGCTACGATTAAGAGCTGAATGGCTTTAAAGATCATGATATAGCTTCCATGGGGTTAGATTACTAAAACAACAAAATGTCAAGGAGTAACATTTAATGTTTTTGCTCACGAAAAAGCTTTGTGTGTTTGGACAACCTCATGAAGGCTCTCAACTGTTTGGCACAAATTGTGTTAATAGCAACAGCAGCTGGTGCTTCTTGCTGTTTATTGGGGCTACAAGATTGGCAGAGTTTGTAGGAGCCATGTCTCTTGCTTTGCAAGCAGGGGCTGCAAGGTCCTTTGAACACCCTTGTGTTCTGTGTGAGGTGGGAAGGAAGTGGGAAAGGGAGCTGGCTGTTTAATTTCATTCTGAATATCATATGTTAAAGATGGTGCTATCGATGATCTGCTGAATGTACTGACACTCAGAATGGAGAAAGGTGGTTTATAAATCACCCAGTACCCATTTTAGTCTGCTTTTCAATTTTCATTTCTCAGAAACACAAATTGCAGCTGTTCCTTAAGGTGTTTGATCTATCCTCTCAAGAAGCCAATTTCTTTTTTAATTTCCTCTGATGAGACTCAGAAGATGCCGGATAAAATATGAGGTGAGTTCTTTGTTTATTTTTGAGGCAGCCTTCTGTGTGAAGCACATCAAGGTTTGCTTCTTTGCTGCCAAGGAAAGTGCTCATCAAAGCGTTCTTGATAGAAGCATTGTCACTGAGGAGTGTAAAGCAAAGCAGGCCTCTTCTCTAGCTGGGGTAAAGGAAATACAATCAGTAAAATGGGTAATTAAAGCAGGTGCAAAACTTGAAATTAACCGAGATATTTTGAAAGGGAAATAGTAAGAAGACATGAGCTACAAAGGCTGTTACTGGCATACTTATTGTACCTTGCTAGCCTGCAGTTAGAGAAGTTCCAGGTCTACTTCCCAGCACACTCCATGCTAATAAAGGTATTTTATTAAACATTAGCAGCCAGAAAGGAACTTTGCAAAATGCTATGAGAAGAGACCTTCTGCATAAATAGGATTATGTGGAAGTTTTCAATACGGTAATTCAGTTGGGGATTTTATTATTTTTCAGTTGCTGTGGGACTTTAAAGCCAGGGATGTAAACAGAGGAATCAAATTTTTGGAACCAGCTGCTGTATTGCATATCACCCATCATTGCTGTCCTACAAAGCTGTCCTGTCCGCAGTAACAACAAGGAACTAGAAAAGCAAAATGAGAATTCCCTCACATAGCAAAAAGGGACATTATTTTCTAACAGTGTGTTACAAAAATAAGGAGGAATCAGAGGGGAATATGGTAGCAGCTTGTAATATTTCCCTCTTTTTGTGCAGAGCTTGATGTATGTTGCAGAGTGTTGATGTTTTTATACAGGTTAGTAATAGAACTGGATATACAGAAAGCCTGTATTTTACTTTTGTGTAGTTTGTTAATTGTCTACACAAATAATTCTTACCACAAATGTGTTTACTTGAAACCATCTGAGCAGGGTTTCAGGATGCATTTCTCTTAGTGGGTTGCCCAGGAACTGTGTGAGTTTTCCCTGTCCAGGTACCTTCCTGCTTTTAGGTGCTTGCCTATAAAGTGACCTGCCACTGTTTTCCAATCTCTGAATGGGAGGTTTGTTTTTTTTTTTTTATTTGGCCAAACACTATTGCAGAGCCTAAATTTTGCCTATGCCAAATATGTTCTCTCACAGCTATGGGTGGTGGGAGAGAATGTGTCAGAGCCCAGAAGCAACCTGTGGTCTGTAACCCTTTATTATTTGCTATTTCCCAATTCTTGCAACTGTTCTACTTTATGCTTCTTTTCATATACAGTGCAGTTTTGGTAGCAAGACCTAAGTTTTCAAACTCATTTTCAGAGGAGATGAGAGTGACCAGTCTTCTCGGGCTCAGGTTGAAACATAAAATTTGACTTGGTTTCCCTGCAGACCACAATGAATTATAGAGGTGAAAAGATGGACAAAAATGTAAAGGAAGTGAGGAAATATGAATAAGTAAGGAGGACAGGGAAAGAGAGGGAACAGGAAAGAGGAATAAGTAAATAAACTCAAATGCATAGACCAACAGGAGAAGATTTCTGAATGCCTTGGGAGGAAAATCAGTGAGGAAAATGAGCCTGTTTTGATTTTTTTTTTGTATTGCCACTGCTGAGAAGGCTCCAGAAACCTTCTAATGATGGATGCTGTAAAATAAGCTGGGTTTTTTCCTCTAGGCTTTTGAAGGGGAACATGTATTGCTTGTTTTAGCACAGATATACTGGGCAGCATACATTCATGGAGAGCTGGAAGAGCTGTAGATAACCACGGGAAATAAAGTAATACTTTCTCTAACTGCTGGTGGTGGTATAATCATCCTTCCTGCTCAGTCTTGTATCTGAGCACCTTTCTTAAACAGATTTGTCTTCTGGAGTGCATGGTATGGGATAATGAGGATAATCTGTAAAGTAAAACCTGGGAAGAAGGAGAAAGTGAGATTCTTACCTCCTTGCATCAATAGGACTTTCCCGTTTTCCCAGAAGAGGTCTGTTGTGTTGCAGTTGTCCAAAACCAGGTTACCTAGGTAGTCCTGTAGTCAAATTTCCAGCCTCCAGAAATACCTACCTATGCTTTTTGAACTAGCTTGACATAAGTTCTCCTGTGTTATGTGTGCCAAAAATTCACACAAAGCTCTTGAGCAAGCCTGGTTAGCTTTTGTTATCAAGCCAATCTTCCAGGGCTTTGGGTTTGATTTTGTGCTTGTTTCAATGTAATAGGGGATGACTTCAGAGTGAGTTGTAAGGAGGTAAGGCTTCCGCTGCGGAATTGATGGTGTTTAAGCCTATAACTATGTGCTCAATTGGCTAGAATGCTTCTGTATTTAGTGAAAACAATAAATATATTGAGATGTGGCAATGGCAGTCTTGTGGACAGAATAGGCATGAGTCTGGCATGAGGTTAAGCATCTGAAGTCAGTCAAGAATATAGATCCATGGTGTGACTTCTCATATAGTGACAAAGCTTCATTAGCAGCAAAAAACAATGGGGAGAAAGAGGTGGAACGTCTCAGTGAAGTGTCTGGTTATCCATACTGGAGTGTGGAGGGTTTTGATGTGGGTGCAAAGCAAATGAAATTCAGTGTCCCAAAAGTTGGAGCTACTGCTGCAGAAAGTTTTGTAACAAGGACCCAGGAGGCAGCATCTTACATGTGCCTGTCCATTCCCTAACCTCCCTACTGGGACTGTGAATTAGATCCAGCTCTGATGGTTGCTTTTTGACACTTTTGCTCACTGGGAAATGCACTCAAACTAGTATTTCATTGCATTTAGGCTTTTAAACAACATCAGAGAGAAATGACTTTCAGCTACTCTGAAATGGATGTGAGCCAGCACTCCACACAGGAATGCAGAGGTCTTGGTTTGACACAGCTATTCCCTAGTGTGTGACAGGCTTTATGCAAACATACTGGGCACCCTCATTTTCCTATATCTAGTAGGAGTGAGTGCACTTCTGATTATTTTAGGTACTGTCTCTACAGTTTTAGTATTCATAGAAAAAAACATATTAGAAGGGAAAAGGAAAATGAGGGGAAAGGATGTGAGATTTTAAATGAAAAGAGCCTTGCATCTAGTTCCCCCTGAAGATGAACTAAGCTGAATGCCCTTTGTACCTTGTAAATTTTACATGCTGCAGTTGAGACTTTAGGCTAAGTGTCTTTTTCAGACATCTTTTGATGGTTTACATACTTATCATACACCTCTGTGTATATGCTATGTGTGGTTTATGTTCTCTTTGCTTTTTGATTTTTGCAATTGTTGGATTATGTTGTAGCTAGTCCCAGGATGGCCTGTACTTTTGGGGTGTTTGTCTTAAAGACTTCCTCTCAGTTTTTTCCAGTTGCTTATCTAGTTATTTTCCTTGCCGGATTTAAATCCATTTCCTCTTGTCTGATCTTCCTTTGGGAAAACAGAGCTTCACTGGGCTTGCATCCTGCCATCGGGGGATATGTTTTCTTCGCTACCCGTGGTGCTCTCCTGTGTTGTGCCCAGTTGGTCTGTATTTGCCTTCAGGGCAGCGGTTCACAGCAATGCATGCAGGAGTCTGACATAAGCTGAAGAAGAGGAAAATTACGTCTCTGTGCTCATACACCTCTGTATAATGTGAAGCTTTCTTATGCCAGACAGGCACCAAGATGAGCCCCAGCCCACACTCTGCCAAAATGCTACCCTGAAGCTCCTCCCCAGCCAATGCAAACCCTCCAATGTGTCATGCTTTGTGGTTTTCCCTATGGTATCCTTCTCCTTTTTGGAGCATTCCTCCCAGTTGTCAGGACAGTTCTGGGCTGTCCTCTGCTGCGCTGACTTCCTGCTGTTGTATCCCAAAGCACCAAGGGCCAGCTCTGCTTTGGGAGCACAGAGAGGCTCAGCTGATACGTGTGTGTGTGTGCCCACACGGGCTGGTCTCAAAACTCCTGCATTTATATGCAGACTCACTAACAGGATTTCTGCCAAACTAAGAATATCTATTTACATTTTTAGGGTGTGTGCACTTGAGCTTCCTTCACTGCTTGACTTTCTTCTGGTGACAGAGGATCTGAGGATGGTTTTTCAGTGAAACTTCATTTTATTTCAGCCTTCTTCAAGCTTTCTTTTTGAAAGTTTCCAGCAGGCATAACGGAGCATACAAAACAAGCAATGCCAAGAGCAGGAGAGAGGAGCTGGTGGTGTATGTGAGGGGAAAGGACTTAGATACAGTTGTCTGTATGCCAGTTAGCAGGGGTTTTGGGACACTGTAATACTGCTATTTGCTCAGCTTATAAACAAACACAGCTTAAATTTTAGTTCCAGAATCTTTTCTCACCCCATTATATAATTTTTTTTAATCATTCCGCTGTAACAAATGAGCTAAAATGATGCTTGTCATCAAAGGGATTTAGTTCTAGCCTTGGCTCATGTGGGGATGAGCCTGTCCTACTCAGGTACTGCACTTCTTTTCTTGATGTGCTTTAATATTTAATTTTCCAAAAGCTTCAGTCTAGATTTTGTTTTTCCCTGAAAAAATGAAGAACATGGGCTTTAGGAACTGGCTAAAGGGAGTAGTGAGCTTACTGCTGTCATGTGCCTCTCTGTGTGTAACCAGAAGCAAGTATGGGAAAGACACAGGCTTTACACATGGGATTTCCCATGGTTTTGAGAACATTATTTTCCATCTCTATAAGATAAATCCATGTCCTCTCTGAAATTGCTTATTTTGTCGTTGGCTTGGGAAGTGACACGTTCTTGATGAGCAGGTCCCTATCCACAATCATGTGCCATCCAAACCTCCCCACGGCACTGTGGTTCTGGATCTGGGATGGACATTCAGTCTGATCTGGTACGTAACATGAAGGTACTAAGGTATTCTCATCAGTGGATAAATTCTTCAGGCTCCCTGATCTCTTGTTAGCAGTCAAGTCTGAAAATTAGACAAGAAATTTCTTAAAGCTTATTTTGTCTCTCTCAAGGGCTGCAATAGAATGGCAAACAGCCCGCTGTTTGCTTTATTGTTTCAGTTCAAGGACTGTCTACAAAGAGTCCCAGCCTTGTGCTTAGCATTACACAAAATTATTCATTTCCTAGCTACACAGAAAAGTGATTGAATTGCAGATGATTAACATAAGTTGTATTTTCTTTTCTAATGCCTTCCCATCCTTTCATGGCATACCTTGGAAAATGGCATCGGAGCACTTTGCTTTTAAGGGGACACCTTCTTCAGAAATCTTTTATCAAGGCTATTTCAGAAAAGTTGCTCTTGCTTGGTGCATCTGGTAGACTGTCTCTAGGAGCCAAACACATTGTTGCTGCAGCAACTTGACCTCTGATAGTCAATTTATTCCAGCTTCCAAGTATATTCAAATAATGTTTTTTAAAGGAGTAAATGCAACCCTCTTCACTCTGAGCAGTTGTGCTAGGATAAAGAACTCTGTAACAGTTTTCCTTTATAGATGCTTCAGTTTCTTATAATCAAATCTGGCTGCCACACCTGATCATGATAGCAGTATAGAGATTTTATCAGCTTGTGTTTGGCATACAGGTACTACTGCTTATTAGCACACAAGTGAGATAGGCTGGATACACCAAGCTGTCATTTAGACTACCAGTTCTGTCTTGTTTCTGGCTTGTTTTAGAGACAGGTACAGTGGTAATTTTGTGTTCAGAGTTGTGTTCTGAGACTGAGGCAAAGATTAACTCAAGGCATTCAGCTGTACTGAATTTTAGGCATTTTCTGATATTTTGCAATGTTAATTGCCTAATCATCAGAACAGTGAATGTCATCTCATATAGAAGAATAGATGACAGAGCCAGAAGGGATCATTGTGATCATTTTGTTCAACTTACTGCATGATGCAGGTCCTAGGACTTTTTATATGAACTGGAACAAGTCTTCAAAGAAGACAAAAAATCCAATCTTGATTTAATCACCAGCTACAGAGATTCAACCAGAGCACTTGGTAAATTTTCTAGCAGCTAATTGCTGCCATTGTTGAACAAATAATTGCACTGCACTTCATTTCTCTTCTGTCCCCTTTCAAATTGGGTCATTTGGTCTTGTTACACTTTAGCTGATGAATTGACAAGCACTTTATTAATGTTGTGTTCCCTGTCTTGGTCCCTAAAAACTGTGATCAGGCTTCACCCTTAACTTTCTATTGAGTAACTAGCCAGTAGACTCCTGAAATCTTTAATTCAAAAGGAAGTTATTTTGTGTTTTACAGTTACTGTGGCTTTCTTTTTTTCTTAGCTGTTCATATATGTTCATCCAGTTCCGGGCTCCCTAGTATAAGAGAGATGGAGTTGGTGGAGAAAGTCCATCAAAGAGCCACAAAAATGAGTAAGGTGCTAGAGCATCTCTCTTATGAGGAAAGGCTGAGGGAACTGGGACTATTCAGGCCAGAGAAAAGAAGTCTCAGGGGCATCTCATCAATATGTACAAATACCTGAAGTGACAGCGCAAAGAGGATGAAGCCAGGCTCTTCTCAATTGTACCCAGTGACACGACAAGCGGAAACAGGCACAAACTGAAACAGGCACAAACTGAAACAGGCACAAACTGAAACACAGGAGGTTCCCTCTGAACATCAGGAAACATTTTTCCTGGAAGAGGGACTGAGCGTTGGTGCAGGTTGCCCAGAGAGATGGTGGGGTCTCCCTCCCTGGAGAAGTTTAGAACCCATTTGAAAGTGGTCTTGGGTGACCCTGCTTGAATAGGAGGGGTTGGAGCAGATGACCTCCAGAGGTCCTTTCCTAATTCAACCCTTCTGTGATTCAGACCCTTTCTTACATGGTAGACATCAAGGTTTAGAGCAGTGTTTTGGTAGGAGGTGCATCAGGGCTAAATGCCAAACACGCAATGAATACCACACCAAGCACAGGAAGTGAAGACCAAGAGAGGTGACTTGAGCGACAGGGGAAGGCAGTGTCAGGGCCAGGGTAGGACCTGCTGCACTACTTCTTGTTCTGGCCCCATTGCAGAGCTGTTTCTTCTTCCAAAAATAAGACCCAGCTGTTTCAAGGATTTTGACATGAGAATTTCAAAGTGGTTTGGGTAGTTGATTTCTAAGCAGGTGGGAATCTGAAGCAAAGAAAGATGAAGTGACTTACATGATGTCATCCATCAGCCCAACACACATCCGGCTGTAGACCTTGGCTTTTTAGAAAACTAGAAGCAAAGATTCATCCAGTCCCTTCCACTGCCATGCAGGAGCAGGCTTACTGACTAGAGAGCTCCATTTGCCGGAATACTCTTGAGTTGGGTTGAAACCAAACTGAGTGTGGAAAATTTCCCCCAAACTCACATGACAATGATTGGCAATGAGAGAAATAAAACCAACCTTAAAGGCATTTAGGCTTTGCATTTAACTGAGATACTTTTCTTTGCCTGATTATTGTGCTACAGGTTACTTTTTAGCTAGGTCAGTGGTTTGTGGGTATTTAGTCAAATGAGTGGCAAATTTTTGCTCTGGATGCAATGCTTCAACAAAGCTCTATAGATTTATGCTGATATAAACCTCTTGGAAATTGTGCTTTCTCTGCAGACCTAACAGAGGTTACAAAGAGTACTTCTGAAATCAGCATTTAAATAACATTTCAAAAACACTAGAAACCTCATCCTGAATATATAGTTTTAGCAGTCATACAAGCAGTAAAAATACTGTGAAACAAACGCACAGCTTGTAACTGGGGAAAAAACAGTAGTACTGCCTAAATACTGTGTTGATAAGCATGCAGTTAGCCACTAGGTACCTTTACACATCAGTGCAGTTGCTGAAACTTGGTAAGGTAAGAACAATCCAGGGGTAAGTATCCATCTTATTCTGTGGGGGTTTGTTTCTGAACTTGCCGCAGATCATGATAAATGCAGCCTTTAACAATGGAAGTGAAGACATCTTGCAGTTACCCAGGTTTACCTAGAAGTGTAGAGTAAAACCTGTGACTGTCATTAAGTGGAGTTGCATTTTTCCTTTTTAATTCAGGAGCTCACTCCCTACAACACTGGAGACACTCATGCACATGCGCATAAATTGATTTTCCAGATCTTCCCTGACCACAGCTATGCCAATCTCCTGGAAAAACTACCGGTTTTGCATGTTTTAAATTACTGCTGTCTGCCTATTACTCACGAAGAAAAGCTGTATGAGGAGCTGTAGTCTGGCCTGTAGCAGGGAAGGGACCTGTACATCCCAGTGTGGGGATATCCTGAACCATATGGCTATGTCCCTGGAGAGCCTCCACCTTCTTTTCTCTGCCTTCATCATGTGGTGGCAGTACACCAGCACATCTGCCATCTATGAAAACCTTTCTGGAAAAACAGAAACACACACAATAATCCAGTGGACCTAATGGCGATACTTAATGGTGTGCACCTCTGCATCTGCTAGGTGCAGGTGTTTGTTGGATGGCACTGTGCAGATAGTGATGTAGATAGGGTAGAAAGTGAGCCTACACTTTGCTGGTGGTCCTTTAAACCAGTCAGGATGTGGAGCTAAGGTGTGAGGTAGGCTGGGGTTTGCATTTAAGTTGCTGAAGCTCGGGGACATTTTTCCTTCTCCCAGCATGTCTTGAGCAGATACCAAGGAGCTGGTAGGGGTGGTACTTTTTTGCAGCACTCTTGGCCAATGAAGTACTTTAACACTAAATACATCACTTTCAGTGAGGGAGGGCTCCTCGCAGCAGGTGAAACCATGCCTGCCCCTGGGTGATCACATATGCTGTGTTTTAGTGAGATGTCTCCTACCTGTTCTGCCCATTTCTTTATATGTAGTAACTGTCATTTTCTTCTTCTTCAGGGACAGATGGTGACTCATGACCTATTCTTTCCTACCTACCCCAGTGACTCAGGTGAAGCAGGTTCTGTGAGAAGCCCTTCTCTAAAGACAATGAGCTCCCACTGACTTGGCAGAAGTATTTATATCTTCTTTGCTGCCATTTTTATTTCTTTACCCTCCCTCCTTGGTGTGTTACTAATGCTCTGTTTGCCCCATTTCTGTCACCATCAGTTTCTGTAGGCTGCATTTTTGGGGGATTTTTTCTTTTTGCCTTGTGTGTTAAGCAGCGGGACTTGCTTTGTAATTCTTGCTTAGTGACCTCTCCTGGTTCCTCACATTGTGTTCTCCGCTGGTCAGACCCGTTGGTGATTAGATGCTTAGCAGAGGTGACTGCGCAACTTCTGATACCTTGCATCCCTGCTGCCTGGATTTCAAAGAGGTAATCATTCCCAGGGACCCACCACTGACCCTTTGCTCAAGCTTTTCTCGGTCACCTTTTGCTGTCTGTTTTTTTAAAGAGCTTGAAGTACCTGGATTCTCATGCTAGGTCTAAAAGGACACATGCACTGAAATCCAAATTATTTTACCATTCTTTCAGAGTACTTTCACCTGAAATGATATCAGACAGTATGTCTGTATCACATCTTTAATGCCTTTTGGAATGAAATCTTCAACTCCTATTCGGAGATCCCTTTTTTGTTCACACAAAAACAAGGGGACAGTCAGTGAGATAGAGAGGTGGTTCAGTTCAATATCTGTCCTTTTTACCTCGGTACTGGCAGCAGTGAGTGGAGTGAGCCTCATTGCCAGGCAATGTGACTTGCTCTGAAACTTGAGCAGGATTTTGATAAGACTCAGGTGCAGACAATCAAGCTATTCACAGTGTTATCTGTGAACAACTAAAACATGAAGCTGAGGAGATCTGAGCCCTCAGCCAACCCCTGACTTGGAGATCAGAGGAAACTGCTATTTCTGGGGCTTACTATATGGTTTCTTCAAAATGTCAAATCAAAATATCTGATACTGACCATGAATGCTATTCTGCTGTTTGGAGTCAGTCTGGCTGTCTTTGCTATCTGAATTATAGGTGACATCCAGCGCTGTAAAGACAGAGAAAATATTTTTACATATTTTGCACATTTTATTTGAATTCTTATTAACAATAAAAATGCAGCAAAGAATAAGGAAACATTAGTCCTATTTAGATTATTTAAATGGCTAAGCTTTCTCTTGAGAGCTAAAATTGTGCATCAAAAATCCTAAAGGCTACATTAAATCAATTGCAGACACGGAGAAAATTGACTTTTAATAGTACAAAAACAAATTGTCTTATAACTCCTCCCAAAGCCCCTTGATATCTCTTTGATGAATCCATCTGAGAGAAGAGCTAGGAATTTATTTCCAAAAGCATAATGTGCTTTCTTGTTTGTTTTTTTTCTTTTCCATTTTTGCTTCAATAACTGATACATTTGAAATGTTTCCTTTGGGTTTCACAGCAAACAGAGGAAGTAATGATGTTGCATATTTGGAGTTTTTTAAATGTCTCGGAGAAAACCAACTTCTGGTTTATCTCAAATGCACTCGCAACATAAGTGACAACAGTCTTCCAGATGAGAAAAACCTATGTGGAATATGTTAAACAGTAAGCAAAGCTTGGGTGCTGAGTCTTATGAAAAGTGTAAGGAAAGAATATTCTGCTGTTTTGGTTGCAGCATGGATGTTTATAGCCTTAAATCTAAGGCTGTCTGCACTATTTTTAATGAATTAACCCCCCCCCCCCATGTTCAAAATGCTCCACAAACTGTGGTATTTGTGCCTTCATTATTTGTAATTGTTCTGGGAATCATTTGTCTCAAAAAGCTGCAGATGTTGTATTTGCTTTAAATCAAACGCACTGGGTTTTTTTCCTGCTCAGTCACCTGAGTTATGTGGTGCTGTTCCTCTTCTTTAGTGGGTTGAAAAACTTTATAAATTGGTGACTGACTAACTGTAAGCTTCAGATAAATTCTCATGTTTGAAGTAAAAATGTGCATAGATCAGAAGTGCAAGTATGGGGAAGCTGTAGAAGTGCAGTATCCTTTGTGTCTGCTAAATAAGATGAGAATGAAAGTAGACTAATGCATTTATATAAACATGTTTTTATGTTAAGACTCCTTTACCTACATTGAGAGCTTCTCATAACATGAAAACTTTTCTGGTTTAATCTAATAGTTTACTCAGTTGTGTGTATCTATATATATATATGATGTTTCTAATAGTTTAATCAGATGTGTATATAGAGAATTCTGTGCAGCATGCAGTGGTAGGTAACTGTATGCCTATTTATTAATCATGTACTTTCTTAGACATGTTCTCTTGTTTTGTTTTCCTTTTAAAAACAAAGGGAAGAAGAGAAGGAAGGGAGCTTTTCCCTACTGTAGAAATCCTCAGAAACTCAGAATGGAGGAAGACCAGACTGTGTTTCTCAGATCTCAGCAGAGCAATGCTATTGCCCTGCCTCACAGTAAGCAGAAGGATGGAACGGCCATCCCACAGCAGCAGTATGCCTTATCAAGACCTCAGGCTAGCTTGTTCTTATAGGCTTATCTGTATCCTGGGTCTGACTGGGGCAATGCTTTGAAAGTGGGTTAGTCAAGCTAGTTTAAAGTTATGCACAGCCTTGGAAGAAAACCTGCCATGAAATCTCTCTTGGCATTATCAGTCCTTGGTAAAAAATCTAATGGATTGTGTTAAAGTCTAATAGTGGGTAAGAAGGGCCAATAATCTTACCTGATTCATATATCCCAGAGGTATATGCATCCACCTCTATAAATCAGACAGTGTTTTGCGTGGGAATCCTGCTGTAAGTTACACTTCTCTTGCAGGGGTTCAGGGAAGCTTGGGGTAGAGTGTTTGTGCCCACTGAAGTATCTCCTGGCTTGCACAGTAGTGCTCACCGAGCTTCTGTGAAGTCAGCTGCAGTTAAGAGGAAGGTGAACTCAGTGAATTGGGCTATAGTTTAGTGATCTAAGTGCCCTAACTCCCTGTTTATTTCTATAATAAATACTGTGTTTATCTTTTAGCAACTTGTTCAACCTCCCCACTTGCAGATTGGGTTTATTAGTGCTTATGTTCTTGGCAGAAATGTTGTTAAGCAGCGGTTCACCTAAAACCAAGCAAAGCCTCTGAGATAGTGTGTGTGTGTGTGTGTGGACCCTGCAGCCGGGGAACAGCGGGTAGATATGAGAAAATAAGGCTTTTAATTCTCAGTTGTTCTGTAATCATGGGTAAGTTGGTCTGTATAATGAGAATAACTTTTGCTTCTTGTGACCTGGGTTTTCCTCCTTTCTACACACAATACTGTGTGCCATATTTTGCTTACTTATAGAAGTACCTTCAACATCTCATTGGTGTAAGGGAATGGTGGTCTCACGATACAGCAGGCTGTTGTAGCTAGTGATGTTACAAGCACTGAAATTGTTAACCAGGTGGTAGTATCCGGGGTGCACAGCAGGCTGGAGGCTCTGGTTCTGAGGTACTGGTAACCTGGAGCACGCACAGCTGGGGCCACAGGACACCCTGGCAGCTGTACATCCTCCTCCATCTCACTGTTGCATAACCTGGACAATGGGGGCATCTTGTTTGTTTGACAGGTATCCTCAGAGAAGGAGAAAGCAGTGTGCACCTCTATGGAGAAACCACAAATTTCGGTGCAGGAGTGGAGCAGAAAGTCATACACACAACTCTGAAACCATAGAGAGGTGCTCTGACTGCTGTGGCTCACTGGTTTGTATGCTCTAAGTATGTGGCATACAAATGAAGACGCAGGAGAACAGGAAGTAAATACGTTGAGGTATTTCTCGGGGTTTGAAGACCTGTGAAAGGATTTGGAATGCCATGCTTTTGTGCTTGCGCATGAACACAAATCCTGGTGTTGCCTCAGACTGAGCAGGAGGTGCAAATGGAGCTGTGTAAGCCCGGTGGAAGGCAGAGCCCTCCGTTGGAAGCTGCTAAGCATTGGGTGGTTCTGAGAGAGGTGCACAGTAATGTATTATAACGTAAGCTGGACAGTACCATAATTTGAATTTGACAGAGTGCAGACAGAAATGGAGAGGAAATTAGAGAAAAAAAATCATAGCCTCCTTTCCCCATACAAAACTTGAATCAAGGTAGATTTGGTGGAGTCCCCCTCGCTAACATCAGTTAATGGTTTCTGGACAGCCCCCCACTTCCAAATCTTGTCATGTTGTAATAACTGTCTGCTATTTCAAGTCACGGAAAGAATATAAAACTACTGCTGTCTTTGAAGTTCACAGGCAGCAAATCATGGTTACTAAAGACTATTAATGATCTCAGCAGTCAAACTATGCAAGGCAAAATTCCAGTACAAATGGCAGACAGCAAGTCTGATGTTACACAGCAAGATTTCCTCAGAATATTGACTACAAACTAAGAATAAAAACTGCGTGCCAACTCTAATCTCATTGAAACAGCCTGCAGAGGTACACGTGTAAATCAAGGGTTAAGGAGGAGTGTGTTTTTCTGAAGAAAGTAAAGGCACTTTCAGTGTTTAATTAACAGAATGCTAATAGGATGAATGAGAATTAAAAAGGAAACACGGAGGGTCTATAAGAGATTGGTGGTGAAGCTGTTAGAGTTGAATTTTTGACTCATTAATAGAAATTGTAAGTCAAGAGCAAACCTTATATTTGGGTTGTAATGAGCACAATGATGTTCAGAGAAATATAGAGTCTTGAGAATGAACATGCTCAGACAAAAAAGGGCTATTTTAGCCAAGAATATGTGAATGCTGTATATGGACTGACCTCCTTGCACTAACTGCAATTTTACACCTCATGATGCTGTGGGCAGGATTGTTTGGTTTTTTTTCTATGTGGGAAAAAACGGATGCATCATCTGGATGCATCAGAGCTGAGAGCAGGGAGGGAAAGGAAATCAAGAAGTAAGTCTTCCCTCATGGGCAGTCACATTAGGAGATGTTTGGGAGGGGCTTTGCTCATAAGAAATAGGACCACGCATTTCACCATGGTTACCAGGAGCATATTTTGAAAGTGTGCAGCCCTTGGGCACCACAGGCGGGGTGTGATAAATCTGAATCCAGCCTACAGAGGATAAAAAAGCAAACATCTCTGAGTCTGCATTCATAGTTGGCACCCTCCTCAGGAGGTGATGCTCTTTGGCCATGTAAGCCCACTGTTAGGGCAACCATGAAAGCGCTTCAACACCTCATAGCACCACCAGGCTCCCTGAGTGCTCTGTGTGCAAGCTGCTTTGCGCAAGCCCCACTTGGCATTGATAGCGCCAGGCTGGTGGAGACGTTTTGCAGACTGAGAAGTCTGCCCTGCAGTGCTGTATTGAATGTATTGACAACCCTTGCTCAATGACTAAAAAACCCTTAAGACCAAGTCCCGTTTTGTGACTGTGCAGTGGGAAACTGCTTGAGGCAGTCAGGGCAGCAGCCAAGCAGAGAAAACAAAGTCAGTGTTACAAGAGGTCTTCCAAAGCACTTGCGAAGTTAAATAAGCAGTAAATGATTCCACTCATGTGCAAAACTCATTTAGGTTATAGCTCGAAACAAGGCTCTGTGAAGCACTTCACTCAGTCTCCTCTTTTATATGTATGTTGTTTTAAGGACTGGAGAGGATAAATACTGTACACAGGTCCTCTGGCTCTTTGGAATAGAAAAAAACATACATCATAACAGTCCCTCATTCTAAGATATTGACAGCTGGCTTAAGGTATGTTCACAGCAGTGTTCTGTGTCTGATATATATGTGTATGTATTTAAAAACATATATCTCTTCTTTAAAAATGCATTCTTCAGAATTAATCCCTCGGCTATAATTTAGTTTTGCACGAGGATGTATACTCTATTTCTTTGTGTATGCCAGTTGCTTCTCTGGCATGCTGTGATTCAGTGGGCCTCCAGCATCAGCACTGAGAAGCTTCAGAACTGAGCCAATGCCTCTGAAATTAATCGGTGTCATTCTGTTGGCCTGGGGTGGCCCTGGCAGCAACATGTGCTCTGTGAAGGCCAACAGGCTGAGAAGTGCTGGGCTACACCCCACATTTACCCATCTGAGCTTCATTGCTTCAGTCAGTCCCATGACAAAGTCGGGATGTACTGTTTTGTGTAATAACCTATTTCTTCTTCTCCTCTTACTGGTGACAGAGTCTGTATTTATTTTTTTTCCTGTGTCAAAGTGGACTAAAATGGAGCACGTTCCTTAAGCTGCAGTGAGTGGTCAGAGCTGCTTAATTACATTGACACCTAGTACATTTGATGAGTCTTAGGATCTTGGATTCATACATTGTTTTGTCAGAGACTGAAATTGATGGCTTAGCATATTATTGACCAAATTTTTTCTGAAACTTGGGATAAATTAATGTTACCACATCACTTAGAAGCTTTGAGGACAGGAATAAATACTGGATTTGGCACAGGGAAATTAAACAGGATGTGAAGTCGTATTGGTGCTTGTGAGCAAATAACTGTGTTAGATTTGGGTATGATTGATTGGGTAGATTGTGTGTATCTGGAAAATGCACTTAGATTTTATTCCTGAGCATGTGATCCCCCTCACCCCCGCCCCCACATGCCCAGTAAAATTGATCAATGGATTTAATTTTTTGAGATGAATTAGGCTTGTGAGTTGATTGAGCTTGGCATATCAGTGTTTTCACTGCAGAGATTGCTATGGTTTCCTGTGGTTGCAGAGGAAAATAACAACAACCCCAAAACAACCAAAGTGAAATATAGTTGCATGCTTTTAGATGTTGCGTGATGATATTTTAAGAAGGTACACCTCCAGCCTGTTGTAATTGGAAAAATAACATTTCACTGAATCAGATAACATGCTTGGTTGCTGTGTCTTGCCCAGCATATGCAGCAGACATATGCTGGGGAGGGGAGGGTGGTGCTTGCACCTGCAGAGAACTGTGTTTTAAAGGGCTGTGTGCCAGCATAGCATCTGAATGCTTCTTCAGTGTGCTTGTCTACCGTTAGGATGAAAGACAAGTAACTGGCCATGGCTGCACAGCAGCTGGCTGTGTCCTACTGTGCCTCAGCAAAGAAGATTCCCTGAAGTCCTGTGAGCCATTGCACAGGGTCACCCAAGATGGTCTGCTGGCACCAGCCTGGAACCAGAAGTAGTAAGCCTGGCTGGGCATGAGATGACTCCAAGGGAATCTAGAGGGTTACGACTGCTCTTTCCTCCCATCTTTTCTTGCTCCAGTTCAGCGCTTAGCAAATAGGCACTTGGGCTGGCTTTCCCTGGAGCAGCTCCAACCAGGCAAGGCTTCCAGACATCTTTTCCATGCCTCCAGAGAGCAGGCAGGCTGTTTCCAGGGCTGGAACTGTTCCTCATAAGCATGGTATCAGGAATATGCTAATGAGCCCTGCTGGGCTTGCACAAGTCAGCCTCTGCATGTATGATGGCGTGGTCCGTCCACAGACAGAGGTTAAAGGGAAGACTGTGTTGGTATAGTTTTCCATTACAAGAGGGAAGTTGAGGTACAGTGATGCAGAGAAGACATCTTGACACTGAATGGAGGTGTGGACTGCAACACATTTCAAGAGGCTTTCATCAGAGAGTTCAGCCTTGAGAAATTTATTTTGTGTGGTGCCATTTGGGTTCAACCGAAAACCGCAAACCCCTTTTTTTTCAGGCAGACCTCTTTCTGCCTTGTGAATATCTATGGCTCTCGATGCTTAGTGAGAACCAGAGGAAGAGGAATCGCATGACTCAGCAGCTCCAGCGTGCCTGATCCAGTGCTGCTGGCAGCAAAGCCCAGCAGTCAGGCTCAACTGTGCATAGCCCCAGATGAGACTGTGGCTTTGTTGATGTCTGTTTCCATGCAGCTTCACTGGGTTATAGCTGATTCCAGTTGTTCTACGTGTACTGAAATGATGATTCTGGCTGCAGCACAAGAGCACCCTGTGTCTGGTGTTCAGATCCACACAGGAAACCTGTCCAAGGGTAGGGAACTTGAGCTCGCTTGTGTTCAGAGTACACAGTTTGGGTTCATCCTTTGGCTCTGCAATAAGTTTTATAAGCAAACATCTATACAAAATTATCATATGCATATTGGGAGAGCGTCTCGAAGCAAAACCCCTGTAATTTCCTGAATGGGAATATAGGAGATAAAATATTTGTTTCTGGAGGTCACATTTTGTTTCAGGACTGGAGCTTGAAGACAATTGTTCTTTTCTGCTAAGCACCCTTGTTGACTACTTCAATATTAGCATTAATTATTCAGGATAGTTACTGGTTTTTTGGTTTATAGTTTCTCTTCAAAGAGCATGGTAGACTTGCAGGCATTGTGGAGTTCCCTGAGGCCCTCAAGAGCTGCTGTTCTGGGTTCCTTCCTCAGCGGCAGAGGTACTGCCGGTATACTGCTAATCACTGCCTTTTTAATAAAAAAAAATACGGCAAGGAATATTTTAAATGCAGCTCCGACTCCCTTGCTGGCAGCAGTTTTGGCATGGCTTTATGTGTTGGCTTCCCTTTTTGGTTTCTTGCCGTTTTCCCTAGGGTCTAGATTTTCCCTGTAAGTTTCTCACACATGACAAGGAAGCCCCTGCAGACAAAGTCATTTGAGAAACTGAGAAATTTCCTGTGCAGAAGGTCAGGCCATCCAGTTTCAAAATGCAACCTTGTTAATCACATGCGGTCTGTCTCGGGGAGCAGCGCCCTTGAGGTAAAGTACCAGAGAAATTGATTCTGCCCCAGTTTAGATCCAACCCGGGTGAACGGCATGCACGAAGTTGAGATTTGACTCTCTTAGGAAGGTGACTCCTAGAATCTAAATGCAGTGGAGAAACTCACATGGCTCTAATCCAAAATAAAATAACATGTGAAGCAACAGCAAGAGGAATCCAAGGATGAGTCAGGCACTCTTCATCTCCCTGCAGTCTTTCCTCTGGGACTGGCATGATTTTTCAGCTGATGGCTAGGGAACTTATTTAATGTTAAATGTTCCAGGAAAATCGTTAGAAAATGAGTCAAAACACAATTCAAGGAAACCTGAGGGATTAGAGAAAAATGCTGAATTTCCTGCAATCCGTACCTTGATTTCACCAAATCAGTGAAGGCAGGTCATCAGGGATAAGAAAAGATAAGAAAGCCATGTAAGACCACATCGGTGTGCATCTTGCCAGCATGCTACTTTGTCAAAGTCACCAAAAATTCTCCAGTGTTTTCCTTGATCATGATGAGGATTTTAAGATCTAGTGACTTCATTAATAGTGCTCTGTCCCCTCACTTGATCCGGTGAAGTTTCACCAGCATACAGGCTCACTTGGTTGAGAGACACTTGGCATGCTACTAATATGAAGGAGAAGCAGGAAGAAATGCACACATCACTTAGGAAATGTTCCTGCAGGCCCCTTTTCTGTACATCTGATAAGTATTTCTAATCTTTTGTTTTGCAAAGTAAGGTGCTGGAAATGTGGGAGTCATCAGCAGTTAGTTATTTTCATAATGGAGAAGATGCTGAAAATCTATGTAATTACAGACCCATTTCAATTTTATTCTCTGCAGTTAAATTATTTCAATGTCTTTTTTATGGGCAGAATGAACAAGTTTAGTTTACAAATATTTTATTACCATTAGAGTAACTTGATTTCCATTATCATCATTTTACAACTGTAGTATTATTAAAAGTGACAAATGGCTCTGTAGTCAATTGCTCTTCTGAATAAATGTCATTTTGTGTGGTGGTTTATCTCTGCTGGCAACCTTTGATCTAATAAGAGGCAGCAGATTTTATTTGGCCTTTTTTCTTTCTTTTGGCATGTGACAGCTTTGCCTTAGTGACAGGAAACCATTTGTTTTCAAGTGAGGCAGGTGGAAATTTTTCAGTAATGAAAGATTTGGTATTTTGCATGGCACCGTTCGGGGACCATGCAGCAGGCATTGATGATGTTCTCATCTGTACATTTCAACATCTGTATGGCAGTCTTTAGCAACAACACAGAATTGCAACAACCTTTTCCCCTTTTCTCCCATAGGTTTCAATGGAGCTGGCCCGAGCAGCTGGGTTTTTCAGCACTTCATGCTTTTGCTGACTCCTGACTACACTGAGTCTGTGACCAAGAATTTTGCAGCAGTTCCATCTGGTGAAGGGCACTGTGGTGGCTTCAGTTACAGGTACTGGCTTCTCAGTGTGCTCCACAAACTCTCCTTGCCCCTACTTGTACTCCTGCACCAGGGTCCAGGGTAGCTGGTTGCTACCTCCACGGTGTTTCGGTCAGGTTCTGATACTGAAGGTGCTCATCAACTGCTCCTTCTCTCATGGACGATGGTGGGGCTGTTGACAGTGGGTTCATCTGCCAGCAGATCTCCCCGCTGGTGTGCAGGTGAGGACGTGGTCTGTCCTTGCTCATCTTGACCTGAGGTGACTGTGTTGGTGTGAGTCAGCTGGGAGCATTCCACCATGGGGACAAATATCTCACTGCTGTCTCATGTGGTGTCAGTAGAGAAAGTTGTTGACACTGGTCTTTCTGGTGTTTCAACATTAATATTGTTACTCCATTAACTGAACAACAGTGATTGTTATGTGCATCGCTGCTGTGAATATAGTGGGAAGTTGCTGAGTCAGGGCTCAAGTGGGTGAAAAGAAACTTGGTGGATGTACTTTTTAACCCTAATTGACCCTGAGTTGAAGCTGGACTTGAAGAGCTGGCTGAGGTTGGTTGGTTGGTTGTGATGAATCTTTTCCTGAGCCCGACTGCTCGCATGTGCTGGGGACAGATGGCATTTCCCACCTGAGGTCACTGGGAGCTAGCCTAGCCCCGAAGTCACTCACTGGTAACATAACTTAATCGACCTCTGCAGGCAGGTCACTGCATGGGCTTCACTCAGCTGAACTGGTGGAGCTTCCGTTACAATCTGTATTTGTCCTCTTCCTTTCTTTCTTATGTAAGTGAAATAATAACAAAATCCTGGGGTAACTGTTGGCCTATCAGTCATTGTTAGATAGCTCTTACTCCTTAAGATCATAAGGCAAATATAGATCTGAATCACCGAAAACTTCACATGGGAGAGAAGTGGTAAGGCTCAGATATTTGCTGCTTCAAATACCTGGCATTAATTACTGGCCTGACTGAAAGGTGTCTTCTGGTTTTGGACTGTTTACAGTTC
This sequence comes from Ara ararauna, assembly GCA_028858755.1. Classification (NCBI taxonomy): domain Eukaryota; kingdom Metazoa; phylum Chordata; class Aves; order Psittaciformes; family Psittacidae; genus Ara; species Ara ararauna. Next base: position 2,487,002 of record CM054378.1, read on the forward strand.
AGGCTCTTTGATTATTTGTTCCTACTGACAGGCAGCTGTGTTTACTCATTTCCCCCCCTTTAAAGCATTAAGTAGACATTCTCGGAGATTTTTTTTTTTTTTTTTTGCAAAAACTGGTGGCAATTTTCTAAAAATGAACTTATAAAAATGTTTGGTTCTACTTTTAGAATTTACATTTCTTTAAAGTATACTGCAAAGGCCAGTCAGTGGAAATGTTGGGAGAAAGTGACTGTTTTCTTCAATGTTTGGTCACTCAGCTTAATCTATTTTTAAATCAGTTTATCTGCTTTGGTCTTACATGGTTTTTAAAATATTGACTACCTGAAAATTATGTAAATCAGAAAAAGCAGGGAAAAGAAAGCAGAAAGAGAATCATGAATGTAGGAGGAATATAGCAGGGCTTGGTGAAATAATTGGAGCTATCTTTCCACCATGGATCAGACTGGAGGCAGTCACAGCTCTGCTCTGGTGGCAAACTTGCTGTGAGGAGCTCTGGGTACATGCCAAACCCATTACACTTACCCTGTGCAGTGTTGGCTGTGGAGGCAGGTCTGAAGTCAAGTGGGAAGGCCAGTCCCCAGGCTGGAGTCTCGATCGGCACGGGATGTGGCCGAGCACGGGTTCAGCCATAACGTGGCTCTGGCGAGGAGCAGTGACAAGCACCTGAGACTGAATGAGATACATGAGCACTGGCAGGGGAAATGTTTGAATGTGAAGTATTGCTCTTTGAGCCCAGCATGGGTTACATGTGGATGTCTCAGCTTGATTGAGGATAAGAGTTTGGAAATTTGGGCTGTTATATTGTCATTGTATTAGGTTTTTAGTATTTCTTTCAATGAAGCATGATTTTTCCTCCTACCCTCCTGAGATCTTCTTGTAAAGAAGCCCCTTTGTGACAAAGGGTAATTCCTTTGCCTCCTTCTTCAAGACAAAATCTGTTTTTTTGATTTTGGGATGGAAATGTGGCCATTACTGTTTGGTTTATGCTGACATTTTTATTCAGTTCCTGGAGTTAGAGATCAACTCTGATTCAGTCTGTGAATCTCTTTGCTATTATAGACACATCCCTGATTTAGATTTACTGGAAGAGCTAAAGAGACTTCCCCCCCCTCTTCTTTGCAGAGGGTGTACTGTGGGCTCCAGTGTTATATGGTGCAGTTATATGGCTGCACAGTTGCCTGCTAGGTCAGGACTCTGATCAACCCTCTTTGCATATTGCTGTGGCAGTAGATGGCTCTGATTGAATCCATGTGGAAGTAATTCCCTGATAACTTGGGCAGCTTACCTGCTGGGAGGGTGATTTGTGAGTCTAACTGCCTCTGCCCCATCAGCTCTTGACCCTATAAACCCTGCTCACTTATGTGTTCCTGCAGAGCTCAGCAGGTGTCATGAAAGCGATCATGCTTTTGCCAGAACTCAGATTTGGAGCTGGTTAATTGCATTGTGTTTAAATGTTAAAGTTTCATCAGCAGGGTCTTTTTTTCCACCACTAAACAATTGTTCACAAATGTTTCCATTATTCAGCCATCTGTAATGCATGCCTATCAAAGGAAGAGCAGTCCTATTAATAATTACTGTCAGCCGTGTGCAGCGATGCAGTCACTTTGCAGCACTCACTCTTGGTGTAATTCCAGTCAAATGGCCTATTTCAAATGTCAGCTTGATGCTCCTGTTGTAAAGAGGAATGTTTTATTACAGGAAAATAAAATTCACTTGTAATCCAGGTCTATGGTCTGAGGCGATGCTTCAGAATGGCTGGGATTTTCAATTGTGTTTTAGTGTCTGCTAGACTCACTTTTTCTTTCTTTCACTCTTTTTGAGGTCCCTGAATAGGCTGAGGTGGTTTCTCCATTTGTGGGACTGGCCCAGCTCAGCCCAGCCGTATGATTTGAAAGCCACCCAGAAAAAAACAGGGTTTAGCTATTCCTGTGCCACAGGAGCAAATAAGAACAAGCTCCTCATCATCCTGTTAGACAAAGGTGGTGAAAGCATGGGACTTAAATGGCCTTTTAAGGCCTATTCACGATCTCATGGGGAGCTGGCTGCTGGGAGGGCAGGTCCATGGGACCACATGTACACTTGGCGATGTATCTATGCAAGTCCCTAACCTCCAGCAGTGCTCTGTCCTTCCCTGGGATTTTTTTTTTTCCCTTGGTAGCTCTGCTGTCCCATGGGGCGATGGGGGTTTTCCTTTGGAGCTCTCCTCTCCCAGTGTCACAGGGTTATGGGGAGCTGGGGTGCCCCTGGAAGGAGGAGCAAGCACCCTCCAGGATTTCTGCCCTGTGAGATGTTGCCTTTATCCCAACCCGTGAGTTTTCTCACTGTTAATCCTCTGATTCTCTCCCCCATCCCGCTGGGGAGGGAGTGAGAGGGTGTCTGTGGTGCTTAGTTGCTGGCTGGGGTTAAACCAGCAGGTGTGCCTGCTCTCCTGCCCTCCTCAGGTAGCTGGTACCTGACCCTTCTCTGGGCAGTGAAGGAACGGGGCAGGAGCCAAGGAACCCAGAGCAGCCTCCTGGCTGGGGTATGGTGCAGGATTCTGCTGGTGCCATGCCGTCTGGTGGGGAGATCCAGGTTAGGGTTAGGGAGCTGTTCCCAAAAGCCTGGCAGCACTGAACCCAGGAGAAGCTTGTATTTTAGGGGCAGTGATACTCAAATTTTATGCAAGGCTTTGCATTACATTACTGAGCCTTGTGGACCCCTGCAGATAGCTGTTACAAGCTGAGGGATGGAAACCTGCTTGGAGAAGATTAAGCACCATTCTCTGCATGCCGGAGGAGGGCTTTTTGTGAGTTGGGATCAGCTTGTTCAAGTTTCTAAGCCCCTTGTCCTGTGGTTGGGCTCCATGGGTTGCATAATTAATGGCATATTTTGGGTAGCATCTGCTGACACCCGCGCAGTTGGTGCATGCAGACACAAGGACCAACATGTGCTAGCATCCTGTTATTCACAGCACAGATACTTGAATGCTGGAGAGTGCTGCTACAATGACTTTTATTTAGCTCTCTCCTGAATAATGTTTGCTATACAGCTTCACTAGTACTTTTGGTTTTAAGCCTGAATACCAGTAAAACCTATTGCTGTTAAAACTTAGTTATAACCATGTCTGCAAGAACAGTTTATAAAATTTCATGCTTTATTTGAGTGTGTCGTGGTTTAAGCTGAACCCAGGGCATAGTTGAGTAATTCTGAATGTTTCTTGCAGTGAGAAGAGTGTCATTTTTGCATTTGGCATTTCTTTGTGGCTTTCATTTGTTGGTTTATTTGCCTAATAAATACCACAGTTTTATCCAGCAGTACCTCATAATACCCGTTCTGTGGACCAGGTAACAAAATACACCTGTTCTTGGATTTGTTTCCATAGTATATCTTGGTAAAACTCCAGGGCAGGGGGTGTCCAGGCTGCTGTGGAGTGAGCCTGAATGACTTTGACAGACCTTGAAATGCATCTGTATGGATTAGATTACCTTGGAAGTAAGAGGAAATTTATATTTATTGGAAGGTACTGGCCCTTTCTTACTGCTTCTGCTAGCGCTGAGAAAAATGTTAAGGGAAGCACTTTGGAAAGTGTACAATTAATATTACAGGGACAGTCTCAGTGCTGGGAGACCACAAAACTGGCGTGCTGTATAACTTACAGTAAAATCCCACTCCAAGAAGTCACCATTTAAAAATGCTCTTACTTGACACATCTGATTCCTCTGTGCAGAGTGATATCTGCTGACTTCAGTCACAAAAGTAAGTTCTTAACTACTTTTTACTCCCATCAGTCCTGCAGAGCCATCGCAGCTATGGGACTGCTGGCTGGCTATGGGGGACTGACAGCCAAATTACTTTACCCCTGCAGGTGCTCTACTGCAGGCTCACCAAAGCCAGAGGAGTCAAAGGGACAGAGGGTAGTTGAGAGTAGAGTGGGTCTACAGAAGAGGAGAGATTAAAGCAGCCACTTTTAATGTGAGGTTCTAGGCTGCGATAAAAGAGCCCAGATAGGCACGGAAAAAGAGAGCGGAGGGGGGAATGCTTCCAGACTTTGTGTCTCTCCCAGTGCAGTTGCAAGTAGTTTTTTCCTTGATCATTAAATGCTGTAGGGGTGTTACATGGATGAAGAGTTAATGTTAAGTGATGTTAATGCTGGCCTTTTTTTATCCCAGCTTATTTAAAAAGTCTCATCTTTCTGCAGATTTTGATGTCTGTGATGCTTGTTTTAACTCTAATATTCCTGTAGGTTTTCCCATTTTTGAGGCTGAAACGTGTATGTTGTTTATTGCTTTTATTTCTCTCATGAATATCTGTAAAATGTTGACATCAGCATTGTGGTTCTGGGCAATAATGTCAGAGATACTAAAAAATCATAAGCCAGACCTCCTTAAGCCCACTGAGACTTTTCCTTTTCATTGAGAGAACACCTCAGAAAGGATGCTATGAAACAGCTGTGTTGGGCTCCTCTCAGACTGAATTGAAGCACCGCTGCTAACAGAAGAGGAGAAAAAAAGCCCTCCACAGAGAGGGTAATTCATTTATCCCTACCGGCTTCATCTCCACTTTCCTGGCCCTGCTGGAGGCCCCTGGCTAGAGAGGGCTCCCACAACAGAAAGGAAGATGCCCTGGTCAGGTTAATTGTAGCCCAGGACTCAGGGCACCTGGTACAAATCTCTGCCATGACCATCTCACCGTTTCAATGCTTGTCAGATTGCTGAGTCCATAGATACATAGATATATATGTGTGTATGTGTGTATATATATTTATGTATATTTATATGTATACATTTTATTACAAGTTTCTTTGTTTTCAAAACCTCACCCCTCAGTGTCTGAAAATCAGCTGCAGGTGAGGCTGGACTCTGCTCCCAGCAGCAGCAACAGCAACAGCCACCTCTGGGTGCTCAGCAGTCCTGCCTGGAGAGCTCCCAGGCTGCCATGGCACCTGTCCTAAAGGCATGCGCTTCTGGAAGCCAGCTGATAAAAATACTCTCACGCTGAGCTCCCACACAAAGTAATTTGAGGGTACGATGAGCCTTTTATATGTATGAATGGACCCTTAAGGGATGTGTGAATGAAAATTTTTTTGATCTCCTATCTTCAGAACACTTCATGTTGTTGCCTCTGTCTCTTCACTCAAATGCTGCCATTTTTTAATTCACCTGCCACATGCATGGCATATTATAGAATCATAGAATAGTTAGGGTTGGAAAGGACCTTAAGATCATCCAGTTCCAACACCCCTGCCAGGGGCAGGGACACCTCCCACTAAACCATGCCACTCAAGGCTATGTCCAATCCAGCCTTGAACACTGCCAGCGATGGAGCATTCACAGCTTCCCTGGGCAACCCATTCCAGTGCCTCACCACCCTTACAGTAAAGAATTTCTTCCTCATATCCAATCTAAACTTCCCCTGTTTAAGTTTGAACCCGTTACCCCTTGTCTTCTCACTACAGTTCCTCATGAAGAGTCCATCCCCAGCATCCCTGTAGGTCCCCTTCAGATACTGGAAGGATGCTATGAGGTCTCCACTCAGCCTTCTCTTCTCCAGGCTGAACAGCCCAAACTTTCTCATCCTGTCTTCATACAGGAGGTGCTCCAGTCCCCTGATCATCCTCATGGCCTCCTCTGGACTTGTTCCAACAGTTCCATGTCCTTTAAAATAAACAAAAAAAGTGTGAGGACTGGTATTCCAGAACGGATTAGAGATGGGGAGGGAGAGGTCGAGGAAGGAGCTGTTATGAAAGGCACATGTATGTGTTTGATGTCTTCATAGCAGGTCACACAGTACTCATTTTTTCACATAGTGCTCCAGGTGTTGGAGACAACTGCAAATGTAACATGTTGTTGTAGAGAAAGTATGGTCAAGCCACACTCTGAAAACAAAATGCAAGTAAAAGAAGAAATTCTAATAGGTATTACTTAGAAAATGAGCCAATACCAAATTCAGGATTGCACAGACCACCACTTGCTTATTTTTCTTACTCTTTGGTTTTGGTTGTTTTGTTCGGGTTTTGTTTGTTTATTTCTTTGTTTTTAATTCTTCCATGAAGGGGAGCTTAGGAAGGGCTGTAATTTCTCCGAGGTTCAGCACTAAAATGATACTTTGATCTTACACATGATTCCAGGCAGAAATGGGCATCTGTATAAAGGGGGCTTGGAAACACTGAAATCTCTCAGATGACTTTGCCTGGATATAAGATAACGCTATGTCCTGCCGCATGTACAAGCTGCAAAGCTGTAAGGCTCCCTTGTGTCTCAGTGTAATTTGCAACTTATTTTTCAGTAGATCTGGGAAAAGATCATCATGTTTCAGGAGGGTCCTCTTGATGAGCTGGAGGGAGTGGGACTGACCCTGAGCTGTGACCTTTTTAATGTAGATGATGAATTAGGATATGCACCAAAAATAGCCAGTTATAAATGACTGCTATTGTCCTCACTGGGTATTTTGTTATAAATAAGCTATTCTACAAAATAGAGTGTTGCAGGGATTCTCTTTGTATGGTAAGGTGGGTAAACTTGATAGTATTGAGGAGAAACTGCACGAAGCTTTATGGAAATACTTCTGGTTTGGCACTATGCAGAGCAATAGTGTTATGAGCATGGGAACTAATGAAGCTTGACTCCCTATGGGCATGCCTCTCATGGCTGACAGACTTCTAAATTGAATTTTACCCTAAAGCAGCCGTATGAGGTCACCTCGTTCAGGTAGCAGAGAGTCTGCACATTCAGACTGTGAGGACAGATGTTCAGACGGAGAGATGCCCATCTGGGAGCAAAACTGGAGCCACACAGCAGGTTTTCTTGTGCTCAATAAGGCACAAATTGTGGCTGAAGCTGTCTGCAGTATTAGGGCATCCCTCACTGGGAAGGCCATTTCCTCCGTGGACTCCCCACTTGAGTCTGCCCCTCAGGGGACGTGAGTTGTGGTGCTCTCGTATTTCCAGAGCATTCTAAGGAACAGAGTATCATTGGAACTTTGACCTGTCATGATGCACCAACCTTTGGGATCAAAAATCTTCATAATAGGACAGTGGATTCATGTGCTAAAAGTTGGCAAAAAGCCCAGGGACATTTATGGGTTTGTCGCTGCTTTGTGCCTTTCGGGCATCCTGCGATTCTCTTTCTCTCCCTCCCTTCCTCCCTTCTTCCCTCCCTCCCTTCCTCCTTCCCCTCCCTCTCCCCCTCACTTCCACCATCCTTCCCTTTCCCCTTTCTCTGGGGCTTGTTGCTAGAAGGCAGCACTAGTAACAAAAGCCTCAAAGCTCTGCAGTGAAGTATTTAGCAGAGGGGAGCGCCATGAAGATGGTAACCTTTGAAATCATAAGCACTATTGTCTCCCGTCACATGCTGTAATTACTCTTAGCTGGTGAGTGCAACCTGTGGTGGCATGGGGATGCTCAAGAGGCCACCAGGCTGTTATCAGAAACAATGCGTGGGATCGTACACTGGGCACTGGGTAGCCTGTGGCCCAAAAGGCAACATATGCCACACTTGCCCTATTGGAAAGCTGTGAGAGCAAGAAAGTGCTGGGGAGTGTGCTGTGCTCAAGCCACTTCAGAAGGCGGTGCAGTAACATTTGATATCTGCAAAATTCCATGTTTTGGAAGCTTTTTCTGGCCATTCAGGTCTCTGCTTTTGCCATGGCCATTAGAGAGAAATAGCGTCACTGAAGGCGGCTGAAACATGCTTCAGGAACAGGAAGATGATTTAAAGGGGGAGTGGGGACCTTAACTCAAGAACTCTTTGCTCCTGTCACCTTGCGACACTGCCTTTAAGTTATTTTTATGTCATCCTTGAATACTTGATTATTCACAGTAGTGTTCAGTTTAATGTAGGGTGACCAGGTGCCCCAGCATGACTAAAACTGTCTTTATCCTTAATTAAATGTTCTCTATGAGTCTGTTTTGTCTTGCTGGTTTCTGAAGTCCCAGGAGTTCAAGACAGCTTTCGCTTTCCTGTTATTAGCAAACATTATTTCATACCTGGCTTTACAGTTTTTATTATACAGTCAGCTGCAGAGTTAAAATTGCATTATAAGGCTCCCTTGAATACTCTGCTTCTCAATATACACTACCTTCTGCAGCACGGTGTTTCTAAAGCTTGTGCTATTACACAGTGATAATGCACAATTTTATATTTTACTATCATCTACTGTAAAAATAAGGCAGTAAAAGTTTGTAATTTACAAGGCTATAGATGGCATCTGCAGATCTTATGGATTTAAAGATGTATTGGTTCAGTTTCACATATATATCAGTATGAGACAGAATCTATTACATTCTGCATATATTCAGCATATTGCTTCTATTTACACTCTATGCTGTCATGTCTTTGAGGGAGACCATAAAAAAAAGAAGGCAAAAATAGGAGTATGGACTCTGTTAACTACAGCAGATGTTTTCTAAGTATGCCAAGTCACAGGGGCTTGATAGACCTGAAATGGCAGCAGAAAGGGTCCAAAATCTTGAAAACACATATGGATGTGCTTTAAATTTATGCATTGGAATAGTTGTCATTATTTTAATGGAAATGTTTATGGATGTAATGCTAAGTATGTGCATGAGAGTTTGCAGGACTGGATGATAAAGAATAGCTTATCTTAGGGCTAGAAATTAATTGCATATATATATGGGCAGCCATGAGTTGGTCTGTGAACTACTTGCAAGATCATTCAGGCAGTCTTGCAAGATAAAGTGCGTGATCAGAAGAGCAGGCTACCCTTAAAACCTCACTTTTACCAGTTGGAGAAGAGCAGAAAGTGTGCAGAAAATAAAATACGACTGTGGCTGTGACTGTATGTAGTTGTTCTGTTGTCTAGACTCAGTTGTGCCACTGAAGAAGGTTATTACTCTTGTACAGTTAGCCAAGATTACTTGTTTGCATGGTTTGTATTGAGCCAGCTGGTGTAGCCACAGTGAACAGAGAGGACCTGGACTGTTCTCCCCAGTGGGTTCTGCTGAAGCTGGACTTTGGCAACAGTGTCAGCCCCAGGCCAATGATGTGTGAGGGGAGAGCACTGCTGGAGGATGAGGGCTGCCCCTGCTTATCCTGGGGCTGCACCCACCATAAAAATAGCTGAGAAGGTGCATCATTTGCTCAGGGAGTGATGTTTTGAGAAAGGTAGTCTCACAGGCAGCCACTCAGCAATAGCTTATGGTGGATTACATGGTCTTCATCTCATGGAAAAGGACTTACTGTGAAGGAGCAAGGGAAATGTCCTGTGGTGTAGCTACCACAGTGCCTAGCTGCTGAATCCCAAGCAGAAAAGCAGCCTTTTGAGGATAATAGTATATAATAAGTGTAACTGTGAGCTTCCACACCCAAGAATATTATTTCTGAGAAGGTGAATATTTTTAATATGTCTTTAATCATGGAAGCAAGAACAAAGAAAGCTGTTGAGAGACACACCTAACCATTGCGTGTGCGAAAGATTGACCACATCATTTGTTCAGATCAATTTTACTATAGATACATTGTAATTAAAAAAAACCAAACAACAAAACCAACCAACCACCAAAAAGAACCCCAACTCCCCCCCCCCCCCCCCAATTAGTACAACAAAATCCTGTCCTTTTGTTTTAAAATGGAGAAGATGCTTCCAGAAGGGTGAATCTTGGTATTCAACAGTAAAACAGTGCTGTACTGCTGGGAGAATGTTTAGAGAAAGAGGCAGGGAAGTCGTGGGGTGTAAAATCAATGAAGGATTGTGATTTCACTCAGATTGTTTTGCACTCAGTCCTAAGTGCACATTTCCAGCCTGAAAAAAAGGTCTGATATCTAAACAGCAAAGGCTGGGGAGTATTATTGATTTTCAGATGTTCTTAGAAGAAATACTTTTTCCAAATACCTATGTTAGTTCAAATAAAAATATTCTGGACAGAGTAAATGATGTACTCATTTGATTAAAAAGGCATCAAATTTTCATATTCCGGTTTTAGAAATTGCCATATTTGCACTAGTAAGTATCCCTGTATACCAGGACAGTGTAATTGATTGGGCACATGTTCATCTAAGCTAGAGTAGTGCATTTCAAACCTATTTATTTTCCTGCAAAACAACTAAGTAACTGCAGTGTAAGATTTTTTTCTCTCTCCTGTGCTCTCCCAGGCTGTGGGACAGGATGCTGTTCAAACAATAGACCCATTCATTTAACTGAGTAGGTGCTTGCAACTAAATATGTCATAGTTATCATGAGTCTCAGTACCATCAACAGGGTGTCATTATCGCATTTAACTTAATTAGTATGGAAGCTCTCTTAAAAGAATGCATCATAGAGAGGGATGTTGTAAATGTGTTCTTGACTTCTAGTAAATAAACCAATAGGCTAATGCACAGCGAGGAATTTATAAAACAACTGCTGGAGTGGAAGGCAGGCGAAGTAAGGCACACATTCATGCTTAAGGCAAGGAGCTAGCAGGAGAGTGGCAGAGACAAGCTCACCTAGCAGCTGCTTATCATGAATCTATTATGGCACAGCATTATCTTTTCAGGTGTGCTCCTGAGGAGACACCTAGCTTCAGGAGGATGTGTGGGACGGGTGGTCATGTGTGCAGCTGTGAAATTCAGGTGCCTTTGTCCTATTGCACATCCCAGTGCGGGAAGGCAGTAGACATTTCTGGATTGCTGCAGTGCATGCAAAGAAGTTACAAAAACTCAGCAAGAGTGAACGCTGCAAGTAATTGAACAGCTACTCTACCACTATGGAAAACGTAAAAGGATCTATTTCAACATATTGGCCTCCCTGGTCGACCAATATAGTCTCCTCTGTCTTCTGCTCCGCTCCTGAGATCAAGTCTCAGAGCTCCGTGAGGAGTTACTGCTGCACAGCACCCACATCTGCTTGTGACATACTTTGGATGGGTTTTATTCAATTGCAAATATATACAGATGAACTGTCTAATGAGCAATTAAAAAGATAGCCCAAGACTAGGAGTTAATTGTATCACTTACCCAGCTGAACAGGAATGCATCCCCTTTCACCTAATATCCTCTTATCTCACTCAGAGACAATAGGAGAGTTTTTCCTGTGTTTTTCAAAATGCCACATCTGAACGTCAGCCACATCCACACCAAGCTAGGCACAGTCACTCATCACGCTAAAACATCCTGAAGCAGCTCCCTTTTTGAGATTGCTTTTCAAACGAGGGAAAGGTACTATGGTCATGATCTGGGTGAATAAGAATTTGTGCAGCTGTTTGGCCTTTACTCCATAATTTATTGATCAGGTTTCACAGTGATGTTGGTGTATTTAACTTCCTGCAACTTGCAAGGCAAGGAGTAGATGGAAAGGCTTGGTCTGAGCTCAACCCTAATTAGACTCAAGGGAGTGAACAGACCGGGGGAAGAAGCAGGAAGAAAGATTACAGGTGTCACAAATATGGGAAAACCTTCGATTAGGATTTGTATGAGAATGGGTTTGTAGGAATTGTGGCTTTGTTCATTTGGCAGCTCAAATAGCTAGACTGTCTTCTGTTATTCGGGTGCTTATAGTTCACCTGAGTACCAGTTTTTCCAGCTTTTCCTTATAATAGTCTGGTCCAGAATTGTTTGGGTTTTTTTTGTCAGAGATCAGTTATTCTTTCTTAATCATGAAAAGCTTAAAGAAACAGAGCCACGATAAAAGTATGTGATCTGATATCTCTGACAATGAAAGGTAATGAAATGAAAAATTTCCCTGTGGGTTTCCTCAGCTGTGGGCCTCCCTCAAATTTGCTCTTCCCACATTTTGCTGAATATTAATAATTAAACATCTTCCAAAGTGGCCTTTAAATCACTTCAAAAGAATACAAGGATTGCAGTCTACCTTTCTGCCAACAGAGGCAGTTCTGTAATGTGTATTTGATTGTGAAGCTCAAATTAAGTCCAGCAGGACTCCTGTGGGCAGCTACTGCTGCTGGCTCCTCTTGGTGGGATCCACCCCTCAGTGCTCCCTTTGGCTGCACACCTGGGCACCTGCATCAGTGGTGTGGACAGATTACAGATGTGCCTTGAGAGGAGGCAGTAACTCCAGGACTGACAATTCTGGCTGTTAGCTGGAAGATGTTTCTGAAGGAGGTGAGCTCAAAGACAACTGAAGCTGGAGGAAAAGTAATTAAAATTAGTCTGGATCCGTTAAATATTATTATTGGTTTTAGTGTATTTCACATCTTCCAGGTGGCAGAAGATAACCTTTCAGCTTTCACAGCAGTGGGAGGTCCAGGAATCACTAGATTTAACAGCAAAGCTATAAGCAAGCACTGGGCACAGTTCAAGTCTGATTGACTGTAATGGACAATATGTCAGAACACTTCTGCTTGAGATTGTAGGAAGCTGGAAGAAAATTTGGGGACATTAGGTCAAACTATTGCTAGAATGAAAGTCCAAGAAGAAGTAGAAGGAGCATCAGAAACACTTGGAATTAATTGTTTTAAACTTCTAAAACAGATGGGGAAATGCATCAGTAGTTGTTGATCTGTGACCTATGATAGTGAAGTTTCTCTTTATCATTTTTATCAGGAGTAAAAAGAGGGAACATTTTTACTTTGTCATCCTTATAGCTGGCTAAACTCGCAGCTCCCGATACAATTCTTTTTTACTGTTGTGTTTCACAGATCACATGTTCATGGAAAGCAAACTCTCAATTGAGCAAAAGAACAGCTCCATGGGTAAACTGAACTGGAACCTTTGCCACAGGTAAAGTAGGTACAGCTGAAGTATTTGAGATAGGAAGCCCCTGATGAGACACAGGAGGACTACAGAAGAATTACAAATATCTGGGGAACTTAATCAGTTTCTGAAAGAGTCTGCAGCTCAGATGTCTTCACTACAGGTAAATGGCAGTGCTTCTGTGAGATCAGTATGGGTTTGCTTTATTGAGACTGATCCTGAATTCTTAATCCTAAATTATTTGCCCAAAGCTCTCATGTCCATTGAAATCAGGGGGAGATAGGTTAAACCAACTTGAAAAAGAAGGTGCATGCTGTTTCTGATGTGAAAATCAATGATGTTATTTTGAACACAATGTGAGCAAGCCTCAGTGTTTGTTTTTTTCTGATTAAATTTAATGCCTCAGGAGTCATGGATGAACATGCAGTCAGAATGCCAGGAGAATAAATAGCGTATGGTTTTTAAGCTTGTACCAAAATGTGCTACCGGAACTTGATTTGGTGGAGGCATTTTGTCCATTGTATAGTGCTATATTGCAAGCCATGGCATCTACAGGTGCTAAATTAGCCATAGTAGGCCACCTCCTTGTGTTTTAATTTCAGAAGAAGCATGTTGAATGCAGTTGGGAGAAACTGTTTCAAAACTCTGTAAAAGAGGGCCACAGAATTTGAAGAAATTATCTTCCCCTATTCCTGTTGAGATCTGTAGGTGTGCTGAATTTCTGGCAGATCTCAGTTAAACTGCTGCTGGTTTTTGCTGCTCTGAGAATGAGAACCAGCCTGTGTGTTAGCTCTCAGTCACTCCTGCAGGCAAACCATTGGCTGGGTAGCAACTCTCCGTATGTGTGGTGTAAACTGAGATTAGACTGTAAGGGTGGGTCTTGTCAGCAGATTCTTGACCCTGTGGTACCCCCTTGTGGAAAGTGTCCATTTCTTGTCTTTGTACCTGACTGTTGATACAAATTTAAGCCTTATTAAATGAGCATCAGTGTTTTCCAGCTCTGTTGCCACTGTATCTCTGACACACTGCTAGGCAGCTCCCTATGCTTAGAGCAGCAAATAACTGCTGAGGGTTGCAATTTGGCAAGTGTTTAATGCTGACTTTTCTCTTTATTTCTGCAAAACCTGAGGGCTCCTCCGGCTCTTCTTACTATTCCAAAAAGTATGTCTTGCTAGGCCAGGTGGATTAAGCTGGCATGCATCTGGACGAGACTGCATGAAAGCAATTTTTCTCTTCTCATTACCTGAACTCATTCATTCACAGCTTGGTACTGAGACTGCTGTTCTGAATACACATTACTGTGGTCATCTTCTCCTCAGCCCTCTGAGATAGGGAGGGAAGAGGTTTAGATTTACGATTCAGCATTAAATTTACCAGCTCACTAACTGAGATAAAATTCAAGGGAGAATAAATGGCTAAACCAGCACCACACATAGAGACAAAGAAAAGAAACAAATAAACCCTTCATTTGGGGAAAGAATTAACAGCAATTTTTGCTTTCCACCATGCAGAGCTCTATGTGTCCTTCTTTTCACTGGCAAAGGAAAAAATGTCTTTTGTCTCCACAGCCTAATAGGAAGGGTTCTTCAGATATGTTTACATTGAAGTGGGCAATTGTTGCACTGGTTAGTTTTATGGGAACAGCAAGCGAAGTACTACATTGACCAAAATTATGCAAACTGTATGTGACATCCACAGCTTCATTGCCAGTTGAAGAAATAAAATATCTAAGTAAAATCCACAGATGTCAAACCACTTAATAATAAATCAGGGCCTTGCACTTGTTGGGGGTGGGCTCCTTCTGAAACTGTGATCAATTTCAATAAGTAATTCAATCAAGGATACATACATGTGGTAAGGGAAAATGTATTAGAAAATTAATTCATTGTGGTGAAGTAATCTTCCTTATGAAAAGAAAAACGAAAATGAGCATGATAATATTCCTTATGCGTGTACTATGTATGCTGTATTTATTTATGGGCTTTTAGAAAGAAAATGCACATATATTATGGAGAAAAGTATACATGGCACCGGTGAGCAGTGGCTGGTCACCCAGAATCACTGAGAGGCTCATTCGTCCAGGCAAAAATATACAGTAGGCTTCTTAATATGCCTTCTGACTTGCAGAACCTGCTCAACAGCTGAAAGTTTTGTAATAGGAAGCTCCAAACAGAGCTCTTCCAGCAAGAGCCCTGGGGGTAACTTCCAGGCTCTCTAGTCTGATGACTGTCTCTGGTACAGAGGAGAGCTCACATGAAAATGTTTGAGAGATTTATAGTGCTCTGTCTGCATCCTGAGATGAATAGAGAGCTAATGAAGATTTTGAGGGACTAATATAGTGTTCTTTCCACAGCTTCTACCTCCCGGAGAGGTGTGCGCTGCGCCTGCCTCAGCCTCAGAGCTGCCTGTGAGCGTTGCTGCGTGTGAGCTGTACTACAGCACTAGTCCTGGTGGCGCTGTGTGAATAGCTACCTACCATTGTGCAGAGCGCTGCTAAACGTAACCAGGTTGCCTCTGGCCAGCCATCCTAATGCTGTGCTAAATAAATGAGGTGATAAGAGTAGGCAAGGATACCGATGGAGGCGCTTCTAATCAACTCAGTACATAGCCGAATACGTAATAAAAAGTGATCTTGGTGCAAGGTTTCTTTTCTGCCGTTTCCCTTTGTTCCTCCAGCAGAAACCTTGGAGAAACAGTAGCCGTTTCTATACAGTGAAAAAGTACTTGCTTTAGCTAAAAGACCTTTGCAGATAGTTTGTGTTTGTTTTTTGAGGGAGAAAAAAGCATTCCCTGCTGGGAATGAATAACACTGGCCACTGCAGGAACATATGGACACGTCTTACGGCTATATTTGTTATAAACTTTTATGAAATGATAAATGTCTTCACTGAATAATGCCTTGCCCAACAAGATTAGCTGGTCAGCTCTGTAGGAGACTAATATGTAGTTAAGTTTAGTAGTAAATGCATTTCAAGCATACAAGAGCAACAATCACTCATATTATGGAACTACTGTAAATTAATTCTCTAGTCTGTAGTTATAGAGTTCCTTGAAGCAAGGAATTATAGTGACCCACAGTAGGTCAAGATGTAATTTTTAGACCCTGCTGTGAAATTTAGCAGGGACTTGTCTTACAAAACATTGTTGTATTCCATGCTTTTACAATAGTGTTCAGGTGTGTTGAAAACGCATAATACAGTAGAGTATGTAGAACATTTGTGAAAGCCTTGATTCAAAGCTGAAATATTTGTATCTTTCAGTTTGTCCTTGAATTGTCTTCTGTGCAAAATTGTTTGCCACTGAATTTTATTCAAAGACAGTAAGAAAGGACTGTTTCTTGTCTGACTTGAGCTTCAAATTTAACCTTACTGGAAAGCAGGTTAAGAAGGTTATGGTACTGAATGTTTCCTAGTTGTTACCATGCTCTAAATCAGAAGGTATTATCACTTAGTAGCAGAGGAAAGAGACATCTTTTGATGTATTGCAGTGGGGTCGGCTGGTAGATAGTTATGGTTCTGACTGATAGCTGTGGAGGTCTGGTGTTTTTGCTAGTATGTGCTGGGAAGAAACTTTTCTTGTCACATGCCTACAAAAGTGCTGATTAACCTAACTGCGTTAAGCAAGAAGTAGAAATGTCCATAATGCAGAGAAGTGGTTGAGAAGAGCTTGTTAATACTGCTGAGCTACAAGAGGGCTGGTGAAGAGGAGCCAATGGAGGAGCTTCAGCAATAAGTCACCACCGGAACTCACCAAGTCAGGAGAGAAAAACTGGCTGGGCATCATGCCTGGTACTGTTGGACACAAGGACAACAGTACACACCCCACAACGGTACCCACTGCATGCTGGGGCAGTGCTGGCTCTCAGGAAATGCAAACCTTGTGCTGTGAGGCAAGCAAAAGTTTACTGGTGCAGTTGATGTGATTGTAGTCTTACTGGTTTAGGATGGGATTTGGTGCCACCTTGGTGGATGCTGTGAAAGACTGATCTGAAATCAAACTCCACTGTCCGTTGCCTCAAAGATAGGTCTGAGAAGCTGAGATGGAAGTCCACCTATCGTTTGTCTCAGAGATGGGTGGGAGGAGTTGAGATGAGACTCCAATATCCATTGCCTGGGAGAAGGGTATGAAGAGTTGAACTGGGACTCCACCATCCATTAGGACTCCTCTGTCCATTTCCTTGAGGATTGGTGTGAGGAATTGCTACCTATTATCCCAAGAATTGCTGCAGACACTTGTGCGTGTGCAGGCATGTGCAGTTGAAGAGCTGCCTGCAAGACCAGGGAAACTGGTCCACCAGGAACATGTAATATGTGACATGAAGAACTGAGGTACTCCCCTCTTACAAAGGTAATCACCAAGAGGAACATCCCCAGGGAGCCATTGCCATAAGGAGGAGTCTGGAAGGACCCCTCTGTGAGGACACTGTCCTCCGACCACTACGGACCCTGAGGTTTACAGAATCACAGAATGGTTTGGGTGGGAAAGGACCTTAGGATCATCAAGTTCCAACCCCCTGCCATGGCCAGGGACACCTCAACCTAAACCATGTTGCCCAAGGCTCTGTCCAGCCTGGCCTTGAACACTGCCAGGGATGGAGCATTCACCACTGCTCTGGGCTGCCTGTTCCAGTGCTTCACCACCCGCACAGTAAAGAACTTCTTCCTAATATCCAACCTGAACTTCCCCCCAGTGTGAAGCATACAGACTGTGGCCCAGTTACGCTGTCTGAACGCTAATGCCAAAACAAAGTGGGGTTTTTTGAATCAGAGCTATGGCCCAGACTGTCACACAGCTGCCAACAGCATCCATCCACTGTGTGAGAAACTGGAGTGCTATGGAGCAGAGGTACAGCTAAGGGAAATACCTGGCAAAGAAAACCCCTATGACGTCACATTTTAAAGCTTACAATTATGCTCTAATAAACCATCTGCAAGAATGCAGCACTGCAAGTGTTCTTCCCTCACCTGCTAATTCTACTTCCTCTAGTAGGCAGGATGCAGAATCTAAACAAGCTCATCCTTGGGATTCTGCAGTAGCTGCATTTTCAACTGCATTTGCATAGCTGTCTCACTAAGTGAACCTGTTACAGGTCTCATTGTCACCACTGCAACTAACTATACAGTGGGGAAAGCACAACCTGTTCCTTTTCTAGCCTCATTCTTCAATTCAGACACACAGTGAGTTGTGTCTATTTGTTGAATAACGTGGCATTCACCCTCCATGAGACATTGCCATGAGGGCAACTCCACAAGACTCACTCAACAGGGTATTTTCAAGGGGACTCCAGAAGGACGCCTCCATGAGGACACTGACCTCTGAAGGACTCTTGGGGGACACTCTGCTCTGATATCGACTATGAACCCTGAAGAAATCCCATCACCAATGATGATGACAACAGATCCTCAGGACCTGCTGGATCCGCAGTGGTGACTAGCTCTCTCTCTCTGCACCCCAAACCCTTGCTTCATTTTCTACCTTTTTTTCCAATCTGTCCTATAGCTATCTCCTTTATTACAGTATTTTCCTTTTTATAACTGTCTTTTCATAATAAACCAGCTGATCGATTACAGTACTTGAACTCGTTTGTGTCTTAATTTCACTCTTGAGATCACAAACTGAAACAGGGTCCGGCACTGGGGTTTTCTCCAATCAGACCCTGATGGATGCACCACCCTTTAAGTGGAAGGTGTGGTGCTGAGGGAGTGCAGGTAATGCATGGAGCTAGCAGCAGGCACTGGCCCATGCTGCAGGCGAGGCTGGGAGCTGCGCCTCTTTGCTCAGTGGCGTGGGACTCTCTGCAGGGAAGCTGAGGCACCCAGCCAACCATCCCTGCTGAAGGCTTTCTTAGCCTTGGCAATGCTGTGCCTCACTGTGGTGGGATGAAGACTTGGGTGATGGGTTTGGTTTTGTGTTTTCACTCATATTCCATTCCTCCTGTCATTTTCTAAACACAGAATTGGGCTGTTCCTCTCTGCCTCTTCTTGGACAACTTGTTCCCTAGAGGAGATAGGCACCTGTGTTTCAGGTATGTCAGCTGCACTTTAACATGTCTTTTACCTGGGCAGGGGAGGGGTGATGGCATCTCACAGAACAGTGGTGCTTGGTCCTGGCTTCTTAGAGTCTTCACTTGACATGGGCCCTCTTGTTAGCAACTTGCTTTTCTCTCCTTTGCGGCCATAACAAAAGAAGAGAGGATGGCAATTTAGTGCTGACAGTTGTCTTGACTCCTGCTATGTCTTTGATGCCATGCAGGAGAAAATGGAGACCTGACTGTCCTTGGTAGCCTGAGATACAGGTGATCTCTGCCCTCTTTGGAACTAGCAGCAGCCTGGAACGGTGTTGATCAAGGATCAATTTGCTCGTGGGACTTTTTTCTATCCTCTGAAGCATACTTGCTTGGAGGATATACCTGAACAAACCATTTGTCTTTCCCTGAAGGATGTCTCTCATCTCACCACAGGTTTCATTCCCCTTTTCAGCAGCCAGCAGGAGTTCTTGTAGGAAGAACAAGGGAATGTGGCTTGTGTCCCACAAAGGATCTTGCACTGAGTGGGAGCTCAGTCTACCAGCAAGGTGCTATTGTACTTGACACAATGACACTTTGTATCTGAAAATATTCACCAGAAAAATGGTCCAGCAGAAAGCATATTAACCCCAACAGGTCACTGTGCTCTCTCTGACTTAGGTATTGCACTCACCGGCTTTGCAAGTAACTCTATTCCCTACCACCTTAAGGAAAGTAACTTTCCTTAAAAACCTGTAAAAAGCAGAAAGCAATCAAAGCACCCACTTTTCACTATAAAGTCATCAAAAATATCCTCTTTAATGCTGCCTCTGCTCTTATGAGCTTGACAGTAACTTTTCTGTTCTGCACAACTTTGTTGTATTTCCATGAGGCTATCAGCCCTCACCCCCTGCTATCAATGTGTTTTACTGCAGAGCACAAAGCAATGTGGAAGCTTTTGGTTTTGTATCAACAGCACTGTTGCTGTAAACTGAAGCTGTGAACTAACAGGATTTAGTTGACTAGTGCTGGGTTTTCACAGCAGACCCCCTGGGGTACACCAGGTCTGCTCCTGATGGCAGCCTTTTGTGCCGTTGATTTTAAGTGTAAGACAGTGGCACATAATGCAGGATACTGGAACAGCATTGACAGAGTTAATTTGCTCTCTGTTTGGTCTTGATCTCTTGTGAGAGAAAGGTAAAATCATCAGGAAGCCATGGTTGCATATGCAAGGATAGGAGGTGATCTGTACTGTTTGAGCCAGCAGTATCTCAGGAGGCTTTCAAATAAACCTACGGGCTTCAGGTTGCAAATAGGAAGTTCTAGGCTGATAAAATCACTTGATACATTAAATTTCAATCAGAAAGGTAAATCTTGACTCTTGTCTGTACTTGTACAAGTCTAGAATACCTCCTGTGGCTGAGAAGGATTTAACCTTGTGCTGCAATTCAGGCTGAAAACTGATTATGAGCCTCTCTACTTCAGGGAAGAAATGAGAGTAGGGCAAAACTGCTGTTTTGGAGTACTGGGGGGGATGCAAAGTGACAGAATCAATGTCTGTAGAAGTTTCCAGACTAATTTTTTATGACTTTGTTACTGGATACTGTGGTACCAGGTTTTATGTGCTGTATGACCACCCTGTAGCATTTTGGCAGTGGTTTGCCTGCTGCCCTTGCTCTGTCAGTGCCAAGAGGGGTTTTGTGCATCTGTTCTTGCTCCATGTGGCCTGAAGTCTCCGCCATGGTCTCCATCCCGTCTTCTCTGCTCTGTGTCAGCTGAGAAGCCCGTGTGTTTTCTGCTGGTTACTATGTGCTGCTTCCCATCTCCCTCTGGAGCCTTGACCTGGGATGTGGCTTCTCCCCATGTTTTGAGCAGGTTGTGTCTGCCTCCTCTGGCAGCTGCAATAGCACAGCAGACAAGGCCACTGGCAGCACAGACCTCCTAGTGCATTATGAGAGGAAGGCAAGTGAGAAGTAAAGCAGGTAGGAGAGGATGAATAAAGAAAATAGTCACCCTGAGACAAATGTGATATGATGGACAAGATTAACTTGCATAAAAAGAGTGAATAAGGTAATAGAAGCAGGAACCAAGCCAGATGTTTTTAATGTGGTGAACAAACCCATTACTCAGTCTAAAATGTTGTTTATGTAGCATTTTGCGCCGTGCACAGTATGCAAGGTCTGTAAATCTGATCTATAGAGAAAATCTGTGGGTCAGGATAAGCAGAGAACACAGCATCAAACAGAAAAAAGCAACTGCCAGTAAAATCAGTGATTAAGACATATTGAAACAAACACACGAACTACTTTGAAATGCTTGCACAGTGTACCTCTTTTTGAGGCATTCAGTTATAAAACACAATGTTTCCTTATCAAAGCCTTATAGCTGAGCTGCTGTGATAATGTGGATTGCTTGTTATTGTCTGTTTCTTGAGCTCGCTTCTTCTTGTTAGTTACAAAGGACCCTGAGTTAGAGGATAATTAAATGAAAGGACCATTTGAAGGAATTATCTGGATAATTAGTTGTGATAAATACAATTTTGCTTTAGAGCACTGAAATAATAGAAGTCACTGAATTGAGACCAGAAATCATATGGGATTCTTTTCGTCTGAACATATTTATTATCTGTTTTAATTAGCCAACTAAGTAATAAATGTAATGTAAAGTACTTGTCTAGGGTTTCTTTTTGTTAAATGACTTAATTTCTGAAAGTCCATTATGCAGCACCTTATATATGCATCTTTTTATGGCTACATCAGTGGCAGGGTTTTACAAAAGGACAGCAAAGTGAATTATAGAGAAGTATTAACATTTTGAACTAAGGTGGATTTTTTTGGTCTGTGGAGTTCTGGATTTGAAAGGTTTTGTGTATATTTCACATGCTTTTAGTGGCTGGAGACTTTAGACTATTAAAGCGCACCAAAGCTACTACAAACAACATTAATTCTGTGATTGAAACTCAGCAAAGCAAGAGAAGTCTGAGGCTGAAATGCTCTGCTTAACTTTCTCTCCCATGTCTATTCCTGGATGCTTGTGCAGGTGGTGAGAATACAAGCTGCTCTGCGGCACCAGAAAGTTTCACAACAGGAATTTCTTACCAAGAATAACCACAGAGGCAGATCAATATTGTTTTTTCTGACTGGAATTTTACAAGGTTTATATTTCCTTCAGATCTCAGCGTATAGTTTTTAGGGGCTGAAAAGCAAACAAAAAAACCCCTCTTGCAGTAAAATATCCGAATCTACAGAATTCTGTTTGCACCTGGAAATCAGTCCTACGAAACTTGCTGTTTCTAGCTACATTCTGCGTATATCAAACATGTGTTCTTTGTTACTGTTGGAGAGAGTTTTTGGAGGCACTGGAGAAATCACCTCATCATTTATCTACATTTTAGTGTGGGCATCCATGAGTAAAAATGTCTGTGCCACCATCAGTATGTTTGCTTATAGAAGAAACCTCTCTAGAGTTGTAAGACACTTTATTAATGTAACATTCATCCTTACTCACTTATGATGTTATCCTGATTGTTGGAAAATTTGACCTGCAAAAGCCAAAGACCCTAGTTATTCTTTAAAGGGCTTTTAAACTCGAGCCTGTCATTGTACTAACATAGCTCTATTTTTCTTTACATACTGAAGGCACCACCTTCCTGACTGGTAGGGACATGAGTAATTGACTCTGTGTGATCCCCCCTATTATAGACATCCTCAGGTCTCCAGAATCCTGCCTCAGTCCCCTAAGTAAAAAGTTTCCCTTCCTTGTATACTGGCTGTAACACACTGGAGAATAATTGTTTGATAGCTTAATTTCCTTTTCTGTTTTATGATAGCGTTTAAAGGAAACAACACACTGTTGACAAGTGCTATAGCATTAAAGCTCCTTTAAATCCAGGGTCCTACTACTGGCCTGTTGAGATTTATTTATTTATTTATTTAACCATATGAGTGGCAGTAAAGAAACCATACTGAATAAATATTAGGACTCTCATCAAATGTGGACTGAAATTTAATTATAAGCCACAAATTCAGATGAAACTTTCTGATACTTTGGGATCTTCTACCATGCCAGAAGGATGTCTCAAACATCCCTCAGCTAATTTCAGCAGAGAGCTGTGTGTTTGCTGACTCCTATCTGAAACTGAGCAAATCCTGGCTGAATGCAATGTTGGGCTCACCCCACTGTCAAGGGCCCACGCAACAGCACATCATGCAAGCCTTTACCATGTGCAGGCAGCCAGAAGCTTCCTTCCCATTTAAGTCTTATCTTATATTTTGAGAACTTAAATGATGCACTGACCTTGTGTCATCCTTTTTCCCCAGAGTAAATTTTACCTTTTAGTGCAAGACTTGACTAGGCTTCTTGTAATGTCTGAGCCCTTGTGCAGATCTGCTGTTCAGGTATGATTTTCATTGTGAATTTTGGGGTTTGCTTGAGTTTCATCTCAAAGTGAAATTTAATTTCATAACATTTCTCACAGTCATAACCAGGTCTATGTCAGTCTTTGGATAATGGAGTTTATTCTTCAGCAAAAAGAACTTTCAAAAGATACATAATTTAGCAAAATATATCACTCTTTTGTGTAAGTAGGAAAATTATTTTACTGGTTTTTTATATATTTGCATGTGTATTTTCGGAAATAAAATATTTGTTAAAAAGAGATGGGATTTGGAGACTGGAAGTTTGAGGTCTTGTGCTTTATTAATGCTCTTTTTTTCCTTTGGGCAAATTATCTTCCTTTCCCCATTTCTCCATTTATAATGTAGTATAGAACTGAAAGTTATTCTCCTTCATAAAGTGCTTGGTAGATAACATGTGTCAGGTATTGCTAAATTTCACTAAAATAAAATTTTTGTCAAAAAGGTCATCTGTCAACTAACAAACTGCTAACTTTTACAACATTTATTACTTCCAGTGTTTTGTATCTCAGTCATTTCACTGTAAGTTTAATGGACTATTTCATCAGATGTTATAAAAAATATTATTAAAATAAAATAATTTAATAAATTATTTAGAATTTATAAAATATAAACAATATAAAATATAAATTACTAAACCTGTAGTAGTAATTAAAATAATAATAAATTATAAATAATAAATAAGAAGTAATTTTTAATAATGTTTAATTGATATTTAGCCAGAAAGTTTTGTAGTATTTTAATTAATTTTAAGCAATGTTTTTCATGAAGTAGTTTGAGAAGTACAAAGGGTGAAAAACACACTGTAAGAGACAAAAAAAAAAAAAAAGAACTATTTTGTAATGGATTTGGCTTTTAGACTTGACCGGTTTTAAACGTTGCAAAGTACGCTCGTGTATGCTGTGGCATCCTCTGGAAGTGCTTGTGAATTTAAAGGTAATGCAAGAGGTCCCATTTTTGCAGATTTTTGTTCAGGTCATAATCATGGATTAGGAATGGCCGGATTTAACCTGAAGAGATTATCAAAATATTTTCTACTTTTGTTTTTTTATTACTTTGTTTTCATTATTTAAAAGAATACATGTGCATAGCCACTTTTTGATGCAGTTTGATAAATTCATTGGACTGTATGTGTAGTGTCACCAGCGTATGTGTTGGAAAGTTTATAGTGCAGTGGCCTTGACAATTATTAGCGGAAAGTTCCACTTTACACTTTTCTCATATATGTCTTAAGATCACATCAGAGTCCTGAAGATTCTTGTTTATGCCCCACAGTGTGCAGGTTAGAAGAGACACCTCTGTGATGAGCACAACTGATTTATACATGCATGTTCTGCCTCCTCTAGCGACTCCTCCATTTTTTATGAGATACAGGATTGAAAGGAGCCTTATTTATGTCCAGGTTCTACCTTTTTGTTCTTGTGCCAATGCTGGCCTTTAGTTTAAATAACTCTTCTCCTTCCCTGATGTTTACCTCTTTGATATATTTATAGAGAACAATCATATTCTGTCTCAACCTTCATTTGTTAAGCAGCTTCTCTTTTCCTCAGATAAGTTTTTTATTTCCCTGATCATCCTAGAAGCTGTTTTGTGCACCTGCTTTAGTTTAAATATCTTAAATTCCTAATTTTTTGGAATATGGATCACCAAAGTTGCATGTAAGGTTTCAAAGGACATTTGAGCAGTTCCCCATGCCCCATGTCTTGTGCAATTACCTTTGCTTAGTATCACTTGTGATAAGATAGTTCATTCATGTTTTCCTTCTCCTCAGACTGGCGCCCTTTCATCTTCTGCCTGCATTTCCCATCCATCCCTTATACTATTGCCCTCCACCGTAGTATTTCATCTCTTTTCTCCAACCTCCTGTTAATTACCAGTGTTTTACTCCGTGGCAAATGTTCTCAAGCTTTGTCTTACCAGCATATTACTTAACTGCCTCCACACGTTTTTTTGCTGAGTCCACTAACATAAATACTGCTGAATAAGATTATTTGAAATCAGTCATTGAGAATACCCATAGTCACCTCCTTTCAGCTACTTGCTAAGTAGCCTAAGCTGTCACATTGTTTAGGTCATTTCTCATGCAGTACTGTAAGAGATGTTCTTCTAAAGCCAAAATATACTGTAGAAAGCAAGTTTCAGATTAATCTATTTTGGATTTTATTTTACCATTTCCCTTATTTCTGTATCTTTGATTATTGCTTCTTTCAAAATTGATTCAGGTATGTCGCTGGAATTTATTACTATTGTTTTTTACTATTTTGTAAGTGCAGGTAGAATATTTGCTATTGCTATCACAGTATATTTCATATGATGGTTATCCTAGAGTTTTTGGATTAATGTGATTTGGACACATTACTTGCATAAATTAAGGTCCTTTGACTTTTTATTCCATCTCACTTTAGCCTCTGTTTTATTGTGACCCTGCTTTCATGCCTTTATTCTCCATCATCTGAGTATTCTGTACTGTCATCTTTAGTGAAAATATGCTGAAGAGCTTGTGTAATTTATGAGCCTTACCAAAATTCTGTTTAATATTGATCCTATCTTTACCATTTAATGACCTTGCTATTTTCTTTACTATTTATGTATCAAGCTAAAAAAGGTTTACTGTGCATTATTTTTCCTTCGAACACTTTCCACTTGCATTGTGACAGTTTATGTGTTATCCTTTACATATCCCTCCAATTACAGACATAATGTCACTCACTTTTTGTGTAGGTCTGATATGTTAAACCTCTGAACGTTCCAGTTGTTGTTTCTCTTAGGATTCTGATGTATATCTTTTTTAGTGTATTCAAAGTAGACAGACACAATATGAAAAGCAAAGACTTCACACAGCACTGAGAGAAAGTAGTACTTCATGTATTTCACAGACTATCTTCCTTCTTATGTATTGTGGTATCATGTGCGTTTGTGTCTTTTGTATTAGCCCACCTTGCTGAATTGCAGTTATTTTATAATCCTCTATAATCTTACACCCTTTTATGCTGAATTGCTACTTTGGTTTTCTTTACTGGTCAATTTTCAATTCTTTCTATAAGCACCTTCACTATCATTTTTAATGCAGATTTCTGTCCAGCATGGTCAATGAAATCTTTCCTTTTTCTGAGTTTTGAATGCATATACAATATTTTATTTTAATAAGCAGATCTTAAAGCTGACCTACTCAAAATAAACAGACTGTAAATATGAGCTGGGATAGTCTCACCTTTAATTTGAGTTTGTTTGAATAATACATTCCTTTTCTACATGACAGTGTCCTAATCATTTAACAGCCCACATTATATTGTCTTTTATTGGTTTGATGACTGGTCAGTAAAGAAGCTTTTCTGCTGCCAGTCTGGTAGGTCTAGGTCGTAGAATCTTAGAATCATAGAATAGTTAGGGTTGGAAAGGACCTTAAGATCATCAAGTTCCAAACCCCCTACCGTGGGCAGGGACACCTCACACTAGACCATGTCACCCAAGGCTCTGTCCAGCCTGGCCTTGAGCGCTGCCAGGGATGGAGGATTTACCACTTCTTTGGACAACCTGTTCCAGTGCCTCACCACCCTCACAGTGAAGAACTTCTTCCTTATATCTGACATGAACTTCCCCTATTTAAGTTTAAGCCCCCTACCTTTTGTCCTATTGCTACAGTCCCTGACGAAGAGTCCCTCTCTTGCATCCTTTTAGGCCCCCTTCAGATGTTGGAAGGTCCTTCTGTTGACAACAGGATTTACTTTTTGGCCTGCTTTAGGGATTTTCTTGGTTGAGTTTGAGTAAGAGTCTGCTGCTACAACATGTATTTAGCTAATTGCTGATTTGTTACACTTTCTCCGACAGTCCCCATTGAGAATGAGAACATGCTGTAGGTGTGGTCGTTGGCTTTGCGTTTGGGTTGCTTTTGCTGTGCTTGGGAACAAGGGACTCCAGAGGATGGTCAGGCCTAGCTGCCGGGTGTGAGTTGGGTGTCCTGGGGTGCTCCAGGAAATGGCGAGCAAGGCAGGGAGGAAGACCCACTGCTGTGTGCTTGCTCTTGATTTGGAAGCAATTGCCATATTCTGGCATTCAGCAGTCACTTTGGGTTCCCCTGTAACTGTGGAAGCTGCTGTCCTGGTGGCGCCCAGGATAGGTGGAAATCTCAAGTGAGACAGTGATCTATCAGGTCATCTTTGCTTTTAAAAGGATGGTATAATTTATGTTAAGAATATTGCATCTTTCCCAACTTAGAACCTTTCTCTCTCCTCTCCCACCAGCTTTAATCACTGAGAAAGAGGAATAAGAAAGCATTAATGCACCTACAGTAGTGGTGATCAGATTTGTGCTGATATAGCCAACATTTGGTTCAGCTTTGCAGCTGTCATGAGGAAACTTGCCTATTTGAAATCATCTGGAGTGTGAAATGGGACTTTGTTAGAAAAGATGCTTAGCCATTGATTTTATTTGTCTCTTTTTCTCTTTTTTTTTTTTTTCTTTTAATCAGATACAAGGATACCAGATAATTTAAATTCCCTTTTATTGAGGAATTGATGTCTAACACTTTGATTTTCCTTGGTCTCTTATTGAATGAAAACTTGCTTGGTTGTATTTACATGAATTGGATAACTTTTGAGAAGGAAAGCACAGCTTTTGTCTTTTGTGTGTATAAGATCTGTTTCTTTGCTTTCTCTTTTTCAGCTCTTTGAGCACTAAAGACTTACATGATCCCTGCTATGTATCTGAAAACTAGCCAGAGATCCTTCTAGATTTTCAAGTTGTTTTTGTGCTGTTTGCAAGATTTTCTTGGAAGAAATCAGATAAATCTCATTTCTTCATTACTTTTTAATATATATTCTTTCAGTATGTCCAGATATTTTCCTCTGATCTTGGAGATATGAGGCCATTATCATGCTATTTAACAATTTCTAGACAGAAGATCCTCCAAGATTTTCAGAACAATGCATGTTAAGCTGTGACCCTGCAGCTGTGACCCTCTGACTGGTGAGCTATAGTACAGCCAGAGCACTGAAATGTTATACAGAAAGAATATGTATTGTACGTTTATTTTCCTTTATGTGTTACTAGCAAATTGAATAACATTGTTCCTACTAAAATATAGCTTCCTCTATAGGTAAGATTACGCACTATTATGAAACACCTGGGTTTAGGAGGAGGGGAAACTAACATAAAGCAAAACCAAGCTGAAACAGACCTTGGCCCAGGCTGTTTCCTGGGATGCTCTTTGGTGCTTGTGAATTCTGACTCTTCTCCTGGCTGTAATGTGATGCTTCTCTGCAGTGTGACAGCTTCAGCTTTCTGCCTGAATGATCTCATCACACACATGCACAAAAAACCAAAAATGACAAAATGAAAACTCTCACATTGCTTATCTGCCCATCTTCTGGGTGAGGAGAAACTCATAACGCCTGTGCAGAACTTCAGACATAAAAAATGCTACCTAAATGCTTAGCATTATTACGATGAACAGAGAGAAGGCTGAGAATGGGATATGGTTGCTATCTATAAATACATTAGGGAAGTAAACTTTACAAAGGAGAAGAGATATTTGAGGTAGAGGACAATGCTGGTTAAAGAGGAAACAGATGCAAGAGGGCCATGAATAAATATAGGCTGGAAATGAGAAGAAAGCTTTGCTTAGAGCAATGCAGCAGCCCTCAAGACACAGGCACAAGGTCAAAATCTTTCCTGGTTGTAAGATGGAGTTTCAGATGTTAGTAGTGTATGCTGTGGTTGCTTGTCCAGAGGGAAACTGAACATTTGGGAAATACTTTCCGTTGCTCACCTGCCAGACCATAAAAATCTTTGGTACAACTAGACATCCTTCAGAAGGTCCCACCCCTCCCAGTCTGGTCAGAGCCTGCAATTTTCCTCCCTCTGAAAGAAAACAATGGAATAGAGTGTGAAATTGTTTTGTTTTCCCAAAGAAAACCTGTTCATCCTTGATTTGGACCAACTTGTACCTCATATCCAAGGATAGTATCTCTTGGTATCAGCTCATCTATAAATATCCTGCAAAAGCCAAGGTATAGCTTGCTGGAGGAGAGTTACAGAAGCATTAGGGAAATTCAATTTACACACCAGTGCAACTTGCTGCTAGAGCACGCATTCCTGTGATCTTTAAACTCCTTGCTTGTGCAGGAGGGGAAATGGGGAAGGAAGGCTATGCAAAGTGTAGACAAATGTAGATGAAGTTTTGGCTAAATATTCAAGTGAAAGCAGTTGTTCTGCCTCCAAGTACAAAGAGTGAGGATGTTGTTCACTGTATGAACCAGCTGAGATGACTTGTATTTTTGTATAGGAACTCGGGCTTCTCAAGACCTACAGGAAAAATATAAGACAGTGAACAACAAGAGCCACATAGCAGTCAGCAGGATATTCCAGTTGGCTGACTTGAGTTATATACTGCAAGTAGCAGAGTGGAGGGGTTGGTCTTTCATCAGTTGACCGAAAAGCTTCTCCAGAGGCAGTTCACAGCAGGAACATAACTCCACTGCTGTAAAAACAGCCCTGTGGGACTGCCTTGCCAGGCTGGGTATATAATAGGGCAGAGGCAAAAATTCTCAAAATTTTCCATTTGGAAATTTTTTGTTTGGATTAAGCCCAACTAATAGTCATTGCGGTGTCTGGAAGTTTCTGTCAGCTGTTGTTAGGAAAGGTCTCAAACATTAAAGTTGGGAGTCATCTGTTACAAATTTTACAGTTAAGCACCATTCTGGGCAGTTGGATTAGGGTTGTGTTCTGCATAATAAATGTGTAGAAAGCAGCCAGAATTACTTTTTGTGGAAACATAAGCTTACTGATAATTACACTCTATGTTATTAATTAGAAGCTAAACAATGATACTGACAGTGACTCTACAACCTTGTTTTCCTGGATACTAACATCAGGAAACAGAAGTCTTTCCCGTTTGCCATGGTATAGCAGAGACAGAAGAAAGACTCTGAGGTTTGCAGCTCCAAGGAATAAAAATGTGCAAAGAGCCATGTGTTCAAGTTGGCCTCTAATTTATATTAATGTACTAAGAAGGCCCTAGTGGATAATTTGCCTCCAAAAGGCAGTCAGTGATGTAATCTTGTGCCAGAGAGAGATCAAGAAGACACTGCACTTATACGTATCAGCTGTAGGCTAGTGCTCAGAGCTTGGTTTTGAGGTGAAAGCAGTCTTTGGATTCCAGTTCTAGGATGAGGGATCTCAACTGCTCTTGTGAGACACGTGCCATAACTCCAAGGAAATTTCTGTGGCTGCGATCTTAATTTTTTACCATGAAAATGGCATGCTGTGTATGTTTCTTTGGTGATAAACTCAGCCCAATGCTTTGTGCTGCTAATGTGGTGGAAAGCAGTTGCGATGCTCTGCAGATTGGGGCCAGCAGTTCTTGGTGGGAATAGAGCTACCTGGTGAAAGCCTGGGCCCTCACACATCATTTAAGAAGTGGATAACAGATGTCTGTTATGTACAGCCTGCTCTCCTATGTTCAACATTTCCCTACGGAAAGTAGCTGCTGAAGGTTATTTTGAAGTAACAAGCATGGGTTTGGGAAGGGTAGATTTTTTGGTAATAAATGAGGAACTTCATGATGTGAAGTTAGAAAATAATTGAATTTTGTCATCCTAAATGAGTTTGATCTCTGTCAAACAAAGCCATCTCTCACAAAATTGTGTAATTCTGCAAAAGAAGTGGTGCTCTATTAGTTCTCATATTCCACCCTGATCCTGAAAGCTTAACCATTTTCATTTATGGCTCTTCTATTTCACGTGGTTTTTGTCAGATTTCAAATCACAGCTGACTTACTGCTGCCTGCATCAATAACAGTGATGATTTCTGTGGAACAGTATTTCCCAGATCTTTTAAACCTCCCTGAAGTACATTTCGTGAAACACTTTTCTGTGTTTATATAACTGATTGGATCATTAAAAAATTGAGAGAGGATTAAAAAAGACATGGGAAAAAAAACCCCACTGTTTCTGCATCTACAGTTGCGATGGTGCTTTAACCAGGAAGCACTTGAGCCCTGTATCAACTGGGCAATCTTCTCTCAATGCATCATAAAAAGTCCTTGGTTAATATATTGCTTCTATTGGTTTCGGGCATGTGAATAACACAGACCATCAGTGGACTGAGAAAGCCTCCTATAAATTAGACAAAAGTAATGAAATGTGTCTATATTAAGATACAGAAACCCAGAGAGGCTAGCACTCAGCTCCCTGCTTGTTTTCATACAGTATCAAGTACAAATTAAACTGTACATCTATTTCTAGGCATGGAATCCTCTGGATAGTAAGGATTATTAGCTTTGGAAGACATGTCTACATAAAAAATGGTAGTGTGAGAAGAACACTTTGCTGGTGGTGATTAAACTGGAGTACATGTACCCTGGTCCCTGGCAGGATTGTAGCAGTCCCACTGGTGACAATGCTGCCACATCTTCATGCTTCCTGCAACTTATACTAGCTGGGTTAAATCTACCATGGGACATGTTCATAGCCTGTGCCTCAAGCCTGCTTTTGTCAGCTGCAAATAAAGATGCTGTGATTGTAAAACAGGAGAAAACCTTACCAGAAGCAAATGCGTGTCCACCCCCACTGTGGGCTGCCACTGCTGCCTGTTCTTTGCACCTCTCATGCAAGGGGTGGCCACTACAAAGACAAAGTCACTGGCCTTTCCTGAATATCAAGGTTGTTTGTCAGATTAAATTTTGTTGGCTGAAAAAACTCAAACCAACCTCTAGGGAATAAGCTTCTGCTCTGCGGAAATTTGTCCTTTAACTGCCCTTTTTAAGTGGCAGATTTGGATTACTGCTTCTGTTAGAGGTAGCATACAGGACAGGAAAGGAGATTTCATATTTAATTGAGTGCCATTCCTGGCTAATGCAAGCACTGTATTGCATGATCTCCTTCATTGCAGGACTGTATGTTAAAACTTTCTTGTCCCTCTTCTTCCCATCAAAAACCTAATCTAATTCTCGAGACTGTATTTTTTAAGCCCAAGTAATACAATTTAAAGCATGTACTCATTCTTTCTTAAGTGAACTCTTGATTTTAGCCTATATAGTGTAGAATATAACAATAATGCTCCTTTTAGCCTTACTATCTCAAGTTTCTTCCAGACTTTTCACCAAAAATAGATTCTTCATTCCTTTGATTATCCCTGTAATTCTTCCTTGTACCTCTTTCATTTCAAATTTTATTTCTCCAAGTAGCAAGCATCCTTCCCCACCTCTACTGCAGCAGCTCGTGTTTATGCATGCTAGGATGGCATTTGATTTTTTCACAACACCCTCATGTTATTGGCTCATAGCCCTCCTACAATCAGCAAGTGGAGACAAGTCTTCCTCCTTCTTAGCCATTTCCAAGGGAGAAACATTCAGACTATAAGAAAATGTATTGCTGTTAGTCCCAAAGATTGTGATCCTTCAGTTTGTACTTTCAGATTGCTTTCCATTGTATTAACCTAACCTTCAGTGTTATCCATTTCTTTGTGTACTGTAATCTAGCTTTTATCTGCACTGCAAACACTTTCCATTTGTGAGTTATGTTATTTTTTCTTCAATGTCTTCCTAATTTTTATTCCCTGATCATTAGTGACTTTTATAAAGATATATGAAATGGGGTGAAAGCTGATTCTGGGGGAATCTCATTTATAATCTCCTTTCAGACATAAACCTGCTTTTCCAAAAAATACACTTTGTATCTGACTTGAGACAACTTCTTATCCTCACAATTTCTCTGCTAATCCCCATCTCTTCCTGTTTTACTAATAACTGTGTGTTATCATAGACTTCACTGAAGTTAAGACAGATGAGATCAATCACATCCTTTGTCTAGAATGTAGGTTATCTTGTCAAAGAAATGTATGAGGTTAATCTGGTACAATCTAGTTTTGTTAAGCCCATGTTGTATTTTATGCCATTTTCATTTGACCTCCATGTCTTTAATTAACTTTTTACTTAAAAGCTCTTCTGAAGCTTTGTATACCACTGAAGTCAGAATATAAGCACTGTGGTTACCCACATTCCTTCTTTTCTGCTGGCTAACCCCTTCCTAAATGCAGACACTATATTTTCTAGTCATCTGTCTTATGGTACTTGGTAAATTTATTACAAAGTATTGCTAGCCAATCAAGAAATTGCAGGTTGCAGTAATGTCTTTCTGGTTTGAGCCTTACAAACAAAAAAAAAAGCCCACAGAGGTAAGACTTCCATACACAGAAGTGTAGTGAATAGAGGTCCACGAGTAGGACAGTTTTCATGACACCTTTGGCTGAGAAATGGCGGGGGATAGATGGTGGAACTGGTCCCTGGAAAGTGATTTAGACTGGTGCATTGCAGTTATGCCAGACCTCACTTCGTTGTTAACTGTCTAAATAAGGGGAATTACCTGACTGCCCAACCAAGGATGAAGCTAAACCAAGGTAACCTTCTATCCATGACGCTGTGGAGGATGCTCTTCAGCGAGGGATGTTGCTGGGCTGCTGACACTCTTAATTAAAAATTCAGAAGAATATTTAAACTAGAACCCAGAGAAGATCCCGCAGATATGGAACTACAGGGACAACCCCCCGTGCATCTCCAAAAAGACTGTCAAAATTGCAAACAATAGCAAAGGCAGATCAGGTTGGGCAAACATCAGCTCAGAGGAGAAAGAGCAATAATATCTCCAAATGTGCAGATGATACAAGGGTTTTGGGTTTTTTTGATTAGTCAAAAACTGTGCTTATGGTGAGGAATTCGAAAAAGGGCTGCCTACAATACTAAGTATGTGAAAAAAGTGGCAGATGAGCTTCACTGTAGATAAATGTAGAGTGGTGCAGTTAGAGAGAAATAATCGAATTTGTGCTTACGCAGTGCTGAGCATTTAACTGGTAGTTACAACTGAGGCAAAAGAACTTGGAGTTGTCCTTGACAGTCCTCTAAAATCACTGTGTGGAAGTGTTGGCAGCCAAAGAATCAACACAATGTTGGGTATCATTAGGAATGTACTGAGAGCAAACCAGAGCACACTATTTTGCTCTTCTGTAAAACCTTGATTCACCTTTTGAGCAGTTTGTATTATTCAGGTCTCCACAACTTAAGTAGGACATAGTGAATATAGAAAAGATACTTGGAAAGGCAACTAACTAAGAAGGTGAAAAAACTGCTTTATGGAGAGAAACTCAAAAGGCTGGGATTTCTCAGGCTGGATTGAGAGCTGAGGGGAATATGATGGTTGTTTGT
This sequence comes from Ara ararauna, assembly GCA_028858755.1. Taxonomy (NCBI): domain Eukaryota; kingdom Metazoa; phylum Chordata; class Aves; order Psittaciformes; family Psittacidae; genus Ara; species Ara ararauna. The sequence goes on from CM054378.1 coordinate 2,521,244, forward strand.
GATTATCACAAATTGATTAAGGTAATGCAAAACCAGGACCAGACCTAAGGGGTCTAAGTCTGAGGCCTAGGTCTCTTGACTGCTAACCTAGACCAGCCCTTGTCTAGCGCAAGACTTGAACAAGGAGTATGCATTAAAACTAGGACAAGTTGATTTAAAATAGATTAAAAGGAACTAATTTTTACACCTCAGAGAATTAATTTCTGAATCTCTTGAAAAAGGAGGCTGTGGAGGCAGATGACATCAGCGGGCTTGGAAGAGAAATGCACAAATTCATGGATATTTAATCAGGTCCATAAAGTGATGCTGATGAATATAGTCAGGGATATACCCCCTAACATCTTCAGTTCAAGAGTTGTGGAAGCTGCAGGAGTATGAGGAAAATAAACAGCTAAGTAGCTGCTTCTTTTGCTGCTATTGGAGAGCCCTGGGCTAGAAAGTCTGACTCGGCAGTGCTTCGTTTATGCTCTTTGTATTGCAGATGCCCCTGACAGCATGGGGTGTGGTACTGTAAGCAGACTCCTGAATGGAAAATGCTGTCTCTCAAAAAGGTTCACAGTCATCTTCCAGGAGGATTCACCCCTATTCTAATGGGAATCCCTGCATATTGCCTAGTCCTCTACCAACATATCTTCCTTGACTTGTTCTTAACTCAGATTCTGTATTTGGCTCTTCCTGGAGGTTAAAACTACTCCTTTTCCAGTTTTCCAGCCTGCATGGGCTATCCCTCTCGCTAAGAAGAAAAATAAAACTAAATATATCTATATACACACACATACATGCACACATAAGAAAGGCTAGAAGTGTGTTCATTTCAGCTGAATATTTTTGAGTGACTGGTTATGTATAAAGGCAGTTATTTATTTGATTGAAATCCTCATGAACTTATAAGCCCTCCTTCTTCCTAGTCCCTCACCTTTATAAACTCCATTAGCTTTGTGTGTTTTGGGTAGTGTGGCATGTTTGCAGGGACAGAGAAATTATAGGTTATTTTCCATTTCCTTTCAATTTGTTTTTACCTGAGGGAGAATCTACCCTTATGTGGCCAAGTAAGAAAAGATACAATTGTACATGCAAGCTCTTTTCAAGATATTTTGTTTCTTGCTTTTGACTGACCTCAGTACCAGCCTTTTCCAGTTTGTTCTTTACAAATATCTGTGCATATGAATGCAGAGAGCTGACGCAATGTCTGTTAGGAGCTCACCGATAGGGGCCTCCAGAGATTTCAGCTTTGCACACTGAAGCATTATTTCTGACCAGGGCAGTGCTGGGAGGGAAACTGGACATGCTGATGCAATTAGATAGCGAGATTGTAGGGTTAGGGACCATATTTGTACTGTTCAAAAGTATTTGGCCTCAGCAGGAGGTGAAGCCCTTAAGGAAAAAGAAAACCAGACTGAACTGAGCAAAGAGGGAGAAGGATATCTTTAAAGCTGTAACTCAGAGTAAGTGTTAAAACAGAACAGGAATTCTGATAGTTCTAGATGGATAAGATTTGTAATTTAAATAACTCAAAACATTAAACACCAGTTAAGACATTCCCAGTGGTAAAAAGCAGTGGAACACAAATGTACTAAATTGAACAAGACAGTAAGGGACATTATACTACTCTCAGATGGAACAACTCAACATCTGCTTTTTCAGGAAGGTTACCTTTAGTGGAACATCCTGCTGAAGATGTGTTCTCCTGCCTAGATGAGAGCTTGTAGCAGTCAGTCATCCCCATCCATGCTTCATTAGCAGCCTAACATGCTGAAAGATCAGAGGCAAGAGACAATGCACCCCTCTCTGGAAGGTATATTTTAGTATTTTTAAAGTCAATTATCTCGTTAGCCTCAGCATATGCAAAACTTACAAGGAGAACTGGGAAAGAGGAGTGCTTCCAGCTCAGCTGATGATTGAATCTGCCTTTGCCATCAAAAAACACACAACAAGGTGGCTCTGCTCTGTCTTGCAAGAGGTGACCTGGAACGGAGTGATTCTCTGTCCTTAATAGGTGCCCAGGCTAACACAGCCCGCAAAGTACCAAACACTTCAAATTCAGAGAATTGTATTCAGAAACGTATTTGTGGGCTACATAGAGTATCTCTCCTTAAATAAGGTACTTATTTAAAGTACACTTTCTTCACCCCTTTGTAGTTACAAAATGTCCATAACATCTTTAATATAAAGTAAGCAGAACACCTTGTAAGTTAAGATCAAAACTTATAGGTGAATGAAATGTGTATTTTACAAAAACAACTCAAAACTGCCCGGCTTCACTATACTGTTTGGCACCATTACTTCAGTGATGTGTTAAAACGATGAAAGGCTTATAAGATCAGAACATGGTAATTGATATGGAATTCAGTTTATCTGCCTCAGAAGATGTGATGAAATGAAGATTTGAATGTGTACAACTTTTGATTTATCTTTGAAATTAGAGGCTTTCCTATGCATATCAGGGTTACATGACAGACTGGTTTGAATGCAGCATTCTTAATTTCACTATTGGTCCAGTTGTGTTCTGTGTCTGTGTTGAATTAGACTGCAAAATGTGGTGTGAGTGTAAGTCTGCAGTAAGGTAGATTTGTTCAATTTGCTCGTGGGAAACAGGCTTCCTATTTCCCTTCTACCACATTGTGAAATTAGAGTTAGTAGATCCCTGAATATCCCGTATATATTGCTGAATAATATGGACTTCTAGTATGGATCTGTGCTCCCATGGTTCCAAATCAGTATGTCTTTGATGAAGGGACTGGAAGATGATTTAAAAAAAGATGGGACTGATGTTGTTCTAGGGGATTTTTGTCCTTTTCTTTTGTACTAGGAGCAAGATGATTTTGTGCTGGTAGTGAAAAAGAAATATAGATACAGCTGTGTGTACCCCAAAGAGAGAAGTGAGATGGAGAAAAGTGTTTAATAGTCTCCCGGTGGTCTATAGTCTTGTGTGAAGCACAAGTATTGCAGTGGCTTTTTACAGTCCATTTGCACCCCTTTCAAATTCTTTCTGCACTGCAACTGATGCACCTTTGAAGAATGAAATTCTAGTTCATACTATCTGTACAACCACGGAAAGCGGTATTTTGCAGGTTAGCACTGGGGCAGGGGAAGGGAAGGGGGATGCGCAGGGTTCATAACAGTTTTCCCTGCTGAAGTCATAGGGCTCACTGCCATGGTACTCTCTCTCAACGGGACAACTCAGTCAGATCTGTGATTCAAAGCCTTGCTCAAACCCTCAGGATTTGAAGGTGGTTTTCCAAGATCTTATGACCTTGCACCTGCAGTTTAATCCGTAGAATCAGTTGGCCCCCAATGATGAAGTTTCTCTATATTCCAAGTATGGGAAAAGGTACACATGAAGATATGTCTGCATCAGAGGACAGCACAGTGCAACAGGAACATATCTGTAGAGTCAGACAGCTGCTCCTAGGTACCCAAAGTCAGCATTACATGCCTGTTGGTGACTTGAACTTCAGTTTAGCTCTAGGCTGCCTGTTGACCCAATGTGCATTCAGAGCTAGACCATGCCAGATGTACCTCAGGGATCTATCTTTTGGGTCAGCCTCATCTATGGGGATCTAGTTTGCAACCTAGAGACCTCTGCAATGTGGACTCAAATGCAGGAAAGTGAAATATTAGGAAAGTAACTTCAAAGCAATTTTCAACTAAAAACTTTAACCAGGTCCACTTTGAGCAGAAAGCCCAATGCCCATCCCAATCTGCTTTTCTCTTTAAGGCTGTGCATGCTGTTTGAACTGTGCCCTATAGCCAGAACATTTCAGGAGAAGAACTAGGAGTGGAGTAGAGGCAAAGAACTGACAATTAAATGATTGTCATCAATAAAACATAAGAATGAGCTACTATATTTAAATCTGGACTATTATTTTTCTTCCTGTTAGGAGTCTGGAGTGAACTCTGCCAAAATATTAGGATTTCTGACTGACTTGTCACTCCCCCTCAGCCGTCTTTAAAATGGGTCGAAATGTAAATGCAGTACCTTGTACGTGTAACAGAGTTTTCCTCCAGCAGCTTATTCATTGACTAAAAGAATCTATTGCCTAGTTACAGCTAGAAGAAGATTATTCTGAACTTTCCGGGTCGACGTAGATGCTTTCTGGCACTGAAGACCCTGTCTTTGACTCTCAGTGTTTATAACACTGCAAGAGGAGAAGTTGCAAAGTATAATCTGGTGACAGGGTAGGGATTGACAGCAGCTGAGGATAGGGGTCATAGGCTGGCATCATGTTTTGGCAGAAGTAGGGGTGTCGAGCTAACTCTGAGGAAATGGAGAAATTGAGGAGCTGCTGTTGTCGCAGTTCATCTACCCGTGCTGCCATTTTGACTTGCACCTCTCTGAGGAACAAACCTGCAGCGATTATGGATTTTGATCACTCAGATAGCAAAGTCCTTGGCTACTCATTGCACCTACCTTCTGGCATCTTTAAGGAGATGGTTCTGATCATGAGGCTATTGGAAGGGAGCAGAGGAAATGCAGGCAGCTGGCTCTGGAGAGCTCAGTGCATTCAGTCATATGCTTCAGCGCAGTAAACAAACTGAATAGCAGGAGCTTAATATTCAGTATCTGTCTGCCTCCCAAACCAAGCAGTTCAAGAATTTTAGGAGTTTAGAAAACTGTTTGCAATTGCAACTTTTTTGAAAGCTGATCTTTGAAGCCATTTCTTTGGTGGGTACCGGCTACCGCCCAGAATTAACAGATTTACCTCTGAGTATCATCAAGGGTGTCATTTATACTTTATAGGCATTTATACTTTGCACTGCAGAGTTTACCCAATATTCGGAAGATCTAAATAGCCTTAAGCATTTTCTAAAATTTTGGCTTCTGATTTTTAGCCGTAGATAACCAAGATCTCTTTTCATCTCTAACCCACAAGGGACAGGATTTCCTCCTTCCCCTTTTCTCTTTTGGGTCATCTTAGCACCTTAGACAGAACCTCTGTCCCATGCAGCCCCTCTAGCACAGTCAGGTGACTTAACTCTCTGTAAAAGCTCTTTTTCAGCAGGCTTAAGATTGATGAGGTCACATCTTTGATTTAGCGAGGACTCCGCAGTGCTTCTGGGAAACTTGAGGCTAGTATCAATCCTACCTTGCCTTCAAAATTCATTGGAAAAGCACTTCACCAGTCGCTCGATGACTGCCTTAGAACACACAGACTAACCTAAATGAGCCTGGTTTTCAGCCTGGATAGTCTCTGCCCATAGCTCCCATAAAATTTATGGACAGCAGTCTCAAAAAAAGGCAGTCTTCCTGAACCAACATTCACCTGTCCCTCAAAATAATTTTAGCACATCTCTTTCTCTTGAAGTATGTTTAAATTTGGATGTTTGCCGACACAGTGTTGACAATCTTTCCGTATGCAAAGGGCCCTTAACAGCTTTTGAGAAAGGATTATTGAAGGGTATGTTAAAAGTTGCTCAGTGGCCAGAAAGCAGTCAGTTTACTTAAGTCTAAGTGAAATGTAAATAGCCACTTAGAGACTCTGGAGATGATAAATAGTCTGTTTGGATCATCTTAAAAGATTCACTAAGCAGGGGCTTCTTCTCATAAATGCTAACTGTGCTAACATCCAAAATGTCATCTGGATAAAATTCTGTATCTGGCCATCCTATTGGGTTGGCTATTGCCTTTAAGGAAGCCGCATACCTCTGATGCTCAAGGAGCATTAGGAAATTCCTTTCTTTTTTTTTTAAATATGTTAGATCCTGCTCAAGCAAAAATGGTTTCGTGGTTAATATTCTGTCTGTCTAATTCTAGAGATGAAATCTGAAGCGAGCATTGAAATGGTCCACTGGAGTTGTAAATAGCGTGCATGTGGGGAAAAGAGAGAAAGTTTGTGCTAAATGGTACTTCTAAAATATTGAAAAAATAACTGTATTCCATTAGAGTGGATAGGTGCCCGGCAACAAAGCTGAACAAATGTGTGCGTGCTGAAAAAATAGTATCTTGATGAAAAAAGTCTATTGCCATTTCGCTCAATCTGCGTATGTACAGATTTTGCTGGTGAACACAATGGGAGATGCTGAAGTTGAAAGAAATTAAACTAATTCACAAGGAATGCATTTAGAGGAGCTGGGAGCAAGACACTCGGCTGTCTGGAAGGTACTGATGCTCCCTTCAGCAAGAGCTGCTGGACACATGCCCATAAGAGAGCATTATAAGAACACTGCTGACTAAAAAAATTATGCTTCGCTATTTTGACATCCACTGGAAAAACATTCTGACAGGGTCGGGGGGGGATAAAGGGTTTTTGTTTTGTTTTGATTTTTTTTTGGAGCTATTACTTTTCCCTTCTTCCAAAGCAGCAGCTAAATCTGATAGTGTTCAACATGCCTAAAAAAGCCAGGCACATGATGTTTAATTTTTGGGTCGTTAAAAATGGAAGCAATCCTTAAAATAGTTAACATGACATGAGCTGTGACCGACTGTGGTGTGGGGCTGGCTATTTTAACAGACATAACTTGAAAGGCATACACGGGCAAGGTTGTGACCATGTGTGTGCGGGCAAAGTGGCAGCCCAGCGTTGGAGTAGATTCCTGTATGTGTGCTATATGTGTTACCAAGTTTGTGGTATACACTGTAGGAGCAACACACTGTTCTGTGTAATAGGTTACAGGTCTCAGTTGCCAGTTCGTGTCCAGTCAACCTGTTGACAGCTTTAATGCTGTGATGAAATGCTGTAAAAAAAGTGTGAGGACTTTACATTGCAGCCCCAAACAAAGCTCATGAGTGCTCAGGCAGGAAGCAAATTGCTAAATACGTCCCCCACCATGTGAGTACATGAAGTGTGAAGCCCTCATGACTGCTGCACATAACACACTGAGGCTATCTCTCTTGTAAACCAGGGTTTGCCGTGAGGACCAACGCTGGGGGTGCAGCTGGAAGAGCAGTGGTGGGACAGTGCCAGGTCCTGCAGTCACCACTTTACTTTAAGCAGATGAGTAACACTGCTCATTTCAATGCTTATGAGTTTAAAGCCAAGTATGTGCTTAATATTGTCTTTAATTAGGGGCTTAAAAGCACAGCTGTCTGCCTGCTTCTTATCTGTGCACACAGAGCATCTTTCTTAGCTGTTTAACTTGTGGAGCCTGTGGCACAGCAGCCTGAACACCTTGATGACACTTTTGGGGCTATTGAAGGGATATATACGGCCTCAGATGTACATCCTCCTGGAGCACGCAAATAGATACTCGTGTGGAGAAATATATTGCTCCTTCTCAGGCATCAGTTCTTCAATACCAAGACTCTAGATTCTTGTAAATTGCTTCAGATTTGAATACAAGGGAGCAGAATGCTTAGAGACCTGGGTTACATTTGCTCGAGGAGGGCTTCTGGGTCTGCTGAGTAGAGGGATGGTGTCCTCAATAAAAGCTGCTGTATTTCCTCTCATGATTATGCAGCATATTTCCTCCTCAGGGGCTTTTCTGCTTATGCTTGAAAAATCATTTTGCACAACTAAAGCACAGCTTGCTGCTGAACATTAGCCTCGTTTCAAGTAATTACGAGTTTGCTGTTACTGGACACTTGAAGACAGAGAGGATCAATTCATAGAACTCTCTCCCCACTTTTTCTGAGGTAGCCCAGAGGAAGAAGGAAACAATACCATCGCAGACCCCAGCCTTCTGGCAGGAGAGAGCAAGCAGAGTTTAAGCTGAATCAAGCTGTGAATGCTATTGACAAGCAATGTTTGCATCTACCACAGAAACTTAGTGTATTGTACAGTGTTTCAAAGGAATTGGCTGTGGCTTGGTGACCTCCAGAAGTATTTCCCCTCTTTTCTTCATGAGATGCCCTCAGTTTCCTATTGCCAGGTTCACAGCTGGAAGCTTGGTTTTCTTGTATTTCTGGCCAGGAGCTGCAGACAGGCAAACATGAGACCAAATGCTCCGAGAGCAAGGCTGTGACTGTGCCAAGTGCAGAGCCTTGTGCTCCAGTAACATGGAATTCCAGCTGAATGGCAGGGGCTAGGAGTGTGAGGGCCTTGGTACTGCTTGAAAGCAATGGCAAGAGGGAAAATTCAAGAAGGAAAAAGAAGAGGTGAGGTCACGTGTAGCATAATTTATGCAGAATTCCAAAGAGCTGAGTTTTGGTTTTTTCCCCAAATATTTAGGACTCTCCCCCCAGGTTCTGTCTCATAGAAATGGCTGGGGAATTGCTGTTTTTGCAAGCAAAATGATTCAGCGTTCGTCCTCTAGTATCTCTCATGTGGCCGGTCCCACACCGAGGAGACCAAATAACACATACTCAAAGCAAAGAGGTTGCAAATGTTCCAAAGACTGGAATAAGCGTGTGGAAATGCCTGTAAATAAGATATACAGTCACAGCATTTGGATTGGTTCACAAATTATTTGCAAGCAGCAAAAAAAAAAAGAAGGGATGAACATCATCACAGGGTTCATTTACAAAATACATAAATAACTGAATGAACCATCGGAGCGGCTCTGTTTCTCCCCAGAAGAGCTCAGTGGAAATGCAAGAGGACTCTGTAGTTCTCGCTGCTGAATGACAGTAATTCTTTGAGCTTGGCTGTGAAAGGAAAAAGCGAATGCTTGGATGCTGTTTGACCAGCAGCTGATGAATGCACGCTTTAGAATGTAAATAGGGATTTTCCAGCAACCAGAAATATGTAAAACGTGAATAGACTTTACGTGTATTTGATTAGACTCCTACTTGGTCTCATGAGGTGTGGGGAGACACAATTAAATTAATATACTAATTGGGTTGCCCCACACCTTGTATCTCACATGAGGCCTATTTCATCCTGATACCTTTTGGAACTACAAAGACAGGAGAAAAATGCTATTTGCTCATTAAGTAGTTGATGACGATTTGAAAGACCGGACAGCTCTACAAGAAATAGCCAGCCAATTTTTCAGTTCCCTGTAAAAATAAACATTTAAAAAGCATTTTCTTTTAAAAAACATCTTTTTATCACAAATATAATCTGCAATAAAGATCCACTATAGACTAAATCTCCTGGAAAGATTTAGACTTTTGATAACTCTCTAGCGTGCCTTGTCAAGCAGTTATTGATTGTGAGCATTAGCCAGAGGTATGTAAACACTTATAAATATTGTATGCAGAAGACTAGCTGCACTTAGATAGATGATTAATAGGTCTGCTGTTGTTAATCTATGGCATCTCTTTTGCATGAAGAAAGCAATTAGAAACACATTTCCGACTATCCCAGACAGACCTTAGATGATACACCGCATAAAATTGAAATCTTGAAGTACCTGCATACAGGAGTCTAAATTAAATATACAGATATAACCCTAGCATTTCCCATTGTAGTTATTTGGAAACTATCGAAGTTCTTAGGCTGCAATGGTAATTTAGTTTTATCTTTACTTTCTACATGATCCCTAAAGGTTTTTTTTTTTCTTTCCTTTTTTCTTTTGCTACATTTTAATATAATTTTTATATATTATCTTGTGTTAAAAATTAGAACAAAATCTATGACACCTGTCTAGCATTTGTAAGCAACAATACAATTATAAGCTAGCTATTATATGGAACTGATGAGAACAGCATTGGTTAGGCAATGAACGAGGGTTAAAGCAGCACCCTTTAAAGGGGTGAAACGCATCACCTCATGTCCCCACCAATGTGGTCTGTGGCACCAGGCAGTTTTCCCCCAGTTCACCCTGAGGGGATCATTTGGGAAGCAAAGGTGCTTCTTCATCTGTAGGGATGCAGTTTTTCACACACCTGAGTATGGGGTAGAGGCACGGATGGGAGGGATGGAAGGCCCTCAGATGAGAAGGTACTTTGAGAGGGAAGGTTGTACCGGCCAAGGACTCATGTGGCTTGGTAAGTAACATGGAGATAAGAAATGCAGAGTTAAGCAGTGTGGGGCTGATGTTAAGGCATGATTTCCTCTTTCAGACGCCTTCTTGCACATCTTGTTTTCTAAGGCGGCAATGAGGATCAATGGATTGCTGTGTGTGAGGATGTCAGTCAGCCATCCTGCCGCTCTCCAGCTGTCACCTCTTGCTTAATTTTAGTCAAATTTGTCAGAGAGGTAGAGACCAAAAAATCCCACAGGACGCATGGTCTAGGGGTGATGTAAAGCCTGTGGGACCCGTAGGTTCTGCGAGCCGGTGGCTGATGAGGCTCCGGTGGGACATGTGTGCACTCATCCTCCCATGCTCTCTCCCTGGGGAGTCCCATGGGGATATGGGAGAGCTGAAAGCAGCGGCATGGAAGCTCAGGCAGTGCTGAAGGAATGAATGAAACAGAGACGCTTGTGCTGGAGGGAATCGGAGGGTGAGGAAGATGATGTGAATACATGTCTAAAGTAAACAAGGCTTCTCTATTCTCCCGTGCATAGAGCTTCCTGACTGTATAAGAGAATTATTTGCTACCCTACGTTACTCTGCATTGTTTTTTTTATTTTTGGAAATAGGTGTTCCCAGTTATTTTTTTTTCATTATTTTAAGTTTCTGTTCACACCTCTGTAATTTTGTAAAAGAAATTCCGCAGGCACTGTGACAGCATGCTCAGAGATAGCATTTGGCATTGCAGTTTTACCTGAGGGAGAATAATTATTAATGTGCTCTGATTTTTATTTTTTTAATTAAGGAATTAACCCCTTCATAACTCCCCAGTGAAGTCTGGGAAGGAAAAAAGTATGTAAGTTTGAGTTTCTCCATTTAGTTCATTAGAGAACAATGGAGTGCATGATTAAACCATAATTTTACATTAAGCCCCAGTTCTGGAGTCCGTTTGAAAGTAAAAAGGAAAAATCCTTTTTTCTGGCCAGATTTTTTCCTGCTGATTCTCAGGCGAGAGGAGGTGTTTTCAGTCTTCATACAGTTTGGTTGTAAAGACTTCGTATTTCTGCATTAACCACCACAGCGTGCTGTCCGTAAGGGGTCTTTCTTCGCTTTGTCTCTATACCTTTAAAACACAGGAACATTTGACCTCAGAAAAATCTCCAAACTTGGCTAAAGGTCTGAATTCAACCTTAGAGCCCAAGAAAATTCATGTCCGGTATAAAGTCATATCCTTAATCTATTGTACCTGCAAACTGAAAGGGTCACCAAAGCACCAGGAGACCTTTCGTAGCTGCAGTAGGTGCCACAAGTCCTCAGTGCAAACAGTAGGCAAAAGTCTGATGTTAGATAGAGAGAGAGAGGTTCAAACTTTCCTCTGAATTTCCTTACTTTTGTGCATCCAAGGTCAGAACCTTAATGTTATATGAATACATCATGTTTAATGATTTAATAAAGCAATGTTAGGGGCTAAAGGTCTGCCTCTTGAATGAGTTATTTTTAACATGTCCTTTAACTTTATGAGACTCTTGAGAATATTTTTATATGAGTAAAGTCATCAGGGTTCGTGCTGGTCAGGGGATGATAAAACTTAGGACAGCATCTATCCACCCATTTTAATTATGCTGGTGTTCACAACTGGTGTATGTAAATTAAACCTTCCATGTATTGTTTAGCAACTCCTCAGAGCTGAAGAGGTTAAAGAGCCCTGCTTCACTCAAACCTCCTGGTCGGCAAAGCCTGGTGGAAATGTCTATGTAACGTGGCAGCTGGGCCTTCCTAGATACTCCAAAAGGCAGCATTCCCTCCTTTCTCTTTTCCCTTTCTGTAGCTAGTATTAAAAACCACATCAAGTAACAATTTCCATTAATTTAACTTAGGATTTAAACCACACCTGATTACTGATGGCCTCCAGTTAGGCTCTGAAAGACTCAGGGCTGTAACGGGAACCTGGAAATCTTTCCTGGGTTACATATACTTTCCTGTTAGCGTTCCTGCCTGTTTGTGAGGTTCTAAGTCCATTTGTTCTAGTTCTGTCCTACCTTGGGAGCTCAATTTCCAGTTTTAGGTGTCCCCTCATGTAAGAAGACTGACTGCATTCTCTTTATCTCCATTTTATATTGCACCCTTGTACTTTATTGCACTATTTACTGCAAGCCTCACCTATTCCTTTTGGCATGGCTGGAGTGGCAACCTCTTACAACTGCTGCTACTTGTGCCATTCCTAGTTAAGACTGCACTGATCTCTTGGTTCATTGGCTTATCCTTCTCAGAGTTCCTTTTCACAGTTCCCTGTTGAACAGAAGTCGACCTGTGTCCTTTGGTGCCATACTACAATTCATTACTGCTGAACAGAGATCAGAATCTGAATCTGTAGTTCCTATTCAATGTGTGCTTTAATATTTTGATGTGATTTTCCATACACTTGAGGATAATAGGAGTGGCAGGGGGGAAGGGGACATAGGTGCTGTCTTTCACCATATGCTGCGCTGAAAACTGCTCTACCCTGTTAAACTGTGGCCCATGATCAGAGATTACTTTCCCAGGCATAACAAGTGGGAGTTTTATGCCTGATTTTAGCTGTCTAATAATGAAGCATCACATCAAAGGTAAATGTTTAGACTCTGTCTGTAGTCAATAGAGATAAAGATCAATTGCTACAGAGAGCAATTAATTCTGCTACCTTAGATAACTATTCTAGAATGCCATGAAAATCATGTATCCTCTCAAAGTACCTGATTTTCTTCACTTACTGGAGAAGGAACCTAAATAACTAGCTTAGACCAGGTACTCGCTTTCAGATAGCTAATATGAAATTATATGAATCCCACCAATGGGTCTAATTAAAATAGGATTTGACAATCAACTCTTTATTTGTAGAAACTTTTAGAGAGGCTGAATTGGAAATGAGATTTTTTTGTATAGGACAGTTGTTTTCCTATTTTTTCAAGCATCCATATATGTGCCTGCTTTGCTCCAGCACATCATTTTATTCCCCTGCTGCCATGAAGGACGCAATTGGTTGACTTTCCAAAGCCCCTTTCTCCATGTCTCTCTTTTATGAAGGTCAACATCTCCATTTGTTGCAGTTTAATTTTAAGATCAGAATATGATGATGATTTTGGTAATTTCTTTCTGTAGGTATTTCCAGCTTTGGAAGATGAGCCGGCAGTTGACGCTCCTTTTGAAATTGAACTGGAAGCAAAGAAATGGCCAGTGACTTGTAGGCACTGCAGGTTTGAACTCAGCTCTTCCGATTTTTGTCAAAGGTGAAGTGTTTGTGCCATTAGCTAGTAAATCTTTTTCAAGTTTGCATGACTTTTATAACTCATACGTTGCAGATGGAAAACCTCATCTTCCTCTTTTAGGGAAGTAGGCTGTTTGCCAAGCCCATCTTGACAAAGGCATTGAAATGTTTATAGTTGTTTCGGCTCATCTAGACTTTATGTAATGACTTAAAATTTTACGTATGTGGGCAAAGGCCCAGTTACCTTCTATGCTTGAGGGTAGCTCTGCTATTCAACCTGTGAGATGTAAATCGGTGGTCTCTGAGTTTGACCTCATCGTTTCAGGAGGACTCTGACACTTCCTCGGTTGAAAGCAGTTGTGGGAAAATTATTTATACATTCCCAGGCTTACGGGACTTGAGATTTACAGTTCTGTGAGAGTACTGTGAGGAGGGCTTTGTGCTGAGTTTCTGAATTCTTACTTTGAGTCATTCGTGCTGTTCTGTTTCTGTCATTTTTGCATTATCTGTGGTGGCTTTCGCAGCAAACATTTTGGACATTCCCAGCATATACCTGAAGTAAATAAATCTTTGCTATATTCTCTCTCTCTCTTTTTTTTTTTTTATTTAGATATTATTAAGTTACAAGTTAAACCAAACCTCTTATTAATCAGTTTCTCTGGGTGTTTGTCTCCCAGTTGTAATCACCATCTGGTCTCTAATCACGAGCTCAGTTACCATGACTGCTAACTGCAATTGCAAGATTAGCTCTTTAGCCTTAAATCAGTCACGAACTCTTCTGGATTTTCACCTTCTGTTTGTTTAAAACTTCTCTCTGAACTATTTCACTTCTATGAGTAGTAACATCCTTCTCAAATTAGCCTCATTTGCCTGAGTTAACTGAATACTCTTGCTTCCTTTTTTTTCCTTTCAGAACTAGCTATTACCATATTTTTTCTTCTAGCTGTTGTCCTTTTGACTGATGCACTCTGCTTGCATGAGGGGGGGGGGGCAGTGAATTAATGTATTCCTATAACTCAGGAAGATATTGAAGTGCTTTCCAGCAAGTGTGAGCCAAACTCAGAGTAGCCTTATGACACATGGGCCTTCTCTGAGAGCCATATTGAAGCATAGTCTCCCCACAGTCTCATAGCCTTTTCTCTGACAATTGAATGTAATTTTTCATGGTGCAAGAAGAGGTAATCCTGGCTAGTCAGCTTCACTGTTGCATGCATGACAACCAGATTACTTTTTCTCCTTTAGATAGGTGAAGAAGTGTCATGTTACCAGCAGGTTTTGTAAAACTGGCATAAGACCCCCAAACCTGCTTCAACCATAAGCTATACTGCATGCATACAAATTTCATACCTTTTACCACCTTGAGAAACCTGTTTCTGTCTGTCCTTTCTTTTCTAGTTGGCCTTGGTCTCTTAACCTCCCTTGGCCCTCCAGCAACTAATCAGTGCAATTAGCCTTTGCCTCACTATGCTGATTGCTGATACTGTCCAGTTGATTTCCTCAAAAATACCCGACGAACCTGCCAAGGGAAAAAATCAAAATCAAAGACCACAGTGACAATGGAGTATAAAAAATAGGGCCACAGAGGGACAGGAAATTCATCACTACATGATTCTCCATGTATCTGGGTGTAAAACTTGATTCCTTTCTATAAGCAATGGAGCAATCTAGCACAGACCAAGCAGAAAACTGAAAGCTTTACCTATGTTGGGATGGGCTTAAAAATCTGATAAAGGATTTATCATTACTTTAACAACTTTAAGTGATGTAGTAGCACAAAGGTTTCTCCCTTCTTCTCTTTTTGGACTTCTTTGCAATTGCATGCATTTCATTGGCATATCTCCTTTCTATGAGATAAAATGTACAGCATGTATGGAGAAACATCACATACATTTGGGAGATAAAGAGTAAGAACATACTGCTTCCATTCAGTGATTCATGAAACTGCACCCTTACACTTTGAGGACCTTAGGCATGCAAGCTGCAGGAAGGGGCAAGATTTATCCTACACTGATGACTGCACAATTGTTTTAATTTTCCTTGAAAGTAATAAATGCAGTCAAGACAGCCAAAAAAGCTCTTTCAAGACCACTTAAGGTGAGTCAAGGTGAAAAAATCCAAAGGGGATTGATTCAGCTGGAGAAGGACTACCACCAAACCCAAAATATCATACAAACTGTCTCAGGAAATCACAATTGGCAAGTGTTCATTTGCTTATTTCACAAGCAACCTGTTCCAGAAATTCTTCAGTAGTATTTATATTTGAAACACTTGTATTACTTTTTACTTGTTTCCTCTACCTCTCTTTTTTCCATGGAAGAGACAGTATTTTCTTTGTCAAGCTTCAAGAAAAATATCTTAGCATCTTCTGGGAGAAAAGTTATCTCAAAGATCATCAATTCATTCAAGAGTAGACATAGACTTTCTATTCTGCGTAGATGATTTTTTATCCTTGTTGCTTATGAACTTTTAATATAGACTAACAAATTCTGCAATAATTCAGAACAAACACCAAAGAGGTTGCCAAATTTCCACATGAACCCTCATCCTGATCCCTCCTCCAGCTTTGACATCAGGCTGTTATCTTCTATTTCTCTACCTTCCTCCTTCCTCACTACTGCTCAATGGGGCCACATCCAAGGTCTAGACCTCCTGGAGAAGGGTCACACTGTAGTGCCATTTGGTTTAGGGGCCTGACTAAAAGTACTGAGCATGGTGACTTTGTGCTTAGTAAGTTAAATAGCAGAGGTAACAACACAAGAGAATGCATGGATGACTCTGCTGCTGTTCTGGGAGACCAGGCAAAATTCCTGTCTAGGGGCTACTATGACCTACCCATTCAGAATGGTGTGTGCATTGATGAGGGTTGTATTTATGTACCTACTCTTCCCAAGTCTCCCAGAAGTGAACAGAATCATACAGTCTCCGAGAGGATTTACTGGATCACAAAAACACAAAGGGGTTGCTTGGCTGTATCTTCTCATGCACAGAACATTAATTTGATAGAAGGCTCCTGGGGATAGGTGAGGAAGAAGACCAACCAGCTAACAGAGGGAATAAAAACCCATCACTGCACTGCAAGCACACCTCACTCTGTGTTAATATGCCCTGTGGATAGAACTGGAATTTTCTGTTGCTCTCAGGTGCCCTTGTTAAGGCTCTAAATGACCCTAAGCCTTAATGACCCTAAACAGCCTCACCTGGTGCCTGGAACCACACCCAGGAGCCCTATTTAAACCCAGCTCTGTGCCTTTGTTTTCTGTTTGGCTTTTGCTGGAGGAATGCTGCTCTTCAGCTCTGTCCATGCCTGTGAAGTCTCTAACTCTGGCCTTGAACCTATAGACTGACCTCCTAGCTGGACCTTGTCTGTCACTGCAGACCTGCTTGGCAATTGCTGGACCTGATGCTGACCTGTGGACTGGATTGCTGCTTGATATCAAGCCTGCCTTATTGTTAGGTGATTGCCTTATGATCTAGACTGCTGATTGGACTTGGCTGCTGCTGAGCCATCCCTTCTTGGGCACTTTGAAATTGGGCCTAGGCTGCTAGAGGTCTGTCTTCTTGCTGCGGGACCCCTGAGCTGGCCTGATCTGCTCTTGCTTGCCTTGATGGGCATGGAGATTCCTGCAAGGTTTCCAAGCAGTGTGGAAGATACCTTTCTGAGGGTGAGAGTGTGGGGTGACACCAGAGGGAGCATGCAGCCAGGGAGCAGTGAGTGTTGTGTGGGCTTCCTCCCAAACTGGCTCATCCAGTGCCTTTCCTATGGCTCGTTCATGTATTTGTTTGCCTTTAGCAAAATATTTGGCTGCTGATTTATGAACTGACCCCTTGCATCTGTTTGGGGCACTTAAGTGAAGAACTGCAGGTAAATGCCTGCTGTTCTAGGAACAAATGATGTCTGTTTTCCAAGTGCTATGGAGTGCTGCCAAGAAAGCATCACCACGAGGCAAAGCACGTGGGGCTGGTGTGCCCTGTTCACTGCTATATGTGTGACTTCACTTGGAAGTGGCATTTGAATTGTAATGCTTCAGATCAAGCTCGTGGGGGGAGCCTTGCTGAGGCTGACACAACTCCCAGTTTGACTGTGAGATAACCAGCTAATTGGGGGGACATGGAAAGATGTGCATTGAAAGAGGATAAGAGGCTTCTAAAAGAGGAGGTGGAGAAAGAGCACTCCATTCCAAATCCATTAACAGGAGCTTCAGCCAACCTCAAGCAGTCATTTCTAATGCAGCTAAAGGAAGGTAAAGTGTTGAGCTTTATTGCTTTTACTGATGAGTCTTTACTCTCTAAAGCAGTATGCAGAACATATTTAAATGTTTCTATGTATATTTGCAACTATAACTTCTCTTGGTGCTTCTCAAATGCATTTGAAAGCTATTTTGTGTGTCTGTGTGCTCTAGTGTTTACTCAGGGTTGCTACAGCTGCTAGGTGCTAAAAGCCCTTCAGAATAAGACTTAGCAGAAACTGCAAGGATGCTAAAAGCAAATATTCAGATACTAACCAGACTTTCTACATGTCTCAATAACTGAACAAGTACTACTGTGTGTGCACAGCTACACAATACTGCACTTTCTGGGTTTGCCTTGGAAAAGATGTCTTTGCATGGTGTTTGTCAGCTCAGGTGAGCTGCAGACCTGCCAGAGCTGATTGAACCTGTGATGCAGGTGTTGCTCCATCTTCTTCAGCCTGGTGAGGTTTCTGTTACCATGCTTTAGGGCTGTGAATGAGTTCTTTTGTCTGGGAGGCTACAGCTGTGTCTAACCCTGCTTCTATGCTGCCTGGGGCAGGAATGCCTTATGGAAAGGAAGTGTGCCTGTGTGGTGGTAATGATTACATTGCTAAAGAGGTGCTTAAGACTATATAGGAGTGATGCTAGAGATTACATATTGAGACCCTTTGTATTATGTCTATTGTGTAGTTAAAAAGCATGTCTTGTGATTATTTGTATATGTACGGTTGTATAAAGCTAGTCCCCGTTACATTAGGCTGTTTTGTACTTCTTCCTTGGTTGGAGATCACTTGGGCCTTCTATCAAATTGCTTTTTGGCACAAGTTCCCTGGGTCAGTCATAAAACTGAGTTCTTCATAGGTCTGGGGCTCCTGAAATGTTATTCTGAGTCTTTGTGCCCTCTAAGTGAGCATAACCTGCAGGCAGCATGGTGTTCCCAGCTCCTAGAAAAAAGGGCTCTAGGGTTAGCCTATCAATTCATGGGGAGAGAGAGGAAAGCAGTACCCAACTGCTAGCTATTTCTACATATGGTTCTACCTGTGCATGGAATTAGAAATTAGCAATTTACTGAGCTTCTGTTTTTCACTCCTAAGATGGTCAGAGGCAGATAGCAGTTTTCTTGACTTTAGTACTTGTCAGAGACTCTTACACGATTGGGTATTTGCTCCTTTTTTAATCCATGGAGGGGAGCTGAGCAGCTTCCTTGACCTTCAGCTTCTGAGCTGCATTTTTTCTTATCAGAAGAAAACCTTTAAATCACTCGCAGACTAGTAAAAGATACCCAAAGACAGGGTTTATTTTTTATACTTAACTCTTGCACATATCACTTGAGATGCTCATGATCTCACTTTAAGAGACTTGCTCGTCTCTGTGGGGGTGGCCCTTTTCCTCCCTGCATGGAGAGGTTCCCTTGGGGCGAAAAGAGGGGAAATTTTAATGGGTTACAGAATGATCTCTCTAAGTTCTTGACTCCTTTCATTTTTGAGTATGTAATATGTGCTAGAGTTATTAGTCTTAATCACTTGGCATTTCTAGGTCTTCCTTGAAGACAGAGAGCTGAGTTAGAGTTTCTGTGAGATGTAGTGCTGTTGGGTGACTGTTTCTCATAGGCCTGTCTATGAGTTAGCTGACTGCTTAGTGGCTGCCTAGTTTCTCCCATAGGGCAATGCAATGAAGTGTAGTATGTTCTAGAAAGTCTATGTGTAGGACATATGGATTTTGCTGGCTGCTGCAGGGGAGGAGTGTTTGTTGTTGCTGTGAAAATGTGTTGCTTGGGTTTATATTTAGTTTGGTTTGTTTTCATCTGGTGAAAGCAGGTTGTATGCTTGGAATAAGAATTTAGCAAAGCTGAAGAGACAGAAGTGCAAATGCTAAGTGAGAAAAGCAGAATCTAATGGGTGGTACCTGTTAAGTAATCTTCAGTACTGGTGCCAGGTCAGGGTTGTGTAATGGTCAGGGCTTCTATGCATGGGATTTCTAGGATGTAACATGCTCTCTCTGTGCTCTATGTTCTACTTTGGCTCTTAAAATCTTCAATATTTACATGAGTTCCTTTTTGAATTTTTTACTGAGTTATAGTGGATGATTAAATAAAAGCTGTAATCACTCTTCACAATCTTCCTTCTCAACACCATTATGGCAACAGCACTACTATAAAATGTATTCCTTTTCTTTCATGCCAGCTTCATGTTGGGCAGAGTTACTGTCCCAGAGCCTGTATTGAGTTTATGCCAGTGCACAAAACTGTGTCTGAGCTACTAGTACTAGCCATAGAAACTGAAATCCTGAACACTCCCCAGTGATGCTTAATCAAATCTGCCTCAAGGAAGCTGTGGTAGAAAACTACTGTTTGAGAGGAAAGTCTAACTCTGATGGCTTCTGAGGTGTATGGACAGTTTTAAGTTTTGGTTACTGTAAAATGGAATAAATAAATCTATGTGCATCGGCCTTTCCATAAGGAGTGTAATTAGGTCCTTGCCTAGTTAATTGAAGTACTTGTGTGCAGAAGCTTTGTTGAGAAATGGGGAGGAGGGAAGGTTCTTCCTGTGTGCCAGACAGTGGCCTTTGACATTAAACTTGCTATTTTAGTATTAATATTGGAAGCAGCAATCTTAAATTTGCTTCCAGATGACATTTATGAGTGAAACTCAATCACTTATTTGTGGGAAGATGGCACTGAAAGAACTTGTCTTTAGACTAGAGTGGGTACTTGGGAAACTTGTTTCCATTAGAATACCTGTTTATGGGATGGGTTTCAATGGGAACCTGGCAAGCTGCCCCAGAAGTACAAATCACTGGAATTTTTTGGTCCTTTTGTGCATATCTTATCACTTTAACATCACATGTACAGGATATTGACTACAATAGGAGCCCTGGTTATTCATGAATGGATAGCCACATTTCAAGGGGCAAGGAATTATTATTTCTATTTTGAACAAGCAAAGCACTCTGTTTTTTGTGCAATTTTGCATGCAGCCAGATCTTGGTATAAACTGGGGAAAAATCTTTTGTTTGAACTTTTTAGTGCTTATGTTTGAATTTTTAATTAACTTTTCCTCTGTAATTCTCAATATGTTCCTATTGTAATTCTCAGTATGTTTTGCTAGCATTCAGGGAACAAAAGGTAAGGCTTGCTGTGGCTAATTCAACACCTGTAGTTCCTTGCAGATGAGCAAGGAAGGGATGCATAGCCATTTGGGAGGGGGGGAACATAAGCCTTTTTATATGAAAGCAGTAGTTCAAATGCTGTTTAGATTCATTAATTAGGAGTTGTATTTTCTGTCTGTGCAATTATAAACAGATTAATTCACAGCGGTTTATGCAGATGAAAAAAGCAAGATAGACCTGTAAGCAAAATATCAGGCCAGGATTATTTCTGCCCCTTTTCCCTGTTCTTGTCTTCATGTTTTATTTTGGGCAGGGAAGAATTCTATCAAGTCTGGGTTTTTTTTTCCCCCTGAAATATTTATGTCCATAAAAGTATCACATATTGGAGACCAGTGAGGAGCTGAAAGTGATGCGTTATCTTAAATTAATGCGCAGTTTCAGTGTATTGAATACTTACTGTCCCATTTGCACAATATTGTGTATGAATGTAAAGTTAGTTGACCAAAATGCAATCACGTAGAAAGCTATGCAGAAGCTAGCCTTTTTTTGACTTTGCAGTTGTAATTATTTCTTCTAATGGTTTCTGGTTTGAAAGTGATTTCAGAATACTTTGAACAAAGCTTAGATAATCTCATTTTAATATGTAAAATCTCAAGAGAAGAAAGACTTGGAGGTGTAACTGCTGGTATGTGTAGGATGGTTTTTCCATGAAGAATAGACTCTAGAAGGCTTGGAAAGACTTCATAAGTATTATCTCTTGGCTCAGGAGTGGTTAAGTAATGCAAACCAATAAAAGGTCCAATGACACTGATCTTTGTGTGCTGCAAGAATATCTCTGCACTTAATTTGCTGTAGTTGTAGGTGAAGAATCTGAGGATCAAGAGATGAAGAGTTTAAAGAAGTATTTGGGAAACGAGCTCAGGAGGTTTTTTAGGGACGCATAACAGTAGTGAGCTGCATCAAGTTGTCTCTGTGCCCAAGGTCCCATGTAATTGGTATATAATATTTGATAAACTTGCACATCTTGTATTTTTATGAAGTTTTTTTAATTGTGTGTGGTTTTTGTTTTAAATCTAAATGGCACTTTGCCTTGAGAAAGATGTCAGGACCCTAATTTATAGTGTTGCTGTTCCAGACTGAAAAGACAGTGGCTGATGTTGCACTGAAGTGAGACCTACTGGAGTTTGTGGTGGCAAATTGCAATAAGACTGTAGCTTTATAATCCTGATTTTAGGAAAAAGGGAACATAGACCGAGCACAGTAACAACAGAGGTGCTAGAACAGAGGGCGTTGTGAAGGGCTTCCAAAAGAGGTTCCCAAACTTCCTGCTTTCAGATTCGGTGTTGCGAATGAACACACATTGCCTCAAGATAAAGCCCCCTAGTCTCTAGTATCTTTATCGTGTTTTGTTTTTAAATGGAATTTACATGTAATTACTTTCCTTTGGATGTTACTTATATAAGACTAGTACTTTCTGAAAGACTGGTGTTTACTGTGCCTTTACTGCTTTCTTTTCTGTCTTCCTGTTCACATTCCTGCTTTGAAAAGAGACAGTAAACCAACTGACTTCTGAAATAAAGGTATACTGCTTTAAAGTATCATTTCAGTATTCCTTCTTAGAAGTAGCTATCATCTAATGATACTCTAATTTCCTGGCTTGAACTCTGGGCCTTCACCTGATTTGCCTTGACTTTCCTGAGCATGCCAGGAGCAGATAAGCTCCTGATGGGTGTTAGGCTGGGGTTTTGCTGCGAGCATTTTTGCATGGATGTTATATAGGCAGAATGGCATTGCTCTGCCCAGAAAGATGAGCTGTGAGACTGCTCTAGCTGGCAGGTTTTTTACCATGGCACTAGCCCAGTGCTTGTGCTGGCAGGGTTTGCCACCTTGATCCTGGGGCTGCTGCCTAAGTGCTTTATACAGCTGTTGGACTGGAGCTGGCATACAAGTCATGGTGAGGACAGGAGTTGGGGTCACCTCTTGCTCCTTTGAGCAGCTGTCAATGCTGATGAAAAGCAAATAAGCTAATTTTTGAGCAGTGTTTTCAAAAAGGGCATTGTTTCACATATAAAGTGTTAAAAATCCTGTGCTTAGAGGTGTCAAAAAGCACTTCCATTTTAATTGATTTATTTTATTTATTTATTTTTTTTAAGGAAAGGTTCTCCTAAGTTTTTGTGCATCCTGAATGGCATTTTGGAAAGTTGGGTGCAAACTGGAATTCATCAAAATGGGGTTTTATTTTTTTTGGGTGGCAACAGAATTTTATCCTTTATTATTTTGATCACTCTTTAGGTATCACTTTCAAAAAAACAGGCAAGCTATTTCCAGAATTCCTACCCTGAGGGATAAACTTGGTGGTTCTGAGGGCAGCATGGAGTGGGAGACAGCCTGTTGACACAGGCATTACTCTTCAAGATTACACTGACACTTTTACTGCTTGTTGAATGTGGGGAGGGTAGGAACAGTGGAGAGCTCAGGGAGTGCACATCTGTGTGTATGTATGCATAATGCTATCTGTGACTCAAGTTAGCTTCTTATGAGTCTCCAGGAATTCCAGCTCTGATTTTGAACAAAGGATTAGGAAGGTTCATAATTCCTTTGAATTGCTTACCTAAGCCATTCACCTAAGCTTTTTTACTTAACCAGAGGGCTCCACAGTGTCTAAATCAGAAGACTGAGTCTTATTTCTGGCAATTACTTGCCTATGATTTGGGGGTGCTGTGTATTTTAACTTTTTATCTTGCTGTAATACTGTCTTGATTCCCTTGAAGTGTGCTGACTGATCTTGGCAAGGGAGAAGTACTGCATGCCGGCTGAGTGCAGGAACACTTGGTATCAGGCTTCTCTCCACCAAAACCAAGTGATTAAAATGAGATAAGCACCTTGTATTTTCCACATTAAAAGGAACAAAATCATAGGCAACTACAAGTGCAAATTCCTGGATAGATTACCTATGCTGTAAAACTTGTGTTCTGTGCTTTAACTTCTGTTCATTGTGATTTTTTGAAGTCATATTGAACTACTTTACAAAAGCCAAACCCATGCTATTCTGTTGAGACAAGGAGGCTCCGAATGTTATCAGTTCTAAGTAATGTAAAGTCTGGTGGCTTTGCTGTGGAAAAGAACTGCGAGCTTGAAGGTAGTTGACACAGTTTTAGGTCCTTAGGACCTTAGTAGAGAAATGTAGAAGAACAGAATCTGGGGTTGGGGAGCATCCGGGACCAGCAGACCTCCAGGAGGGAGCAGTGAAAGTGCTCAATAGAAGGACAGGATGATTGCTATGTCTGTAATGTTAATTAAGCTGGTGCTTCAAAGACTGCCAGCAGTGATGAAGACTGTTGGAAGGAGTAAACGACCCTCAAAGACCACCACCGCATTTTTGTATGTACGCGGGGAACTTTCTGGAAAATGATGTAGTTCATGTGTAGCCTCATGAATGTGTGTGTATGCCCGGAGACTGTATAAGGATGGCCTGTGTGGCAATACGGGGGGAGACACGCTTGGAGGAGCTATCCCCCGTGTCTCCCGGTGCCGCAGTAAGGAATACCTGCTTGTCAACTTGGGAACTTTGCTGCGAGTTTGTTCCTGGAGTTTTCTCCGAGTCCCTTTTCTGCGCACTCCATGTTTAAGCATCCTCTGTGGCTCATTACCCTGTACCTTTAACAGTCCGGGAATTAATGGTGAGGGCTTAGGAAAAAAATTGCCTTTTCCCTGTCCCTGCAGCAGCAGCTCCGAGGTAGCAAAGGGACCTATGTGGGGAGGGTGATGCAAGTGGCGTAGCTTCGGGGGTGCTGGTGCCAGGGAAAGAGATGACTCCCGCTGTCCTGTTAGACTTGTCAGCTCAGCTGCTTGTGAGAGCAGTGCCTGCCTCGTTTCAGTTGAAATGCAAACGTTTGGCTAATCTAGCTTCTGTGCAGTTGAGTGGGCAGCCTGCAGAGAAGGGCTTTCCTCCTGCTCTTAACGTTGAGCTCAGTTGTTTTCTAGAGCCATAGTTGTTGCCACCCCCAGCCTCCCCGCGGACAGACCTTGCGTAGGTATTTGCCCATCCTTGTCTTGCTTAGCCAAGGTGGTATGTGCTTTGGCCGTGACTGTGTGGCTACTCCTGCAGCATGTGTGCTGGCAACCCCCCTTGCCTTGGGGCTGGCCCTGGTGAGTGGGGGACAGCTGGGCTCCCTTGCTGCTATGTGAGCTAATTAATGCCATGGACTTGGCTCGGGTAGGGCATGGACCTCTGGGCTCCCATGCAGTGGCTGGGCAAACTGCAAGTTAAGTTCTCCTCTTCACAGCGGGTGTGAGGCTCATGTCCCTTGCCGAGGCTTATTTGCTTTGAAACAACTTGTTTCAAACAAGTCTACCTTACTCTAGTTTCTCATTGTTTTGGTTGTGTAAGGTCTTGACAGGCACAATGTAGTGCATGCTGCTTCTAATCCTTTGAATGGTTTGATCTCGCTCGTGCCCTCGGTCGCTGTTGTAAAGGCTCTTGCTTGGACCACAAACAATTCTCCATTTGCAGCCCTGTTATTCCAGCGAGTCCTAAACCCTATTTTCAGTACTAAGGCATATGTCACTTTCTGCTTTTGCATCTGCAATATGTAGCTTTAATGCAAATTCCTCAGCAGTCCCAATGTGCTCATACTCATTCATTAGTGCCATAAAAACCTTGAGATTTATTTAGTAAGTCTTGATATGCAGAATACTTTACTTTCATTTTAAATGCAATTGTGTCAAGGCCCTTCTGAAATGATATCTGTCTGAAACTTTAAGCAATGAGCTTTAGAACTGTGTTTAACATAACTTTGTCAAGGCGTATTTGAGTTTTTATTGCTGTATTAAACCACTTTTTATTGTGTCATAAAATGCGTAGGCAATATTTACACTTCCAAATATTTGAAATTTGTAGCCAAGGCCTTTAGAAAAGATATAATATTGGCATCACTCACCTCAGTGAGGTCTTGTTTCACGCGAATGCTGCTGTGTCATCCTCTCATTATCGTGTGGATGTGTTTGCTGGAGCATACATAACATCTTGGTTAATATATCTTCTCTGGGTAGAGAACTTCCCTGACAGGCAGCCCGTAATGGAAGGCTTGCCGCTTGTTGCTGCTGCTGAGAGGTACTGCTGGCCTACTGGCTGGGCTGGGCAACTGGCAGTCAGGAGAGCAGGAGTGTGTTCCTAGGGCTGTCACTGAGCTGTTGTTGCCTGACCTTGAGTATTCCTGAGGAAGTCACTTAACTCCTCGGAGTTACTGTGCCTTTTCTGGTGACAACACATAACAAGTAGTTTCAAATACCCACTCTTCTGAAAGTGTTTGGATACCTGTAGCTGGAAGATTCTAGCCACATGTGCTGTAAATGTGCCAACAATCTTTCTGCATGGTTTAATTGTCCTTTGCATCAAGGAGGATATTTCTTGATCCTTGTTTTTTCCATTAGGCATTGCTTATTAAGGATAATCCTAGGTATTACCTAGGTATAGGTAATCGTCAGTGCACAGGAATCCTTTGCATGCTAAGGATGACATGCTTGTCTTGCTTGAAGGCCTGTGAATTGCTTTGGCAGAAGTACAAGTTGAAGTTTTAAACATATTTATTCCACGTTGCCCTATTAATGTACCTTAGCATTGTTCCTCAGGGGCTTGTTCTAGCACTGACGGGTAGTAGTCACATTTCTGTGCTAGTGCAATGTCTTGCATCAGCTGACTTGCTGACAAGTGTGCTATTTCTACAGGCATTTGACCTTTAAATACTGGCCTTGGATCACTTAGCTGCTTCATATTCATCCCAAAGTTGCTTTGACGCTTTAATGGGGATGAGCCTAATATTCAGGTTTTCCTTGTGATGCCTATATGGAAGTAGGATGCAAAGTGCATATTGCCTACAACTAAATATTGGCTACAATAAGCCTCTCTCTCCGTGTTTGCCTGTATGCATTTTTCTTGGACCTTGGTGGGCTGTTCCCACATTTTAGCAGAGTTGTCGTTTAGATTGATTGTTGGAGCCCAGCTTGGTCAAGAAGTTTTACCTTTATGGGTTTGTTTCTGTTGGTAAGCCAAGCTGAGTTTTGAAACTTATCAAATTATCATTCCTCCCTCTATTTTTTCCAACTTATCTGAGATCATAAAGATATTTCTGCTGGAGTTGAAACCAAGTGATGATTTTTTGCTTTTGTTTTCTGTTAATTTTTTACGTACACCTCAAACTGTGGAAAGAAAGAACAGTGAAAGCTGTATTTTAAGTTTTTTTTAATATAAAAGTAAACCAAAATATTTTAATGCTATTGGAGTTCCACTCTCTCCGTATAAAAGAAACACATTCCTTTGAAATGTGTGGGGGTTTTGCCTATTCTAGGGATAGCTTTGCAGGATTCACATTGCAGAAGTAACTGATTCTAACACAGGTTATCCTGAACAACTGTATTTCAGCTCAGCAGCTCCGCTTGCTTTCCCACAAGACAAATAAGTTGGCCATAAGGGGGATTCTCTTTCTAAATAAGGAAAGAAAATAAAACCTCACCACCCAACAACTGCCTCCTCTCTCAAGTTCCTAATGCAGAAATTAAGGATTCTTTTAGACTAAGATCCTGAATGAGAGAGCCCATTTTAAAGGCTTTATTTGGAGATTACTTGCCAGCAGATTGAAGACTTCACATCTGGAGATAAAGCTTGAAGAAGTTCAGACCATATGTTTGTCAAGCGTTTTTTGTGGAAATGAGCAAAGTATCTGACTAAAAATGGTGAAAAATTCAGTAAAAAGTGGAAAAAAAAAGTCAGAACATGAAAGCTAGGTACATGTTTGTCAAGAGTACAGTAACATCTGTTATGTTGCTATGTTGGAAACAGTCAGGTGGAACATCCTCTAGGCTGTCCAACCCTCTGCACAGCTAATGTAGTCTTCAGCCAAAGACTGTTCTATCCACACATGGGCAGGAGGGTTTTAGAGATGAACAGCCTATCTATGTTGAAGAGCTGGAGTAAATATGGCACAGAATGTTAGTGAATGTTTCCAGGTTGGTACCTATTATATGATTTTATTAATACCTGGGTCCTCTGCAGCACACTGTCATCCACTGGTAGTGGCTCTTAAAGGAAGGTGCTCTGATGCAGGTAGTACTTGAGTATTGAGAGGTAACCATGCGCCCAAGACCTAGAACCCAAGCCTCTGTGTTCAGAGCTCTTTCAGTGTGGCTGCACAGCCTATACCAATGGTGTGAATGCTCTCTGCTTGCAAGGAAACATTCTACCAGGTTTCAGAAAACAAATCATTGAATAAGGTTTGAGATAAAAATGTGTAATTGTATGAATTCCTAATAAGTGCCTGTGCTCAGGGGAGGAGGAGGGATGTATTAGATTGGATATGAGGAAGAAATTCTTTACTGTAAGGGTGGTGAGGCACTGGAATGGGTTGCCCAGGGAAGATGTGAATGCTCCATCCCTGGCCGTGTTCAAGGCCAGGCTGGACAGAGCCTTGGGTGGCATGGTTTATGGGGTTGTGTCCCTGCCCATGGCAGGGGAGCTGAAACTAGATGATCTTAAGGTCCTTTCCAACCCTGACTATTCTATGGTTCTATCTGAGGTGTGAGCTAAGTGCCAATCAATACAGCTGGCATTTCCAACAGCAAGTAAGAGCAACTATCTATTCAGGCAGAAGGTATCAGTAACTAGTAATTGATGGAGATCATTCCATAGATAATTTCTGAATAACCAAATTTATCTGAAGATCATGAGCTGTTCCTGCTCCGTTCTGGCAGGAGGTGGGAAGGAATTCAGTGAGTTACATTATGACTTATTCACACAGCTCAGCCTGTGTTTCTAATATATATATGCTCTGCTTTTTTTATAGATGAAGGATTTCCTTCTGCAGGGCTGTGTACTGAGGGACTTTGAAAGCTGCTAAATTGAATTTAAGCATCAGGTGTATGTCTGTGACCTCCTTTGTCTCTGCAGTCTCCATTAAAGCATACTTGCTTCATTTCTTGATTGCATTGATTGAAGTTTTTCACATTACTGAACCAAATCTGATGTGCTGAAAGGTGCCAAGACAAGCGCACGGTTAGTGTGGTGTGAGCCCCATCTAACCAACTTCATCTTGTTTCAGTGGGGAGAGCAGTTTACCTGGAACTTTCTTTGCAGTGAAGTATTAAAACTAGATACTCAATCCCACATTGGTGCATGTTGTGGCCTTTCAGAAATTTTGCCATCGTAACATCTTTGTCAGTTTATGGTCAGCTCATATCCCTCATAGTCTATTTCTATTCATAAGGCTGAAGCAGCCATGGGAGTACTGCTGTTTTGGTGTTTGCTTCGGAAGTAGCATGTTTTTCTCGGGTTTAAGCAGGTTTTTTTCAGAGTAAACAGCTAAATCCCTTCTACGTATGATAATGCAAAATGAGTATTTTTATGCTTACATTATCAGCATGTGCATATGTGGACTGAGTCAAGGCAGGAATTTGCATGTCAAGTTACTGCTGTGCGGCTGTTGCCCTTCTAATGATGCACATGATTATTTTGAAAACATGAGTTCTTCCACAAGTACATCCAAGTTCTCTGCAGGAAATGGTCGCTCTTTTCCCTCTACAATTAAATCAAGCCCACTGGCACCTGTATCCTGATTTATGTTTTACAATATTATCCACATCCATTACATTTATATAGATTACTTCCTTCAAGATGCTTGCTTTCCCTCTTTAAATCATACATTTGATTGAACTGTAACTAAAATGCCTGTAATCAATCAATTGTTCTATTCCGTGAGAGGAATCACTTGCACTTCTCACTTCACTGAGCTTATGGTTTTATCAGCATCTCCTGTTAGTAGATCTCAACTGTTGTTTTTTTTTTTTTGTTACTCCTTTTTTGTTTGTTTGTTGTTTAGTTTTTTGAGGCCTTTTTTTTTTCTGATAAGTTAAAACATTTCTGTCCTCTTCCCCCCCCTCTTAATTTTTTAACTCCAGTCTGGCTGTGACAGCAGAAGCTTCTAAAAGCTGCCAGTCCTACTTGTTAAAAGTAACGTGCTTTTAAGAGCCTTCAGGTGCCATTGTTTTCCTGAGGTTCTTGTTCCTGTAAGCTTACAAGCTCTTACTAACTGAAGAGAGTGGGTGTGTTGGTTGTTCTTGTTTCCTGATGGTCTCTTAAGCTAAACCTGAGTCTTTAAAAGACAAGGCAACCAGAGGAACAATGCACTGGGTTCCAGCAGAGACAAGGTCAACTTCAAGTTTTGTGGCCACATTTTTCTGGGAACAAATTATTTCCACTGTGGATTTAGCTGGAAATTATGTAGTTGGCCTCTCTGCTTCAAAAGTTGTTTGACACTTTTTATCTCAAATGCTATCTCTCTATAGCTGTGTGACTCCTTAAAATCCGAGTAGTTCTCAGTATTCAATCATTCTCATGTTATTGGAGATGGGGATGAGACATGGTGAGGGTAAATTAATTAACCAGGGTCATACAGGACCTGGCAATGTAGCCTTATGTTCTGTGTAATCTTCGTTTTTCTCTAAATTTTCCTCTAATTTTTGTGTAATCCTGTGTCATTAGAGGTGGTTTCTTCAGCCCCAAATTATTTGTGAGTTCCAACACTGAGGTAAGCCTAGTGGTGTAGGACCAAGCTTTGGCTAAATACGAGCAGTTGAGGATACCCAAACGTGTATCTACTTCAGTGTGTGAGATTGGATGAAGGTGTCACTTCTGCCTGTGTCTCCCAATTGTCTCTGTTGGAGTAGCTATTTAGGAAAAGTGAACCAGGCTCTTGCAAGATGAAACTAAGCAAAGATGCTGTGATGTACCTGGAGCACCTCGAAAGCTTATGGCTGTTCACTCTGCAGGACCAGGCTAGGTATAGCATAAAGGTCCTGGAGTTGTTATGGAGTAGAAACTGCCCTCCAGCTGCTTAGCCTTCAGATCTGCCCCTGCTGAGCTGCAGTACTTGCTAATGACATAGAAGTCAAGCCTGCCAATCCCTGTAAGAGGCCTGCTCTAAAGGCACCTTCATTCTGATTTCCTAGTATTTCTATAAAGCTTTTTTCAGTGAGAATGGGTTACATGTGTATGTTTCTACTCTTTGTGAGCACTAAGATGAGCACTAGGTTTTGGTTGGTTTTCCCAAGATCTTCAAGCGTTTGTTGCTCATAGTGGCTGGAGCGTGTTGATGATCACTTTTTTGTGGTGCCTTTTATTTAGATGCATTTAGAAGTCCTTACTATATGGAGGAAGGGTTAGTGCACTAGCGCACTAGCTTTTCATGTCATGGTTTGCTTAGGTCATCAAGCTTAAATGTTCTCTCTATCTTCCCATTTGCACCTGGATAACAGAAATATTCTGAACAAGCAAGCTTTGACTAGAAAGCGTTGGGAGTTCTATGAAGATTTATAAGCCTTGGGGTTTTCAGAGAGGGCCCTGGATCTCTGGCACAAATGTCAATGTGAATAACAACTCAGTTGCAGTGAATGACTTCTTGCTAATAAACAGCCCTGATTTGTTTTCATGAGGACACTCAGCTTTAGAGAGAGAGTTTTGTTAAACTGTAGGCAAAGGGGGGGGGGGGGTGTGTGTTTAAGACTTTCAATGCCAAATGTCAGTGCTGCCTGTGCAGGATTCTGCTAGGTACTAGGAAGTCTTAAAATTCCTTCCATTATTTCTCTCCTTCACATCACTTTTAAATCTTTTAGAAGGGAAATGGCTCCAAATTACAGGGCTGCTGCAGAAAGCAATAAGCTAGTTATTACTATATTCTTATTTGGAGGAAAAAGGGTTACTTTTCTCTTATCCCTGTCTGATACTCTATATCATTAATTTCTGCCTGCAGAAGAAACCAGAGAGTGTCCAGCTTGTGCCTATCTTCTGTTTAAGTTAATTTGCTCTCTCTTTAATTTGCTTTCAATTGCTTAATTTCTCTTGTCCTGGGTTCAGGGTCTTAAATCCGAACATCTCTTCATGCTCTTTCCATTACATTCCTTTACTACCTTCAGTGGGAATAAACAGGACACCCAGAGAACTATGGAATTCAGAGGAAAAATCCGTATGAGTTAGTGTGTAGCTGAACAGCAGTACCAGTGTTTTGCTTGATGGCAGTTGAGGAGATGGTAGTATGCGCAGAACTGGGAGCAGTTTAGTACCTTGTGCAAAGGATCCTTTGGGAACTGGTATCTGGAAATGAGACTAGCATGCAAAGCCTCCCTCTCTGAACATCCCTGTATCAGGACCAAGATATGCCAAGCCTACACTTGTGATTAACATGCTCCAATCTTATAATACTGGGGTTAGAATAACCTGTATACACCAAGTATAAGCTTTTGCCAGGATCCATTTTTCACATAACTTTCAAAGTAGGCTGTTAAATATTTTAATGCTTCATGCTCTGCCTTGCTCCTGTACTTGCACCTCCAGTGGGTGGCAATTCATGGAGGTGATTTATATAAGCATTGTGGCTCCTGATGCATGGAAGGGGAGGAAAAGCAGTGTGATATCTAGTGAAACAGAATAGCAGGTGGCAACCTCTATGAACCTTACTCCTGGAATAAGGCTCTCCTTCAGGGGAGAGGGGAAGGGAAGTTTTGGGGAAAAAAGAATGTAGAGAAATTTGATCACTGGGAAGGTCAATAGTCCTTTGAATGCTATCCTGGGTAAAGCTTAGAGAAAAACTTTGCTTTGTTGACTGGTTAGGAAACCCCTAAAAAGCATGTCAAAATGTGCAGAGTCTCAATCTGCCTGTGCAAGGATCTAATGCCTTGGTGAGAGAGTAAGGAGGGCAGATATAAAAGTGGAAAATAAAATCAATCCCAACCCTGCACTAAGCCACCGGAAAGGCCTTCTTTGCTTGGAACTTGATTGATGTGATTAAATTTGTATTGTTCATTGGTTTTTTTTTTTTTTAATATCATTCAGTGCTGACCTGCTTTGCTGCATTGGGGTTTAGTTAACACATTCTAGCTTATATCCAGCTCTAAACCAGTGGGCCCAGTGGTAGAGTTGAGGATTATTAACAAAAGTGCACTACTTGGTGATCTGTACCTTGCAATGAAATTAGAACCAACTGCAGCCTTGAAATGGACTGGGTTTTTTGTTAGGCTTTGCATGTGTCTCAATACTATGCTTCAAGAAGTTTGTCACCATGTCCAGCAATTGCAGGTGAGCCTGGGGCTGGAACTAAATTTGCTGACGTTCAGGGATCCATAATGCTGGCTCCTGAGGCTGGAGGGCAGTGCAGCTCTTGTTTCTTGGCAAGAAAGCATGTAAACAATGAGCAGGGTCCCCGAGGGTCAGCCTCCTTCAAGTGTTGCCTAAAAAGGCTTTTGCTCTTTTCCTTTCCTCTGTTTGAATTGATCCTGTCCAGCAGGGTCTGGCTTTGTACGTAAATCGTCGCTAAGCTTTCAGTCTGCTCTCTGGCTGAGCTAAGTTGTCTCATACCTGTTGGTATACAAAACTCAGAAGAGATTACTGGTTGGACAGTGCTGGTATTTTAGAGATGTAATCTGAAAACAGACTGCTCCAGTGCTGTACGGAGCACCATGTCTGTAACAGCCAGTTCAGGCTATGCTGTGTTGCTCCAGATTTAGGAGCTCTAGTGGTTTGGCAGAACAGAGGGCGCAGATGAAATTTGTGCCTCTCAATGAGTTGGCCGCGGCTGAAGAATCCCATTCTCATATCTGTGTCAAATGACATGGAGAAAAGATGGGCTGCTATGAGTTTGTGCTAATGAAACCCTCTTCTGTGTATTGAAGAATTTTTAAGAGTTTTTAAAATACTTCTAAGCTCACAAAACTGAAGTGTGCTCCTCAAAATTTCCCTGCTTGGCCAGATCTGGACTTTGATATCATGCTGTTATGGAAAAGAACACCTAGGGAGCTGGTTCAACTTTAAGTTCTTGGTTTCTTGGATCTCTACCATTTGATATATAGGTGGTCCTGTAACCAACACAACTAAGGAATCCTTTTTGCTTCCCTTCTGTCCTATTAAGAAACTTCACGTTTGGATTTGCCAGTGTCTAATGGAGACTCTGTCCCTCCTTTAACAAGGTCAGGGCTAAGGTGTCTCTCTTGTACCTCCTGAGTAGTTTCCTAATGCATGTAAGAAATGAACAACTCTCAGATCTCTATTCATTTGTCAATTTTATTGAAATAGAGATGACAGTTCTGAATTTGGTCAGAAAGTGAGTTCATAGACAATGTGATCATACATATGCTTGTGAGGTAAGCAAAAATGCTTGCATTAAGAATTTTTATGTTTTACTGTAGGTTAATAAATGTACTAGGCTTCCCCTTTCACTTGACAGACCTTCATGTGCAGGGGGAGGAACAACCTGTGCTCTTTAGCACCTCTTCTTAGTTGATGGGGCTATGAAGAGAAGAGAGAGCTCTCATGTATGTATTTTGAATGATTGCATCTGGAAAGCTTTGATGGGCAGCAGGTAAACATGTGAAATTCAATATATCAAATCATTCTACAACTTGTGTTCCCAAGCCTGGGATGATGAAATAATGTGCATGTGTTTATGGTAATGGGATTCTTCTCCTCCCACCCCCCACTTCAAAGAGCAGTATTTCAAATAACATCTTGCACCTTAAAGCATTGTGTCCCCTCTGGACATGCTGGTTTCTAACCCTGAAACCAGCTAGATAGAGCTGGGTGCAGCTTTGTGTGATCAAAATTGCTTTTCACTTTGTTCAGAGTAGGCTTTCACAGGATGAATTGAGTGCTTGACCTAGTAATACTGGACCAAGCCTTCTTTTATTTGGGAAGTAACATGACAGCTTTCATATCCACTCAGATTAGACAGGCACTCTTATGCCAAGGTCACATCACAAAGGTAAATACTGAATAAGCTATGTGTTGTTCAATTTATCTACGTCAAGAGGACAGAAAAGGGAGCTGACCCTACTACAACTTCATCCAGTAGTGCTTTCATGCCCACGAACTGCTGTTCTGGTAATGAGACCCTTGTGTTCCTGAGATGATGGCTGTCAGTGTGAATCTTTTCTAACTGGCTCCAAATGCTTTTTGTAAAGAGATGTACTGGCCTGGTAGACCTGCATCAGGATGTGAACTGTGGAGTGACAGCATTTTGCCTTGCTTGAATACCTGATTTTTCCAAATACCTCAGCTGCATCCTCTGCTTAAATGGATATTGGAGTTTTTAGTGTACATGGTGGTTGCAAAAATTAGTGTAAAGACGGAAAGCCATGACAGTGATACAGACTTTGTGAGGGAAGCTGAGAACCTGGAAAGATAAGAAGTAAAAAACAAACCCAAAACAAAACCAAGAAAGCCTACAACAAAATCCTGAGAATAGAGAGTTTGTACTGCTACATCTTGGACAGTGCATGACATGAAGAAAGCTAACACAAAGTGCAGAAATGTTTTGGTAGTTCTTTTTAAGCATGCACATGTGAATTACAGCACTCAGCTTCACAAACACTGACTGTAATTGTAGGTCTCATGTTGAACTGATTCCAAAACTAGTAAAAACCACACCAAAATATTAAAATGTCACCTATGGCAACAACTTTTTAGTTATGTAGGGGCATTCTGATTTTTTGTGTGTGTTATTTGGAAACAGCTGTCTTCAGGGAGCATGGACATAGCAAGCTGAGAGTATTTCTGTTTTTTCCACTGATTTTAGTGGGTTTATTTCTGCCGTGTGTTCTTCTCTATATGAATGAAAGCTGAAATTCTTGTCTGGGTCCAGAACGGTGTCCGTCTATTGCATTAACAAATGACAGCCTGATGGAGTGATAAATAATTTATGGACTTGGGATATTGATTTTTCTTCAGTGCTTATAGGAAATTATACTCTTGTGATTTCAAGACATAATTGGCTCAATTTAATCGCATAAAAATTATAGTCCTTTTTAACTGTGTTCAAATGGAACTTTAATGACAACTGGGTGGGTTACAAAACAGAGCAGAAGAGAGGGTGTCTGTGTGGACTGAAGAAAAAGGAGGGTCAAAAATGGTGGGGTTTACAGGTCTAACCAAAAAATCATTGAATTGTTTAGGTTGCAAAAAGCCCTTAAGAGCATGGAGTCCGTCCATCAACCTGGCACTGCCGATTCTGCCACTGAACCGTGTTCCTAAGCACCACATCTATGTGTCTTAAATACTTCCAGCGATGGTGACTCCATCTCTTCCCTGGGAAGCCTCTTCTGGTGCTTGACAAACATTTTGGTTAAGAATTTTTTCCTAACCTCCAATCTAAACCTCCCCTGG
This sequence comes from Ara ararauna, assembly GCA_028858755.1. Classification (NCBI taxonomy): domain Eukaryota; kingdom Metazoa; phylum Chordata; class Aves; order Psittaciformes; family Psittacidae; genus Ara; species Ara ararauna. The sequence goes on from CM054378.1 coordinate 2,556,801, forward strand.
CACAACCTGAGGCTATTTCCTTGTCCTATCACTTCTTACCTGGAAAAAGAGGCAAACACCCACCTTGCTACAGCTTCCTGTTAGGTAGTTGTAGAGAGCAATGAGGTCTCCCCTGAGCTTTCTTTTCTCCAGGCTGAACAGCCCCAGTTCCCTCAGCTGCTTCTCATCCGACTGCCAGCACAGTTCTGGCTCATACTCACCTGGCTGTTAAGCAGCAGCCCCAGTTCCCCCTTTCCCATCAAGCAGCTTACCAGCCACTCTTCCCCAAGCCTGCAGGCTTGAGTGGGGTTGTGGCTCAGGTGCAGGACCCAGCCCTGAGCCTTGCTGACCCTCTTACAACTGCCCTCAGCCCATTGATCCAGCCTGTCCAGCTCTCTCTGCAGAGCCTTCCTGCCTTCAAGCAGACCAGCACTCCTGCCCAATTTGGTGTTGTCTGCAGATTTATTGAGGGGATCCCCTCACCCAGACCATTGACTAAGTTATTAAACAGAACTGGCCCCCTGGAGAACACCACCTGTGGCCAGCCCCCAGCTGGATTGAACTCTGCTCACCACCACTCTTTTGGCCCAGACAGCCAGTTAGTTAGCCACTGAGGAAGCCTTGAGCAGCCAGTTTCTGCAGGAGGATGCTGCGTGACATGGTGTCCAAGGCATTACTACAGTCTAGGTAGACAACATCTACGTCCTTTCCCCCCTGCATTAAGTGGGTCACGTTGCCATAGGAGATCAGGTTAGTCAAGTAGGACCTGCCTTCCATAAATCTCATAAAGTAGGGCAAAGAAGCAATTTCAGGAATTCCACAAAAAACATGTTGGATTTTTTTTAAGGGAGGGAGAAACACCCCCCTTTGTCAGGGTATTCCCTGTGTTTCTGACTGATTTTGATTTAAATGTAGGTACCTTGCGGCACATATTTCCCTGAATGTTTACATTTAAAAGAACATAATAACAAACTATAAGGTTCTTCTGTGCTAATTTCTTGTGCATAAATAAAAGAAATAATCAAGAACACTCACTGGCAAGGAGGTTTTAGTGCAATTCTATGGTACTCTGGCTTTTTAGCGTTCTAATTTTCTTAGAAAGACACTGGGAAACTGACTTGACAAAGCAGATTTTCTAGTGATGCTTCAAGCCACTCGGGAGCAGTAGCTGGATTCCATCTTGAAATTGTAAATGTAAATTACTCCCAAATGTAAAACCATGAGTGTGGTTTGACCTGGCTTAAACTTTCTTTTTTTTTTTCTGAATAAAAATGGGGAAAATGAAACTTATTTGTATCTGCAAAAGAATATTACTTGAGGCGGATGTGAAGCTTATGGAGTATAATGTATTCTGCACATCCATAGCAGGAACAAAACAAATAGGCACTATTTAACAATGGAAAAGCTGCCAACAATTTCAGCGCTAATAGTGGGATTGTATTCATAATAACTCCTACTGGTAATCCCTGTAATGCTAGTGGTAGGCTTAATGTGGCATATTAAATGGTAAACCGATGCCTGGTGTCAGCTGGAGGCTGAGAGTTGCAGCGTATCTCAAAATGTTTTCCAGAGTAACAAACTAGATCCAGGAACTGTGACATAGGCAAACAAGCAAATGTCTTTACACAGGATCTTCTACCCCCAGCCTGGGTGCCGAAACAGTGCTAGCAAGGCTTCAAACTGAAGTGCTGCCTGCTGGGGGGAGTTAGCTGTATGTGCATAGCTACACCGTCTTAGGGGCACATCTTGCTAAGGGGATGTACTAGATGTGGGTATTTCCTGCCTACGTGCCTTACAGCATGTCCAGGGTGTCTGAGCAATGTCAAGTACTTCAGGTGCCCTTTGGAAGGCTTACTCCTATGGCAGATTCGTGGTAAATTTGGCCTTACATAAGCACGGTGACAGCATGGGGACACTACAAGACCAGTTTTCATAGCTGGTGAGATGTTCTAGATGGCTGCAGGGGAGGGTTTTTTCTTTGTCCTACCCCTTTGGAGTTGTCCTCCTTTGGTGGCCAACACAGAAGCTGTAAAATAAGTTTTGGTTGTCCTGTTCAAAGCATGACACTGTCACTGCTGCTGTACAAGGGATGTACTGCAGTGGTGACGCTGGCTATAATGTCCTGCTTCTAGATGTGATTTCTAGGTGTGAATCTGCAGGTGCTTAGTCCAAAACACTCAGGAATGTTCCTCTTGACTGTTTTATTCAAAACTCACAGTAGCTATTATTACAAATGCTATAAGTACAGCAAGCATGTACACCTGCACTTTAACACCCATTTTATGACCACTGGATGTTTACCTTACAATTGGGTAATGATTATTTTGTTAAATGTAACATCATGGGTGTTCTGTTTCAATGCACAGACATATGCAAATAACTTGCATTAGCTTTTTTACGAGTGAGATTTCAATGCAAGCTTGTTAATAAATCCCTTGGTAGTGTTCAGGCTGATAACAGCAGTTCCCTGTACCCTTTTATGTGGGCAGCTAATGAATTTTTTCCCCCTGGTTGATGAGAGATTAGCACCAACAGGACATGGCTGTGGAATGCCTAAAGCTGTACTTTGTTGTTCAAGTGCTGGTTCAGAGCCATTTTGGGCTGGGTAGTGAGCAGTGACCGAAGATCACTTTGTCAGATGCCTTACTGGCCTGTAGGAAATAAGATCTTTATGTGTCTTGCAGCGCACTCACTCGGAAAGGGGCAGAGGTGGAGGAAGCCCATGAGTGTGCTCTGTTACCGGTAACTTCCTGAACCTCTTGTTTTTCCTGGAAGATGATCTTGCTTTTATACACAGGCAGGGTTCCTGATGGCACGGCCTGTGGTGCCATGAGCTGTGTAATACAGGCTGGAGCACAGTGTGTGGGAGAAGTTGATATAAGCTGGTAATATATCGCCAGTAAAAAGGACAAGACGGCACACTGAGGCATAGCTGTTGGAATCGCAGCTCAAAGCACATCCAGCACAGGTTGTGCTGGGGGGGACAGCTGGGAGCACAGAGCTGGGGCTGCACTCTCTGCAATGAGCTAGCCGCTTGCTGCCAATGCCAGCGATGTCACTGTGGATGGCGGGGGCAGTGGTGCAGTGTGGGAGGATGCTGGGTGACTTGTGCCAGGGAAGGGACCAGGGAGCTGAAGAGAAGATCTGAGATGGAGCTCAAGCACCTTGGACCTTGTTCTTTCTTCAGCCTCCTGCTGTCTGTCTTTAATTAAATATGAATGCTTTTCAGTCTTTGAAAATGTGTAATGGAAAGGTCATGAGGGGAATATTGTAGCAGATCTTCTAAATGTGCTGTAAAAGTCTGAAGCTGCTCAGATGTCCATGTGAGGCCCTGAATTAGCTAAACCCTTAAAGCTGAGGTTCTATTCAATGAAGTGCTTGTGAACACAGTTCACTTGCATCGCTGCTGCTGGAAAATGCTTGCAAATGCTTTGCATGCACAACCTCTATGTTCTATGATGTTACAGATATCTACTCTATAGCCTGGCAGCTATTTGTTATTCCCGGCTGGTTTGTTTCTTTGCTTTAGGGTATGGATCCCGCACACGGGAGATAAACCAGAGTTTGCCGCTCAATGAGGGAGTTTTGTTTTCCTGGAGGCAGCGCTGATGTCCTGGGCTGTTATGTTACCTGTCATTGTCTAGTCACAGAAAATGTGTTGCTTGTCCAGCAGAGCCCAAGTGAAACTGTTCTAACAAGTTAGGGTGCTATTTCTGCGTGTAGAAGTGGGTTTCAGAACAACAGGGGGTGGCTTTGGGCATGTGACTGGTTAAGCTTTGAGGAAAAAGACAAGGCTGCTTAACCTGGCCAGGAGGCAGTGGGAAGAAACACCTGAATGGCACCGAGTTCTTCCATCTGAGCCTTGCCTAGCTGGGACATGTGTCATCACACACCAGGGGCGGACAGCTGTGAGTGAAGGCACTATATTATTGCGTTCAGCTACTTCTTGGGGGTGTTCTGGACAGAAAGGCCAGAGAGATGGTTAGCCATGACCCCCGCTCCTTGCTCTCTGTGGAGCAACTGACCCAAAGAAACCAACATAAAAATCAGCTGTTTCTTACCAAAACCAGGCTGAGAATCTGTGTGCCAGACACATAAACGAAGATCTGCTGTTCCTGCGCCTGCCGCTTAAGCTCTATCAGTCCGTTTAGTACCCTGACTCCATGCACATGCCCATGCTGTGGCTTGTTTGGGAGTACTTTTCCTTTCTGCCCGTCCACCTTTCAGCTTTGTCTTAAGATTCTACATGTGGCTTTGCTGTTGAATGTTTGAGTTTAGCCTAATGCAGGGTAACATTCCCAGAAAACACAGTTGTTTATCCATATCCCAGAACATATGTGCTTCCTGGCAGCTGGCTGGTTGCTACTTCATGGAGGTCAGGTAGAAAAGGGGAAGGCGAAATGACAGTCTGGAGCCTCCTGCTTTCCCACCTCCCTCTGTGCTCTTTCCTCTGCTTGTTTGAGAGCTCTCCCTACAGCCTGAAGGAGTTTCCTGGGCTGATGAAACCAGTCTGTCAGAGTGAAAGAGAGGACCTATATTTTGTGGGAGTCTTCAGAGGTTAGCACTGGGATAGCTAAGCTTGTTATCTAGCAGATTTGACTACTGCTGTGTATGTGCTGTAGCCTGGGGCCCCTTATATTTATTTAACACTGCTGCCCTTCTGTAGGGGTGAAGAGAAAAATGTCCTAGGCGGATAAAAGATAATGTACCCCGGAGATTCAGTTAGATGAGGAGGAGCAGCAGCTGAAGTATCAGGGTATGCTCATGACTCTGTATACACTGTTGCAAAAGGCCATGACGGTTGCAGTTACTGAGAGAGGGGAGTATGTGCTCCTCCTTGCAGATGGAGAGGCAACTGAGCACGGCGCTGAGGATGGCAGGGCTGGGAGGCAGAGCTGTGAGGCTTGGGGCAGCGGAAGAGGAATGGCATCTAAATGATTTGATCAGTTGGCTCCTAGGGATGAAGGGTTTATGGCAAAGCTGGGCAAAGGTCTGGGGAATTGTGTGTGTCCTTGCGGAAGGCGCTGCTTGCAGCTGGGCTAACCGCAGCAAAGGTGACCTGATGGCATGAGTAAAGCAAAAAGAGGTGTGTGCAGGGGCGCTGGCCACAAGGATGAGTGTGGACTAGAGAAAACACCCCAGTGATCCTGAGTCAGTCTTTTTCATCCCTAGCTGTGATACAGGTATTCCTTAACTTTTCTTCTGTAATAAACTCTGCCAAGAAGACCAAGCATTTGAAAAGCTTATTTTTTAATTCTTTTATTACAGTCTAAGCCAGGAAAATTAACTTTTTTTAACATGGAAGCCTTTGACTATGTAAGACAAAATAGGAGTAAAAAAGGGATTGTGAATAACTCTTCCCAGTCTTCCTATATCCTTCCAGGTAAGGTAAGTGCTTAGAGGCTCGGGTTCATCCAACTGTACTGTTGGGTGAATTTCAGTAGCTGCTGGTCAACCCTGCCTGGTCCCTGGCTCCTCAGAGGACCATGGGTCTGCTTGTAGCCTCCCTCCTGCTGCAGGCTGTGCCGAGTTTTGCTCAGGCCATGGGATAACTGCGGAAGGAAGGAACCCCGGGAGATGTCTTGGCCGAACCCTGTTCAGAGCAGCATCTGCTGCGAGGGCAGGCATGGAAGCTGCTCCGGGCTTGGCCCCAGCTGCCTGGAAAACCTCCCAGGACAGAGCCTGCGCGCCCTCACCCGCAGCCTGCTCCGTTGCCCCCCCGTCCTCAGTGGGGACAAGCTTTGTGCTGCTGCCCCTCCCAGGCAGCACCGACACCCCCTGGCAGGCAGGGCTCTGTGGGGCGCTGTGACGGAGCGCAGCCGGCGCCGCGGGCAGCGCGTCCCCGACCCCCCAAGAAGCGGCACTCGGCCCGCGGGACACTGCCGCGGAAGTTCGCGGGGCAGCGGCGGACTTCCGCTGGCGGGGTTGGGTCGCTACCCGGCCGTGGCGTTGCCGTGGGGCCGGTTAGCTCAGTTGGTTAGAGCGTGGTGCTAATAACGCCAAGGTCGCGGGTTCGATCCCCGTACGGGCCATTACTTTTGGCTTTCCCTCCGTGAGAGGGAGGCCGCGTGGCGAAAGGCGCGAAAGAGAAAACCGGTGCTGACGGGGGCCGTCGCTCGGGTGCAGGGTCTCACGCAGGAGCCTGCGGCTGCAGAGGCTTGCGTTTGTTTATGGCCTCCCCTGAGGCGGAGAGCAGAGCCTGGCCGGCGGAGCGGGGAGAGGAGGAAAGGTGTGCGCCGGGGGATGGCGGACGGGACGCACAAGCGCCTGCACGGGCAGCCGGGTTAAGGCGGGCTTCGGAGTCGGGGGTTAGAGGTGAGCTGCGGGAAAGCAAGCAACCGAGAGACAAAGGAGCAGCGAGGGCAGGGGTTTGCGGGGAACGAGCAGTGTGGCCTGGGAGGAGGGAAGTGGAATAGGGGAAATGCTCTACAAAAAACCCATGTAGGTAGGAGGTGCACTCTGGAGCAGTTCAGATATTTCTATCGGACATCACCAAATATTCAATGTCTTTTGCCTGAGAGTATCTTCTCATCTTATGCTTATTTGGCTAATCGGCATTAGGCCTGCAAAAAGCTTGTGGGATTTCAGATGGTCCTCACTTGTCCTTTGTCATCACAGGAAACTAGAGTTTCATACCAGCTCTTTAGCTCATTACATTGGTATAACTGTGATGGTTCTTGACTGTCAGGCTGGAACCAATGATGGTGATGTGAGTGCGTTTTAGTTGTTTGGGTTTTTTCCTTTGGAGCAGGAGAAGAAGCAGGTCTCTTGACAGCCTGATTTGTCAGAGAATGTTCTCAACTCCTTATAGGAGATACCCAGGCTTGGTAGACATGCTGCAGGCTGAGAATGAATGTTTATGTACTGCTTGTTCAAGAAAAGGAAGCCAGGACAAACAGATATTCAAACAGTAGAATGAGCAAGAGTGGCTGAGATGGATCCCTGCTCATCCCCCTGGCCAGTGTAATGGTGCTTTGTCTTTAAGGAGTTTCTCTTGGAGGCTCAAGAGGAGTATTATTTTTGTCCTATCTACCTCAGAACTGAAATGGGATTTCATCAGAGGAGGGAAACTTTCTGGAGGGAATGTTTTCCTCGTAGAGACTGGTGGTTTCATTACTGGAGCTGCATACAGACAGACCACAGCTGCTTTGGGAAGGCACCTTGAGCTAACAGCGTTCTATTGATTTCTGTCCCAAATTTGCTGATATGCTCCTTGGTTCTCCAGGCCTGTTGCTTGAGGCTTCTTCAAAGTGCAGTTTGAGTCAAGGTAAGTGGCAACACTAAAAAAGAAAAATAGGAAGAAAAGCAGGTGACGGCAATGTCAAAGCCGGAGTTTTGGCATAGCATCTTCCCCACAGTGCCACTAAGGTACAAGAAGGGCACATGAAAAGTGTCATTTCCAAGTCACAATACAGTTTTTATATCATACAGATAAATATTCATGTTTTCTGGCATCCAAAGTGCTGTCATGACTCCCATCAGATATCAAGGGAGAATAACGCGGCACTGGTTTGATGACCTTCTGTCCTGCTACTCCACTCAATGAGCCTTCTCAATTTCTGTGGGTCCAGTTGCAGTGGTCAGGACTTGACTGCGTGTAATGACATCGATTTTAAATGAAATAAAAGGAGAAACAGCACAGTGTTACTTTTCAGGGAGAAAAAAAAAATCAGAGAATAATATTGCTGTGTTTTCTGTTTCCCACATTAGGAATCAGAATTTGATTGCCGCTACATTTTGTATAGCAAAGTCCTTGCTCTAAAGCAAGATGATGTAATTGCTCCTTGGCCACTTTTTCAGTTGGGTTTAAATTGTTTATATTCAGTGGGGTTTTTTGGCGGCGAGGGTTGTATGGGCATATTTTCCCTACATTTAATTTCAGCAGATGGTTTTCAGACTGTGAGGGTCAGCCCTTGTCCCTCGGGGAGTTATCGCAGAGCCCTTTCTTCAACCTCGAGACTAGTTGGAGAATAAAAGAAGAGATGAAACAAACAAAACCCGCACAGTGGAATAATGCTCTCGTGAGGATAGTGAAGGAATTTCCTTTCTGAACGGGCTGTGATGGCAGATGCTGGGGCATATTCTGTGGTTATTCTTTGGTGTTTCATTTAACCTGTAGTCTGATTGCTAAACATTGATGCCAGAAAGGGTTTTGGCTGCTGTGTGCTTAGTGTGGTGTGAGCCACAGCTCCCTCTCTCCATGGTGGACAATGATGGAAAGGATGAACTTTCTTATTGCCTGTGATACTGGCAGCTGAGGAGAAACCTTCTAATCAGTCTATCCAGGCCTTTTCCTTCTGTTATTGTTTTGGATGTCAACTGTTGCGTTTTGGAGTTACACAAACCAGATAACCTGGTCAGTTTTGTATTCTTTGCTGAATTGACTGCATTTTCTTTTGCTGCCTGAAATGCTACTAGGGAGGGTTTTTAAGTTCAAATTTTTAAAACTACCCAGAAAATGGATTCCCAGTGTATTCAGCTTGGTAGATGTGTATTCTTCCAGTAGGGATTTTCTGAAGCAGTTTCTTCTATGGCCACTTCAGGTGGTTAATTTTAGGATTTCTTATGCTGAGTTTATTACTAGTGCATCTAAGTGTGTTGCAGTTTGAGTGCTTTATTCATTCACTTTTCCATTGGGGGTCTTAATTACGGTGAAAACCTGAGTGGAAAGGATTCGTCTGCTCTATCAACAGAGTAATGCAGAGGTACTATGGAGAAACAAAATCAAAGGCAGGAAGTGGTGGAAGTTTGGTTTTCCTCTTTAATTTGTGTTCAATGAGTGCTATAATCCCAGATGAAGCTTAGCCTTTGCTTAAAACTGATGAGTGCAGGATTTACCTTCCATACACTAGAAAAAAATGGCAGCTTGGTCAAAAAGCCCAAGTCTGTCAGAGCCCTAAACCAAGGTTTCCATGTAATGTTGTTGTAAGCAGGGATGCAGGTGGGAAGGGGATGAGGAAATGCCAGGGAAACTGACCCAGGAAGGAGCTGCCAGCCCAGAATGTGGCTGAATGGGCACAGACAGCCCAGTGCTGCTGAGCCCAGGATCTGGCTAAAAGGAGCTGGGAGCTGTAGGCAAAAGCCCAACAAGAGGCCCCCTGTTCGGGTTCTCTAGTATCTCAGAAACGGGTTATTGAGGAAAGGGGACTTTGTAAACAAAGCACCGGGCAATTTCTCCCCTGGTTTGGAGCCAATGCCTGTCTGTAGAGTTACCAAGTTTAAATAGCCAAACAGTCTTTTGTTTTATTGTGGAAGGATTCAGCAGCAGTGCCCATTGTACAACGGGCTCTGTGGAGGTAACTGAAGTGTCCTTTAAGCATGTACCGCATAGAACTAGGTGGAAGATAAATGTAAAAACTGTCTGGCTCCTGGTCTGCGCTTGTACTTGTTCTACAAAGAAGAAACAACCTTCTACTAGATTAGCAGGGGAGTAGCTATAGCTCTACACCAGTTGTGTGTAAGGCTTCTTTCCTCAGGGTGAGGTACAACAAGTGTTCAGTTGAATCAGTATCTAGTTGCTGTTTCATAGGAGAAGTAAGCTAGATGTAATATAACCTTTTCTGTTGTTCTCTCAAAACTTTAAGTATGTTGAAGTCTTGCTGTGAGTTTTCTTATTTTTGGAGGAATAGATTTTTCAAGACAAATGATAGGAATATATTATGCTGTATAATTTTAGTCCTTAACCAATAATGTAAGCAACAGGGAAGGGCACTGAGACAAGGAGGCACCAAATGTAATCAGTTCAGGGTAAGGCTGGGTTTGGTGGCTTTGTAATGGAAAATAACTGGTACTTGAAGGAAGCTGACATAGGTTTGGGTCCTTGGGACCGTAGTACAAAAAGTGTGGGAAAAACAATAGAAAACCAGGACCTGGGGATGGGCACAGTTCAGCTGGCTGATGGGTGGAGGGACAGGATGATTGCGATGTTAATGAACCCATTAAGTTGGTGTAAATATCCACTGGGGAGTATCTGGACTAGCAAATGTCCAGGATGGGAGCAGTTAAACTAACTGGTAAGTAGAAGGACAGCATGACTGCTATGTCTGTAATGTTAATTAAGCTGGTGCTTCAAAGGCTGACAGCAGTGATGAAGATTGGTGGAAGAAGCAAACAACCCTCAAAGACCACCACCACATTTTTGTACTTATGTATGCCCAAATGACTATATAAGGATGGCCTGTGTAGCAATATGGACTGCATGTTAGGAGGAGCTATCCCCCGTGTCTCCCGGCGCCGCAATCAAGAATTGCTTGTGCTTGTCAACTTCAAACTTCGTTGGCGAGTTTGTTCCTGGAGTTTTCTCTGAATCAGCTGAGGGCAGTCTGGAGTTTGGCGTCCTCAGACTTGAACAGGAAAAATGTTCTGCTGCCCCCAGGGGGACAGGAAATGACAGGCCCCTAATATTTGGTAAGACCAAGGCTGATCATGCCTTCTCATGCTCCTGAACAGACAGTATAGTTGTTAGACTTGGTCCCTGAGGCTTATCTCAGTCACAGCTGGCTAATATCTACCACACCTTTTGGAAGCAAATAATCTGCTTTTCTATTAAATGGTTAAAATGCTTCGTAGGAACGCAGACTGAAGCAGCCTCTGGCTTGGTTTCCTAATACTTAGGGGTTTGGGGGATTCTGCCCTGTTCTATGCTTAAATCTAAACCAGAGGGGGAAAGCGAAGTCCTGTGGTCCTGACATGGTCTCTCTGGTGGTAATCAGCAGTTCATACTCCTTGTACATGTTGCCTATTAAAGCAGTCTTGAAAGCAAAGAGCAAATGGGCAAAGCAGGACAGCACATCTTCTGTATGCCAGTCCACAGACTTGGCAAAACCTTGTGCAGACTTCTCAGTGCCGGAGTTGCTTTCTGTGCGAGGGGGTTGCAACTCATGCTGTTGAGCTGTGGGACTGACTATTAAGGTGGGTTAGTTTTAGCAAAGGAGCATCTGGTGGTCTACCCTCAAAATGCTTCCCAAAATGGCCTTCAGCTGCAGTTTCTGCCACTGGCACTGCATTGCAGAGAGGTGGTTCAGTCTGCACAGTGCTGCAGAGGTTTCGCTGAGGGTCCAGAACTAGGCATAAAAGAGTATGTTTCGGTTTCTGTGTCTTTCCTCCTTGGCCTGAGAGGATTCAAGTATCTGGTCAGTCTAAAGTCTTAAAGACGAGTTAGTTGAACTCAAGGAGGGATTTATCAGATGCATAGAGTGAAAGGCACAGATAACTGTCACATGCCCAATGCATTTTCACTAGCTTGTGAACACGTTCTGTCATCACTTTCAGTAAGGAAAGCTTTTTGATGGTGAAATCTTTGCTCTTGAATTATTAAAACTGTTTCTTAATGAGGAAAATATTCCAGCATCCCACTTAAGCAAGACTTTTCTGGTTTAACCCTTATATATGCAAATTGAAAACCTGAATAAAAGCAAAACAAATATACTTCTGTGTTTTGCCACAGACTATTTCATTTCAGCAAAACCAAAGCAGTGTGGTCTCAGTATCTGACTAAGAATTGAAGGACGAATGAATGTAGAACTTCTTAATTCTGTTTTTTACTCCATGCCTTGGCCTTCAGTTCTTTGTGTCTATCTTTTCCCATCTGTATGGAAAGGTAAAATGCGTATTCTTATTAAGAAGCACTCTTGAAAATCCCCAGGGAAGTGCTACAGAATCTCTCTCTAAAGGAGAGTTGATTCCCTTACTGTATCCTAGCTGTCGAACAACAGCTTGTTGAGCTTATCAACACAAATTAAGAAAATTAGCCATTAAAAAATGTTTAAAATAGTAATTTATGTGTGCTGGGTAGAAAGTGTGCTGAGACTTCCCTATGGTGACAGAACTTTTTAAAGTGGTAACTTCTGCTTAATATTGGTTTTAATGAGGAAATGGGATTTGTTGCCTTTCAAGTGTATATATTTCTGCTCTTCTTCAGTTTTATTCTCTAATAGCTTTGAAGTTGCCAGCAATGTGAAGGGCGAGTTTGCTTATAAGCACCTGAAGCTTTAAGCCGCAGATGTTCAAGTAGCAGATAGAGGTTATATTTTTGAGGTGTACTTTGGTTGGTACACTAGTTGAGGTCTTCAAGCTTTTCAAGCAATCAGTCTGAGGTACTGTAACTCTGGCCTTTTGTGGGCAACGAGGATAGGAACAGTTTCACTGCCCGCATGCGCGTTTTCCTCTTACGTTGTCTCCTTTCAGACAGCTCTTCTGGGAACAAGCTGCTGAAGGCAAGCTGGCTGTTTGGAAGCTTAGTTTTTTAATGAGGAAAGACTCTGCAGAGATTAATAACTTTTCAGCTCTTGCATTATGTTTCTAGCTCACATGATGCTGTTGCCTCCTGCCACCCTGCTGACAATCATCTAGTCCTAAAAAGCAAAGTTCTATTGTGTAAATCATCAATGTAAATGATTGACCAGTTACTTCTTGTCTTATCTGGCAATCTTGGTGATGCTGGACAGAATCCTTTTTGGTCTTTGACAGAGGTTGTGGCTCTGCAAGGAAACAAAGTGGTGCTTCAGTTTTGTCAGAAGTTCAGCGAGGCTTACAAAAGTCCAAGGAAGAGCTTTGTAGAATGACAGTATGCCTTCTTGGCTAGCTTTGGTTTTTGACTACAGTTGGACTTCCATTTCCTCCTCCACAATCAAGGGCAAAACTGGTTGTAGATTTGGGCCACTGCCTGGCAGTCTATAAGAAATCTCTGGGTAATGTAATGATGATAATGGTTAGTGAGGGAGGGAAGGTCAGTAGAGGGTGGCAGGAGCCCAGAATAGAATCGGCCGTTATCATGGTTCTTCCATTCACTGCACATAAAACTCTGGCTGTACCGCAGCACTCATCTAATGGAAAGCATGATGTAAAAATATCTTATTTCTCCCTAGGTAGTGACTGGAGGTGCTGGCGCAGTTGTGTCTTAAATATGTTGTTCAGAGAAGTTCTGCTGGTCGGGGTGATTAGCCAGAAGACTTAGGGTCTTTTCCCTTGCAATGTTGTGCAATGGTCTCCTGTGTTTGAGCTGTACCAAGAAAGCCATACACCTACCAGGTGATCAGAAATCATTGCCCACGGCAGGGGGGCTGGAACTAGGTGGCCTTAAGGTCATTTCCAACCCTAACTATTCTACGATTCTATGTGTACACTCGGGGAAGCTCCAGGAAAGCTGGCGGAAGAAAGGAAAGGTGTACAAGCCTCCTAAGACAAAGCTGTTCAGGCTCCCAGAAACTCCTGGTGTCAGTAAGTGTCTCCAAGTGAGATGCCAGTCTCTTTACCTAGTTGAATTTTCTTCTGACTCTTCTGAAGAGAGAGCCCTGTCCAAGACTCTACGCTCTAAATTCCCCTTGAAGCCAAGAATGTCAATAAGTAACCCCTTGGCACTGGAAAAATAAAAATACATGTCTTTCAGTCAGTGAAAATGTACTCCTTTTTTCAGCAGTAGGGAATTGCTGATTTCCCCATGGTAGCTTTGGATGTTTGGGATCTTTCCTGTCCTGAGTCAGAGCAAGTGATTGATCTTAAAGGAAACCACATGTAAACCCCAAGTTTTGGTCAGGCCAATCTGTTTTGGTTTGTACTGAAATAGTAGTGCAAAATCACTCTGTCCAAATTTCCGAATGGTTGATATGCTTGAGTGTATTTCCCAAATATGAGATGGAAATTTTATTTCCACTATGGGCATTTCAATGAATGTGCGTTTTCACATCTATTTTTTGATTGAGAAATTCCTGGTTGGTGTATTCTCCAGCAGCAGGTAAGCTTGAATGAAAAGACATCTCTGGCTTTTTAGATTATTGGTACTTACAAAATAGTTAGATGTCAAAGTATTATAACCTTTTTGTGTCACAGTTACATGTTGATGGAAACAGCCCTACTGTACAGCAATATATGTTTTTCATCACCTCTAGAATGCCTTTAATTCTTTCTTGGAAGCATTGGCTTCCAGGCTAATGACTTTGGAATGTTCTTTAGGTGCACTTGAATTAGCTGCACGTTCTGCAATTGCTTAGCCTCATCCTATTTCTCACAGATCTTGTATCATCTTAAACAATTATTTTCTCTGGGGTTTATGATTTTGAAATACTTGATCCCCTGCAGCTTGCACTAATATTCTTTTTCAGTCTGAAACACAGGAATCTTCAACCCCCGAATTGTACTTGTCCTCTCTGCTTGCAGTTGCTTTAATGTATGTATAGCTCCTCTCCCAGCATGTGTGCTGTCACTGGTACACTTATATGTTGCTGATACACTTGCCTTGAGTTGCTGAACCCTACCTGTGTAGTTAGCTGTACGTATTTGACAGCTGCAATCATGGTCTGATCAATGTCGATCTCTCCAGCCTCTTAGTCAACTCTGCTAGATGCTAGTTTTAGTTTTAAAATCCTTTCCTGACAGTGAGGTCTAGGTTATTGATATCAGACTTCATTTGGTGACTTAAGTAGGCACTGATAGCCATGAGCTACAGTACTGCTAAAAACCATATGTAGCATCCCACACTAAAAGGAACTTCAGCATGCCTATCATGCAGAAGAGAGTTACTGCTGCTTTCTTTTATAACTAGTGTGCATAATTAGTTATGATATTAAAACTGTCTTGATGTTTAGCCATTCAATTCTGCTCACTGGGGGCTTAATTTTCATTCAGTAATGGTATGTTTCTTCTGGGCTCCTAGTACAGGTAGAAACAGCTTCCTTCTGCTTCAAAGACAAAAGTGGTTTACTTCTAGATTCTCAGGCACATGAGCCTCTACGTTGTGGTGCTGTACAGACACTCCTTGCTTTACGAAACCTTTACTGTGACATAATTAGAAGTATCTATGAATTAGAAAAGCTTCTAATTCTAATTAGAGGTTGGTGTATGTGAGTGAGCAGTAATGATTTATATTCCCCTTGTTTCTCCTCTTAACAGTTGAGTCTGAAATATCTATGGTACCTTGTGCCCATTTTTCTTCTCTTAAACACGGTGTTCTTCAGCCTGAGGCTGTCCTCTCAGTTTACAGTTGCTGTGCTGCATGTATGGTGCTTCTTCCAACAGATGTACTACCACCATGATATACTGAATTGCATGTTAAGAGTCCAGTGCCTGTTCTGGGGCTATCTTTGGTTCATTGCCTGTTTCAAAAGGCAGCTATGTGTGTTTGTCCGCTTACTTGTATTTTGTACTGTGATAGAATCATAAATAGAATCATAGTATAGTTAGGGTTGGAAAGCACCTTAAGACCATTGAGTTCCAACCCCGTGCCATGGGCAGGGACACCTCCCACTAAACCGTGCCACCCAAGGCTCTGTCCAACCCGGCCTTCAAGTGGCATTTTCACTTTTCTTGTTCTGCTTCTGAATCTAAATTAGCCTCTTCTCCTAGGATTTCATATCTCTCAATGAATTTTTGTCTGAGTACTTTGCCCTTCTGTTGCTTGGCTCTACCAATTTCACCCTTAAACCTAGGCTTCCCTCAAATGTGCAGGTATAATTCTTTATTGTGGAAGATATATTGGCTTGCAAAGATGAATACGTATTTGAATGCCAAAATGTTAACTTTGAATTCTTTGTATTAAGCATGTAAGTTTTGAACCTGATTCTGTCCAGCTGTAGAATCATAGAATAGTTAAGAGTTGTAAAGGACCTTAAGATCATCTAGTTCCAACCCCCCTGCCAGGGGCAGGGACACCTCCCACTAAACCATACCACCCAAGGCTCTGTCCGATGCAGCCTTGAACACTGCCAGTGATGGAGCATTCATAACTTCCCTGGGCAACCCATTCCAGTGCCTCACCACCCTTACAGTGAAGAATTTCTTCCTCATATCCAATATTAACTTCCCCTGTTTAAGTTTGAACCCGTCACCACTAGTCCTCACACTACAGTCCCTCATGAAGAGTCCCTCCCCAGCATCCCTATAGGCCCCCTTCAGATACTGGAAGGCTGCTCTGAGGTCTCCACGCAGCCTTCTCTTCTCCAGGCTGAACAACCCCAACTTTCTCAGCCTAGCTTCATACTGGAGGTGCTCCAGTCCCCTGATCATCCTCGTGGCCCTCCTCTGGACTTGTTCCAACAGTTCCATGTCCTTTTTATGTTGAGGACACCAGAACTGCACACAATACTCCAAGTGAGGTCTCACAAGAGCAGAGTAGAGGGGCAGGATCACCTCCGTTAACCTGCTGGTCACGCTCATTTTGAAGCAGCCCATGATACGGTTGGCCTTCTGGGCTGCAAGTGCACGCTGCTGGTTCATGTTCATTTTCTCATCAACAAAAACCCCCAAGTCCTTCTGCTCAGGGCTGCTCTGAATCTCTTCTCTGCCCAACCTGGAGCTGTGCCTGCGATTGCTCTGAACCAGGTGTAGGACCTTGCACTTGGCATGGTTAAACTTCATCAGGTTGGCATCAGCCCACCTCACAAGCGTGTCAAGGCCCCTCTGGATGGCATTCCTTCCCTCCGACTGTATCAACCGAACCACACAGCTCGGTGTCATCGGCAAACTTGCTGAGGGCGCGCTCAATCCCAATGTCCCATGTCACTGATGAAGATGTTGAACAAGACCGGTCCCAGCACCCATCCCTGAGGGACACCACTCGTTACTGGTCTCCAGCTGGACATTGAGCCATTGAGCACAACTCTTTGCGTGTGGCCATCCAGCCAGTTCTTTATCCACCGAGTGGTATGCCGGCTTTGTGGCTGTTACTTCTGCATGGATCAACTGTTTTCTTTCTTATCTTCTGTTCTTCCAGGTTGAAATGTGTTGCAACTGTTCTGTTTCATTGAAGTGTATCCCATACCTAGGGCAGGATCAAACCTGAGGGACTCTGAAGTAGTAAGTCCTGTATTATCAGTCTCCCAAAGCAGTTGCTAGCCGCAGTGTGTTTTGTCTGTGCCTGGTTTGCAGTTCTTCCCATCTGACCAGTTCTAAAAGCCTTTATGGTAGAAATAGCAGAAGAAAGACTTATTTTCTGCTTACAACATCTGAAAAAAGGGACAAATGTTTACATCGGTGAAGTTTTTGGAAATTCCTCAAACACTGTAGGTATAGTTCAAAGGGTTATGTTGCGTAAATATTCAAACACAAGTTTAAATGAAGAATAAGAACTTTCTTCCAGACTCTATTTCCATATGTCTGCCCCTTCCCTCCAACAAGGTAGTAACTGTTACAGAAAAGTGAATATATCTTTCTTGTGTACATGATTGTTCAAGGAACATTAATGGAGCATCATAAAATCCCTGTTTAGGAGGGGAAGAAAGGGGTAAACACATTCTGAGAAATCATGTTTTTCCACTCCCCATGTCAGTGCAGCTCTGCATTACGATTCAGCACACACCATTCACACCTAAAAGCCCGTGTTCTGTGGTTCTGCAGTTTTCATCGAGTGCCCTGACAGAGTATTGTAACCCTCTGCGAACTTGCACTCAATAGGCTGGCAGCGGTCCAAATGCTAGGAGAAGCACTTGCACAGCACAGAGCGTTAGCTTTTTGTTCTCTTTATTTTCTACCAGGCACAATTCAGCAGCATTCCGGATGACACACCTTCTGTTAAGTAAGGGGAAAGGAATGATGAATGCGTTCAGAGGGGAAATCATGACGAGGTGGCATCAGCTCAGCACGGTCTTCTTCTCTTGTTAGTTCTAGCCCCACCTAGTTCTACTTAGCTGCCTGATTTTGATCAAAGATGATTGAGTCCATGCTGTTTGCTCATAGCCACAAGGCCTTTTAAAATAAATCCCAAGTCACTGCAGTGATACAAATGCAACTTGCTGTTAGCAGATCAAGCCAAATGTGGGGTGCATCCTCACAAAGTACATGCTTAAAGTGCTCTGGGAGGTGCTGCAGTTAGCACAGTCACAAAAGTGATTGAATCAATTCATAAGTCTGTTTAAGTTTTTAAATGCAAAAGCCCTGGGCAGCCCAGGAGGGCTGTTGCATGGAGGGGATGGGTGCCCCTGCAGAAGCATCACTGCTTGCTAGTTCAGTTCCCAAGGCTCTGCTGTTCCTCCCAGGTGGGCAGCAAACGCTGGGCCAGATGGAACTTTTGTCTCTGTGTTCTTCTCACAAAGCCTTGTATCAGACTGGGGGGCATTTGGGCCATGTTTTGCTTTGGAGGAGAGGAAGCAGCAGAGGCAAATGCCTTCTGTGGTCAAAGTCTGTCCTGTTATTTGCTAATGGATTTATTTGTATGTATTTATTTATTTTCAGGGACTTATGAGCCTTGTGCTATTCTTTTCCGTTTATCTAACACATTTATGTTTATGCTCTTTAGATGGCAGTTAGCTGGTTTAAGGAAAGCCTTAATTGTTTGCAAATGTTTTGCTTGTCCTGTGTATGTGTAAAAACCTGCAGGTGTGTTTACAGATGTGTATGTATTTATGTCAACTTCAAAGATCAGTTGTTTTTTAACCATTCTGCTATGATGGGAGCAACATCAGGTATGCTTGCATACGCTGA
The DNA here is from genome assembly GCA_028858755.1 of Ara ararauna. NCBI lineage: Eukaryota > Metazoa > Chordata > Aves > Psittaciformes > Psittacidae > Ara > Ara ararauna. Next base: position 2,575,191 of record CM054378.1, read on the forward strand.
AGGGTGGTAAGTTACAACTTTGACAAGTGGATCCTTGTTTTCTCTTAGACAAGTTATTCTGAAAGTTCTGGGAATTTCCCACTATGCACCATTCAGGCTTTGAAAGAGCTACTGCTGTGTTTGCCAAGGCAAGTATCTCAAGGGTAGCTACCCTAGAAAGCAGATTAAGAATGGTTGCAAAGGAAGTAGAGATGAAGAATGCTGAAGTTAATGTAAGCATCAACCTGATAGACAGTCTAGGACAAGCTTTCTGCATTTCTGTGCTTTGACAGTGAATCTGGTTTTCTACATGCTAACTTCAGGATGTAGGAACATAGGACTGGAGAAGGCCTGCATAATTAAGTCCTTTCTTCTATTGCAGGCAACAGCATCAATTAATCATATCTTAAATGTATTAAAACCACATTTCCTCTGGCTTCACAATATCCAGAAAAGCTGATTTATATTCTCCTGAGTAGCCGAGCTGCATTTGTTGCCTGCCAGTTGCCTGCATTTGAGAGAGCATTTGTAGCAAGTGATCAAGAACATCTTCATCATTATTAAAGAATAAAATCACAGTTCAGTAGGGAGGAAAACAAAACACCATAGAAAAGGATAACAGGTGAGGTGTGTTAATAAGTTGAGGAAGCGGATACTTAGATCAACTTTTTAGACATCCTCTGATTAAGAGTAGGGGCAGCTTTCAAAGGGCAGTTGGGTGAAGCAGAGGGGCTTTGTTTGCCTTGTCTTTGCATCACGTACTGCAACTTGTATGCAAGTGCTATAAGTGGATTTTAGTGCCTGGCTTTGCATATTCATGTTTGAAGGTTGTACTTTGTTCACAAACTCATTGTTTTAAGAGCTAACAGTAGGAATGTAACCAATTATTTTTTTGCTCGCATTAAACCTTGGATAGAAAAGGTTACAAGACCTGGGAGGGAAAAGAAGATGTGTTCTGTAGGTGTGTGATTTACAACAGTGGCCTGTCCCATCTGTATCATCACTGTATGATGAAAGAGAAAAATGTGAGAAGCAACAAGAACAGATCATCGCAACAACAGCAACAATGTTCTCTATCATTTTCGACTTGTCACTGTTGGAGTGATTAGCTGCTTGCCCAATATATAGTAGGTGCTATGTTTCCAAAATGAGTTAATGAAATTGATGTTTTGAAATACAAGCAGAAATTTTAAACGATACTTTAGGAGGGTTTTTTCAGTTTTGATAAATGACCTGAAAGCTATTAGATTTTTCTTATTCCACATTGCTTTTTCTGCTGATATCAGGAATTTTATTGACCTGACCTTTAGTACATTGCTGTGGCATTTCCTCTTGTAGTTGGGTTATGCTTCTTTTCCCATTTACTGGCTGGTTTGGGGATATAAAGGTGCTAACAGGCAGGGCATTCCCTCCTCATTTGTCCTTTCTACTGCCTTTTTTCGTCCCTGTCTCTTCATACTGCTAAGAGAAGTGCTAATATTCAAAATGGATGAGGTGTTCTTTTAAAGTTGAAACTTCAGCTCCGTGTGTTATTAGTTGAGTGCGAATGTCTTTGATAATGTTGTTTGTTCTTTTAGTAACAAATCTTCATCAGTGCTGGATGCTCTGTCAGACAGAACCAGGGGTTATGACTGTGTGCCTTTTCCACTGTAGCATAACCATATTCTGTACTTAGTCCAGATTCATGTTCCTGAACAGCCTGCATTTTCACAAGAATCATCTTGCCACATCAAAGTCCGTTTAGCATTGTATCCAGTCTCTGATAATGGTCAGGTATGAGTAGCAGAGGGTATGGGAGCAGGTATAGCATTTAGCAGTGTTATCCCAGAACACTCTCCCAGACAGCAATGTGTGGCACAGGAGCATCCTGAACCTAAAGTGCTGATTTGTACTATTAGCACTCTGCAGATGTTTCTTTCATAACTGTGTCCAGTCTCTTTGTGACCAACAGAAATATACCCATAATGTTCTGTGGCAAAGAGCCCTGTAGCCTAGCTTCATGTTATCTCAAGAAACACCTTGGGTTTGATACTCTTACTTCTCAGTTTCTCTCAGTGCTGTACACCTACCTGCCTCATAGTTCTTTATTTGGAAGCTAGTAATCATTTTGGCTTTATGGAAGCTAGTAGTCATTTTGGCTTTATGCTTATCCCCAGACTTCTAGTTTTTTATTGTGCCTGCCCTTAGTTACCGTATTCCCAACTCTGTCCTCACTTCAAGCTTTTTGGGGTGAACTCTGACATCATGGAATCATAGGATGTTTAGGGTTGGAAAAGACTTTAAGATCATCCAGTTCCAACCCCCCTGCCATGGGCAGGGATGCCTCACCCTAGACCATGTCGCCCAAGGCTCTGTCCAACCTGGTCTTGAACACTGCCAGGGATGGAGCATTCACTACTTATTATGAGGGCCTCACCACCCTCATAGTAAAGAACTTCCTCCTTATATCTGACTTGAACTTCCCTTGTTTAAGTTTAAACCCATTACCACTTGTCCTATCACTACAGTCCCTGATGAAGAGTCCCTCTCTGGCATCCGTATCAGTCTTAATGGTTCTTTCCTGACCCTTTTCCAAAGAGAAGGAAGAACTCAACTCAGTCTGTGAAACACTGTGAGGTTGATGCAGAGAGTAAATCAGGCATTGCTCCTGCTCGAAAAGCTTGTGTGGTGTCACTCCTTGATGTTGCAGCAGCAGAATGGGTGGGTACCAGGGCTGGTGCTTGCTGGATTGACTGCAATTTTCACTTCCTTTGCACCTGATCTGTTCTTTCCCTCAGAGGAGGTTAGTGCTCAGCATCTCCTTTGGAGTGAAGAGAGGGCTCAACAGGTATGAAAACCAGGCCATTAATTCCTGCTTATTGGAGCCTCTGAACTTGGCTCTTTGGTGATGTTTCCCTGCTCTGTTTTTGTGAAATGCATCTCCTGGTGTTGCTTCTTCGTAGCTGGGTAGAAGTGTTCTCATGAACCGCAGGTGATCAAGATACTTTGGTTTTGCCTGTTCAAGGGTTGCTGCTGCTTCCTAACAGTTGAACTGAGCATTCAGAGACCTTAGGTGTAGAAATAGGACATTAAGAAGGAGGTCGTGCTTTTCCAAGAAAGAGAAAGCTACCTTCCTTTGGATTGATCGGTACTGATAATTGTGCAAATATGCTCTCATGAGAGAGAGGCAGGTTAAGGTTATATTTCTTTCCTAACCTGGTTTGATGCAAAAAGTACTCCAAAGAGAAAAAGCTTTCTCCAAATTGCCCTTATTGGTATTCTGTTAAGACAATAAAAGGTGCAGAGCTGTTTCTTTAACCACTTTCTTCTCTTTCGTGTTTCCCAGGGAACACTGGTAAATGTAGAGACCTGTACTTGGAAAGGGAAGATAATTGGCTGGCCTCCTTCAGCAGAAGGTATATAAGAATACTCTTCAGTGATCTGTTTGCACTGTGTGCAGCTGTGATTTCAGCTCTGCCCTGGAAACGCAGATGAAGCAATGCTGCTGACTTGTATTCTTCTGTCAAACATTTCACTGCCTTGGGAGTCTGTGCACAGCTTACAATGTGTGTCTTCTGCTAGGGTTACTGCAGCCTGATGCTTGGTTGTGGTCTGGTCTTGGTTTGGGTTTTTTTCCTGTTGAGCAGAGGATGCAGCTCAGGTACTTGTCTGCTCCAGAGATAACATGATTCCATGTATTTGCTGATTTGTGTTGTCACTGATGAGGAATTCACTGACTATGAAATCAAGTTGCTCCTGCATGGGAGGTGTAGGGGAGGGTATCATCCAGCACAACGTCTTCCTGTTTCTTTCCTACAATGCTTTGCCTTTTAGGCAGCCAGCTTTAGCTTGCTCTTCCTGGCCCCTTTCCATGTAGCTTGCTCTTTTCTTTCCAACCAACATTTTGGCAGCAGAGCTGCAGGCATGTGTGCTTACATGTTCTCTGTAACCAATGCATCCGTTGTTGAGATAAATTCACTGACTTTGTATAAATATGCTTGCCTCTTAGTTAGAGCTAAGGGTTTGCCTCTTCAGGGCAGCCAAACCAGTGGCTGCTACAGGAACAACATTGTTGTAAAGCCTAATTTTGTACGCATAATTGGTGATGTTCTTAAGGAATGGACAGGTTCTTGGCTATGTTGACTTTTATCACCACCAAAGTACTTGTGGACAGTTGCTCTGAACTTTCTCTATTTTGTCCCTTTCTTTTTTATCCTTGAAGGTTTTAAAAGGGGCCACTAGATCATTCACTAACTCCGAAGTTGTGGCATTTACTTTCTCATGCGGCTCTCTGGCTTGACTTCTGGTTCTGAAGTGGAAGTACAACAGTAGGAGCATTTGCCTCTTCAAGGTAGAAGGACCATCATGTTTGCTGTCACACTATATGTGCCCGTACCCGTCCAGAGCTCCTGTGGAGCGTTGGTGTTGGATGGCAGAAATGATGTGCAGTGTCTGAGACATAGGAAATGTTACAGTGTTATCTGTCTCTGGAGAAGCCACTTGCAAATTGCTACCTCCAGTAGCATCAAGTCTTCTATTAGTATAAATATGCTGTCAAGAAGGACCACACTGATATTTTGGTGATATATCCTGTGCAGTAGTTCCAGCAGGACAGCAAATGCCGTGTACAAAACCTGGGAGCACCTGCTGAGTTGTGGCTGTAGGTAAAACTCATGTATAGCTTTTATGGATGGAGTTTTGGCTGGCAGTCAAATGCTTGTTGCCACAGTTTTCTGAGAAAAGCCGCTGCTTTTAGGTCTGTTTCTGTACCTTCTTTTAGCAGTGTTAGTTACAACGTTATGGTTTTGAGGAGATGGAGTTCTTCTGTGCATTATTTCTGTAGCTTAAGGATGGACTGCTTTTTGGAGGAGAGGCATGGCACTTTTTGTGAAAACTGAGTTTTGTTGGGGCTTTTTTCTGACCGGAGGGAGAAGTAGAGAAGCAAAACTGCTAGGGTTTGCTTAGGATTGAAATCTGAACCAAGGGAGCAAGAATGTCCCTTTTAATATAAGAAGGAAACTGGGATATCTCTTACCAGTCCCTACTGCCCCTTGCCACTTTCCCCTAAATAAGGGTCCTCCTTGGATGTGCCATACTTATGCACTACTGGCACCTTGTCAATCTTTCATAAGAAACTTGGAAAGCATCTGCTGCATTTTCTCAGCCAGTAAAAACTATCATTTAAGAAACAGAGGAAACCAACATGCAATAAAATAGGAAAGTGATTTATGATGATTGTGTGTGTGCTTCTCATTATTTTTTCCTCCCCTTCCATTTGGTTAATCTGTCTGTTCTGCAAAACAAGTATTTTATTTTCTTGGTGAACGCCTTGCGCTATACATGTGAGCTATCCCTGTGAATCTGGACGCTGAACTCCATCCTCTCTAACTACTGGTTTCTAAACACTACCACATGCAATTTCTACCATTGAGATGAGGGCATGAGGAGAGTCAGGAAAGCCAGCCAAGGTGATTTCGCCTCCAAGTGCCTACTGCAAAGAGCAGGACATGGGTGCAGGGAGAGGGCTGACAGTGTAATTTTACAGGGTTTACTTTGGAGTGCCTTATGCCTTGTAGGATCGAATTAGTAAGGGATGGGGGAGAACTAGGGGCATTGATGCCTTCACTAGTGAAGTGAGCATCTGGTTAGGGCTTTGGCTCTCTTGATGACATACTGTTTCTCTAGGACTCAGCCCTGTGTGGGAGATTTATTGTGACAGTGACATCTCTTCTCCACAGCTGTTAGTTTGTTCAACTTGAGAATTGCAGGGGTATGCAGTTACTTACATGAATAATCAACTCCAGCTAAACAGACCCAGAACAAAGCTTAGAGCAGGGCACCAGGGGCTGGAAACCAATGGGGTTGCTCAGCAGTGTAGTGATTTTTTACCGATTACTGTTTGTAACTTAAACACTTGATCAGTTTTGTTTTGGAAAACCTTGAGTCTTGTGCAGCCTTTCAGCTCTTAGGAGACTGAGTTTTCACCCAGTTTGGATGCAGTCCTCTTCTTCAGGTTGGATTTATTGCAGGATTGACTGGAGGGGTCACATTTATTCAAAGCTGCCTGCTGAATTTCTTCAGGCATTTGCATAGTGGACATTAAAATCCTCCTAGCTGTTATCTAGCAGCCTAGCAAACAAAGCCTTGGCTTCCTTCTTCTGCAAATCCAGATAGAAATATATATATAATCTGTATACGTACATTTGCTTAATTTATCTCATTGCAAAAGTAATATAAAGAGCCTATTGTTAACCTGGAAGGTGCTACAACCGGCAGCTGAAGGTGCTGTAAAGAGCCTGAAAAAATGACCTTGTAATGACTCCAGAGAAGTAAAAAAGCTGTTTTCAACAGTAAAAAAGCCAGCTGTGGATGAAGACAGCCCAAGCTGGTGTGTACCTGTAGCAGGTACATCCAAGATACAGGCACTGAGGGATGGCCTTGGTGGCAATAACCAGGCATGGTTTTTTGTTTGCAGGCTCTGTATATAGAAAGAGCAAGCAAGAGGTTTTTACCTTGACAGAAGCTAAAGTAGAGAGCTTATGAGATGCTTGAGGTTTCTGAGGTAGGAGACTGCTAACTCTTTGCTTCTGCTGTACTTGAAAGATGGGTGGATGTTTTGAGGATATTGGTAGTTGATAAAAGAATTTGCAGTTGTTAATTTGTTTTCAGTGACTGACCTGTGTTCTAATGCATGTAGAACTCTGAATGTTAGCCAACTACTTGGGCCAAGAGTCACAGACATCAGATTCCTCGGCTTACCTGGATGCTGATATGTGAGAATCACATACATGTTCTGGGTCAGTTGATGAGAAGGAGGCTTGCAGTCTTTTTGGTGGGTGTGATGAGTCCATGGGCAAACCATGCCTTGCCAGGAGGGTGGTGGGCAGAGTGCCAGGATCCTGTGTTCCATCAGGGGCCCACTGGCTGTCAGGACTTCTGCTGGTGGTATTGCTTTTGTTGTCGCCAGCTTCTCTCTGCCAGCAGCAAGTATGACCTGGAACACAGCTGCAGACAGCTGATAAGTGAGCAGGAGGTGTCCTTGACTATGAGCCTTGGTGAGTTCAATGAGTGCTTTCTACAGGCAAATAAGACAAGCTCCTGTTTAGACTTTGGCCAGTCATAGAATCATAGAGTAGTTAGGGTTGGAAAGGTCCTTAAGATCATTTAGTTCCCATCCCCCTGCCTGGGGCAGGGACACCTCCTACTAAACCATGCCACGCAAGGCTCTGTCCAACCCAGCCTTGAACACCGCCAGCTATGGAGCATTCACAACTTCCCTGGGCAACCCATTCCAGTGCCTCACCACCCTTACAGTAAAGAATTTCTTCCTCATATCCAGTCTAAACTTCCCCTGTTAAAGTTTGAACTCGTTACCCCAGTCGTAACCTTTCTAGAGCTAAACAGCCTGTAATGAAGTTGCTTAACATGTGGCACAGCATTAAGTTGTCACAACTTTTATTTACATTAATCTTTGCTGGTTTACATTTGATAACATCTTTTGGTACTTTTTGATTTCCCAAGTGTGCAAATCAAGCTTGGAGAGATAGTGAAGCAGAGTTCAACATTTCTAACTTTAATGAAATAAGCTGCAGTTAGAGAGTCAAGCATGGCAGGTCAGATACCAAAGTGAGAAATAGCAAGGGTTTCTCAAGGATCAGGCACTGAAGTCTCACTCGGTAATTTAGGAAGAGTGCTGTTGAATAGCTTAAAAGTATGAAGAGAGCCTCCCCTTGCCTTGGGTCAGAAAAAGGAGTGTGACTTCTGGCTCCCAAGACGGCAATTCTCAGTTGCTCTCTTTGAACCAGAATGTGAGGCAACAAGAAAGAAGGATAGCTGCTATCCACCTTTGTGTTCTGGGACCACTGACAGCTCTTAGGTATAACATTAGAGCTTTTAGTGGGGTGATATAAAGGGCTTCTGGTTGTACATCAGCAACAAAAGGAAGCCAAGGGAAAACATGGATCTGCTGCTCAATGTTGCAGGGGCTCTAGTGACAAAGGACACCGAAAAGGCTGAAGGTACTCAGTATCACCTTCAGCTTGGTCTTTAATGCTAAGATTTACCTGTCAGGAATCCCAGCTTCCTGAGGCCAGAAGAAAAGTCTGTAGCAGGGAGTGTACTTACCCTCGGTGGCAGGGGGGGATCAGGTTAGTGAATGCTTAAATTGGCCATGTGCAAGTCCATGGGATGGGATGCCCCATGCATGCTGAGGGAGCTGAGTGGTGTGATAGCATGGCCACTCTGTTACCTTTAAAAAGTCAGTGACTTGCAGCTGTTCGATGATTGGAAGACAGCAAATATCACACCCTTTAAGAGGGTAAGAAGGGAAGTAGAGGCTGGTCAGCTTCACCTCCTTTCTTGGGAAGGGAATGGAACAACTAATCCTGGAAACCATTTCTAGGCACAAATGACAAAAGGGTAATCAGGAGTAATCAGCAGAGATTTATGAAGGAGAAGTCATACTTAACCAGCCTGATAGCCTTCTGTGAAGAAATGAGTGGCCTGGTGGAGGAGGGAGGAGCAAGGGATGTTGTTTAACCTGTCTTTAGTGAAACATTTGACAGTCTTTGACAACATCCTCATAAGGAAACTGATGATATACAGGCTATTTAACTGGTCAATGAAGTGGATTGAAAACCAGCTGAACTGCTGCTCAGATGGTTGTGATGAGTGGCACAAAAAGAAGCTGCAAGCCAATCACTAGTGAAGCACCCCAAGTGTTGGTATTGGTTCCAATGTTTATCCTCCTCATGAATGATCTGGATGATGGGACAGAGGACTTGGGGACTTGTATCCTCTTTGGAAGGAGGGACTGACGTGCCAGAGGGTTGTGTTGTCATTCAGAGGGACCTGCACAGGCTGGAGGACTGGGGAGCGAGGAATGTCAACCAAGGGAAGTGCAGAGTCCTGCAATCAGAGACCCTCTAGCACAAGTATCCAAGCTTTCCTTTGCACGTGCACACAGTCTCACCCAAAGCTGTGCCTGCGTGAAACGTCTCTTTCTGTTCAGCTGCATACTACTGTTCTTAACTCTGTAGCAGTTTGATTCCTGCTTATGAGGTCTACCAGGCTGTAAATAAGATTAATATGGAGATACACTTCTGTCTATGGGGTTGCCTGAGTTAGATTGAGCTTCCTTTAAAGGGGTTATTGAGCCCCAATTGCATTATTTTAGTAATGGTGTTAACACTTATTCTTTACATTGATCATTTTAAATGTGCTTCAATTGGTTTTCAATTGATCCCAAAGAAACTGACTGTGTTTGGGCTGGATATCTTCAGAGTTGTGCATGAAATAATAAAACTCATTTTGTGAAAATGTCAGTATAATTTCTAATTTTCTGGCAAAATGTCTGTAAATTGAACACTTCTACACTCAAACTGCTTCAAAATAGGAAATCCCAGTCAGTTGCAGAGCACGTATGGGTCACTGGGGGCTGCAAAACTAGAAATACCTCAGGAAAGAAAGATATGATCTCTCCAAGTATCAAGACAGTATTTTGCAGGAGCTGGGCATTGATCTTGGTTGAGTGAATTTAGGTCATACCCTTCTTCTCCCCTTGTTCTACCTAATGCAGCACGTGGCAACTCCATGGGTTTCAGGATCAACAATTTCATGAGTGGGAATACTTAAACTTCTTTCACATTAAAATGAAAAACTAGTATTAAAAAGAATTTCTTAGCTGCTTCCTGTCTCTTTGACAGAGTAAAGAAGCTGGGTAACAGATTGACATGGAAATTTGAGGGAGAAAAGCAAATGAAGTTCTCATCACTTGTAATTAATTCTTCCTTCTCTCCCCACTGAGTGTTCCATAGCAAAAGAATAAGACTGCTATGAGATGGCCTGTTCTCCTGCCTACAGCGTTTCTGGGAGCCCTTAGCTGGGTGCAGAGATGACACAGTCCTCACAAAGAAGACATGTTGAGCTTGTCAGAATGGAAAGTGAGTTGCTGGTTGATGATTGTCACCAAGCTGCTTGGTTCCCCTTCTGCTCTCCTTGTCTCCTAAAGTACCTCTTTTGCTCTGTTACACTGAAATTTAGTGCCATATTTGGAGAAGGAAATCAAAATAGGGCTTTGGTTGGATGTATGAAATATATGCAGTGCCACAACTGAAGGAAGGCATCACAAGTTGCTGACACAACTGTCCTTGTTTAATTTTGTCCCATTGATGGTGTCGCTTAGTGTGCTTAGTCATGTGCTAAAAATCCTTTTGTTAAGATGGGAACCCAACACGGTACTGAGTATTTGATCCTACCTACTTATGCATGCCTAATGTAACTTAGTTTCATGTTTAGCTTGCTGCTATGAAAATAATAGGATATTTATTCAGTTGTTAGGGAGTTGAGTTTTTATTTTATCACAATTAGATGTTCTTTAGAGGAGGTTCTGATATAAGAAAGCAAGTGCCTGGAAAACATAGGTTTACAACGCTTTTAATTTAACTTAGGTCTAAGATAGAGGATAAGGTTTGTGTTGTAAGGCTGTGGTGTGATAACAGAATTTAGTAGTCTTATTAACAAGAGTGAATCATTTCTTTCCATCCTTCTCATGAGTGAATTCTTTCTTACCATCCTTCTAATTTATCAGTTAGCTTGGAGACAGTGCCTCCCGAGCATCTGCTACCTTGGGATACTCCTTGTGTGCCCATCCTGGCCTGCTTGCAATACATTTTGCAGGAAGCTCACACTGCTCTCTATCTTTGCCAGCTCTCAGAATCTTGCAGATACGGCTGCTTTCAGCTCATTGTGATTACTGGGGCATCCAGCTGTGCCACAGGGGAAAAGTGCACCCTGAGGAAGACTGCTTACTTCATCTTGAAGAGCCCTGCCCCCATGAGGAAGACTGCTTACTTCATCCTTAAGACCCCTGCCCACGACCATTGGAGGCAGTGTGCAAGCGCCAAAAGGGAGGAGACTTATGATAATGAGTACCTAAAGTAATTCTAATATCCCCTATGCTCTCTCTCGGGAACCTAATGAATATGCATGTTTGTGTGTAATAAATATCTGCTTGCTTAACCCCTCGGTGTGCAAGTTCGGAGGAGTGATCCCCCTTGCAGCCGGGCCTGTAATAAACATACCTGCTTTATAACTCTCCTTGAGTTGGAGTGTCTGATTCTGTGCATCAGTTCCTTAGAGAGAGGCTGTGGCATTCTCCAGCACTGCTGTCAGGAGAAGGCTGCATGCTGAGGTGGGGCATGTATTGTTAAATTGACAGGCTAGGCTTTTTTAGTTAAAGGAGCTGTGGTCAAAGCCTTTGGATTTCCTCTTGTCTTTTGATGTCACAGGTGTCTTGCTGTGGACAGCTTGATTTCTGATAGTCTATTTCTTACATGCTAAGGTTCTCAGGTGCTGGGGTGCTCTGCAGCTTGCCTTTTTGTGTTAGGTTTCCTGGGATTTAACTCAACATGGCTGGTGTTAAATTGCAGGATGCTGCATGGCTATAGAAGTCAGTGAGCGCTGAGTCACATTCAGATTTCTAGGCCTAACCAGGAAGGTGAATTTCTTTTTCTCTTTTATCGCTCTCTGGGCTATGTGGTACCTTCCATCTGGGGTTTCTGCCTTACCATCACAATGCGGGGTGCTCTGGGCGTTTCACATGGGGGTACCTTCCTGTACAGATGAACCCAGCTAAAAAAACCTTTTCAATATATTTAGCTTACCGTATGCTTTCAGAAACCTCTTGTCCTGGAATGAACGTTCCTAAAGTCAAGCTTACCAGCAGGCTAGCTTCGGTTTGTTTAGTTCTCGAGACCTAGAGTGTGCTTAGGCAATAGCCAGTAAATGGTGGAGATGAGGGAAAGAGAAAATACAAGAAAATGACCTCTGCTTTGCTCCTCAACAGTCAGACACCCACATACCCGAAAGAATCACAAGTTTCTTGATGCTGTTTTCCTTATTTCTATTAGATTCGGCATTTCCTGCAAGGACACATGAACCTCAGGCTGAACTTCAGGGTGAAGTGCAGTTTTTATATCATTGAGGATCTGAGCCAACTTCATCTGTTTCTGACAATAATGCCAGCGGTCAATTAAAAAGAAAAAGGAAAAGGGGGCATTTATCGGCTTTCCCAGTGGCTCTGATACATCCAGGCCTTGAAGGGAGGGACTTGAGAGGGGCTGACTTCTCTGTTAAGATTTCAGCCTCTGCCAGTTCTATGCCATGTTACTGGAGTGCTCCTAAGCAAGAGGCATATGGAAAATACATCACAGCTTTTTCATGCCTCCTCAGTTTATGTTGTAATTGTTGGTAAGTGCTTAAAATATTCTGTGTGGGGGTGTTTTTGTTGCTCGTGCTTAACCTCTTTCACTGCTTCCATGTGGGGTGGCTCTTTGGCAACAGAGCATCCACATCTGCAATGTCATCACTGAGAGCAGTGGTATCATCACTTTATTTTTTTCATGCAAGTTTGTGCATGAGCAGAGTATTGGTATCCAAAGCTGGGCTGGTCTCCTTATCTCAGAGGACTCGGGTACATCCCCGTGTGCACAGGCTAGGAAGTGAGCCTCCTTTTTCATAAGGATCGGTAGGTAAGGTTGCAGATGTGCATAGAGCTAAGCCTCATGGTTTTCTTGGCACCAGCAGTTGAAATTCATACAAATGTGTTTGATTATGTGCAAGGAAGAAAGTTAGGAAGAAATCTCAGGGCTTTAGGAAGATTTTTCTTTTACTCTCTGAGCGTAATTTGTCACAAAAGCGTGCTGGCTCGCACTGAGTCCTCCCTGTTGGCCTTTGGTGTGTGTCTGCAGGGCTTTAAGGGGATTGTTCACTGGTGTTCATTTTGGCAGTGGGGATAGGTCTTGCATTTTGTCTAGCAGCAGCAAAATAAGGCACCTGGACGCCAAGTGGAAGAATGCAGGTGCTCTCTTTTGAGAGGGAGAGGGGGGCAGGTTTCAAGCTGAGCACCCAGCAAGGTGCTAAAGCCAGGCTGCTGTTGCTGCCAGTTAAGGCCACGGAGCTCACCCTCTCTTACTTCAGAAGAAAGTAGCCTTATTTTAGGGGTTAGCATTTGGAAAGGAAAAAGGGAGCTCAGCCCTGTGCTATAGCTCACCTTTGAGTTTCAGGCAGTTTGTGATCATCTGCCCTTGGTTAGTGATGACAACACAGAATACTGAAAAGCCCAAATGAATGTGTCTCAAGCAGGAGGTGAAATATCTTGGTTTCCCTTCTGAAAGGGTTCCAGAGCCTCGCAGGCATCCTCCAAAAGCCATAATCTGTATGTTCTTTCTCGGTGACGAAGAATAAAGGTTTCAAGTGCAGGATATGACTTGTGGCTGCCATAGAAATTGAAGAGTTTGGAGCATGATATTCTTGTATTGCCATAGTGGTCCGGAGCAGGAGGAAAGGTGGGGTTATGGGAACAGGTTGAGCTGTAGGGAAACAAAGGATCTTTCCTGAGAAGTGCTGGAGTTAAGGTGAAACAGACTTAGACTTCGGGGTAAGCTCAGGGAGGGAATAGATTTCTTTTGGGAAGTGTGGGAATCTGGCACTCTGCTATTTTATTTATTGACAGTTCTGAGCATGCTAAAAATGGCCCCTGCAGTGCTGCAGGTACTTTTGACATGAGTTAGAAATACGTGACAAAAATACCTTTAGTGCAGAAGTACAAATGAATATTTCAAGGAAAATGACAGTAAAATGAATTTAGGGTTGAGAGTTCACATTAATAATGTAGGCTTATCTACAGCACCTTCATTTTTCATCTGTAAAATGGGGATAATGATGCTGACCTGGTTTGTAAATGAGCCCTGAGATCATCTGTTGAAAAGCATCACCCACAGGAAGAGGTAGTGGTAGAAACTGGTGTTAGAGATGTGGTATAACTGTTTGAAACTAGGATTTTACAAGTACTGGGACAGAAATGACAGACCTACAAATATTTTTAAGAGTGGAAGTGCTCTCACAAGGTATATGAATACTTCTGCTGAGCAGTGATGCCATACGGTAAGCGTGCAATTACAAGCAACGGGGGGGTTTTATAATCATGGATCAGACTGGTCTTTTTAAAGAAACATATATGTTCTTGACTTGGCTCCTTCTGCCATCTGTCTGTCACTCATCAAGTTCACATCACAGGCTGTTTCTTACCACCTTCCTCTTTCACTACTTCCTAAGGACCTTTGGCCAGCACTAAACTACTGCTGAGCACTTTATTTCTTCTGCAGTGTATTTGGTTCATGTACATAGGCGGTCTCTGTCATCACTTGGCTAACTGCTTGTTTTAATTCACTACTGTTCCCTCCATGCAGCCTTTTTACTCGTGCTTTGGTATCCTGAGAAAGCCCCTTTGTCCCAGTTTCTTTGCTCGCAATGCAGGTCTAAGTTCTGTCCTCCACTTCTCAAATGTGTCTGCATTTGGCTCCCCCACCCATCCTTCACTTCCACGTGCAAAGCTCTCTGCTAACCTGCCCATCATCCTCCTTACATGGTCAGTCTGGTTTTTGTTCTATTTTAAATTTAGCTTCAGCCTCCTGTCTGGTTCCCAGCACTTGGACCTGAGACCTGTGACTGCCTTCCCTTTCACCCAGCCTGTGCTGCTAGCTGGTTCTTTGCTCTTTTGGTTTTGCAGCAACAGCAAGGAGAAAAATCTATGCAAATCCTGACCAAATAAATAAGAAATTATTAAAAATAGATCACTTAAAAATAAAAATGTTAGTCTCTCCCGGTTTAGCCACTTGTCTAGAAAAAGGCACTGTACTTCATTTTACTAATGTGTGTTATTGACCTTGCTTATATTGAAAAAGCAAGCAAGCAAGCAACCAAACCTTGCCTTCTGATCCTAGCCATACATATCTAATTTTGAGTGTGCAGTATATTCCCTTGGGCTCCAAGATAAGCAAGTGAATAAGCATTTCTCAGATTAGAGTATTGGAAGGCAAAAAACGAAGTGTGAAGCTTTGACAGAGGAGGTGTTGAAATAAACAGCAGTGGGTTGGTATTCACATGCTTCCCTTGAAACGTTCTCCAAGGTTTCTTTCTCGTGTTTGGTTCGGATTTGTAGCATGATTGTAAAGGATGTAAAGAAAACACCCTTTTCTCCATTATTTCTGGCTGTTAATTTCTCAGGCTGCTAAAACTTCAACTGTTAGAGGCTGTACCAGGGCTGATGGCTTTTACGGTCCATTTGTATTTGTGTGCCTGACACCCGAACAGCACTGACCTTACACTAATAGAAAGATGGGTTGGTTGAGAATTCAGCTAATAATGGAAAACCACCTTTCACTGTATCTGTGCAGCAGGCACTCTGTAATAATAAAGCCTGTCAGGCTTTCTCCCTTCATGTGGTTACAAATGCTTGCAGACTTCTTGGCAGAGAATGTTTTAAAAAAGATAAGGAAGAAAGTTAATATAATTTTTTTTCTGCCTGATATGCAAGTTTGGTAAAATGTTATGTGTAGCGCTTGTAACTTTGAATCTATGGGGGTTTGAGGACTGCTATTCTCTGTTTTTTGAGGATGCTATTTGACAGATTAAGAAATAAAATGCTAAAGTAATCTTGAGTCTGAAAACAAAGATGGAAATAGAGCAGATGTCATTTTGCAAATGGGGAGTAAAAAGGTTTTTGTGTTTGCCAGCATGCAGGGTTTAGAATAATTTCAGCGCATCAGGAAATGAGCCTTAAATTATTCTAAAGTGGTTGATAAGTGGGAGCAACACAGTTAAATTTATTAAATTTTTTTTTGTAAATAATTGAGATAATGTTGCAGCAAGAGTACATTATACATCATAAAATGCTGCTTTATGCGAAGAGATGTAGCGCACTTTTCCTTCAGCTTGATACTAGATTCTACAGTCTGACTAGTAATTGTGAAGGAGCTCAGTCAGGCTTTTTTGTCTCCAAGAGCCCCGGCTATTTAAACTGTAGACAATTGTCAGGTGTGCAGTTTAAAAGACTTTCTTCATCTCCATCCAGCGTTCAGATTAATGTAGAAATAAAATAATAATCATAATAATAATTAACAACTCATCCCTGGAGGAGAAGATGTGCCAGCCAGCTTACTGCAAGTGGTGGGAGGTAAAGTGGGAACTTGACATTTCCCCCAGTGCCACCTGAATGTTGTTCAGAGACCTATTGCTCTGGGCGATTCGCTGCTGTTGAACTCATGGGCTCTTCTGTGCCTAATCCCAACCCTGGTTTGAATACAGTCTTGCTTATCTCTGGCTGTGAGGAGCAGTACATTTGTGGTTTTATTAAGGTAGCAAGGTTATTAATGGTAAAACACACTGATACTTTCAGATTTTCAAGAAATCAGGCTTTAGGTAGAGAGGCTCTTAGGAGTTCTCGTTTGACAGGGCACGCCTCGTGCCATGTCTCAGCAAGACCTCTGTAATAACTGCAATGTGAGAATCTCTTTTTTGCTGTTAGTGGATTGCAGAACTTTTTCACATTTGCTGTTAGGAATGAGAGTTGTGGTGAGCCCATCGTCTGCCTGGGCACCTTGTGTATAAAAGCTTTGTTCAGTGGTTTAGGAAAGCTTTAGTAAATGTTGACCAAAGGTATGAAGCATAAGTATGAAACAGCTATTATGTCATCTAGTAAATTGTGGTGTGTCGACCCTGTTTGCATGCCAGGTGCCCACCGAAGCTGCTCTATCACTCTTCTGCTGGACAGGGGAGACAAAATACAACGAAAAGCTCATAGGCTGAGATTAGGACAGGGAGAGGTCATTCACCAATTACTGTCACATGCAAAATAGACTTGACTTGGGAAATTAGTTTAATTTATTCAGGATAATGAGAAATAAAAACTAAATCTTTAAACTCTGTACCCCCACCTCCCTTCTTCTCAGGCTTTGCCTCTTCCCCTCCAGTGCCCCAGGGGAATGGGAATGGGGGTTGCAGTCAGTTTCTCTGCAGCTCCTTTCTCTCCCCGCACGCTTCTCCTGCTCCAGTGCAGGGTTCCTCCTATGGGCTGTGGTCCTTCAGGATCAGACTCCTCCAGTATGGGTCTTTGTGGGGTCATCAGTCGTGCATCAAACCTGCTCCAGTGTGGGCTCCTCTCTCTGAAGGGCCACAGGTCCTGCCAGGAGCCTGCTCCAGTGTAGGCTTCGCACAGGGCCACAGCCTCCTTTGGCCATCCCTGTGCTCTGGTGTGGGGTCCTCCATAGGCTGCAGGTGGAGATATGCTCCCATGTGGACCTCCCAAGTTACCCTTTACCAGTGAGGTGCTGATGAAACCTTTATTTAGAATATGACCAGACTCTCTTCCATGTTTTTTTTTTTTTCTTCTTCTCTGAGGAAGAAAACTAGGAATATTTTGGGACATGAAAACATGCAAACTAGGTGCTAAACTGGGCAAGGCTCACCATCTCACTTAGTGACTAAAGTCTCATGGCACCATTCTTGTGATGAAGTTTATAGTTGCATACACGTATTATGCCAAATCCATGCAGAAAGTCTCTCAAAAAAATTGTCCGTGATTCAGCGGCATTGGGGTATTCCAGCAATACTTCCTGATTATGTGCCTCCAGTTTTCTCTTCAATTTAAAACACTGTTTTGAAACACAACAGTGGCCCATCTGCCTGATCCCTCTGGACAGGTCAAGTAATTTTGATAGAACTGCTAGGAATGGCAGTGAACTTCTACAGGTGACTTCAGTCTCCACACTCTTCCTGATCAGTATTTACTAAGGCCTTGAGGTGGTGTGTAAATAAATATCTATGCAGATGAGTAATGGGTAATAGATCTCTTGTCACCTCAGATGTTGTCAAGACATTGCCAGAAGCTTGGAAGGCACGTTAAGGATTTCTTTACTGCAGTGATGCAGTGATGAGGAGTCAGAGGTGGCTCTTTAGCACACGGCAGACACAGTATTGTTTGATCTTGTTGCAAAGAGTGAATAGGGAAGCACCCTCTTTTCCCTTCTTCTCTCTTTCTCTTCCCTTTCTGCCTTGCTGTGTGATATGAGTTTGTTGTGGCTATAGGGCATAGACCCATAGAAAGGTCACTTAAAATAAATGGATTTTCTGCTGGTGTGACTCAAAGCAAGTTCTTTTTACTCTCTCCAGAGTCTTTTTCTAAGCCTGCTGGCATTAGTAAAAGAAGAGAAATGGTTATACAACAGCAGTATGGAAAAACTGCTTCAATTTTACTAAATGCATCAAGATATTTGTTGCGTCCAATTTAAATTAAAAAAAACATATGCAAGAAGGGACTGTGGAGTTTAAACATGGAGTGGAAGTTGCTGTGCCATCTCCACCTCTTCTCTTCCTGTGACATTTGCTCACTGGTTTCTTTTCCCCTCTGCATTTTCTAGGTGCAAGCTCCTTCCCTGAGGAGCGCGGCAGTCACAGTGTAACTACACCAGTGTCTGCTCAGCTTGGGTTGATCTGAAGAATTAACGGAGATTGTGTTCATTGAATTTGTACCATAGGTTAATTCTTCTCAGGGCTGTACCTTGGCTTGGCAGGGATCACCCCAATTACCCCTTTCTTGTCAGAGTCTTCCAATATCCACACCTTTCTGGGCTTGTTCCATGGCAATATTTTCCACCACTCCTTTTCTCCTGTCTTTCTCTGACCGGTTCACCACGGTGCCTTTAAACTGGATGACTCTGATAGAAGGCAGCTAGATGACTTTCTGAATAGAAGGCAGTTAGGACCGAAGCACTATATATTCTGGTAAAAGTCAGGGAAGGGGTGTGTGTGGGGAAAACCCATGCTGAGGGAAATGACCCAAAACCGCATTATACATCTGTTGTGTTCTGCAAGTGATGAGGCTCATGGAAGCTTGTGGCATGTGTAGTAGTGGGAGGGGGATCTGCTAGACTGGGGGCAGGTTTGCTCAGTAGAGGGTGTACCAAACCTGTCACTGTGCAGAGGTGGGATGTCTGGAGCTCCAAGTGATGAAAAAGGAGGTAATAAGGAGCAAAGCACTGAGGGGTGTTATGAAGCACTTCTGGAGCGCTCATTGAACCTGTTCCTCAGTAGCAAGAAAGAAATATGACCTTTTTGTAGGGCTTAAGTTGAATCAGATAAAGAGTGACCCCTTTGGCTGGGTTTTTGTCTGGGGTTTCTGAATCCAGTTAACTACTGCTTTTAATCAGTCTTCTCTGTGCTCTCGTTTTCAGCGTTGTTTTCTTTCCTTTCCTCCTTTCTCTCTGATGTGTTTCTCCCTGGTTTCAGTTGTGCTTTCAGTCAGTCTGCTGTCTGACTGACTACCTGTAGACTTTGAAGTGTGAGGCAGAGTGGAAGGAGTAAGCGCACCCTGCGATGGATTGTGTGGCAGCGGGGGGAGTACCTCCCCGAGGGTCAGCTCTCTAACAGGGCTTGTGAAGACAAGGGGAAAATACAGGATTGATGAGGCAGGCTGTCAAAATTGTGTTGCTCATTTTCAAGAGCTGTGCTCCTCCAGTTCAAGCAGAGTACTTAAGCACCTAGGAAGGGTGAGGGAGCACATTGGAAGGTATGGGGGGCATTGGAACAATTAAGATGATGTTCCTGCTTTGGATTAATGGATACTTTCCCCTTTGAGCTGTTCTGTCCTCAGTGCTGGTTTTCTGTCTTTTGTTGCCAGCTGCTGTCACTTCTGATGACTCTGGCATCACCATAGTCAGCTTGTCTGGGCAGCCTTTTGTGAGGCTTGCCATGGGATGGGGCTTTGTTCAGGAAGAGTTATTATCTATTGGTCGGGTACAATACCCATCAGCTTTTATCCTGTCTTGAATTCACCTTAGTGCAATGTGATTTCTTGGCAAAAGAATCCTTTTCAGTATATCTGATGGTAGGATACCCCTTCTAGGAAAGGAGTGGATTAGCGTGTTTTTGAATAATTGGGTCTGACAGTGTTGTGGCAAAAAGGTTTTGGAAGGAAAAGCATTCTGGAGTAACCCTGATATTTTGCTATATCCTTAACCCTGGAGCCCAAGCAGTGGTTATGGGGTACTTCTGTTTTCTCCCCTGCTCTTTCCACCTTATTAGGCCCATGCTGTAAAGTGTTCTGGATAAATCCCCATAGGAGCTGTCAGAAATAAATGTTTGCTGTTGGCTAGGTTTGCTAGAGCTGGAATTACACTTGGAGAGAGATGTGCAGGTTATTTACCCTTGGAGGTGGCCTAAATGGGAACAGATCCACTGCCTCCAGCTCTGACAGCTGATTTCCAGTGCAGAGGTTAAAGCAGTAACTGCATGTCACAACACTCAACTTATGCTTTGGTTTTGTGTTTTTCAAAAGGTTTTTCCTCCTGCTTTGCCCAGAATTGAACTGAACTGCATTTCCCCAAGTCCTTTATGTGTGTGGGCCAGAGGCAACGGGAGTAATCAGCAGGAAACAGGTTGTAGATAGGCAGAGATGCTGAGGCAGGTCAGGCTTAGTGATGGGATGCCAAGTACTTTGCTTCACGATGCTTGATGGCTTGTTAGAGGCACTTTCTTCCCTGCTGGTGGGCTGAGCCTGTTTGTACTCCTGATGCTTACCTGTGATAACCCGGTCTGACCTAACTCTGCCCTAGGCAGCAAGAGAGACAGCCTGACAGGTAGATGCATGAGAGAACAGAGGAAGTATTCTGAAGTGTAAACAGTGAGAGGGAGCAGTTTCCTCACTGCAGCATGCCTGAGCACATGTGAAACACCTGTATGGAATGATAAGCAGTAATGACAACAGTCTTGCCAATGAATTTTGGTGTGGAACCATCCTTAAGAGTAGCTTACTGAAAGTTTTTCCTCTGGAGTTTTCAGTGTTATGGGGCAGCGCAATAAGGGAAGCAGGAAAATACCATCTTGGGGAAGGACATCCGGCTTTGGTTATCTACTCCGCTTTTCCATTTTAAAATTTACAGTGTGGTTTTTCCGTCACTACCACCTCTTATCTTTCCTATTGTGTGAAACATAGTTTTGTTGGGGTTTTTTTTTTAATGTTTTTTTATTCGGTTACTAGCTACTACTGTATCCTGCTTCGTAGAATACTAATGCTCATCCCTCCCCGCTCTGCAAGTGCTGTGACTTACTGAGGAGTGATTTACTTACTGATTCATGCCTTCATTGGCTCTTTCTCTGACGACCACATTGATCTGAGTATAACTGAGTGCATGCAGTACTTATTTTTAGGGAGGTCACCTTAAAAGTTGCAAGCATTTAATGTAAAACTGTCCAGTGCTTGGCCTCTTCATCAATAGGTGGTGCCCTTTGCATTTTGAGATCTGCAGGCTGTGTTTTGGGAGTGTTCGCACCAGTCATAGCTTCAGCTGCCTCATGTTGTTAGAGTTGGAAGTCCAGTCATCTTGCACAGTTCTCCCCAAGCTTAAAGTCCATGGGTACTCATTTGTGTATGGATGATAACTGCCCAGTGTCTTCCTGTTTCTCAAACTGGACACTTCATCTGTACTGCATGTAGCTACTCTCGGGACCATGAAAGTGGCAGCAAGATCACTGCTGTGCCTCTGTTTATGATAGTTCCTTGCCAGCAGTTTGTGTACCATGGCAATTCTTCACGTAGAAGCTCTAACCCATGAGTGGACAAATTCCTGCACAAGTGGACCATTGCCTTCCCCAGGACAACAACTGGAGGATCAAAAGGAAAATTCACTGTTGGCATCTATGCTTGCTGCTGCACAAGCGAGTGAGGGTTAGCTGGTACTTAGGAGGGTAAAACTGAAGTAATTGATGAATTCCCAGTTTACTGTGGTGGGACCAAATTGACCCGCAGGGTTTTATGGATGGTTCTTAACTAGTCACCCAATAGAGAGGCTGATTTGTATCACTTTGAAAGAGGCTCCTCTTCTCCAAGACTTTGAGCTTATTAAAGACTGCTTAAAGAAGCTGTTTGTAATCACTGCTGATTATTTTCCTCTGTTTATTTAACAGACTAAATATATTTATAAAATCTGTTTCTGTTCCCCTGTGACTAGCATTAATGCATTTGGTTATTATATTTTCCTTATCACTGTCACAGAACTCTGAACAGACTAAGACTTATTGTAGTCTGCTGTTCTCTAATTTTGTGTGTTCATTTTTTGCCTTGTATCTTTGAGCAGACTCTCCCGAAACCACATTAACAAGCCCTGTTCCTTGCATTCTTCTCTTTTGACTCATTTGTAGGTCTTTATAGAGATTAGCAGCACACACAAGTCTTCTCCCTGGTGGCAATCCTTGTACTTCTTACTGTATTCTTAATTTTTGTCATAGTGTTGGTGTACCTGGGGAGTAAAATATGGAAGAACAACAAGGAACATTTTTCAAGAGGGCTTTTGCCTGTGTTATTTAATATTCCATACAGCTCCATCAGGAGGAAGACATCCATGGCTCAGCTTCAGAGGCTGCAACTATTGCTACCTGTTTCTGGTATTGGCTGTCTTTATACAAGGATTGGTATACCAGGGAGAAGAGATGGAGGATTTCATGGATCTTTTGTTTATGTGATAATACAACAAACAAAGTAGGACAAATAGGAAAACAAGGATGGGTGGATATTTATGCATATTATGCTAACTTTAAATGAGCAGCTCTGGTAGCTCACACATGGGTGATATGCATTCCCATATCAGTCTTGACACTTAAAAAGTCCTGCAGTGAAATTGTTTTCAAAACTTCGGGTGTCTAATGAATTTTCACAGCAATGAAGGCAGCATGTGAGGGAATGCCCGTGTCATTCCTTTCTATAGGGCAGACTCAACAGCAATGGGCTGTAAGCTGCTGGTCTCTAGCTCTGAAGAGAGGTTTTTGCTTCTGAATCAAAGAATGTGGGGTTCCCTGAAGCCTCTTTAGGGCAAACAGTCTTTTATTCCTCTCTGGGATGCTGTTTTTTCCAAGGAACAGCCATGCCCTGGGTACTACGAGTTACCCAAAATTACAGTGAAATGTTAATTGCTTGC
Organism: Ara ararauna; assembly: GCA_028858755.1. Taxonomy (NCBI): domain Eukaryota; kingdom Metazoa; phylum Chordata; class Aves; order Psittaciformes; family Psittacidae; genus Ara; species Ara ararauna. The sequence continues at coordinate 2,597,957 of CM054378.1, forward strand.
TGTGAAAATGGGACCAAATCCAAACAAATCTCAAACATCTTCCTACCAGCTACATTTCAGATTACCAGCTCTGTTCCTGATCTGTGGCTTTTGCAGTGGCTGTAAGCATAGTCCTTTAAAGTTTTCAAAACTGTAATTTTATGCCTTAAACATAGGCTCTATATTTTTCCAAGTTGAACTTTCTGCATTCCTGCTGAGATGAGCTGAAAATTCCTCCTGTTGAAGGGTGTTGGCACTCAGATTTCAGAAGAGCTGTGAGAAATATTAGATATAAATCTGTTCTGGGATCATGAAAAACCAAGGGTTATTACAGTAAGACTAACAACTTTGGAAGGGATGCCTTCCAAACATACTGGAAAAGCTTTAGCTGCTGAAGACTATCTCTATCCGGTTTTGTGGAGACCTACACAGATTATGTTCATGTCCATAGGAGAAAATCTTCCACGAAGCCAGTCAAGAGCCACAAGGATCTGTCTTGGTTTGTTAGCCAATGACTATAGCTCTCGTCTTGTCTGGGACTTCCTAAGGTCCTAAACCTCAAGTTATTTTTGTTTTGTCCCAGTGCTGTATGATTGTACAGCGAAAGTGCTTCATGATCGTTCTCTTAAATGCGTAATACAAGAATGAGGCATCCTCAGTTACAAAACAAGAGCTGAGTGGTGCAGGGCTTGCCCTCCAGCATATATGGATTGTTGATTAACAAAATATCTTTAAAGTGCTTCCTTCTGGGCTCTTTTGATCTTTTCTGCCCTCTTTTTCTCTTGACTGTTTCTTTGCTTTCCTGGTGTATCTAGGGGCTCCTAGAGTTTTCATATTCAAACAACTAAGGGATATGCCATCTGTCTAGCAGGCACACAGATGCCCTGAAGATGGTCAAGTTCAGCAAGTACAGAATATAATACCAGCCTTTCCCTTGTGATGGGAGCCAGGATTCTGAATAGAACTGTGGAATTAGCATCTTTATTTTACAGTGAAAAGAAAAATCCCGATTACTGGCAGTGCCTGAAGAAATTCATGCTGGGGTAAGCCCCTGGGCCGCCTCACACAGTGTTGCCAGCTCTGTTTTCAGAGGGATTTGGCTGCATAGTGCTCAAGACCTTCAACATAATATTTTTTTTTCCTTTTGGTTCTTCTCTCTTATTTCTCTCTCTCCCCTTAAGGAAACTGCTCCCACTGATTGATATGTTTTTAATGATTACCCTCACCATAGACTCCATACTATGGTGATTTGCAGTCTTTAAGATCCTTTTTTATTTGACAGCTCCTTCCTAGTCATTTTTTTGTCTCTGCATGGCAGATACTGCAGTGATATTGTAGTGCTGACAAAATGGGAATTACAAAGAAGCACTTACCAACCTAATGAAGCTGAGGGGGGAGAAGGGAGGAGAGACCATGTGAGTGTTTAAAACCACTTGCTGTTTAAATCATCCACCTGAGCAATCAGTGTTTGTATTGAATGGCCTTGTTCAAAAAAACCCCACCTGGAAACAACCCAGAACAAAACCAAACAAAAAGACCAAAGCCAGTTGTCTTGAAAGGTGTTGGTCCTCACTTAATGAGAATGACACTCAATGTAGGGCATCACACAAGGATCTTCATCGGGCAGAGACCCTTTGTATTTCCTTAAAAGCATTTTTCTTCCTCACAGCACTGATAATATTCTCAATTGTGGAGATGGTGGTAGTGATATCCAGAGGACAGAAATGGAGCCCCAGGGACTTTTGTGCACTTGTGTGTTGATCTGAGAATACAGAAATGCCAAACAGAAAGAAAAGTTTCCTGGGACCTAAACATTCTTAGCTCATTACTGAAAAATAAATTGTATCAGCTTTTACTGTTTCCTATTAAGTGATCATAATCTCTCATTTTTGTCATTCCAGCACTGTTATGCTTGGTAGAGAGCAGCCTTCTGAGAATTTCCTCCCAGGGAAAAGGGGTTTCTGATTGACACCCTCCCCCCCCCCGTAAAAATACTCAATTCATATAAATAAATAGGATTTGTATCTCCCTTCAGATTAACTGTTTCGTATTTCCCACAAGGCACCCTACCACTGAGCTACTTAAGCCATATGAACAGCACAGCAACAACACAAGCAAATCAAGGCTTTGTTAATAGCATTTTACTGTCTCTTTATAGCCTCACTGTATTGTAGGTGGCATTATTTCTGCACTGGAGCTGGAGAAAAATCTATCTGAAACAAGCAGCTAATGAATATGGTCCTTTTATTCAGATAATGAATTATCTGTGTAGAAACTTGCAAGAACAGAAGCCTTTGTTTCTAAAAAATTATCATGAGAATGGTTTAGACAGAACATATTTTGGCTGTCTGTCTGGCTAGATGCATGCAGTTAGCATAATAACTATTACTTTAGCTATTTCCTATACCTGACTCGCTACTTGTTCTTTGTGACTGATGTCCTGTGTCAGGTGCTATTGCTTTTTTCCCCCCTGTGTCTCACTCCCAAACCCACAGAGGAGCTATCAAATACCTGGGAAATGCATGTTCTCTCTGTAGATTTGGTTGTTCTGACAAACAAGAACGTACCTGTGCTATAGTATTTGTGTAAAGTGGGTCAAAAGAATAGGAAAGCAATAGAGGAGAATTTACATTTGGACAAGGGCTTACAAGTAGCTGTTTTGCATTATTTGCCCAGTTCATGCATGAACAAAACTGATTTAAGTACTTTCCTTGTTCACAGGCAGCACATAAATTGTAAATACAGAAGTACTGTGCTCTCTATGGAGCTGGATGTTGTTTCTTTTTAAAGTCTCCCTGCGTTTTTTTGGTAGCAGTTTATCCGTCTTAGCCTCTTCTGTCTCCCCTATTACCACAGTATCTGAACGTCTCATCGTCCTTAATTTATTTATTCTCATAACATGTCTCAAAGAAAGGGAGGCCCTGTTGTCTTCTTTTTTATGGGTCTCTTACTTATGGTCCCGTTCCTTCAAGACTGAAGATAGGTTGGCTTGAAGAGGTAAAATCCTATGTTATATACCCCCCGATCTCCTCTGCCGAATCACCATTAAACGTAATGGTTCCCACCCTGCCACCAGCCTGTTTGTGTGAGGAATTCTCCAACGTGTTTTGGGCAAAACGAATGGAGGAAGCACTAGTTAATTTGCTGAAATAATGTGACTGTTTTTGATTGACATCAGGGCTTTTGCTGTCACTTGAACAGTCAAGATGAAAGGTGTGGGGTGACAGTGACCAGAGAAGAGAAGCTCAAGCAGGACGAAGGTCACAGGAGGAGGAGTTGGGTGACAGACCTGAAGGGTGTACTGTGGTAGTCCACTATGCCAAACTGCTTGTAAGCTGCCTGTGAAAAGGAAGATTCAGTTTACATGTCCTGTCTTTGTACTGTTACCATTTATCTTGTGCTAGCGCTGCCTGATGGTGCTGTATATATGCCTTAAGGACCCTAAACCAAAGGAAAGTTGACACTGCAACAAAGGATTGAGTAGTTTTCAGCAGGAATTTCTCCCTCCCCAGCTTGCGGTGGTCAGGTAAGCATTTGTGCTGGAGCAAGGAAGTAAACAGAATAGTGCCACCGGTGGCTGTTGCTGAAGGGCAGAATGTCCCCTGTTTCAGCACAGACTCATGAAACTTCACCTCTGACGTATTGTCTCAGAAACCCTGCACTGCAGAACTGGATGGGAAATGATTGGCCAGGGTTACTCAAAGTCTGTAGGAGAGCAGAGACTTCTGCCCGGGTTTCCCTGGTCCTTTTCTACAGGCTGACTTTGTCCATCTGTGAGCTAGTTCAGTTCTTTTTGTCTCATCTACTTGCATCTGTTTCTCTGCTGTCTAGTGCTAACCCTGGTGCTTACATTTTTTAAAGTCAGTATTTCACATAGATTAGCAAGGGATTTGCAGTGTGAAATAATCTCATGCTTGGTATTCAGGGTTATGCTAAAATTTCCTTTATTAAGTAGTATTTCCACACTATTGTTTTTTTTTTCCTTTGCAGCAGGATGTGTAGCTAATTTTAATGCTAGCCCTCAGAATTTGTTTGCACTCCCATGTGAGTTTTTAGTGGTCATATATGGTCTGTCCCTGGTTTTACATTACCTAAGTTATGTAGGAACTTAAATTTGAGAAATTGTGGGTTTTTTTTAAAGAAAGATCTAAAATTAATTTGCATTTTTATTTTTCCTTTTTCTGGCGGAAGTTTAAGACACTGCAATGAAGATACGTGAGGTACTTTTACTGAGCATATCAAATGAATACAAAACAATATATTGAAATGAAACACTTTCCTGTAAGAAAACATATTCTTATAGTTGGTATCCCCCCCATCCGCCTTTATAAGGCATTTTGAAATTTTATGTAAACTTTCATAATCATAAAGCTTGTTAAATGATGGGGAATCTAGCTCTAATCCGTTCTCCATGTCGATGCTCTGAAGCCTGGAAAAAAACCAGTCTGTTCTTAACAGATTTGACAACAGTTTGTATAATTTTTGGAAACAATTCAGAAGGAAGTTTCATTTCACTGTCCCCTATCAAACAGAAAACGCTGCTAATAAGAGGTTCAAAACAAGCTGTCTATAAAATAAAAAACTACCGCAGTAAACTGGAGGTGATGTGTAACATCAGCTGTAAGAAACAGGGTGAGTAGGATCAGAATAGAAGAGGACAGTGAAAGCCAGATTTGACTACTGTTCTGTTAATATACCCTAGTGTTTTATTTAGGAATGAGCAAGAGTATCTCACAGCTATCTGAAGTTCCTAGGCTGCATGCTTTTCTGACTTAGAAACTTAATTGCAAAGATAGTTAGACAGGGAAGAGTGTTCCTGCCAAGTCTGCTAGAGTTTCTTTCAATGCTTTAATTTCCTAAACTCTTTAGGGATTTTTATGAGAATGGGCTGCATTTTGTCAATTTGGTATTCCCCGGTTCAAGTATAGAAAGTCTTCCTTGTATGACTTCCAAGCTTTTCTTGTAGGCTTTTGTCAATGACTCTAGTTCCAAGCCAAATTCAGCATCAACAAAACCTGTTTCACACCTTCAGATTGTCAGAAAATGTTTCACTATTGTGTCAGCAGTGCACCAAATTGTGCTGAATTTATCGGAGGGGAAGATGATTTTATTTTTAAAACAATACTGATTTCAGTTGTTTGTGCTTCTTCATCTAGCTGCTTGTAAGTATGAGAGTAGAGGAGTGTGAGTGTAGTCCATTCAGCTGTCTGGCCCCAGGATGCATGTGTCTCGCTTGTCTGAGCAGGATTTTGTACCATGATACTTAATGCGAGGGATGGCAGTTACTGGATGCTCAGAGGGCACCTGCTCCAGGCTGGTGGCTGTGTAATGGTTTTGGGTGCAGCTTTTTGCATTGTTCGCAGCTTGTAGTTGACAAGCCTGTAGGAGACAGGAAGCCTCTCCATCCTGTGCCAGGTGTGTGGGTCATTGGGATTGTTGCCTGTCCTTTGTGTTGCAAGCTGGGTTTCCGGAGTAGCTGCACAGAGATGTGTGCTGGGGTTGTGGTGATTGCCTAATCTGAGAGCTCCAAGTGGTCACCCTTCATACGGTCCTGTTCCTGCCCCTCCTCATTTCCAGTCATTTTCCAGGCCTATCAGTCCTAAAATTTCCCTGCAGGGGAGATGGGTAGTGGTGGCTGTGGGTAAGTAAGTAGGGCTGTGTATTATTCTCTGGGCATCAGTCCCAAGTCTCCCTTCTCTCTTGGTCTTCCTAATTATATTGAGAAGCGTGAAACAAAAAAATACTGACTGAGCATTCTTGAACGTTAGACAAATAAAGTAAAATGACGTTCTGAGCAAACTGGCGGGTTGCGTCTTACTGCATCCAAATTTGTTTATAACTTAGCCAGTGAAAATCTGCTGCCATTTTTAGGGGAATTCTTTGGGGTGTTATGTGTTACGTTTCTGAAAAAGCTGTTCAAATCAAGTTTTATGCTAGGGCAATTTTGTTTGGAGATTGGTACAATAGTGAAAGACAAAAGTGATTGTTTTAGTAGTACAATCATTTGTACTACTCTGTGAAGCAATGTCTGCCTCTGTTGTTATTGGTTCCAAAGATTTCAAACTAGAAGGAATCATACTGTCATCAAGGCTGACACCTGTATGTAACAAAACAAGAACTAAAACACATTGTTTATCCTGTAGTTCTTGTATCAGTCCTTTAGTTTCTGCAAAGCTGAAGCATAAAAAAGTTATTGTAGAGGAGTCAGGTTATCTACACAGCAACCCTCCTGTTTACTTGGCTGATTAGTTTGCAGCTTAAGTTAGCAGTTACTAAAAGAACTTGTCTTCAGAATTTTGTTTTGCCCAATGGGAAATGCATTAGTGGGCTAGATCTGGTTTTAATTATCATGAATGGGGGAAAAATAATCAGAAGGTACCTATGATTTGTCTAACTACTGCTTAAAATGGTCATGCAGAGCTGAAGGAAGCATAGTCCCTGCTATAAGGCCATTGTGTAAATGTTTGTGTCAACTGGCTCACAAGAAATGCTATGGTACCAAGTGGGGAAGTAAGGTGCTTTCAGCCTCCTATTTTTTGCTTATGTATGACATGAGTATCTAGAAAAGAAATAAAAGTTGTTGATTAAACATGGCATAAATTTAGGTATACATCATTTGCATGTAATATGCAGGCTTTCTAATCCACAGCTAGTATTTTTTATCTTCCAGTGTTTAAATTGTTTTACCATCTGGGATATGTTAGCATTATATGAAGCAGTCTGTTGCAAAAACTAGCAAGAATGAAATTAATGTCAGAATTCACCATGGGTTAAAATATATATATATTTTTTATTTATATGTATGTATATATCCACACACATACTACATGTATATATACACACAGAAAATTCCAAATGCCCTTAGTTTTCTGAATCTGTATCTAGTTTCTTGTCTAGATTGTTTTAATATATGAACAGAATTATTGGCCCAATATTCTGTATTATGCCACTAAAAATTGTGTGAAATAGTTAAAATGTAAATCAAAATATCAGTAATATTAATTTGTTTTCTGTGTTTATATAGCATCTTCCTATTTATATTTGCAGTCATGAGATCTGGAATTGTAATGCCATCTTAATGAAATCCAGAGTGTGATAAAACACATAACAGCATGAGGTTTTAGAAGTAATCCATCAAATATTGCAGGTTTAAATAATAGTAAGAAAATGGCAATATCTTGACAGAACAAAGTTTTTAACAGGTGGGGAAATGTGCAAATTGTGATTTGAGTTTTCTCTCTCTTTGCTCTTTGCTTTCTGTGTCTTGACGTCAGAAGCCTGTTTTGGCAGCCTGTAAGTGTTTATTTAAAAACCAAAAGCCAGATTCTATAAGTACTTGTGCAGTTGAATTAGGCCATACAGTCTGTACCACTTAAATTGTTCATGTGTGTGCTGGTTTTGGCTGGGATAGAGTTAATATTTTCCATATTAGTTTGTATGGAGCTATGTTTTGGATTTGTGCTGATAATTCAGGGATGTTTACTTACTGCTGAGCAGTGTTTGTACGGAGCCAAGGCCTCTCACTTAGCCCACCAGCAAGTGGCTGGGGATGCACAAGAAGCTGGGAAGGGACACAGCTGGGACAACCGACCCAACGGACCAGGGGGGTATTCCAGACCATAAGGCATCATGCTCAGCATGTAGAGCTGAGGGAAGGAGAAAGAATAGGAGGATGTTCAGACTGATGATATTTGTCTTCCTGAGTCACTGTTCCATGTGATGGAACCCTGCTTTCGTGGATATGCCTGATCACCAGCCTGCTGATGGGAAGTGGGGAATTAATTCCTTGTTTTGCTTTGCTTGCATGCATGGCTTTTCTCAACCCATGAGTTTTGTTACTTCTACCCTTCCAATTCTCATCCCCATCCCACTGGCAGAGGGGCAGAGAGTGTGAGCGAGAGGCTGTGCAGTGCTTAGCTGCCAGCTGGGGTTAAACCACAACGACATTGTAAGAGGTTTTGATAGATTGACATCTATATTTTTCTCCATTGTCAAATGCTAGCTGTGATGGAGAAATGAGATGTCTGGGTTTTTTCTTGCTAATTTAATCGTTGAGAAGATTGTTTGCAGCAAACACCATTATTGTGGTCGTTAACTTTCGCTACTAATATATTCGTTTTCCTAGTATAGGAAAAACAAACCTGATGAGGTGTCTATTTAAATGTTGGTTTGCTTTTGTGTAAAATTCATCTTGGAAGAGTGCTATGCATTTGCAATGTAACCAAAAAGGTACAGTTCAGCTTGGTGTTGCTGAAGCACGTGTGCATGTCCCTGCCCATGGCAAGGGGGTTGGAACTAGATCTTAAGGTCCTTTCCAACCCTAACTATTCTATCATTCCATGATTCCATGGTGTTGCAGCATGCCAGATCCTGTGAAGCAAAGCAGAAGCCTCTGTCCCAAGCTCTGTAAAGAGAAACAAGAGAGAAGATGGGGCTGTAATTTTACTAGAAGGATGCTGCTTTCTCTTGTTGCAACATTTGCCACTGTTAGGTTAATCTTTAGAAGTCATATATGTGCTTTAATTTTTATTGCAATGGCAGGGAAGAGAAGAAGAAGAAGGAGAGTTAGGGTATGGAGAGGAGTGGGGCACACATGCATCTTTATATGCTGTGTTTCATGACACATGTTCATCACAGCTCCTTGACTAGAAGATATTCTGGATGTTCCTCCTGAAAGAGGAGGAGGTTAATGCTATGTCATCTTTCCTCTTTTTCTGGATCAGTTCTCACCATTTGCCTGGGCAGCTCTTCATGTGGTGAAGCCTTCAGGAAGGACACTGTTGTTCTCTCTGTATTATATCTAGTGCCCCCAGGGGCCTCTGACTGAAGGTGGACTGTCTCTGCTAACAGGAATAGGCTTTCTGCCTCAAGATGGTTTTACCTTTAATCCCCACAGTATAACTGTCCCTTGATCTTTTATGACAGAAATGTAGTGGCACACTTAGACCAATTTTTAATTTGGAAAAAAAAAAAAAGAAATCAGTGTGTGCACAATATGGCCAAGTTCAGATCCCTAAAGTCAGACTAACTTCTATTTTTAACTGTGCAAAGTAGAACTATGTTAACATATGCAGGGAGTGGGTTTTTTGTCTTTAATATCACAATCATTAGCTACGGATCTTTATAGAGTTCACTTTAATTCAGGATTTTCCCTTCTGTCAAGGAGCTGTAAAATTAGGACACATCCCATCCATTAATTAGTGAGGTACAGAAGGGGAGGACTGTGCTCTGCATGGAGGTTTACTGCAGGTGGCTTATGGCAATGTCACCAAATGGGAGGATTTATAGATCGAAATGGTGCTGAGGACTAATTATGCAGGGTGTCTGCACATTTAGGGATGTTTGTGTCAGACTGCTTTCAGCTTGAATCCATGCACTGAATGGCCATTTGCAGATGGCAGAGCATTAGGTACAGTGCTGGTTTGTGTCTTCCGGGTAAATTTTGTGTGGAAGAGATCTCATTGAGTCAGCCCTGACTGTCCCTTACCCAGCACCCGCAAGGGGTCCTGCTATCCTGCTCTGCCCAGGACCCCATGTCAGCCTACCAGAGCGTCCCATGTCGGGACCCCATGTCAGCCCCCTGGGGCCATCACCCCTGCCTCAACAACACTGCAGCACGGGTGGTCTCCAGCTCCTACCTGTGCTGCCCAGCCATGAGCTCTGAGGAGCTAAGCCCACATACCAGCTTGGCCTGCTTCATCCCCAAGGAGATGTCCGAGGCTGTCCTGGTTCCACCAGCTTCCTTGCTCCTTCCTATTCCATGGGGGAGACCCCACTGTTCCTAGCACCTGGAATGCCCTGATGGAAAATTTTGTTTTTTTATATTTTAAGGTCTTATGTATGTTGCAGGGCAGGGATCCCAAGTTTTGTAGACAGGTATTTGTGCATTTGGACTCCCCCAAAACACCTTTGGTCCTTTCTTGTTGAGGAGGACCTATGTGCTTAGCAGCTTCTGGAAAATAAGGCTGCTCTTGGTTTCAGTGCTGGAATGCAGATTTACATCCCAGGTTCCCCAAAGTATTTTGGTTCTCAATTACCTTGCCTTGTAAGAACAATGTTGGCTTCTTTTATGTTAGAAAAACACTGGTTTTGACCTCCTGGTGTGCTCGTTTCCTCACTTCTGCTCCCAGTGCCCGAGGTACTGCTGGCAGCTTCTGTGCAGCTTGATTTCAGGTGGCAGACGTGGTACAGGAGGAGAGGAGGGTCAAAGCTGTGTATTTTGTTGTACTCAAGTATTGTTGGTTTTCCCCCTCTGCTTCTCTGAAAAAGGGTATGTTATCCTTGAAAACTGCAGGGGGACAGCTTTGGGCTGAGGGAAGTCAAAGTGGGAAGATGAGCCAGCCTTTCTCAGGAGTGTGCTTTGACTTCACTGTCTTTTGTTTTCCTGTGGATGTTGAGTCAGCTTTTGCTATGTGGTGTGCTGCCGTTTCACCACTGATAAGGCCCTGTTTTGTGTGTATTTTGGACAGTTGTGTGTATTTCAGTTTGTTTGCCAAAATGTTTGGGATCGGTCTGTTTCTTAACCAGCTCTTCCACTTGCACTGATGAAAAGAGAGCACAGAGGGATTCTGAATTAGAAAATTGCAATACGTCTGTTTTGCCCTTCAGCCTAAAGCCATACTGTTCCAAAACCATGAAACAGTGGTATGACCTTTGTCTTACATGTTCTAAACCAGTATTAACATTAGCTGGTGTGGAGTAAATTTGAGGAAGCAGATATTCTTCCAGCATGGAGGCTGAAAATCAAGTATCTAATCCATGGAAGCAAGTTTTCTCCCCTGGGAGTATTGACATTCTCAATTACAGTGGCAACATCAAAGCTTTCTGCATGAAGCTTTAGCCAGCCCTTGAAACATATGGTAGAATATTTTTGTGCTGCTGCTGCTCATGGTGTACTGGATTTGTGCTTGCATCATTTTCTTCCATTAGTTAGGCTCACCCTACTTCACCTTTCCAATTTACTGGAACTTCAGTGTTCATTGTTAACGTACTCAGGAATGCAGAGCAGCACTCCATAGCCAGCATATGGCCTGAAGTTAATAAATTTGAATGCATGAAATAGAATAAATTAGAACTAGGATGTTAATGTTGATAGCTTTCACTGCCAAACTCTCATTACATCCGTCTGGGAGGTTTTGATTTTTTCTTTCAGATGTTCTTCATGCACATCGTATCGTACATGCTCATGGTGTCGCAGCTCCTTTTTTTTCCTTACAGGGGCCTAATGAGAGAACATGATTTATTTTTTTGTACAAATAAAACTATGCATTCACTGAAATGGAAAGGATACAATTTCATCTTTTAGTAAAGACCTTTGCTGGCGTTCCTGTAAACAGCAACATGTTGGGATGTGGCTGAGAGAAAAGCTCCTTCCTTAGAATTTTTTCTTCTTCCCTCTCTCCTTGTACTGGCAAAACATACAGGTAGCAGTAGCATGTGCAGGCAAACCTTTCCTGAGTTAACATCTGTTTAGGCTCATGGAGAAAAAAGGTCTCAGACCTGAGTATGATTTCATTATGTATATTCATTTTATTTGTGCGAGAATGTGAGAAGCTCAGTTGCTTACAGGTACATTGACTGAATTTATTGACCTCTCCTTGGGTTGGCTTGGAAAAAATACTGGTTTGTCCCTATGCCTTGTCTGACGGGTTGAGGATGCAATTTTATTATTGGTACAATCTAAAGGTAACTATTAATTTAAGTCCACATTTCACTTTCCAAATTTCTCTTTTAAAACTGGGTAAATTTTAGCACTTCTGCCATCCTTCAATGGCAGGGCAGTTTGGTTACTTCCTGTAGGAAGCTCCGAGCTTCTCCTGATTAGTATTAAGATGTCACTTCCCTGTTACTCAGAGTGACAAAACAGCCATCACTATCTCTCATTCTCCTGATTTTTCCTGATGCTGCTTCCTAAGGTTGCTGTTGACTTTAACAGGAGCAGGACAAGCACCTTAGCTGATCCTCTTCCTGTTCTGCGCTGGTCAGGCATCAGTATTTTATTATGTTGTGAAGAGGGAGAAGACTGCTGTGGCACCCCTTCCATGGAGGGAGTGGGAATACTAGTGGGGTTGGTGATCTGAGGTCAGTTGAACGACTACATTGGCTTTTTCTTGTCTTTCCACTTCAGAAGAGTCCAAAATGCCAGGCTGGGAGTTGACACCCTTGAGGCCTCGATAGGTGTTCTCTCCGCTTTCGGTCTCCATTGGATATCATAGCCCAGAGGTCAGGTTTTGTGGTGGCCCTCAGCCTGATGTTGCCTTAATATTGCTTCTGCTTTCCTGTGCAGCAGGCACTCTGCCCAGGACGAAGGCTGGGGAGTGGGGTGCAGGCATGCCCATGAGCAGACCTAGCAGCCAGGGCAGCTACACAGTCACCCTTCATGAGCAACCAAAGCAGTGCTGTGAGAGATGCATGTGCCCAGGGCTCTCAGGCCACAACCAGGGTTTTCTTGCAGGTACTAGTCTTTTCATGATGCTGGTGGGTCTCTTGTGGTACTATCTTTTAGTCTCTACCTTGGCTCACCTACACTAGTACGATTTTTGTATCAAGTATGTGCAGTATCGACCTGTTTGTTTTGTAAATTGCTATTGAGCACTTAAGGGAAGAGGGGAAAAAGAGTTTGGTCCTTGATGGAGATCTGCTGGCATCTTTCTTCGGTTCTATTACACTGATCTTTTTTTTTCCAACCCTGTGCCAAGATCCCTCATCTACTCTGCCAAGCCTTGTAAGCAGAGGAGGGAAGACAAGATGGAGAAGGTATGGTAGCTGAAGTAGAGATTAAGGCATTACATGGTCCTGCAAAAAATTCTCCATATGCTTTGGCAGCACCTCACTTGTATTGCAACTCAGATTAAATGGCTGGAAGCCATGAGACTGTTACATGTGGCAGTGCTCCATAATTTCTGAGGATTGTTTAGTAGTTTGAATTCCGACATACAAGGAACTGGCCAAACACAGTTTTCGTGGAAAAATGTCTCATTATTCTCCATGCTGGAAAACAAAACAGTTGACAGTGATTAAGTATGCATATACATAGATGGCAGAAAAAACTTTTACGAAATGCTACAGGATGAACTAGCCAGAACCCGTATTCCAGTTGTTCTGCTGTTAAGGATTCATGTTAGCCAGGGAAACAGTTTGGATTGTAAGGGCTTACTGTTCTGTCTCTGTGAAAGGAAAACTGTGTAATGGAGAGGTTAAACACCTTCTCTGAAGTTACCCAGCATAGTGCGTGTTCTTTATGTCTCTGTTTCTCCCCTGCATTGTGCCTTAGTCCTAGCCAAGTTTTTTTTCCTGTGACTTGTTTTCCTAATACATTATAACCCCCCCAACATTGTAAAAGCAGGAAAATGTTATAATATATGATTATGTGAACTGCAGTGTTACAGTTTTAGGTGGTTGTTTTTTGTTTGTTTTCCTTTTAAGGTCAGACGTTTAAAATAAAACCAAATAGGTAAAAAAAGAAACCCAAAACGTCATTTTTCAGATAGACTTGTGTCTTTTGACTGCACTCCCCAATGATTTTGCACAAAAAACCCGCTCTCTTCTATGGCAACTTTAAAGAAGAGCAAAGGAAATTAGTAGATATCACCAGAGAGGAGAAGGAGGCGCGTCTTGCATCTCCTCTTTACTCTGTTTACCAGTGATTTAGATGCTTATTGAGGTAAAACAATGTGTGAATGGATTTTCCTTTGGTGTCAGAGGAAATGTCAACAACCTAACAGAAAAATGCATCCCATACATACAAAATAGACGTTGATGTCATAATCTTCTACATACATACAGTTTATGAAAGCAATTTTTTCCCCCTCCCTGCCAGATAGCTGGCTCAAGTAGGAATCTAATGTGAAGGTATTGAAAAGCTTTGTGGCTGAACCGGGGACCAGACTCAGCAGTCTTTATTCTTCTATAAGCAATTAAACTATGAGACACTCGTATGTGCTGCTCTTTGGCTACCCCTTCCCAAATGGAGTCAAGTCCCTGTTAGCTGGCTCCCCAGTTTCCATCTGTTCCCAATTCCTTTCACGGGTTTTGGTGGGTACTCACGAGTAGTAAATATACAAGTCACTTGCAAAAGTTATCACATTGTTAAAGGTAAGATTGCTGGAGAAGTGTTTGTTCAAATGGCTTTGGCTTGAAGTCTAGGTTTTGCAAAACAGATTCTTCGAACAGTATTATTGGCCCGATGGGGGTTTGAGTGTGTTTGCATGTTCAGATGTCTTCTGCTGCAATGAAAGTTTTTGCATTACATTTGTCTTTCACAGTAAGTAGGCACTTATATAACATAAGCAAGGAGGTAATAACTAGATTCTTCTTAGTATGTTTTTAGACTAGTTTAAAATGCATTAGTTGAGAAAAATAGATAATGAACCTCCTGTGATTTCTATCATTGTCACCCTTCTACAATGTCTGTTGTGTCAACGAAAATAATCTAATTTATGAAATCCAAATTATGTGTGTGCTGACACTAAATGCAAACAAACCCTGCACAGGAAGAGCTTAAGTAGAAGCAGAGAGAATTTCTTGTTTGTGTTCAGATACATGGCTTTGATTCATACAGACACCTGTTGAGTTTTAATGCCATGCTTCAGTCTTATTGGTTAGCATGTGTTTTCTCCTATGTTTCAGCTGTGCTTTTGCTCTGAAAATTCTTCAGATGCTGTCTGTGGGTAGATGTAAACACAGAGTTCTGAAATGCTCTAGGATAATGCTTAGATGCCTGTGAACATCAATGCAAGCCTGGATGAGAGTAGTACACAGGCATTTTGTAACTTTTAATTCTCTCAAATCTGAGGTTTAAATCTCTTTTGCATTTGATACTATGCATTTCACTTTGTGAAATGAAAGTGTATGTAAATGTGAGGCAGAAACAAGTACAGAAGGAAACTGTGTTTTCTTATGAGAGAACTCCATTTCTGTTTTATGTTGCAGACTGTGCGATGTGCTGTACATGGTATACCTTAAGGACAACCTGTGTGAAGGTAGCGAAGGCGTGCTGTCACCTCCCTGCAGTGTTTTAGGTTAAGGTTTTCTGCACTGCTTGGGAAGGAGCGGTTCTAACAATGACAGAACATGATAGATTTCCCTAGAGTTTTTCTTCATTACTTTTTTCCCTCTCTTGTGACACAGATCAAGACTCTCATAAAATCATTCACTTTTGATTCTTATTTACTGGTTGCATGCACTGTAAAAATATTTTTCAAACACCTTTTTTAAGATCAGAGCAGACTGCACAGCTTGTTAGAAACTGTTTAAGTAAAACCCCAGTGAAGTATTAGATGCGTGAAGAAGCAGCACTCTTCAAACCCAAATATCTTTCTTCTTTTCCTTTGTGTTTTTAGTTTTGAAGCAAGATTAAGAAACATTTATCTATTCCAGCTTGTTGTTCCTTGTATCTTCTGAAGCAACTGTGACTCCTGGATATTCTCATCTGGATATTCTGAGCAATGGTATTGGGTACTCTATAGGAGGTAGGGATTTAGTCATCATTGGTGTTTAAATATCAATTCCTCCTATTGCTTTAGTTCCCACTATTAATTACATGGGGGGATCCCTGCACAGAGGGGTGAAACCTGCTGTGCTATCACTGTGGGCTGGGGCTGATGCCTCTAGGGCAGCAACCAGGCCATTGAGGTGGTGACCAGGCTTGGTGAGGCCTCTTGCATGGCAGGCATCCATGGTGCTGGGTGGTGACTGTGCTTCTTGTTCCAGCTGCCTGCTGCTCTCAGGTTGGCTTAAGTTAAAATTATGTCAAATTGGTGAAATCTGCTTAGGGCTAATTATAAGCCACATCTAAAAGTAGGGCTCTGCCAGATGGAGCCTGCCTTTGCATTTCTCCCTGTCAGTTGTGGGTGTCAGGAAAATAAATCCCTTCCCCCATCCTATCACTTTGTGATAACAGTTTTACGAAGACAGCAAAAAAACCCAAATCCCCAAACACAGGCAGGGAAGGGGAGATGCTGTAAGACACCCCTGGGCCACTGCTGTCCCTTCCAGGCAGGCAGAGGCTGTTGGGTGGCGACACTTGGGTGCTCCAGGGCTGCGAGTGGAGTGAATGGTGATCCTATGAAAAGTGGGGGAAGAGGGCCTTAACTTGTTTTATTCTTTGCAAGCCTCTGCATAATAGGTTGAGAACTTTGTTTTGAGGCTCACTATGATGTGACCAGTTGATATCCCTTACCTTGCTTGCAATTGATCCGCTGCCCACCATCTCCTCCCATGTGTATCTCCCTTTCCCCCTCTGCCTCCATTCCTTTGTTAAAAAAAGGTTCTGAATGAAGTGGGCCTAAAAGATTGCTGCTATTACCAAATACCCTGTCTGTCTGGTAGGATGAAGGGCTGTGCAGGTTTTTAAGTTCATTTTAATGACCATCAAAGACAGGTTTTGATCTCTGAAAGGGTTTTTCTATGGATTTCCTCCCCCCTCCTTCCCAGCATTTCCCTCATTTGTGTGAGACTCCAGGTATTGAGGAACAGATCCAAACTGTGTTTTCTTTCTTGATTTGTTTCATTGTTCCGTTCCCCCTTACTGCAGAATAACTCAGAATAACTCCATTGTGTGCAGTGGAACTTAAAACTGTGGAGGTAATACTGGCTAAGTGAAATGGGACCGAGGGCATCTTTATGGCAGCAGAGCAAATGCTTTGATCTTAAAGCTGGCCAATCTGGTGCAAGATTAAGAATTACAGTTTGGTTTACCTTTGGGAAAGAGTCTACTAAAAAAATCTGTGAGGAAATATTGTGTGACACTGGAGATACTTGCACACCAAAAGAGTGTAAAGCTTTTTTGTTAATAGAGATTTGGAGTAGCTTTTTATCGTAATTCCAGGGGTTTTCCTTTGAAAATGTCTAAAAGAAGGGGGGGGGGGGAAGTCTCTTTTCATCTCTTCTTCCAACCTTTTACAGTCATAATAATCTGCTAATTTTAAAGTTTAGTTTTGTGGCTCATTAGAGAAACACAAATGTTTCTTTTTAGAGGGGTGAAGACTACCCTAGTGAATGGATACAGAGACGTTTGCTGTCCAAAAGCTTTTTTTCCCCACGTAAAAAAATAAATAAATATTTTTGATCAGCATTTTCTTTTTATCTGAAATTATCCAGGAGGTTCCTTTGCCTGCAGCCAGCTGGCAAATCTTTAACTCATGTGTAAATAATTGTCACAGGATGAGATGGCAAAGGGGACACAAAGGAACAGCTGTATGGCTGCCCTGTCACTTACAGCTCTCTGGTCATCCTTGGCAGGAGCTTTGCTCTGCTGGAGCTTGCAAATCCGTGCTGCCCAAAGTCTACATAAACTGTTGTTTGATGTGTACTTTAGGGATAATACAGTGTAGCCCAAAAGTGGAATTCTCCATCTTCCCTCCCCTGGGGGTGGAAGTGCTAGTTTTTGAATCCTAAATCTGGTGGAATTTGACTGTAGGCTCTGTTAGTCAGTGTGCTGAGGAAAATGCGTGCAGTATAATCTGCTCCAAAAAAGATGCGCTGAATTCTCTTGTGAACAGCAAGTCCAAAAGGGAATATGTGAGGTGCAGCGTGTGGCTACATCTTCCTGGAAGGTATGGCACTCTACATTTAAAGAAACAAACAAAAGTTCATGAAGCAATTTCATGAATCTCAGTTGATTTTTAATAGATGGGCATTTCCAACAGCGGCACACTGGAAGGAAACAATAATTGAGAAGAGCCAAAGGCGGGCATTACTAGAAAATTACTGTACAATTTCTAAGGTGTGTTCAATTCTTTCTGTACAGGATTTCACTGGTTCCTCATGGTATCTGGAGAAGTTGCATCCGAGAGTGGCAGCCAGGAATATAGCACAATACAGACCTTAATCTGTGGTTTGCTCTCTGGAGCAAGACCACGAGTTCTTGGTTGCAAATAAAAAGATACCCTGGTGACCGTGTTCTTCAAACCAGAAATAATTTGCAGATCTAAAGAAAGGAGGCGTATAAACTCTGAGGTTGGATATGAGACTAGTGAGTGTGGGAGAGGGTGAGTGAAGGTGTGGGAGTTGATTCCTGCTTCTTTCTGACCTTAATTAGAGACTACTGTAATATTCTTTACTGTCACTTCAGCAAGTATTCCCTTTATACAAATCTTGATGATACAATATCTAGAACCTTTTTCAAATGGTGAACAAGCTTCCACCAGAAATCTGTCTCTGCACTAAAGCCTTAGTGCCTGAGCAATTAGAAAAACATGAGCCAAACCTGAATTTTAAATTGCTAAGAGATTTTAGCCTGGGTTTGTTTGCCCGGTGTTTCTTCTCTCTGTGTGGCTTTTCAGCACGTACTTTCAGCTTTCTGCAAGTACACAGGTATGTCACATTAAAGAGTGGATGGAGCTGGGCTTTTTGTGCCCACTTGCTAAAATGGAAACAGAAGAAGGGGAAAGAATCTCCTTTTAGAAAAGAACACAGCACATATAATCGCTGCTCAGTTTGTGATTTAAAAACTTCTGTTGAATAAAGAATTGATTTCAGCAGTGTATTAGTTCTCTCCACCTTGCAGGGCTCACTTGAGAGAGAGGCTGGATGACCTCTATCTGTAATCTCTGCTAGACTCTTAATTGCTGCTCTTCTGGCAGATGACTAACTTGATTGATTCTCCAGTTCTTTGGTGCAAATCTGCAGAAAAAGGAGCATTTTGTGAGACTTCGTGGCATTGTCGAAGGTCAGTTGAATTTTTAAGCTCTGTGAAGGGGGAGGTGTGTTACAGCACAGAGGTGTGTATGGCTGAATGCAGCCCCTTAGCTTTCATCCATGCGTGTGAAGGGGGAACGGACGAAAGAAAGCCTAAGGAACGTATTTGCTGTATTTGGGGACATACGTGGTTTTGCTCTTGGGGACATGTGCTTCTTGCTCTTGAAGCAAGCTGGATCACATTCATTAGTGAAAACAGACACAGGCTTTGTATTATACTCTTATTTATTACGTACATTATTAAGGAGCCCTTCACCAGCTGTGTTCTGGAGAGTCTCTGTTTTACATAGACATAAAGCTGGGAAATGGAAAATGTGTGGAAGGTTTATGGAAAATGTGGGAAATTTACTGAAAATATGGAAAATTTATGAAAAATAAGGAAGTATGTGGGCCTTGTGACCTGAGCTTTGGTTTGGTTTAGTTCCTTCTACATGGGAGCCTTATGAAATGATCCTGGTGTGAACCTGCCTGCAAAGAGAAGGGAGAAGACCAGGACATTTTACCCTTGGGCTGCAGGGAAGGGAGACAGTAGCGTTTTTTGCTGATTGAGAACTGTCTCTTGGCATCTATAGTCTGGGTTCTGTCGTTCTGTATTGTCTTTGGAATAGGCAGTTGGTTTTTATTCATTCTTGCTGTTTCTCGGGCTCTGAGGCAGGGCTGCTGCCAGCCCTCCCTGTGCCAAGGCTTGCAAGGACCAAGGGCCCTGGAACTGGTGCTGCTTGTGCTCAGAGAGCTGCTTTAAGTTTTCTTTTTCTCTATGAAGCTATCTTGATCGTATGTGCAATTGCAAGAATAGGCCTACCATCAACCAAGTTTGCTGCTGCTAAGACACTTCAGAACAGGACATCTCCCTCTGTTTTCCAGGACAGGGTCTTGTGGTTGAATGGTGTCCGTAGTGCCACGTAAAGGTGATGCATGGTGGTGGTTTCTGGTCTCGTCTTGCTGGTGTTGTTCCAGCAGTGACACCTGCAGAAGAACAGACAGGTTCTTTCACCACTTCAGTTAGCCCTTCCAGGTCTGTGCATTTGTAAGCTAGTGCTGAGGAACTTGTATTGTTGATGATGTGCAAGGGAAGATGAAAACCAGAGGCTTCTCATAACTACAGCTGTTAGTCCAGCTGTTTTAGCCTTCATTTTGAGTAACTTTTACATTTTTTCTCCTAGTTTCAAACAAGAGACGTGTGGTCGAGATTCCCTTCCAGAATGTAAGGGAGTAGGAGACACTCCTCAGACATTTAATGATTATGTTTAAGTCATTAAATTAAAAAGAATGAAGTAGCCCCATGAATGAGTCCAGATTAGCTTCCCCTACTGTGATAAATGGTTTTATTTCCTATTCTTTGGTATTGTCTTGTACGTGCTAAGGCTGAAATACTTGCCAGTATAGCTGGAGTGTCAGCACTGTCTAGCAAAAGCACTTTATACCTGCCAAAACCACTGCTGTTAAAGTCATTTACATTGGATTGCTAAACAAAAGCAGTTATGTCATCAGAAGCTCCGTTAGATTGCTGTAACTGCATCTAAACAAGAGTTGCTGACAAAGTAGGAATATGGCCAAAAATTTTATCTAACCAACACTGCTACATAGACAGAAGTTTTCTGAAGCTGGCCTGGGCTGAGAGTCTGCTATATGCGTATGTCTGCATGTCTGTCTATTTCTATGTGTGTGTATATATATATACATGTGCATGTATATATATATTCATGTGTATGTAAACCTTTTGGTCAGAAAAACAAGGATTCCCAAGCTGCTGCTTTTCTGATCTGAAAAAATGTAGTTTACTTTTTACTTTCTTGTCGTCGTCCGTCCCCCCCCCCCCCCCTTTTTTCCTCTTTTTTCTTTTAAGGTCCAAATGACACTTCGCATTCAGTTTGCCTGACTTAGCTCAATCTTATGCAGAAGTTAAACGTTGGGCATCCCTGGGCTAGTCAAGAAGAAGTAAGAAGCAGTTCTGAGAGTAAGTCACGTATCATTTGCCTTAGGAAGGCTAGCTGTGCATTTGAATGTGTTTGTTAACTTATAGAAGGAGCCCAAATAACCTTTTAAAGGCCAATATCAGGTGGGAGGTACCACCTTCCAATTGACATTCTAATGAACTCGGTAGATGTAAAGAATAAGGAGACCTTGAGCTGGTGCAAACTCAGTGTTGAATGGGAAGGGGTCTGGTTGGCAGGCTGCATTGGCTGGGTGCCGGGGGCTCGTGTGAGCTGCTCCTGGGCTGCTGGGAGTGGAGTTGGCTGCATGGTGTGTGCTGAGGTTTCCTGTGCTTTGCTGCCATGTGTGGTGTGGTCTACTACAGAGTGAGTCATAAGCCTGTCCCTTGTCCTTAAGGATTCAGTGCCTGTTCAAATTCCCAGTGCTTTTGTTTGATATGCTTTCCCCCTTTTGGAGGAAGGAGCCCATTCCTGCCAAGGAGCCAAGCAGCCTATATCTTTTCTGTTGTTGGGACCTGCTTCCTCCTGAAGTCTCTGAAAATCTACTTGTTCCTTAAAATCCTGCAGCACTGGTAGTAGATCCAGCAGCCAGTTGAAACCTATCTGCAAGCTTTGGGTCACACTAGGTCTCTATTAACTAGCAAAAACCCCACTTTGAGCGTTTGGTCTCTGTTTCATTTATTGGTTTAAAGTCTGTGGTGCTTTGTACTTTCTCACACAGTGTGACAGTCACTCATGTATGACTTTTATAACTTCTTGTGCAGCACCTCATTTTGTGAGCTTAAAAGCCTTTGCAGCAAGAGTCTTTACATTTCTTTGTGCCATAGCTGTGAACATTGTGAATTTAGAAACACTTTGTTCAAAGGCCAGGGCACACGCTAGCTCCACAGAGGTTGGGTTTAAAAGCACAGTACTTGTTCCTTCAGGCACTGAAAGGAATTGTGTGTCCTCATGGGATTTTGTGTTAGCTGATTTTTATCAGATTTCACAAATACCTGCTATTTTCCCCACTATGTTAGCCTTGGAGTTTGGGAATGATTTTTCTTTGTTTTGCTTGTTTCTTGATAGAAGACCTAGGACTCAGTTAAAGACAGGAACAGCCAAAAGATGAACAGAAAATCAGTGAAAGCTGTTTTAATCAACTGATGATGAAATGATCTGTGAATGTGTGTTTTCACTATTTGACCAGTTTTAGGTATGGCTCAGTGATATTCATCAGAGGAAATCTCTTCTGTTCCCCCTTGCCAGCTGCTAAATAAATTACTTGGGAATAATTTTTTGACATTTCAACAGATCTGTACTGCACAGGGTGTGTGGATTCTGCTCTCACAAAGTAGTCAGTTTTGTAGCTTTGCATCCAGCATATGTGCGCGTTACTGAAGGTTGAAAAGAGTTTGATCCCGTGTCTTTCATTTAAGTTCCTCTGCAGCAGCAGAAGGATCTATTTACTTCTGCTTGTTTTTCCACCTTCTTCAAAAATGAAGTATAATTGTGCCCCCTCCTTTCCAGTCTCCCAGCTGACTGCTAGGGCTGCAGCCCTGTAATATTCTTAGAGACCTGAGATCAGTCCTTAATGAAAATCACTGTTCTGCTGCAGTCCCAGGGCTGTCTTGGAGCATCTCAAAATTAGAGGGAAAAATAAGTTTTTCTGCTAGTGAGACAAAAGCGGATTACCTTTTCCTCTGCTGCAGGTGGTGAAATTCAGTTTTGTGCTGGCAGTGGAGCGATTCCTCTGGGTGCTGGCTTCTTTGCCATATGTTAGGATGCAGTGGCAAGCATAAGGGGTGTGTCTGGCAGACTATGGCCTTTTTTTCCCCATCCCTCCCCTGAGTTGTGTGCAAAACCCACAGGATAGCATTGTCATGTGAGGTGCATGGGTGCTAAAGCTGTCAGTGCCAACCACTGGTTCCAGGAACTTGCTTGGTCTCAGTCAAAGCTGCTGAAGGATGGTGGTAGAGTGGGTGGTGCTGAGACGAGGTGAGCTGGGCCACATAGGAGAAATAGGAGATGATTCTTAATTGATCAGGGCTAATTTGACATATGTAAACCTTACTGGTGATCAGCAAATGGAGTTAAATTGTGTGAGTTTGTTGTACGGTACCTATAAATCCCATGAATTATGCATTGATTTCAGGATTAGACAGTGGAACCATGAAAGCCATCTTTGCTGAGCCACGTTTTCTCAGCCATGCTGACTCTGGAGGGTAATGGTAAAGTAACTATTATTTACAATAATTTCCCCTGGTCAGTTCCTTTCACAAAGTGGAAAGCTGGGTAAAGTCATTTCTGGCTTTACTTGATAGAGCAAAGACAAAATCTGTCTCTTTAGAAAATTCTGTTTTAAAATAATGCAGAAACTTAAGCTAAAGCAGACAACAGACAATTTCAATATCTTTTAAAAATAAAATACATGAAAAAAAATTTAGTTTCTAAATGCACATTTTATGAATATATTAAGGGTTGATTATGATACTTGTAAGGAAATGTTGTTAGACAAACGTACTCTAGCCAGAGTCTGAAATCTGCATTGTAATGTTTTGATAAAATGGGCTTTGAGGTATGAGACATTATACTCCTGTCAGTGGTCAGAAATCTCAATAAACTGCAAAGGATTAGATAGATCAAGCGAATGAATACCTAAAACAAGCTCTTGGCTTTCAAATCCTGGCTATGTGATATTCAGACATAACTGCTTTGTGACTAAAAATGCAAAAAGATGAGTGAAAAGCTCTGGAGCTGCACAGGACTTTAGGTATGTACTCATAACTAGATATGTTGGATCATCTTAAAAACCAATAATATATATATATATAGCCTGATATGCTGCATCTCCTGTGAAACATTATATATATATGCTTAATTCTCTCTCTTCCTGAAATCAGTTACAAGCCATATAAAACAATTAAGGGCAGGATTGTAAACAAAACAAAAAAACCCACCAACCAATTTATGGAAGAATTTCTTGGTAATACTGGCATAAAGTTACTTAGGATGTTTTAGAGAGAGGATTTTGTAGAGGGCGTGTGTTTGGTATACTGGCTGCATGTGATATGAAGGACACAGTGTATTCAGTTGAAAGGTGGCAGGTAACCATACTATACTTGAGGGCAAAAGAAGGGCAATATATTTGGTTGCTAATTATTGTCCTTAGCGAGTTTGTATCCTTTATCCAAGGGGAATGCATTGACCATAAAACCCCACAAGAGTAAAACTCCAGGGGTTTGTTCATGCCGCCAGAATTCCAAGATAAATGTTATAAAAGGGATCAGCCATCATGTGTTATCTATTTACAGACAGTGCACATTTTTCTCTCTGTACTTAAGGACTGAGACTTGTCTAGATGACAGTTATGGAAAATCTGAAGTGCCTGGAATGTGCAAAAATAGAAAGTTACAAATGCCTTTGATAAAAGTTTAATTTCTGAGTTATATCAGCATAAAAATATTTCACTGATGGCTAAAATCCAGAGGTGCATCAGTTCAAAGTTCTAGATATAAACTTTATAAAGATTTCAGTCTTTTTTGTGTTGTGGGCTTTTTATTACTTTAATTCCTCCTTCTTTACCCTGTTCTTCTTTGCTTAAATTGACGTGTTTGTTTACAACAAACCTTAACGCACCTTCATTCTAATTAGCATTTCAGTTTATCTTTTATACCAGCATGCTCTGGGGTGTTATGCGTTTGGTTAGCTCTTTTTATCTTTTCCCCTCCTGTCTTTCCCCTTTGGCAAGGGTGTCCTGTACAGATCTCATGTCTTTCTCTGACTCCGTTGTTATATTTTGAGGTGTTTATTCCCCAGACTTTCGTTTTTCTGTGCAGGTTTTTATCACAGTGGTTTTGTAGACCTGCCAGGACTCAGTGTGAGCTTCCTGCAGGTTTTGGCTTGTCCTTCTGTCGCAGTAGGGAGATCATGCCAATCACTTATCAACCCCAAGTCTTGATGATCAGCGTGGGGCTCTTACAGGTTTGCAAAGCTCAAACGAAACCCATTCGCATAAAGAGCACTCTGTGGTTTGTGTGGTTCCCTAGTTTATCTCAAAGTCTTGCACATCAGTGACCACTGTGCATAGACAAGCAGAACCAAATTGTGGTGAGTAGAGAGCTGCAGGCAGGTACTGGAGGGTGAAGTGAGGGACTACTATTATAGTAGCCTTCTGAAGGTAAATAACAAGCGAATTGGAACAGAATGAAGAAACAGATTTGGATTTTTTTCCATGTATCCATTGTCCTGCATCCATTCCAAAAAAAAAGAAATTTTTGTCCTTTTTTTTTTTCCCTGTTATTTAGCTTTAGAGGTGTTCTGCAAAGGGGGGATTGTGAATAGGTTGCTTGTAAGTAACAGCTAAAGGGGCTGTTATTTCTAAGCTCAACAGGAAATATTCCCTTGTTATTTCCTGAAGTTGTGATTGAGGAGTCATAGACAGAGCTTCTGTTTGGTGCAAGAGCATTGTATTAGCTCTGCTGACAGGGCCAAACCACCTTTGAAGACAAGCAGTTGCTCCTCTCGTCGAACTTGATTTTGATGTTTGCTCTGATGTAAGTCAGAATTAGCTTACAGAAGTGTGTCCGTTTGCACTGACTCTGAAAGTAGAACAAGAAACAACTGTGTTTGCTGGATCTGAGAAAGTAATTCTCTGGCCTCGGATACTATTTATTTCTTGTCAGATTTCATTGTAATTGGTCAAGATAAATGTTGGGACAGCACAGTTCTACCTGTTCAAATTCATGCCTGTTTCAGATCATGACTGACTCAATATATACACATGTATAAGGAGCAGTGTCCCCTGGGACTCTCCAGTCATCTCTGCTATCTGTACCTTAAGAAAAAATAAATCGGCTCTTTAAGGCTCTTAAAAACTGCTGGACTTGCTCTAGAATCCAGAGCTTCATTTCCCTCCGGTGCAAGTGTGGCCTGACGTAACTCCCAGGATGTAAAAGGCAGCATGCTCATGAGGCAGGCTGCACTCATGTGATGGGTTTAAAAGTGAGGGCAGTAAGTAGGAAGTACTTGTGTGGGGACTGGCAAGATATGAGAAATGTAACTCTAATGGCAGATGTATGAAAAGATGAGAAATCGGACCAGGAGAAGATGGTGTGGCAGGAGGTGGTGAAGGATGAGAGAGCCCTCATCCCCTCACCACAGGAGCCCAAGGAAGCGCTGGAAGGGCTTTGCTGAGAAGGCAGCTGAACTGTGGAACTCCTCCTGAGCTGCTTGGGTGGACATAGTGATTCAGATCTAGATGATGTGAGGAGGAGGTGAATAAGAAAGAAGGGGAGGTGGTTAGCCCTGGGCAATGGGTTTTTCTGTTTCTTTCCTTACAACAGGTGCCAGCAGTAGATGCCTTTGAAACATGATGACTGCTAACTCAATATTCAGAGATTTGCCTTCCTTTTGCAACTAGGAAATTGTGATCTTGTCAGGGTATGTTATGTTATGGACAGGGACTTGCAAATCTTTTCATCTACACTGCTAAGCTCTCTTTTATGGCTGTGTTTTTTCATGTCTAGTGTAGGAAACAATGTCTAAACACGCAATTTGGAAGAAGCTTCATTTCTCCTGCGTTTCCTGCGCTTATCACACTGTTTCTAGTCTCACTTGCCTGCCCTGGAATTCTGCGTGTCAGCTGGCCTGTGGAAGTAGGCATTTGAGAGTGAAAAAAGAGCAAATGCAGCATAAGAGCGAGAGGGAGAAAGAAGGCAGAGAATCGGTATTGTTCATGAGGAAATACAAGGCAGGGAAATTCACCAAATAAAAAAAGGCTAGAATATGTTAAGGGAAAAATAACTAATTGAAAGTCACTTTCACAGTGTTTCAGGAGATGGAGTCAGGGATGAATGGCGCAAAAGGAAGCTATTTATGTATAAAATACATCTTGGAAAAAAAAAGCCCACTGGGAAACTGGTGAGGTAGAGGGACAGCTTGGAGGTGTACTTGAACTTTTTCACTGCTTTTGGAGTATTGCTCGATTATTTTCTCTACCTTTGATGGAAAAAGCTATGAAGTATTGGAGTTATTTGGTAGAATGGCTTCTAAAGGTCTGATAAAACCAGCAACCCTGTAACTATACGCTTATTCAGATTGTCTGCTCTTGATATGTTGAAAATTTGCCCCTTGACAGTTAGCTTTTTCTGCTCTTTGTTTCCTTGCTAGCTGGCATGGGCACTTGCTGACAGAGATGGTTGAGGATCCATATCATGTTGTGGGTAATTTGCAGCGCATTACTGCCCTGAAGAAAGATTTTCCTGGGATAATACTGTGTCAAAGCAAATTGTTGGCGTTTTTTTAGCCTAGGACTTTGGATGGAGTGCACTCAAGGCTCTTCCTCTTCCATCCACGTTTCTGAATCTGTGTTTGATGTCTGAAGGAAACTCTCAGAAGCAAATACAGTCCAAATAATTCTTCTAGCTACACTGCAAGAATTTTTCAGTGCATGGTGGATGTAGGATTAGCATGCTCTCCAAGCATTTTCATCTGAAATCATGTCTGTTCCAAGGACAGGTATGTTGAATATAAGCTGCCTGCTGGGCTTCCTCTTTTGAAATGGTTGCATTGTCTGTATGCTGATGAACTGGATCTATGTTTGTTTGATAGTTTGGTTTTTTTTTTCTTGTTTTTTAAGGCCTGACTAGACCTGTTGTTGAATTCTGAGGTCTTGACTGCTTTGATCATTCACAAGGGAAGCCCTTGGGCAAGAAAGAAAATGATAAAGCTGGTTGGTTGTGGCACATTGGAGCCTGGACTTCTTAGGAGTGATTCTCTACAGGTGGTGCCCTGAGAAAACCTTAGAGAGGTTTTCACATGTGCAGGTGAATGCTTTTGAGAACTACCAGGTCATATAAAAAGTATCCAAGTACATGGTGAAATATCACAAACTGTTTTAAAATGCTATGGAGCTTTTTCCTGCTGTTGCTGTCAATACAAAAAGCTACTGTACAAGAAGGAAGAACTTTGCTATTTGAGAACCTATGGATAGATGTTGATGTGAAGGTTTACAGATTGATATATACCTTAAGAATTATATCTATATGCATTATTTGTGTCTTCCAAGTAAATAAGAAATCATATTTTTCAGGCTACATACTAGAATATTAAGATAAATGCTTCTTTACCTTTGTATTCCATCAAAGTGAAATATGCTGTTCTCCTCAAAGATCATTGCCCCCCAGAAGTTCACAGTGTTTCATAAAATACACAGCACAGATACTAAAATTAACAGCCTTTGCAGATCTTCTTTTGAAATCCATCCTGATAATAGGTATTTTACAAGGGGAATTGTTAAGAACTTGAGGAACTGGACTCTTCTCAAAAGCTTTTGACATGCTGCTGAGTTTTATGCCTAAGAGGTTTAAAAAGCGGGGTGGGAATAGGGGTGGGCTGTTTGAGGCATTCATAAGGACCCGATGTTCTTAAGGCCCTCTTATGTGACCTTTTGGTGTGGAGCAAAGGTGTTGACAAGTTGTGAAAGATTCATTCACAGGTACAGGGCAGTACATATGCCTGGATGCTCTACTGGCAAGGAGTTATTTTCTTTTAATGGCTATTTTTCCTTTCAAGCGTATGTTTTTTACTCTGGATTCAGTGCAGGGCACTTTTCTAGCAACTAGAGATGAATGCTAAAAATGAAGTAGTAGTTCTTTAATCGACCAATTCTGTTGATTGCCGCACACTCTGTCCTGGCACTTTCCTTGTCTTTGAGGTGTCTGAAGAGGTACAGAGGCAAGATGAGAGTCAGAGATGAACCTGTATGCTTGCCCTCAGACTAATGCTCCCAGAACACGATGCCAGACTCTATAACAATATGCTTCCTATGAATAATGAGCAGGTCTGGCTTTATGAAAAATGCCTAGATTCAAAAAGCAATTTAAAAAATTGACAGAATGATTCTTATTCCCTGTAATCTGCTAGCTAAGAAAACAAAAAGATAGGAGCGTAATACAAAGTTCTGTTTGCTGACAACCAGATCAAAAAAAGTCATCCCTCTGGGCACGCAAGTACACAGTTTGGAGGAAAATATGCAGGTGAGGGCTGTATACGTTATCCTGTTCCTTCCCACAAATGGAGCTGAGTGTATTGAAGGGCTTTATCTTTGTGAGTTAGTAGTGTTGTGGGCAGAAATGGGTGAAATGATGCAAAGCACTGTTTATGATCTCCATCTCCATTTCAAATGGTGGTTAGTTTATGTGGCTGTGTTGGCTTATTTAGACAGTGTTTCTGCTTCTTGACTGCACAGATGGGTGTAGTGACCCTTTCTGAACAAATACTCTTTGTTTTCCATTAGCAAAATGATGCTGTTTGTGATTACTGAGTAGGGGGAGTGGATATATCCCAAACTCCCCTAAGACCCTCTCAGATACTTGTGATGAACTGTGTGGGTTTTACTCTTCTATGGAGAGCTCCCTAAGGAGGCCTTGTTATGCGTACTCTTTGGAGAATTAAGTATGCAAATAAGTAACCTTTGGAGAAGTAGCACAAAAATCTCTAGCTCAGAAATCAGCGAGTGTCTGGGCCAGGGAGCCCAGGTTAGTGGATCAGTGCAGAATCCTGGTGATGGGGACAGATTATATATGCAATGAGCATAACTCCCCTGAGAGTGTCGAGGTAGGCTGTGTGACATGCATATAGGGCACTTCTGCCAAGCTGACTGTGATTTCATGTGCAGTTTCTTTTCCAGAAAATCCTGCCTACATTTCAATTCCTGTAACTGGAACCCTTGTTTTCTATGAACATTCATAGCAACTACGTGTGTGAGCTGTAAAGTTGAAAGCCTTTGCTAAAAGAAGAAGCAATTGGGTGTGGGGAAACTGCATATTGATAACAATTGGAAATAATATGGCAGATGGAAACCAATGTTATAATTCTTCCTTAGAAGTTGCTTACATTTCCAGAGGGCAATAGATGAAAATAGACATAAAATTCTTATCGGTGTTCATTATCCTATAGTTAGCACAGTGCTAATAGTCAAAGACAATAACAAGTGAGTATTGGATCAGTGGAAAACCTAGGTGATGGTTTTGTCTTCTCTTGAAAGGTGGGTTTTTTTTGTTTTGTTTTATTTATTTATTTATTTATTAGGGTTTTTTTTTTTGGATGGGGATCCCCATTTTTATTACCTTGTTGGCACTCCTCTTGTCCTTAGGCAGTGCTGAAGATGTGAAGCCCTTCAGAAACCAGTTTTAATTCAAAATGAAACTATTGTCTCTGAATGCATTAGCTCAAGAGCAAACAAACTTAGTCAGAATAATGTGACACTTCCTATTTTTCTGCTTTTGTTGAAACCTAAGTTAAGACTTAATCTCCTCAGTGACCTCTCACTTTTCACTTACAGCATCAGTTCCCTGCCCAACTGTTCCACATTACAAGTTATGGCTGAAATGGTTACTTTTGTGGGACCATATTCTTGAAAACTGAGGGTCTTGCCTGACTGCTACATCCATGGAAGCATGAAAATTGTAATAATAGAAAGATTTGCTTTGTATTCTCTACATTTACACTTTCAAATTCCAATTACAGAAATGGGCACTGGTAAAATAGAAACCAACATCCAGCTGTCTGCAGGGTCTGGTACGACTGCAGTGACAAATGGCTTTTTAAAAAACAGAATCTCGCAAGCCTTGCAAGATTTACTCGGTGAGAAAGAGTAAATACTGAGTAAGTGCTTGTGATGCAGGAGGGTAGACTTGCTTCTAAAGAGGCTTGCCTCTGCTTCTCCAGTTGCTCAACCGCATGTGTCTTAACAGAACTGGAGCAGCCACTGTAGGACAGAAGAATGTGATTTGAGAAACTTGCAAAGTAGCAGATTGGCAGTACAATTTAGGCAAAATCTAAAGTTGCTTCTGTCTGTCCCTTCCTTGGTCTTAATGATGTGTAACTTAATGGGGATTGCTGGGTATTTTTTGTAATCTCTAAATGTGGATTGGTTTGGATCCCTGAGTTTTTTTCCCTGCGTCCTTACCAGTCCTGAGGTGACTAAGACCTTGATTCTGCAATTGGCAGTCTTTCTCAACAGCAGTTTGATGCACCCACGAGAAGCCTTCTGTCGTTTAGTGGCATTGGCAACATATTTTGTGCCTGCAGGATTCCTGTTTGCTTTTTTAATACATGCAAAACCGTCATGTGGGCACACTCGTCATCTTGTGGTGTTCACAGGCTGTACTCAAGGTGATAGCACTTTCCACCTATTGGGAGAAAGGAGTTTGCTTTTCCCAAGAACTTTTTTGTCTAGTTTATCTGAAGGACATATCAGGACATAATTATTCAGGAAAAACATGGAATTACGATGAAACAACATCTTTTGGTTGCACTATTTCTAGTAATGCAGGAATGAATCATCAAGAGTGAACACGTTGAAGAGCTAATATCAACAACTGGCAATAGATTAAAGATGAGAACCGACTAGTAAAAGCAAAGACAAGGAGCCAAGTTAGGCACAGTGTGTGGCTAGGCAGGAATGCGTTCAGATGTTCTTACGGCAGAAACTACAATGCGATATGATGCTATAGTGCAATAAAACTCTGAGTGATGCAACTAAGGGATTTTTCAGTCTAGCAGCCAAACTTAAGCATCATGTGTGTGTGAAAGCTCATGTTGAGTTGATGTCCAAAGTTCTGACGATCCAAAGAACGCCCTATTCAGCTACATATCCTATGGCTGTTGCAAGCACTTGGTACAAAACTCAAATAGTTATCTTTTGAAAGTATTTAAACCTTTAAAAATAAGACTAGTTTCAAAATGGATGTGCTGTTCAATTTTTAAAATGTCAGAATGCTTCCATTCCCCCCCCCCCCCCCTTCCTTCCTGCTTGAAAGTATTTATCAAGCCTGGTCAAATTTGTGAATTCTTGTCTTGGGATACAATAGAGGGCAGAAAAAGGACTTCTGTTTTTATGTAAATTCACTAAATGAATAATTCATAATATTTATAGCCAATTGCTTTTGTGTATATACAATTTTCCCAAAGAATATTTGATGATACATTGTAATTAAATCATCAAACACTTCATCAAAATCGTTTTATTTAAAAAAAAAAGAGAATTTAACAAACAAACTTGTGATGATGTTGAACTTGTAATAGTTTCGGTTTTCCTTTTGTAACATCTAAAAATTGCTCTCTCAGAAGATTGCGTTTGTCAGTTCAACATGAAAAAGGTTTATGATGAGTGTGAGTTTAAATTTACTTTCCCTTTCTTTAAGCATGTGTCTTCATGGACAAAATTAGTGTTAATTATGTGCACATACAGAAGCAGGGAGTGTTCTGTAATACAACAACTGTAGCATATGAGGAACAGCACGTGCACTTGTCTGGGCAGTTTTTCAGTGTGGGGTAAGAATTGCTGGTCATGTAACTAATGAAGTTCACATTAAGATTCCAAAACTAGTTCCTTTCTATGTAGTGCTTTAGGGGTGGAGAGGCTTTTGCAGCTTCTTGCTCTCTCCAGGCATCCCAGCCCTGTTACAGCTGCTCTGGGATTTTCTGTGTTTTCTTAGTAGAGAATATGTGTTGCCACTGTGGCAGCAGTGTGAACTTGGGCTAATGATGTTCATGTGTTAATATTTTTGATACACTTAGAAAGGCAAGCAAGGGAATCAAAGGTTTAATAGGTTCAGAAGTCTTGAGGCATTTCTTAATACAGCACTGAAGAGAGCTCTGAGACTGTCTTAGGGATGGGGAGGAAGGGCAGTATGACATCGTAGCAGAAAAGGGTTGTACTTACCAAAGAGCTGTTTTCTTTACCGTAGAGCCATATAGCTATCAGGCTTCTTATCTCTGAATGTTTGTCTCAGACCAGGAAACTGCAGGTAATGGGAAGGTGTGATGTAGCAGCTTTGCTGTGATTATTGTTTTCATCTCCATTTCCAGTAACCCAGCTGCCAGACCATAATGTCATCGGAATATTGTCATAAGCACAGGGCTTTCACCTGGAACACTTAGACTCTGTATTCTGTCTTTATACTGGCAAAACAGCCTCTTGAAACTCCTTTCCCTTCCAGGTGTCTGACTTGGTTTTTATAATAATTAGTGCCATTAAGGCACATTTTTGTTCTTAACCCTGACAAAAAAAAGTCTGGCCTCTTTGGGACTGGTTGCCTTTAGCTGTGTTCTCACCCTCTTAGAAATGTGTTGAGATGGGGAAAATATTGCATCTCTGTTATCTAGCTGGGTTCAGGTTGGTATTTTAGGAAACTTGAAAGAGGGACGTAATCTGTTGATTTTGTGTGCATGGAATTTGGAAGATGTTTCTTTTGGTATGAAATGAGATTCATTAAAATACTTCTCAAGGTTGTTATTTTCCATGTAACAGTGATGTGAAGGAGCTTACCTCCCAGGTACGATAAGGAGGGATCAAGCCAGTTAGTACTATAAAAGTAAATTGAAGTAAATTAGAAGAAAAATCACATATCAGTAGCCTGGAATTTCATGTCAGATGGGTTCAATAGGGTGTCAAACAAAGTAAATTGTAACTATGAGATGGAATGAGGATTCTGGGTTCCTAGCTTTGGCTCCAGTATAATTTAGTTTCTGCCACAGCAGAAGTATATGACTCCTTTTTCTTGTAAAAGAAAATACTGCTAGGCTACAGCAGAAAAAGGGAAGGATTGCTGAGCAATCTTACATCAGTGTATTGTTTGCGATGAAGTACATACTGTATTGATGCTTTGTAGGTTGCAAAGTATAGGTGTCCTACAGAGATGTCCTTGCAGTATCTTCAGATAACTTTTTTTTCTGGAGGGGAAAGGAATTCTTGATTTAAATCTGCATGGTTTAAAAATGTCATATACACCATGTGTTAAGTGGTTGAACTGTCGGTTGATTTGCATTAGTATTAAGCAGGATTAATTTTCTTTATGAATATAAAAGACCAATTTTAAAATTCATTTTGGTACACTGCTCAAGCTGGTCTCCACTTAAACTATGTGTTTTGTAAAATAAATCACTTAATATGAAGCGACATTAATTATCTCCACAGCATGAACCTCACTGTTGTGCGTGATGCATACTGGTTCACATCTGAGATGAATTTCTGCAGAGCATTGGTGCAAATATGTGAACATTTAAAAGTTAAATACAAATGGATCCAGATGAAAGCTAATCACAGAGGTCCCCATCTGTCAAATATCTATGTACTTAACTTTGTGCATGTGTGTATTAACAATGAAGTTAACTGGATTATTTATGGAATATTAAGCACATATGCTGAGGCCCATTTGTGCAATTTCCTTCTCGCTAAGGATGTGAAAAAGAATATTAATGAACTCTGCAGGAGAGTCTTGCAAAGATGTCTATATGTAGGCAGGTGCTTAATTTTTAAGGTGTGTGGAGTCGAAGTGTTTGTGTCTGTAAAATGTAAACATGTGCAGAAGACTTGGTAGAATCAAGCCCTGTGTCTAAGCAGGTGTATTTATAGTATCAAACCACACTGGTTTACCCAGAGTAAAGCCATTATTTGAGTGACTTTTCAAGCTGAAAAGGCTCTGGGAATTTGGAAAGGCAATGAAGTTCCAAGCATTATGAAAAGAGAAATAGCCTTGTACCAGCTTCCTATTAATTTTAAATGTATTACACATCAAATGAGCTAAACTCATCACTGGCTGTAAATCCATAGGGTGTTTATTTTCACTCCTATTTTCTCTCATGAAATGTATTATTAGTACATGGTATTTGAGTCTTTGCTTATTGCAGATAAGTCCTTTTTCCATTCAGCAATGATTTCATGTTCAAGTAGTGTATACATTAGCAATGTGATTTAATTCTTCAGCTTATTTATGTTTGAAAGGCTAATGTTTTCCAAACCACAATTTAAGGGTGCAGTGTAGCAAGGCAAATTACAGGTTCCCAAGTGAGTCGAGTTGTGTAAATTGTCAGCTTGCATTGACATGCAAAGGGAAGTTCTAAGCTGTCATAAGTTACGTATTGTGGGGCTAGACAAGAGAAGGGTAACAAGCAAATCAAGTCAAAAGGGAATTTTCCCAGCAGGAATTCCCTACAGAGCAGGAAAAATTGCAAGACTTGTTTAAAACACTGCAGAGAGAATGGGAAAAACAGTTTGTAGTTATTTATCCTCATATCTTTCCCCTCATTCAAAGAAGAAATTCCATGAGCTTTCTATTTCAGGAGTAGGTTAAGCTATACTCTAGGAAAAAATATTCATGAATGATTGGTAATTGAGTAACCCTTGGTCCTTTTTTAGGCAATCAGCTCCCTGTACAGAAAACTAAAGGCTACCATACAGTAAGCTGGGGTGGGTGTTTTCAGTGTGCTGTCTAGATCTCACTTAAATCCTTGTGTGAGTGCACCCGAAGCACATGAAGTGTGGCCGCACAGTTGCTATGAGTAGCCTGCAGGAATGTCCATCCTGACCAGCTAGACTAACTTCCTGGTGCTAGCTGCTCCTTGCTGAGTAGACAGGCAGTCCACGTAGCCGCAGAATCTGCTTCCCCGCTGGTGTATTTATGGTTAATGCAAAGTGTCATTTTGCTTGTTTGGGGTTGTAATTTACCTTTTAAACTCATCTTTTAAATGTATAACTTTGAGGATTCTCCTAACCTTGCTCCTCTTTCTGTCACTGGGTTTGAGATTTCTACCATGTGCTTATAGCCACATCATTGTGGTTTTAACTAAATGAATACATGGCTTTATGCATTTGCCTTTGTATTAAAATATTTGGGGTACACAGCATCCCTAATTACTAACTTTGCTTCATCTTCCTTCATCTTGAATCTCTTGGTAATTATATTTTTGAGGTGGGGTATGTTAATCCCTTTGTTGAGATCAGCCGTGTGCTCTTTTCCTCTGATTACTTTCTTTTTATAAATTGCCATGATATTATTGCAATTGCCTTAGTAAGGGAACTTGCACTTTGGCTGGCAGGGAAAATATTATAGGTGTGAACTGTACCCTGTAATAATCTTCACAAGAGCCATCTGATTTTTTTTTGACAGTTTTTCATCGGAACTGTACTCTTATTGAGGCTGAAATGAGGGAGGAAACGGATTATTCCAACAAAATCTGATAGGAAAAAAGTTGAAACATCAAATTTTGACAACTGAGTCGTTTTCTCTTGACTTTCAATTGTAATACCAGCTATTGGTATACTTATTATCATATGCACATACAATTTGCATGTAAGCTTGTGTTCATCTTGTTCTAATCTCTTTCTCTGCTTTGAGGCAAGGTTAACTAAAATTTTGCCATTCCTGGCAGATGTTGTTCAAACTATTCTTAAACATCTCAAGACTATTACCTCCATGAGTGATGTGTTCCAGAGTTTTCTCTCCCCCTTCCCCCCCGCAATCCAGAACAAAAATAAATATGCAATATTCAGTTTCACGGTAGAAAAGTGTTTATCTGTGGACCAACTCAACAACAGTAGCTTGTACTGCCATTTTGGGCAGCAATTTCTTCATGTTGTGCAAGGTAAGTAGAGGTAGGTCTAGGGTCTATGAAGGTCAGGTTTTGTTGGGCTGATAAAAAAAAACCCCAAACTAAAGAAACCCCGCCTCCCAAAAGATGTCTTTGTTTTGTGGAGTTGTTCTTTGTTAAAATTAGGCTCATTTATATGTGTGGAATTATCACTGATGTGCTACCAATAATTCAAAATTTGAATCAGGTTTTAGTTTTTCTGGTTTTCTCCAAGGGGATATAAAACTGACTGTGCATTTCAGAGTTTCCTGTCATTTACATACTGTCATAAATTGTTCTAATTACATTCTATTGTCTTCTGCTTAGATCTGGTTAGAAGGCTTCCTTTCCCTGTCCTTATTCTTTGTGCTGCCCTGCAGAACTCCTGCAAAAATTGTTCCTTTTGGAAATCAGAGAAATTGTTTTGTTTTTCCTACATGAAAATTCTAATTAGAAAAACAGCGCCCATCAAAACCTCGACTTGCACAGTTGCAGCTCTGGGAAACCTGGTTCTGAATCAGTCTTGCAGATTGAGGTTTCCTGCAGCTCTGAGTGTATGCCGGAGACTCTACCAAGGGGGTGG
Organism: Ara ararauna; assembly: GCA_028858755.1. Taxonomy (NCBI): domain Eukaryota; kingdom Metazoa; phylum Chordata; class Aves; order Psittaciformes; family Psittacidae; genus Ara; species Ara ararauna. Next base: position 2,634,548 of record CM054378.1, read on the forward strand.
AGTGAATGAACACGAAATTTGCCCTTGCGGCTTAAATTCAGTCTCCAATGAGACATCTGAAATGCTGATCTGAAAATCTGGGAGAAGAATCATGTAAGAGAAATATTAGTACTGCTGTGTGGCAATTTTCTACCTATTTCCTGTTGGGTTAAGACTGCAGAAGTCCTCTTTCACATGGCAATTGGCCCAAGTGTGTGTAATTCACAGCATATGGGCATTGATACTTGATTACAAAATGCATGTGGTGTTCTAAGTTTGTGAAGTAGCAGATTCCTTCATAATTTGTTATTTAGCAATCAGTCATAACAGCTGGCCCCAGATTACTTCTAACAGGCTTCTTAGGTTGCATCTCTCTGAGCTGGAAATAGAGGTTTCCTTAGTTTATACTGCCTAGAGGTGAATCAGTGCAACTCTGATGTTATCTTGCAGGTTTTAACAAGTGTGGAGATAATGTCAACCTGATTACCAGTCTTCTGTATTTTCATGGGTATTTTTTCTGAGCTGTAGTCTTTAGCGTTTTCCAAGTGTTGTGCTGGTAGTCATCTCTATCTGGATATTCATTATATTTGTAGCAGACTGCATGGTGGTTAAATCTTGATTGGATAGCTCTCTGCATACAGGATGCAAATAAATGTGCACTCTTACTTTAAAATAAAGTAAATGGAGGTCACATATAAGAACTTAGGGGGGAAAAATGAATAAAAAAAATGAAGTGACGCCAGAATGAAGTTCACCAGAAGCAACAGACCGATTGTTTTAAATTTTGAGCCACAGACAAAAATCCAATATATGGCAATTTCTTTCCTAATAACCACGCTTCATTTTTCAAAGGCAAAAATTAAACAGCTTTTTAGAACATGTCCATGTAGTAGCAGACATGATTTTGTGTTTTCTTATAAAAAATAGCATTTTTAAGGCTGTTGAAGAGCTGTAGGCTATATTGAAAACCAGAATTAATGTATATGCTAGTCCCCAGCAAGGCTTTGAAATGCCAAACAGCATTTATTAAGTGGAGAAATACAAACATAAGGTCCCAATTCTTGTTCTGCAGGCATTAACGGATCAAATTGGGAAAACAATCTCTGACCATGAAACAGAGGAGGCAGTTGTACTTCTGCTTTCACACTAGCTAAAATTGGGCTAACTTGTCCTCATGAAATGCTTCTGTTTTGGGGAAAAATATATTTGATTTAATCCAGATTGCTTTAGGGCATGCATCTCTTTCCCCCAGATGCTGCTGAAGACTGATGAAGATAATTGTTTAGACTTTTGCTTTTTTTGCTTAATAATACATCAAGATGACCTGGTAGTTATATATTGTAGTTGAACAGAAGAAAAGCAAATAAAACACCTCAAGGAGGTAAAGTCAAAACCTCATTCTGATCGACCTGTAATGAAATCATTTTATTAAGGAAAAAAAAGTGCCTAGGAACTTCAAATATTCTTCCCCCCACCAAGGAACAAAATAAAACTTAATTTCTTTAAACTCTTCTGTTCTGGAGTTCTGACTGGATATGTTTCGCTTTTTATGGCAGGGTATTAACACTGACTATTGCTATTTTATTTGGTAGTATTAGGAGAAAGCTATGCTGGTGATCAGTAAATACTAATGCCAAAATATTGTCTGTTCATAAAGTCAGTGTTTTACGTGTTAGATTTTTACAGAGAAACATTCACTAAAGTGTAGTATAATGAAGCAAAACATCAAAGTTGAAATAATGGATTATAGTGGATTTTTAAAAGTATTTGTGTTTCACATAATCTCTAAACTTGTGCATCTGTTCTGATTTCTAACATATCCAAATTTTGAAATGTTGTAATACCTGCAAGTGTAGTTCCCAAGCACTTGAGTTCATTTTCCTGTCCCTGCAGGAGACATTTGTTATTGGCAATCTCAGAGGAAAGCTATAGTCTTGAGTGGGGAATGAAAAAGGTAATTTTCATTAAAATAAAACACCTAACTTGCATGAAGATTGGAGACCACAGCCAATGCAGCCAAGTAAATAAAGCAGATGTTTTCCTGTGATAAAATTGGAAAAAGCATGGCAGAGAATTAAAAACCCCCTGACTTTTTATGCTGGCTTGAATGATTACATAGATAGTAGGCCAGTGGAATACCAGATCCAGAGGAAGTTCTTACTAGTTCTTCAACCTGTCCCTCTATATTGGGTCTTTAAATGGATTTTCTACCCCAGAAGAGGCATCTTATCTCTCTCCTATTGCAAATGATTATCCATCTACAGTTAATGACAGGCAATGATGTCCATCAGAAATATGCATGGGATATCAAAAGGTATTCATAACTCAGGACACATCTGGGTGGCATTTAAAAGTCTAAATACTTCTGATTTCAGGTAATTGGCCTTTTGATGGCAAAACCTTCAATGAAGGGAGATACTTTTCAAAACTAATTAAACTGCTTTGAAAAAGACTTTTTGAAAGTTTCCTCAAAAAATCTTTGAAGACTGGATTTTTCCCTCAAACTCTATTAGGGAATGCTTTAAATCAGCATTGCTCAATAGATAGGTTGGTTGTTTCCCAAGGATGTGACAACATTCTCAAAACACACTGAAGTATGAAGTGGTGCTCAGGAAGAAAAAGACTTGGCTAACACCTTGCCTTCTCCTGACAAGCAAGGGACCTGGCTGCCCTTGACTTGAACAGCTCTGCCCTTCCTGAACTGATATAGAGCCATTACTGGTGGGGGAACTATTGGGGAGGCCTCAGCAGTAAGACTTGCTGAGCATCAACTTTCAGAAATGACTTTGTGACTGTGAGGGTCAAAGCAAATCAAGACGGAGCACTATTAAGAGATGAGTTGGATAAGCTGGCATGCAGCGGAGGTGGTGCCTAGGTGTGTGCTTCAGCTCTTTCTTGGGAAGGTGATCACTGATGGCAGCCCTGTCTCTGCCTGGAGGAGCTGTTGCTCTGTAGCTGGAAAGCCACCTTGCACTGCTGGAACTTCCCATGGGTAGCACAGGTCTGCTTCTGAGTGTTTAGGGTTGTCTGTGCCTTGAGCCCTAAGGCACCTGGAGTGCCATTTGGTCTTAGCAGGGCCCACAGCTCTGATGGAACCTGATGGAGGCTGGCAAGAGGGGGACAAGCCTTCCTACTCGCCCCACTGCAAAGCCAGCCTCATGGTTTTGGCTGAGTATGGGTATACATGTGCCAGCAAAAAAGGCAATGGGGTGATTTTTAAGAAAAAATGATGGCAAGGTGCAATGTGTATTATTCTTGAAATGAAAGCCAGTATTTTATCTATGTGGACTCACCGATTTTAGTTAAAAGTAAAGCACTGATAGTGGTGGAAGAGAAAAATGTGTATTGTCCCATAGAAAGCAAAAGCCGAACATGGAGACTGTAGTATTTAACACAGTCATATGTGTTCTTGAAGGCCATGACCTAGATACTTTATCACAGTCTTTAACCTGACTTCTCTTTTCTGTTAATTTTTAGGGCCAGCTGTGCTGACAGTTTAACAAAGTGAGAGAACCAAAATCTTCAGGCAGATTGCGTTCACGTGAGTAATTGATTTCATTGCTGCTCTTGCTGGGGCCAAGATCTCTAATAGCGAGTTGGTGTACTGTGTATTAGAAATGCTAGGTATTCATGACAATAAGCTGCTTTAACTGGTATTAACAGCACCTCGCAAATCTGAGAAAACACACCACTCAAGTATGTTTTGCCCGTGTCATTTAAGGATTTTGGTGTACATAGGTAAAATATTAAGAAAACTTCCAAAATATTAACAGAAAAAGGTTTAGTTTTCAGTGTTGTCAGTCACATTTGTTTCTATTGCATAATGCTAGTACCTTTACCTTCTTCCCTTGATATGTTTTCTCGAGAACAGAAGCAGTGGCTTGCAGCTGGAATAATTGAAAATCAGTCTAAAACTAAACTTGCAATATTTTCTATTTTGCTATCAACAGCAATAACAACTGCTCAGTATGATGTTGCCTTCTGGAATAAATGCATTTAGAAAAAATGGTTGTATGTTTGACTGGTGAAAAGACAAAAGAAAGGACGGTTTAGTTTGTTTTCATGTCTAGGAAAACTTTGGAATTAGAGGAGTATTTACCCACTACCACTATCAGCAGTAGAATACAGTTTGTCAGATTGTTCTCTTTGGTCAAGTATGAAAAAGGTTATCCTGTAAATAAAGTATTTTCATATGGGTTTAAAATCTCCTTCGTATATATAGTCAGAACTAAAAGCACTTTATGGATTTTCTTTGAAAGCTTACAAAACACTTGCCATTATTCATATTAATGTTTTGAGTGTGTTCTATGTGCGTGATTTTTAATGGAGGGATGGTATTTTTAACTATGTTCACCAAGCATGGGCTTTCAAAATGTATTTCACTTAGTTTTGGGGGAGTGAAAACTAGGGTGAAAATGTGAAAATCTATGTCAAAGGTAAATCCTTAAATTTCTAAAGAGGACTTTAGAGCTTCAAAGTATTTTGCTGATACTTAAAGACAGATGTGGTTTTTATTTGCATTCTTTGTGCCATATTATCAAAGCTATGCATCACATTTTGTGGAATAGATGACTAATAATTACTAGCATCCAATACTATTATATTTGAAAATTTTACTATGTTAAGTGTCATTGAATTTTGAGATGCTTTGTCCTCTCATATCCAAAACTTCCTTGTTATCAAATGATGGCTTCACTAATTCGGGGTATGACTAGAAAACCAAATACTTATTCAAATGCTTATTTTGGAATAGCATTTTGAAAGGGCTCACTTACTTTGATTTACAAGAAGATGACATTGATGCTATGAAACAGTAATTCCTAGTGTTTTGCTCCAGATCAGTTTTTCTGCTTTGAAATATACTCTCAAAAAGAGTAAGACAGCCCCCAATACTCAGTCGTGAATCATAGTTATTTCTGAACCCAAGTTATTCCTGTATAAGTCAGTTTGTAGACAAGTTGTTAGACTAAAAGATATCAGAGAAACATTTTACTCTGCTAGGAATTGTTGCAGTGGAAGAAATGGAAAAAAGCAGAGGTCTAATGAAATCAAATCATGGCAGATAAATAAAGAAGAGATTATTGGTATTTAAAGAAATGTGTGAAGTGTATGTAATTATCTTGGAAAGAGCTTTGTTACTGAGGCAGAGCAAGAGGGCAAACTGTTGGCTTTGAATGTCAGTGTATAAGAAGAATTGCTGCAAACTGAAGTAGGCACAGCTGCTACTAATGCCTGAGTTTATTTTTTCCCCTGATGTGTTTGTTAGCTCTGTATGTATTTCTTTTTTTTTTTTTTGTAAGTGCTGGGACAGAGCATTTCCTTTTTTTTTTTTTTGCCCAAATTTGTGCTTTCTGAATAGAGCATGAAAATGCACAGAGGAGGCAAAAACAATCTTCATTTGATACTGAGGTTCGAATAGAGTTTCTAAGTTGAGTTCTTTGGTTTTTTTCCTGTGTGGAGTGTTGTACACATATGGAGTATACTGCCTTGCCATATACCGCCACTGGAATGTGCTCATTGTAAAAACTGCGTGACAAAAGGCATAATCATAGCATCATAGAATGGTTTGGGTTGGAAGGGACCTTAAAGCTCATCTAGTTCCAATCCTGGTGCTTGTGCAGGGACACCTTCCACTAGATCAGGTTGCTCAAGTTCCATCCAACCTGCCCTTGAACACTTAAAAAACCTCTAGAAATCAGTGTTTTGTATTACTGTTCATTATTGCTTTATTGTGTATTTACATGGGACTAATCAAGGTAGTCAGTATTTTTTATATAGTTTATACTATATGTATTATATCTAAAATAATAAGGCCTTTATCTTTGAGATACAGCCATCTCTGTAAAAATTACACACGCATGACCTGCTACTGGAGTTCCAGTTACTCTTCCAACACTCCTGTCTCTTAAAATACCTGTCACTCTTTTGGAATAAAGCATATCTGCTTTTAGCAGTTTTGCTTTTTTATGTCAAGATGAAGAGTTGCAAGCAACAATAGCTGCATATTAAAGCCTTTATTGTGTATAAGACATTTGGATACTCTTGTTTTACCATGGCAACGTATTGCCATTGAATAGCGTTATTGGCTACTGTCAGTAATAAATTCATATTCATAAATTACCACGCCTAGTATTACTGACTGCTCTTGTAATCTTGAGAGTTGATGGGAACTGGAAGCAAATGACAGCAGTGGTGCCAAGCAGCACTGACTGATGAAGTTTGGGGAAAGTAGAGTTTGTAGCTACTGGCATAGCCTTGATTTGTGAGGGCGTTTTTGAGCATCATCTGCGCATCCCTTTAGGTTGGTTGTAAAAGGTGGCAGTGTTACAGAGTGATGACAACTGCAGTTGAAAAGACCACTGAAAATTCTATGGCTAACATAGGAAATTAGAAGTTTCTTGTGCTGGTTGTCACAAAGGTACAGAGATTGTGCTTCTGGACTTTGTAAAGTGTCTGGGTATGAGACTTACCAGTGCAACCTATGTAGTTTAGTTATGTGAAATGAAATCATCGAAAGGTTTTTCCCACCTAGTGATCCAGGTTATGCTGGCAATCTTTAATTAGGTCTCAGTGTGAGTTTTGAATCTGTACAAGAAAAACCAGGCTGTGCAACAGCTTTGGGCATTGCAAGGAATATTTTACCCAGATGGATTCAAAATGGATTAATTCTTTGCAGTGTGTTATGTTAAGCACAAGTCAGAAATCAAAGAACATTTAATATGACATTGGCCAGAAAGCCCACATCTGTGGACTTACTGCTGGACTTCTAAATTCATGTTTAGGCCCTGAGATCTAAATGACCTAATTTTTAGAAGTACCGTACAAACCCGTTCATCATGGAACTGATGGTTTGCAAAGGGGAAAGCAATTTGAAGCATAAATTTGGATCCGAGTCCTTTCAAAGCAAAGGCTGTGATTCCGCAAAGCTAACATTCTGGCAGCTGTGCAGACGTTTGGAAGAATGTTTGATACAAGTTTTAAATCCTCTAAATAGAAAACCTGGCTCATTGGGAATATCGGTGTTCACGATTATGCATATTCTCCTTATTTTCTGTTCCCCAAAGGAGTTCACCCTGGGGCCAACAGATGTACAACATTAAGATTGCCAGTCTTAAATCCTTGCATTTGTTGTTCTTCATTAAGGCTACTTAGGCTACTTCCTTAGTCAGAGTTTGAATCTAGTAAATCTTTCTTTCTTTTCTTGTCTTTCTTTCCCTCATTTTTTATTTCAGGTATACTTTTAGAGAAGTAATTAAAGCTTATCCTTGAATTTTCTTCCAAGTGGTGGGGTTTTCTGTTTCCTTTTTTGGTTGTTTTTTGTTTGTTTTTCTGTTACACCAGCTCTCTCCCCTTCTATTTCAATTTACCAAAATAAAGAGACTTAATTCTGAAATCTGGGGTTTGGCCAACACTTCAATAAATATTAGTTTAGTTGGTTATTTAGATAGATAATGCAATGTTGACTTTAATTCACATATTTTATTGAGTATGCACTTTTGGCTTTTCAAAATTTGCAACTGAAATGATCTATATTGACAGAGACTGATGTTCTTTTCCTTAGCAAGTAAAAATGTGAGGCTAAACCAACTTAAATGGTGTATGAAAAATATTCTGAATTGGGTTTTATAGCATCTCAATTTATCGTGCTACATTTTTTTTAACAGTTGTCTTTGTGAAATCTCTACCTAGGCGAGTTATTTGTAGGAATTTGGGACTGTAGCTGGGGGATGTAAACACAAAATGCAGGTTTGTTGTTTGGGTTTTTTAAACACGTGAGCTAAAATTCCTAAGCTTAGGTTTCTATTTGTTAAGCTTTAAGGGGGAGATTTTAAAAACTGTGGATTTGCACGGAGACTCATATAGGTGTGTGTTAGGGCTGCTAAGACTTTGAGTTATAAGTCAGATAGAGCTACAAAATAGAAACCAAATTAGGGGTAGTAAAAGTTGGTGTCTATGCTGCTGAAATGTCTGTTTTCTGTGTCCAGAGCGTGTCTTCACTGCTATTAGCTTGCTTGGGTATATAGCTTATTCCAGGCTCAGATGTGTCCTAGCCCCAGGTAAATTAGGTAACTCTGCCTTAAATGCTGTTGTAGACCTCCTACATAACTTTCTTTTGGTTTTTTTTTTCTTCATTCTTTGTTATCTAGAAATCTTTGTAAGTCTTTTTCTGTGTTGGGTTTTTGGCATAGTCACCAAGTGACATTATGGATTAAACTGCTGCGCAATTAAAGGGGGACTCTATTTACAAAAGGTGGGAAACTAAAATGGCAAACTGTGTTCAGTCTTGGCAGTAGACAGCAGTGAACAGTGACAAGATGAATGCAAACAAACCCACCCCGTGTTTTATGTTTTCTTCCCTAGTGGTTGCTCTTGTTAGAACAGTGGACAGTTGATAAATGTCCTCAGCAGTAAATTGCTGTCTATCTTCTGGTGCACTTTCACCGGATTTGCTGGCTGGGTTTGTTCAAATGCCTTAAACCAGGCTAAAACAAGACACCATAGCGGAAGTGTTTAAGATGCGATACATCCGAACTGTCTGTGATGTGTTTCTTACCCATCATCCAGCCTTTGTTCAGGTTCCTTTAAATGTCAGGAGGTGAAGGTTCTGCTCTTGTTGGCTAACATGTTTGCAAGTCTGTTAAGAGGCAATTGTTGCAGTTGTTGTTCAAAGAAGTCTTTTCTTAGACTCCCTGCAGGTGTCATTTTAATCCTTTCCCGTGGCTTAACTCTGGGGTATTCTGTGGTTTAGTAAATTCAACAGCCTTAATCTTCTGGCCTGAGTGGCTCTGTAAGACCTTCTGGAGCTGAGTCTTGAAGTGAAAAGTAGCATTAGGATCAGAAAAAGAATGAGGTTCTGCTTTTGTTGTATTTACTAGGGTGTTTTGTTTTTTTTTTTGTGGGCTTCAGGCCAAGAATTCCGTGAGCTAATCTGAATGCTTAAGAGACAGTTTGAATATCTAAATGTACATATTCTGTGAAATTTGATTACTGTCTTATCCACCCACATATGTATATTTATATGAAGGGAATGCCTTTTTTGTTTTGTTTGCATTGTCCCTAACAAAGTGCGGTATGATACTTGCCAGGGGCTTTTGAATGCTATCATAATTCCAAAAATGAGTAAATATCACGTTTGATTTAACAATTCTAGCATGTGCTCAGGAAAGGTTTGCAGTGCGTTTCCATTTGGATTTTATAAAACAAGCCCCGCTAACTGCATGAATTATTAACGATTTTTGAAACTCGGAGCTTCCAGAACTTGAAACACAGAAGTACTTTATATGCAGTGTGTTATTAGAAACTTTTTCTATTCCACAGAATTTATTTTGCACTTCGTTGTTAACTAATATGACAGACTGAGTGACTAATAGTACTTGATTGACTGAATTTACTTCATTGATGTGTCATGAGAAAATATAACTTTCTGTGGATGGGCACGTTGGCTTTGTCACCGATTTGTCACACTGGTAAACTGTTAGTACATAGGTAGTAGTACAAGTGACAAAACCCCCAAGGATAAGTATCAAGTAATTCATGTAAGGATTATTCTCATGTTTTCTGGTTTCTAAGCTTTGTGTGGTTTAGACCAGGCAAGCTGTTGTCAATAGTTGTAGTTCAGGTAATTAAAGAGATGCAAAGAATACCTATGGAACATATGCCTTAACCTATGTGTCCTTGCTGTGCCTCCTGAATACAGTCTTGCCCAAACTAATTGCACTTCATTCATGTTATAATAATTTCCTGTGATCTTTCTGCCAGGCAAATCGGATAAAAGGAGATACTTCTGTAATCTGCCTTACAAACTATGAACAAAAAAATGTCCAGAAGGGAAGAGAATGTGGGACTGTAAGATGTACTGGATAGCAGTGTGTGTGTGTGGGGGGGGGGTTCAGCAAGCAACATGCAAAATGCATGACATACTTTGCTTTACCAGTATTAAGATCCACATTTCTCATGTTTGTAATGAGACACTTGTACACGTCTGTGCAGGCTTTTGAGCATTAAGGTGTTTTGTGGTGGGGTCAGAGAGGGGCTGACTTCAGGATAGAGCAACAAGAACTCAGATCCATGGTGAATGTAAAATGATGTGGGTGGGAGGGCTGCAGATGGAGCACCATTGGAAAAGCTGGTTTCAGATTTGAAGGCCATGTCCACCCTGCAGTGCAGAGGCTTAATTAAACCTCATGTATATACAGCCGAGTTGTTTTTAAATTGGGTCAAGACAACAGGGAAGCTGCAGTGGCATGTGCTTTAACCATGAGATAGAGTGTTCTTTGCTGTGAGGCTATATATGCTGCACTTAACCCCTTAATTCAAGCATCAATAACAACGTTTGCCTCAACAGGGTGGTGGTAGCTCTTAAATGCAATGCCAGCATTTGTTTGGTTGGTGTTAACTTCACTGGTATCTCCCTTTGTATTTAGAGGTTTTTTTTTTTGACTTATAAGCAGGTGCCAAACTGAGACTGTGAAATGATAACACCTCCCATAGTGTCAAACACCCATATTGGCCCTTTCATGTACTCTGGCTGCAGATCAGCTGGTCCTTACCAGGGCTTCTGCCTTTCCATGTTGACCAGTAGCTGCAGGCTCATACCAGCATTTGTGTAACAGCTCTTGGAAATGGTCCCATAGATTCCCTGACTTGAGCAGCACAGCCAAATTGGACGCTGCAGTGACTGGAATGAGATGCCTGTAGCATGCCTCTGAAAAGGCATGAAGGCAAATATGTTATCATCTCTACAAAGCACTTGAGCAGCCTTGAGCAGTGCATGTGTTAAACCGGGGATTATTGAAGCATGAGGCTCACACTAGTATTTCACTCAGTCTGAGGAATCCCTGCCAATCAGGATGTGCTGCTCTTGGAGGCTCAGCCTTATCTAATCTGTCCATAGCAACTGCATTAGTAAAGAAGACCAATTCCTTGTCCTGGAAACATCCAGGAAGGCTTATACCTTCACCTTTATGCCTTACATCTCTTAGGGAAAAGAAGCAGTCTTTCAGCTGCCACTTGCAGTGTTCTCCTGCAACGCAGAGTTTATTTGGCATGTAATTGGAAACGAATGGTGAGAATGTAAAAGAAAGGTTATGCCAAATATGAATGTGGTGTGCCTGGATACAACAGCAGGCATATTGTAAGCTGGTAAATAAAAAACAAAGGTGGGTCAAAATCAAAATGAAAACTTTTGCGTCACAGACCTCTTTTTATGGTTCGGTTCCTGGGCTGCCAGATTTGCTTAAGCACATAAGAAGTTGGTTTGGTGTAAGCACAATTGATCTTGAGAGTGCTGGTATCCCTAAGCTCTTATGTCACTTCTCTCTGGTTATTGCTCCCTTCTTTTTGCCCTCTTGTCCCTTTATGCTCAAGTACGTAGTTTTTTTGTGCATCACTGTAGATTTCTGCTACTGCTTCTGGAAGCCATACATGACAACCTTAGGAAGCAGTTGTGGGAGGATGTCTTGGGCCCACTAGCCACGGTTTTTTGGGTGATTATAGAGTGCTGGATGCCCTAGGTTTCATATGCAGAACCAAGATACTGAAAGAAGCTTAATATTACTAAGAAATCAGTACTGATCTCCAGCATTGGAGTCACAGCATCCTAGGCTACACATTGCATGTCATCAGTCACCTGTAAAAGCCTACCAGTTCCCAGCTGCCAGCCATATCTTGAAGCATAGGTGTTAATGTGCCCTACTTCCTCCTTGTCCCAAGTGTGTTCAGGCAGGCTCTTCTGAATTTACAATATATCTCCTGAATAGGAAGAGCTTAGCATGCTTCCTCTGATATCCTGTAATGAAAGTCAGAAGAGGTTTTGTGATTATCAAGAGATATAGTGATGTCAGAATTCTGCCATGAGTTTGGTGTACTGTTCAGGTGGCACAAGTAATCTGCCATCTCCACTGTAAAAATCATCCATGTGAGAAGCAATTAGATCTTACATTTCATTGAGCTTTAAAACATAATTTCTGGGGAAACTGAGATAAAATACTGTACTTTTTCTGTTATTTAATCTGAATGGATATTTTCATTCTTTTAACAAAAAGACTCCTTCCCCAAACACTTCTTGTGTGCAAGCAGGGACGTGTGGAGTAGCCCAAGGATCAGGCCCAGAGGAGGGGGTGTAGTGGCATCTGTTTCCTATCCCCTCCTGGAAAACTCAATTTTCTTTGCTATGGTTTTCAGAAAAATTGGTTTGAGGAAACAGATTCTCTTCTCTCCTTTTTGGTTTTTTTCCCCTCTTCCTTTTGAGACAAAATCAGAAGTTGAAATGTTGGGATCTTCTGTCGCATAGAGATTTGAAATCACTTGTATTTGTACTGCATGCTAATAAGTGCTGAAACCATTTGCAAACAAATTGGAGAAAAGTGATTAGGACCATACAGACAAACCTGATTGACATGAGTAATGGGCTGTTGTTTGTAACACAATGGGAGGTGCAAAACCATAAACCAACAATGATTAGAGAAGCTGTGTATTGTATTGGATATCTTAAAAGTGTTGCAAGACAGAATTCAGATCAGGAGTGCCCTGGCAAAAGTGTTCAAGTGAATGTGACAAGTTGATGAACGCATTTGAAGTGTTTGAAGAAGAGCAGCATGCTGGAATAGGGATTCTGAGAAAAAACAGAAGCAGGTTGAGTACCTGAGGACAGGCTGTATTCCAGTATTAAATAGGGTGTCCTGCTTCAGAGGCATTTGCAATAAAGGCTTGTCTTGAAAAAACAACAGGAATAGTCAATGCAGAGAACAAATTGTGATGTTGGCATTTGTAAGAAACCCTGATTCCGTAAACAATTTTAAGCATGTACTTAACTTTTTAGACACGTTTAAGTCTTTGAGATTGATGGGGCCTCATAATGTGTCATAATGTTGAAGAAAACATTTAACTACTTTCCAGTGGGGAGGGAGGGACACTTTAATAATTGACTTTTGGAAAAGTAGGTTATGAAATAACGTTTTAAAGATTACCTAATAAGGATATGTGACAAAAATGTATTGGCTGTATTGAACCTTGAGGATTGATAGTGTGTCAGCCCTGCCATGTTTTGATAAATTACATCGTGTGTTGCTTTACTGACAGAGAAACAGAAATAGTTTGCTAAATATAATAGGAAATATTTGGTCTTTTTTCCCGTTTTTCTTTGGGTTTGCCTTTCTGTCAGCTTGAGGGCCCTCCAGCCAGTGAAGTACTGATTTACGTTTGAAACAACTGTATTTACCTAATTATTTTTTCTTTTCAATTATTGTGTTGTTTACGCCAGAATACTGTGAGATGTATCATGCTAGAAAAGCAATTTCTTGCCTGTGCAATTACATGTGCTGTTAAGATTATTTGGATGTGTGCAGTTTACTTGTCCCTGGAAAACATGCATCTACATGTTTTTAAGTTTGAATTTGTATCTCAATATGCTCATACAATTACGTGCTCCTATACCACAGAAGACGTACAGGAATACGTGTGTAGTCCTGTGTTGCGGCTGAAATTCTGGAGTATGTTGGTCTGTACTGGATCCAGTAATCAGAACTGAATATGGTAATCTAATAGTAATATTTGAAGTTCTATGAGCAAAGGCAGTGTTGCCTTTCAGCTTCACATATACCTTAAGAATGCGTTCAGCTTTTTAATCCTGTGAAAAATAGAAATGTATTTGAATGTTTTTGGTTAACACAGGTTTTGGGACTTTTTTAGGGGCGGGACAGTGAGGGTCGTGAAAGGAGAAAATGACCCTTCAGTGATAAAAAATAGGTAAAGAACATAAATCATTTCTGGGTGTTCTGCTTAAAATGAAATTGAAAACTATCCCTCCCAAAAGAGAGCTGTGTACAAGGAGAGGGACCATGAAACCTTAAGGCTCAGGATTGAAAACCAAACCAAAACCAAGCAAGCAAACACCCAAAATGAACAAAAATTACTTAACTCAGCTGGTCTCTAAAACTTAGCGATATAATGCTACTTGTCAGGGAAGGAGGAAGGTCTGATATTCAAAAAAGAAAAAAAGCAGAAAGAAACAAAAGAAACACAGAATTGGTGTGTGGATGCATACTGAAAGCATAGAGAATACATGTTACCGCAATGTTAGGGATGGGAGTTTAGAAACAAATCCTATGAATTTCAGTGGAGCATAAACTCTCATGCCTTAAAATCAATGCATCCCATCACTTCCCAGACAACGACAACAAAAATCCAAACCAAGCCAGCTCGACCTTAGCTCAGCCTCCTTTACAGGGACAGAAGTTCTCCTGTTCAAAGAAAACAAGTGTCCTCCTCTCAGTACATTATTACTTGCGGAACTTTTAATGATACCAAGTGGTGGAGGAGGGGCCCAATAAAGAAAGTTTAGGTTTCTGCAAATAAAAAACTTCAGATAAGGTTTGATGTTTCCACCCACCCCATGAAACTATGGACTCGAAGAAAACGGATGATTACAGCTGAATGCATTATCTATATATCATACATAATCCCATTTTATTTTGCGCCTGTCACTTTAGGTTACATTCTTGAATAAATGCGAACTTGTCAGTCCAGGTTAGTTCTTGGAGTAAACTTCATCCAAAGATCAGGCTTCATTTCCGACATATAATTGGATTTCTGTGTTTGATCGTGACTTAGAATATGACTTTCAAAGGATCTGTTGATCTACAACATCTGATTTGAAAGCTTGCTATGTAATGAGTCGATATCAAATTGGGATAAAACAAAAGATTTGTTTCATACTATAATTTCAGACATGGTATAAGCTTGTTGTTACCCAAGAAGACATTCATTCTGTCAGTCCTTTTGTGGTGTTTGCATTACACAAATGAGAGACTTTTCTTCACGTGCTGAAGCCCAAAGCTCTGAGATTAGTGGCTGTGAGTGTGCTGGACATCTTACAGGATCTTTCTCTTAATTACGTTAACATTTGTCCCACTTGTAAATCATGCAGCTGACTGTCTTCTAGTTCTGCCTCCAGTTTGGTATAAGATAGGTCTTCTTTGCTAAGTAAATGTGTAATAGTGCCTTTTTGTGTTAGATATGTTGGCGCTGAACATGCAAATAATGTTCTTGAATTCTCTTTTATTGCTAGAATGATCATTGCTACAGTTGGATTCACAAACCAAGTTCATTCCCCTGTCCCAAAAGAACATAAGCCAGGCTGGTGCTGGGAGCAGCTGTCAGAGGATTTTTACTGCCTGGGTTCTGTTCCCAGCTCGGTCACCCTGAGGAAAGACACTGAACCGCTCTGGGCCTCCATTTTAGTGATTTTGGGGATGAATATGAAGTTATGGTACCCAGCTCCTGTGGGTATGGAGCTGGCTTAAATAATGAGTTGGTAATGTGCTTTGAGATCCACTGATCTGATCTTCCAGCCTGTATTAACAAAGCACTTGTGTCTGTCCTTACCTCTGTGCAAACTGGTTACACCTGTCTCCTCTTGCTGTCTCCTAAACATGCCAAGTGAAGTCTGTTTGCTGTGCTTTGCTTGACTTGTCTGTCTGGCCACCTTTTCTGTCCATTTTATTCCTTCCTCTACTGCTTTTGCTTTCTCCACTGCGTTGAGCACAGGCATCTTTATTGTCACCTGAATAGCTATTGAGTTTCACTGAACTTTCAGGTTTAATTTTTTATAACAAAATAACCCCAACTCTCTGTTCTAAGAATTTGCAGCCTTAAGCATATTTCTTTCTACAAGCATTTTGATTTTTTGTGATGTTATCCCTTGTACTTTGGAGGATTCTGTCTGCGCACTGCCCAGCTCCTCCTCCCTATCCTTTCCCTTTTGTCCTCTCCTGGGATTCAGTTAAAGAAAATGCTATGTCACCATCTCCAGAACTCACCAAAGACTTATGCATGGGAATTGCTGCACTGTTACCCGAGTTGTGCATGTACTAAAGGACTTAGTAGCAGGATATTCAACCTGCTATAGATACGAACACTTAAATCTTCACTGAAAAACCTAACCTGGTTAGGATCTTGCTGTTGCCTTGCTGTTATCTGTGCCATTACTTAGCTGGGTGCAGTCATCACTACAGTAGATAAATTGCACCTCCTCAAGGTAGTTTCTCCTCTGCTAATCTACTTATTCTTTAGCATAGTGTGAACCTAAGTTTCTTTTGTTAGTTTAAAAATTCCTTCAACCTCAACAAGTTGTAGCATAAGGGAAAAAATGGTCTTAGAACTAACATAGTACCCATCTTCAGTTCCCAGAGTGGAGGAGATTCTGTTAAGAAGTAAAAGAATCAGTTTCCAAGGTTTGTTACATATTTCTTATATGCGCATATGTGTGTGCGCATACATATGTGAACTTTTATGAAGATGTACTTCAAAAAAAAATTTCAAGTTTTATTTTCAAATGTCACTACAACAAAGAAAATGTTCTTGAAAGATAGGAAGCGATATAGCAAAGACTTTTTTATACCGAATGGTCCAAGTCAATCGTACTGCCTGTGATTCTATACCTCTTATCAAGCCTTGATTTTTTTGTACTGGAATGAACTCAGGGCAAAATCGTTTGGTCTGTGTAAATGTACCTGTTTTGATTAATGCTCCTTGCTGTTCCAAAAATTAGTTCTACTTGTCCAGTGCGGAAATGTAACACCACAGGGTGATGGACATCTCAAAAAGAACGTTCACATGCAATGGGAAGAAGGAAAGAGACATTAAACGTCTGGATAAAGGTGGGGGGGTGGGTTAGAAAATAACCAGCATGATGGTGAAGCCAAGCTGGCAGAATATGAGAAGTACAAGTATCTATAAAACATTAATGAGAATTTGTGGTGAAAGTTACTTGGCTACAAAACATTCTGTTTGTCATTCCACAATGACAGAGCAAGGATATATGCGAGCTTTCCACATGGCTGATAAAACCGTATCCTGAAATCAATGTCTGTACTAATACATATGCTCAAAGTTACTTTTTTGATACATCAAAAAGTAAAGAAAAGAGAGATCCTCTGCTTCAGTGCTGATGAGGTTGACAGACTTCCCAGTTTGGGCTGAGAAACATGTGTCTTTAACTGAGGACAGTATAAGCCCACACACTTACTTTTTCATTCTGATACTATAATATTTTCATGTCCTAACAGTAATGACAACCAGATGGAACTTACATGGAAGCTGTGTGGCCAGTTAAAAAGCTGACCTTGAGCCAGGAGGTGCCGGAATAGTACAGGTGCTGTCATCTACATTGTTGTGACTAAATGTCAGACTAGTGACATTTGTGACCCATCTGTGACCAAAATGGCAGACTAGAACTGAATGAGATCACCTCTTTTGGCTGAGGGAACATTGAGCATCTCCAGGGCAACATGTGAAGATCAGGTGGTATCCATACACATGTAGAAAGCTTTATTCATGGAGGCCTTTAATACTTACATTAGGGGAAAACCTGTCTTAGAGCAGGACATAGTTTTCAGTAATTTGCAGAGCCTCGCTGATACTTTGACCTCAATGTAGTGGGACAAACGTACACAGGGACTGGTGGTGTGCTTGTCTTCACTGACACGCCAAAGCTGTCTCATTGCTAAGGCTGTAAAGGCTTTCATGCTCATACCCACAACTCTAGACTACTTCTTTTGCCATCCTGTTTAACCTTATATAAGTGGTAACAAACAATACGTTAAGGGGTAGCAAGTGAAATGGTTTATATTTATTGGCAGAAATAGACTTCAAAGCATGTTAATTTTGCTTGTGGAGAAGAAGTCAGAGCTACGGGACGTAAGTAATAAGACTTGAGACAAGGAGCCCAAGGCTGTGAATTAATCAGTCTTTAACTTGGAGACTGAAATGAATCCAACAGAAAATATTATTTGAAGTTCATGGGACTCAATGAAATGAAACCAAATGTTAATACAAATAAGTGCTTGAACTGCTGAAAATAAAAGGCAGACCTGATTTACAGGAGATGAATCTAGTCATTTAGTTAAATAGCAGAAGGTTAAACAAGAAACTGAAAATGGACTTACCTAAAGCATCAAGATCTTTGTCCTGTGGGATCTACTTCCATAACACGTACTAATGAAGAATAAGAAAGATTTTATTAAGGGCAGTTGTAGCTGGGAAAATATTAGTTTTTACAAGCTTGAAACTCCTCTAAAAGAGCTGAAAGATGTTGAGTGGTGTTGTAGGTAGGCAGGAGTGGCTCAGGTCAGAGGGAGGGATAAAATGACATATGAACAAAAAAGACGCAGCTTAAGCAATGTGGATTTGTTTTCAAGTGGCCAGATTGCACTTCCTAAATAATTTCTGTGGGTTTGGGCTCTGATTTAATTGGTAATGTGTACTGAAGGCAGAGCTGAATGAACTATTTACAGTGAATAATTTATTTGATTAGTGTCGTCCTCTTTTCTGTTCATGAACTATCTGCAAACAAGTGTTCTCCCCCACAATTTGTTCAGTATTCAACACTGCTCAGCAAATGCTTTGTGTGAATGTCTTTTTGGGTCTTTTTTCTCTCTTTCTTTGGAAGGTTACGGTTATACAAGGAGCATTTTTACAGTGGACTCAAGAAACCTGAATGTTCATTGTTAGTGTGCTTTAGATTGAGGGGAAAATAACCCATTTTGTATGGGTTATTTGCTGTATTTGCTGAAAATGTGAACAGTGCAGTAGCTTTTCCTCTTTATTCATAGGACTTTAGGCAGGAAGGGACTATTAGATCATCTACTGTAATCTTTTTTTATGATGCGGATGTAGTAGGAATTAATCTAATTTCTCCCATACTGAGTCCAATAATTTGTGCTTAACTAAAGCAGATTGGAACTTTATTTTCAAGCTTTTGTTCAGGCAAATTGCTAAGAAAGGCCTTATGAAGGGGATATTATTCAATTTTCTTCTAAAAGCTTGTGTAACTGTTCAGTGATCTTTATTTTTGTCATATGGGGATCGTTTGTAATTGCTGATGTGATGTCTGAAGGTCCTGAGTTCTGAGGGAACTGGCAGATAAAATGGCTAAGCCACTATTCATAACATTTGAGAAGTTGTGGCAGTCCAGTGAAGTTCCCACTGACTGGAAAATAGGAAACATAACCCCCATTTTAAAAGGAGAAAAAAAGAAGACCTGTGGAACTGCAGGCCCGTCAGTCTCACCTCTGTGCCCGGCAAGATCATGGAGCAGATCCTTGTGGAAACTGTGCTAAGGCACATGGAAATTAAGCACAGCTTCAGTAAGGGCAAATCTTGCCTGACAAACTTGGTGGCCTTTTACAATGGGGTTGCAACCTTGGTGTGTAAGGGAAGAGCAACTGATATCATCTACCTGGACTTGTGTAAGGCATTTGACACTGTCTTGTATGACCTCCGTGTCTCTAAATTCGAGAGACATGGATTTGACAGATGAACCCCTCAGTGGGTAAGGGATTGGCTGGATGGTTGCACTCAAATAGTTGTGGTAAATAGCTTGATGTCTGGATTGGAGACCCATGACGAGTGCTGTTTCTTAGAGCTTGGTGTTGGAACTGAACCTGTTCAATATATTTGTTGGTGACAAGTGGGCTTGAGTGCACCCTTGGCAGGTTTGCCAACAGCACCAAGCTGTGTGGTGGAGTTGTCACACTGGAGAGAAGGAATGGGATCCAGAGGGACCTTGACAGGGTGGAGAGGTGAGCTCAGGCAAAGTTCATGAAGTTCAACAAGGCCAAGTGCAAGGTTCTGCACCTGGGTTGGGGCAGTCCCAAAGCACAAATACAGGCTGGGAGGAGAATGGATTGAGAGCAGCCCTGGGGAGGAAGACTTGGGCACATCAGTTGATGAGAAGCTCAGCATGACCTGGCAGTGCCCACTCACAGCCCAGAAAGCCCACTGCATCGTGAGCTGCATCAAAAGAGCATGGCCAGCAGGTTGAGGGTGGTGGTTCTCCTCCTTTGCTCTGGTGACACCCCACTTGGAGTACTGTGTTCAGCTCTGAGGTGCCCAGAACAAGAGGGACATGGACCCGTTAGAGTGAGTCCAGAGGAGAGCCGTGAAGATGACCAGAGGGCTGCAGCCCCTCTCCTATGAAGACCGGCTGAGGGAGCTGGGTTTGTTCAGCCTGCACAAGAGAAGGTATGGGTAAACCTTACAGCATCCTTCCAGTACCTAAAGGGGGCCTAGGAGAGGGGCTTTTGACAACATCATCTAGTGGTAGGACAAGGGATAATTGTTTAAACTGAAGGAGGGTAGATTTACATTAGATACTAGGAAGAAATCCTTTTCAATGAGGGTGGTAGGGAACAGGTTGCCCAGAGAAGCTGTGACTGCCCTGTTCCTGGCAGTGTTCAAGGCCAGATTGGAGGCAGCTTTGAGCAGCCTGCTCTAGTGAAAGGTGTCCCTGCCCGTGGCAGGGGTTGGAACTGGATGATTTTGAAGGTCCATTTGAATTCAAACCCGTCTATAAATCTTTTGACAGCAGGGAGGACATGAGAGGCTTCACGACTATGTGAAGAGTTCTTTCACAAACCTTCCGATCTGTTTGCACAGGTATAGCTTTCCCATAGGCAGCTTCACAAAAAAGGGAACTGATATCTGAGCAAGCAAACAATGACCCTTGTGAATGCTGTCAAAGTAACTATATGCTCCTAGTTAAATTAATGTTTGTGAATTCTCCTTGCAGTGTTTTCCCAGTGCCAGCCAGGGAAGACACTGTGAAACGTAAATTGGAGTGACAGGAATTGTTTAAAACACGTGGAATAAGTCTTGTTATTCAGAAGTCAGAATAAGTGTAGTTGTTGCACAGTATTAAGATGAAAACTGCAGCGAGAAGCTGCTTTCCGGTGAGTTTGGATTAGGGTCCATATGGGGGTATAATAGAGCAGAAGAACATTTTGCTTCTGGCAAAATCCAGTGGAAGCCTTGTCCGCACAGTCTTGGCGGAACTTTTTGTGCAGTGGAAATAGCCAAGCTTCAAAAAGGGCTATTTAATTGGAAAAGCTGTTCCCCACTCTATATCAAAACAAGGGATGACTACTTTCTCTCAGTGGTGTGCCTGGCTAGATCTCCTGCCAAAACCCCCACAGCTTTCAAGCTCAAATTATGAGCTGTCCCCATGCTGTGGCAGCCTTGTTGTATACAAGGGAGCTGTCCTTTAAAACTGATGTGAAACTAACTGCATGGTCAGATGATCCCGAGCAGCACTAACTGGCTGCTTGAGAGCTCTGCACTCACCCCACTTCTGCAGCAGCGCTTTCAGCTTCCACATCTTATTTCTTGCTCAAGTGGGCTGTGGGGTCAGGTCCCATCTGCCTGACTGTGTGTGGTGGTGTGGACAAGTGCTAAAATGCCTGTGATGTGTGAGGGCACTTCTGACCATCCCGCTTGTCACCTTGAGTGGCTGAAGTGCCTTCACCTCTAAAGATCGCTGCAGCCTCCAGCAGTTTTATCCTTACCATGTGCCTTTGAGAAGTGGCAGTTCAGTTGTCCTCATCTGCAAGTGGACAGTCAATGCACAGTGAGCTTGTGTAAGTATTGACAACAAATCTGAGCCCCTAAATTCCCTTGGTTCCTCTCAGATAAAACCATAATGGTTCAGTAAGTAAGATTTCCGTGACAGCATGTGAGGTATAAATAACTTCAGAAAAGTCTTTCTGATGGTTGGATTCATCTTACTTACCTAGCAATTAAAAAGGTGTTGAGCCTGGTTATCTCTCCTTTGCTAGTGGAGGGCAATCCATCCACCTGCTTTGGGATGTACTGAGCTGTTATCCCCAGTCTGCTGGAGGAGCCTGGTTCTCTTCACTGACTTTGAAGTGGAACTAAATGAATAGGTTGGATTACGCACCTGACTTCTGGACTGCTACACTGAAGTAAGATGTATGTCACCCCAAATTATTTGCCTCGGAATGGCTGTGATAAAGCAGCTGCGCCCCATGCTTTAACAGGTAGCCATGCTTTTCCTCTCGCCTGAAGAAAAGATTGCTTTACCACTTATTCCTAAGCAAGCAGAAAGGTTTCTGGCATACTGGAATGTCAGTAAAAAAGGTGCTTTTTAATTCTGGAAGGCTGGCGTTTTGTGGGTTTTGTTGAATACTATGCTGAATCTTTGAGCTGTTAGGGATGTGACATTGTATAGTGACTGAATGAGGGGCACCCACCTTACCCTATCTGCATCAGGATGAAATATCAATTCAATTTATTGTGAGGAGGCTGAGATCTATTCTCTTTGTATGGGAACAGGACAAGGGATTTCTCAAAGCATCAGGTTACTTTTTCCTTTGATAACTCAAGTGTTAGGCAATAAAGGCACTACCCTGCCAATGGAAGGTAGTAAGAAAGATAAACCTGCATTTGGGAATTGTCTCCATATTGCTCTGAATGGTTACACAACCAGTTCCTTATGTGGGTCTGTGACCCTTCTTTTTTTTGTGGCCTTTGCTGTTAGAAGATACAGCCTCTCTGGGGAAGTTGTAGGAAGCCGCTACATACCTTCAGGTGAGGTATCTTCATGTGAGGAGCAGTGTATGAGAATTTATGGAACGTAGTCTGTGTTATTTTACACTTCCTAAATGTTGCAGATAATTATAGTCTCCAGATCTATAGTTAAATTATTATCCTGATCAGAAATCTAACTGCTCTCACTTGTCTTGTTCTGTATATGCTTTTGGCAGAATGACAGCACTTTCCATCACTGTTTCTCCATCCATTGAGTGATACAAAATGTGTCTTTAAAATCAGAGGAAAAAATATTAATGGGGGTTATGTAGCCTGATAAAGCGCTTTGTTGCTCTTTTCTGATCTGATGGTAGAACAAAGTGCACTTTAAATATTTAATATTGTTCTTAGAACAATTTACGACTTTTAAAGCTGCGATTTCAAACCTAAGGTGACAGTAAGTTTGATCCTATTCAGATCTCGGATGTCTTTTGATATTTTCCTTTCCTTTTGCGTTTCAGCACAGATTTATAGTTTATAGCAAACTCATTGAAGGCAAGACAGACAGCATGTTTTCTACTGTAGAAGGAGGAATGCTGCTTCACTAGGAATTTCTATTTTCCATGCAATAAATTGTCTTGGCAAAGCAGGAGTCAAAATCAAAGCTCAGCAGTTATGATCTTATTGAAGTAGAGGAAAAAAAACCCTCCACCAAAACAACACACAAATAAACCAGGAAAAAAACAAGTCCTTGAACTTTTAATATATTCGTGTTTTGAAACTGCTGAGAAATTTACATTTCCTCTTTAAATCAGAAACTGTTTTAAGCAGCAAGACTGCATGTATGAAAACTGCTGGTTGTGGTATTGAATGGAGGTGGAATGATGTGGATGTTAATTTATGGATTGAGAAGTCTGAGCTTTTTTGTTTCTAAGGCAGATGAACATATGTTTTGCTATAATTCCAGTAGTGAAAATGATTGTTACTGTTTGTTTTGGTGTTTGTTATTTACACAAACATATGACAGCAAGTGAAATGAAAACAGGATGTATTATAGAGCCTTTCAAAACAACAACAATGTGGAATGCTGAGAGGAAATTTTAGCCACGAGTGCCTTCAAACAGCAGGTTGAACCAATTATTATAACTGTAGGTGAAGAAAAGCTAGGAAGAGATAAATATTTAAAAATATCTATAATACATATTATTACATCCAATACATAGCAGTATCTTCAGCTCCATAGGTTTAAAAGGGGTAGTTATCATTCTCCAGCAATGTGTTTGAAAAATAAGCCTTCAAATTTGGGTTTCTAAATAGCAGTCTTCCTGCATAGCATGTGGAGGAATTAAGCTGCAAGTTCAAATGTGGAAATATTCTTGCTGCCTCCTTTGAACACTTCATAGAGTAGTTTTCCTTCAGTAAAACTAATTCATTGCTTGCCTTTAAGTCATGCAGAGACACCCCAGTTTACCAAGCTTTGAATGAGTTGAGGTAGGTGATTGAAGTGTTGTGGCTCAGAGTCCTGACTGGGCACGAATCCTCTGCTTATTGGCAGGGCAAGTTAACCCCATGCTATGTGAGCTGTACTGTGCCTTGCACCCAGCCTGGGTCTCCTATAGCAAACTGGGCACAGCTGCTGTGTTGCATCACATGGGATCTTGAAACAAGATTTGGGGTACAAATCACACTTTCAGTTCTGGGAATATTTGCATAAAAATAGGCTTTTTGATTTGTATTCCAAAAAGTTCACTGGCTCACGTGGTCTAAAGGCGAGAGTTGAATCTTTCTGTGCATCATAATCATCTCCATTACCAGCAGTTGTGCTATTGCAGAGAAAGATCCTGTAAATTAGATTTAATTTCTAGTAACTCTAAGTCACACAAGAGAAAGGTGAATTCACACAACTGGGAAGGTGCTGAAGTTCTCAGACATCTTAATTTTTCAGAGCAGTGTTAGGCCCTGGAATCTTTTTCTCTGTAATATATTTCAACATGGATGCCCTCTGAATTAATTGAAGCATTTCTAGCCTGGTGGTGGCCTTTATACTGCTGCTTATAATTTGCCCAAATGTAATACTTTGCTGCTGTTTTCACAGCCTCAGTGATCACTTCTTCCTTTACGTATTTTCCCTTTTGTTCGAAGAAAGGAGTAACTGGCATAGAAAGAGATTTCTTTCTCTGCAGTACAGTGCTTACTGCAGTGATTGGGCCAGTCCAGCCTGTTCATCCCTTTACCTGTATTTGCAAACTCCTTTGGGTAATTTGATCCCTTCTGACACTTGCTGATGGCTCAATTGGCTCTTCACAGGGAAGTGTTTCTCATTTGTGGCTGACAGAGGGATCTGTTGTTGTCAGCATGGATTATCTCTAGCTGTTTTTCCTTTGGTACTTCCCCGTTCAGTCCTCTGACTTACACTGGTTCTCAATTCTCTGTGCAGCAACTTTTCTCCCTAGAGAATCTTCTTCCATCTCCGGTGATGCTTCGTCTGTCTTCCTTCTTTTGCCTATCCTTGTCTTCTTCCCAGATTTACTTTAAATTCCTCTTTCTTTCTTCCTTTTTCAAATGTTTGCCCTTTTCTCTACTGCTGACATGTAGATGACAGTGTCACTGAGTGCACATGCTTTCTAATGCCTTTCCTGACTGCAAAAGCCTTCAATGCAGAGTTGCTGAGGGGCTTCCTAATTTGTATTTTCTCAAGCTAGATTTTTCTAACGTTAGGGTGAACACTGGAGAAGTCTTCCTCACAGTGTGAACTTCTATCAGAGCTTTTTGTTTCATACTTGCTTTCTAAGCTCATAGGCTGGGAGTTTAGAAGGGAATTTTCCGCCTAATGGAGCTCTTCTATTGAATTTGGAATTGTGAGGGGGTTTGATTAAAACTTAAAATTAGACTCAAGCAGAAGAAAGATAATGATGACTGCTTTGGGGTCCTTTTTATTTGCCTGCTGTTGGAACAGGAGCTTAAAACTCTTGGGTGCATGAAGAAAAGAATACTAGAAACCTGATCCAAAATTTAAAAACCACATATAGTCATAGAAATCCTGTAGTTGGATAATTTCAGTTTCACCTTTCTCATGAAACTTGGGGAAGCACAGTGAGACTGACAACTGCAATAGAATCTTAGGTTCTTTAACTGTTAGGCTGGCTTTATAACATTGTGCTAATAAAGGTTCTATCTGTGTATATCTAGGTTCCAACTCATTGTATAAGTTCATCATGGATGAAGTGATGGATAGTCTAACCTAGGCGACGTTGACAACAGTAGTGGTGAAAGTGTCAGTGAGGTTTTCATTGTGGACTGTGTTGTTATAGGTGTGGCTTATGGTTAGTGGTTTTCTGTCCCATATGCTGCTCTTTTCTCTAGCTAAATTAAAGCCACAAGGGAAACAACTGCTAATACAATAGAATAGCTGCAATCATAACTGTAGATTATACAGTAGATGAACCAGAAGAGATAAGTTTATTATCTCCTTAGCATTTAGACCTGCTGATCTCAGAATGGGAGTAATCAGAATACAAGCATTTTTGCTGTGTCCATTGGTTTGCTCTAAGGAAGAAGACACAGGACTAAATAGGACAACTTATCTTATTGTCATTGTTCTGCTTTGGTTTCCTGAAGTTATATCATTGCACTGTTTCTTTGTCTTCACTGATCTAGGTGTTTTGACAGTAAGCTCCCAAGGAAAAATCAGTTCCTCCCTGATTGTGCATACGAGGTTTAGAGCTGTGATGTCCTAAAGTCCTTTGGAACTCAAGCAGGCCTCAAATTTTTGTTCGTTAACTTCAGAAATTTGAGAAATGCTAGTTACTGTCTAGATTCCATCAGTAGGCACGAGAAGAGTGAGGGATCTCCACTGTACAGCCTGTCTCAAGGATCTTAAGGTTTTTATCACTATCTTAATGTGAGGCATATTTTAACCAAGATGGTCATGGCCCCAGCCAGCTGCAGAGGGCATGCAGATAATGAAGTAAATCTCTCTTTACCTTAGTGTGAATAATAGTTCCAGTGGAAATTTCTACATCTCAAGCCCTATTTCTTCTGCACTCTGAATTCTGCAAAATGCTGAAATGTGCCTGGCATCTTAAGAAATGCCAGTGGAGCATTTTGATTACTAAACTGAGCCAATTGGGCTTTTCTTTTGCTTTGCTTTGCTTTCCCTAACAGCTTTTTGTCCAAAAGAAAACAGGCTATTTCCATATGTCTTTATCTCCATACATATGTAAAAAGCCCCTCTGTATGGGTAAGTGAGAAAAGATATGCATAATTCAGGGGAAATTTTCAAAATCCTCTAATTTTTATGTTAGGTGTTGGGTTTTTTCGGTTGTTGGGTGATTTTTGGTGTGGTTTTTTTGTTTGTTTTGTTCTTTTCTCCACTTATATTTTAAACTATTAAAATTCAGTAATAATTATCTATCTTCTTGTCAAGTGAAAGCCATGTGTGAGATACCTAAAACTGAAAAGAATCCTTCTTTATTTTACTCCGTTTTGAAAGTCATTCCCAGTGCTTTTACATTTTACTCCTTCAGTTTCTCTATAAGTGGGAAGCAACAATAGAAATGAGAACTCCTTAGAAATCCTAATAAAAATTAAAATAAGTATGGCCTTTTCCCCCATCAAATTCCCTTTCGGTTACACTGTTCTTTAAAAAAAACCCTAAAAAAAGAAGGAACAATAATATCAATAAAAAGCCGAAGTTGGGAAGAAAACCTTTTTTGTCTTTCGTATTTTCATTCTTTCCTATTTTCCTTGCCTGGATAACATATGAATAAATAAGGACAAGGAATAAGAAATTGACGTTGCAAAGAACTATGCTAGTACTGCTGATCTGCTTCTGTTTGTGTCTTAGAAGAACTGTGCCTTGGTAAAGAGCAGCTGCTGATGATTCCTGGAGGGCTTTGCTGTTAGAACTCCTGACATGACAGAAAGATGTGGGCCCTGGAAACGAAATTATTTTTATAACAAATAATAATACAGAATTAGAAAATATTTTAACATTATATATATAAAGTAAGTATAATACTCCTATGGAGTTTTGAAAGAACATTGGCTATCCAATCCAGAACACTTCACACAAAGTGAAAAAACCGGGGAAGATGTTGATAAGGAGGAAAGAACAAAGGAGGAAAGGAGAATTGAAATGTTCAAAGAGGCTTTGAGTTTAACCTCTTGTCTGTTTTCCCACTGAGGGAACAGGAATGATTTCATTTTTCCTCAGTTGTCCTCCAGGGAGATTTCTAACCTTGGCTATGTCCTGCTGATGAGGACTCTTTAACTTCCCTTGGCGGCTGGTTCATTTGCCTAACTCCTCTTCCTACTGTGTGAAACTTCATGCAGTAACTGTATTTGACCTAAATTTCCCTTGATGCTGCTTAAGTTCATTACTTCCTCCACTGTCCTCATTAATTAAGGGGAATAATTGATTCCTGTTCTTTTTATAACATCACTTTATGTACTTGAAGATAGTTCTCTGTCACCCTCCCCAATTTTCTCCATGACACACAAATATGAAGACAAAGAGAAATGTTTCACAGACTGCATGTGTCAAGAAAGTAGAGCGACCCTTCAAGGAGAAAGGGGATAAATCATGAGAGATAGTGTAGTAACTGAGACTGGGAGGGGCCTGCAAGACAGCTTCTTGTCTAATCCACTCTGGCTAAAATAAGGTTGTTATGCACTCTCCTCATCTCCATGAGACCCTGGCTGCTTTATCTCCAGCTTGTAGGTGCAGTTGTCTCCATTTAGCTATCCAAGGAACCCCTGCTTTGCTTTCTTGGATAATCTGGGCAGGGAGGGTTGGTTTGGGGGATTTTTTTGTGCATAGGTTTTTGATGTACCTCATTTAATCAAGCTGTGTGGAAAGAGGTGTGCATTTTTGTGGCTCTCACTTACAGCCTTCGGTTGAAACTGAATGTAGCTCTCAATCCTTTTGAGCCTAGCAATCTGTCAGTCATATTGTTTCCTTTACATTTGCAAGGTCATCTCTGACAGAAGAATGGATAGAAACTTTAAGAAATATTTATGAAGGCTGTGATTATCTTTTATGCTTATGACGGTTCCTGGAAGACAGCGAGGCCCAGAACTGCCTGCCCTCATGAATTCTGAAGTGGGACACAGATCTGATCCTCACACGACTGTGCAGTGATGTGGTCTGGTGTCTGTCAAAATCATGTAAAATACTGTGTGGTGGTTTTTAGATAGGCACTATCAAAAGCACAGGCGTACCTTGCATGCATTTTCAGCACTTCTGCAAGTGGAATTAAAAACCCATTTCTAACTACAGGGAGTATTTAGTCTAGAAACATAGGGCTGTTTATATTGTCATTATCATAAATGGTGTGATTGTTCCAGTTACCTAGGTAGAGGAAATATTATCATGTTATTCCAGAGTGTCATCTGGCACTGACTTAGTGTTTTATCACCTCAAAGGTATCATTAGTGGGTAATCATTTTAGGAAATTATTCCACTGCTCATTTATGTGGCCTGCTAGCCTTTCTGATGAGTTTGCTTAGCTTTTTTGTTAGTGATAGCTTTCGGTGCTTGAATATGGTGGATAATGTGCAGAAAATATTTGAATGCATTTTGGTGATGGAGAGAGGCCAGTGCCATTTTTTTCTTCCTCTCAAAGCAGTTCAAATAGGGTGAGACCTGTGTGTATGTTTCTTTTACAGCTGTGTTTCTCATTCGTGTCCTTGAGGTATAAAGTATGTTAGTGCTTTGATGGTGGGAGAGCTAGAATTTCATTGTCAGAGCAGTAATCTTGAGCAACAGCATTGGATATTTTCAAAATATTGTGGGTCTCAAAGCATGTAAATTAAATGGGACAAAGCTCACTTATTGCTTCGTTGCATAAGCTGAGGATTTATCTGTACTCCTCTCACTTCACTGATTACAGCATATGCAGTGGGTCAGAAATAGAGAGGTCAGGTATGTAAGCTGTAGAGCTGAAAGGCTGGTCTTAGTCTAGTTGCAGAACTTACTATCTTACCTAACTTCTTAACTGCTGGTATTACCTGGTGAGTAGATTAAAACTTGTTTGGATATGCACATATTAAATTCCCTCACAGCAGAACAGCCAGTGCTTTGGGCAGAGACCTGTCACTGAGTTTCTTTGATTTAATGAGTTACTGTGGGCTAGTGGAGAGCAACAGCTGGCCCACAGTATGTGTGTATGTCACACACATTTGCCACAGGTGGGAGTACTCAAGCAGGGATATACTGGGGTTCAGATGAAATGCTTTGACTCTTGGAAGACTTAGCTGCTCCACCCTTATCCTAGGTCTGTAATCAGAGTTTCAGGAGCAGGATATGGGCATTCTGCCCTGTTCTTTAATTCTCTTAGGCTGTCCATTAGTGTGGCAACTGACTAGCAGGGTAAATACTCCAAGCACATTGCCCTATTCTAGCTGATAGGCATAATTCGCCTGTGCTTCAGTAGTATGGTTGCCTCCTAATATGCCTGGATTAAACAGGAGTTCAGGCAGTGAGAGGTGAACTGATGGTAACTCTGGGTAATGGTTTTCTTTTGTGGTTGTGTGTCCCAGAGTAACTTACATTTATAGACTGAAATACGTAGGTTTTGTATGCTTTTGTAAGCCTCCCCCCCCCCCCCCCCCCCCGCCAAGTAGTTCTGAAAAGGCAGAAAGTCTTGACAGTGGTGCTGACATCATAATCTATATAGATACATCTCTCTGCCTGGTAAAACCAACAATCATCTTCATATGAAGTGTATTTTAAAGGCATGGTCTGTGTAATATTCCTGTATTGGTTAAATTGTTTGTAGTCTATTTCTAGATGTGGAAGACTGATCCAACAAACATATTAACAGGAATTCAGCTAATTACACCAGTTGGCACTGTTTCTATTTCAAGGCTATCTAAATAAGGTGCTCTGAAGTAATCTAGGTAACTGATGAGCTGGCCTGTCAGCCAGTCCACAGTAACAGCCCCTCTTATGTCTTCCTGTGCGAGCCAGTAGCGTGAGAGGTAACCACACAATTCACCAAGGAAAAATGACTGCTGTAAAATCATGCTATGCATCTTACGTGGTGCATCCCCATCCTTCAGAGGTAGAGATTGCTGTTGCTTGGGAATCTTCCACGACATCACCAGCTCTTGATTCCCTTCATGTGTTTTTGCCATGTGCATTTTTGTTTTGTCCTACTGCTGTAGGCAGTACTGATACAAGTGTATTTGCATAGATGTTTGCATATTGACGGATGCGTTCATGGTGTCTTTTCTTCATTGAAACACCTCTGGAACAGTTTTGCAGCTGAGGCTTGTCACAGGAATTGAAGTCTGATGGGGATTTTCAGGCAGTTGTGCTGTAGACTTGATGCCACGTTGTATATGCAGAGAAAGGCTGTTTGTTTTTTCTTTTCTCCATGAGACTTTTCTTACATATCTTGAGTCCTGACTACATCTTTTCCAGTGATGACTAGGGGAGAATTTATGACATCCTCTAATACACAGGAATAATTTGGCTCAGTTTCCTGTCTTAGGCTTTGACAGTTTTTGTTTTGTCTGATTAGGTACTGACCCCCAGAGGAACAGCAGGGAATGTGGCAATTCTGCATGTTTTGATGACATTTAACCAGTTATAGCCCACTGGTTTCCTGGCTTCCTAAGCTTATACAAAATGGCTTAGTATGCTAGGCTTGCTCTTTTCTTGGCTTGGCCA
The DNA here is from genome assembly GCA_028858755.1 of Ara ararauna. Taxonomy (NCBI): domain Eukaryota; kingdom Metazoa; phylum Chordata; class Aves; order Psittaciformes; family Psittacidae; genus Ara; species Ara ararauna. Next base: position 2,665,527 of record CM054378.1, read on the forward strand.
CTGACTCTCTGAGTAACTGTAGCAAGCTGACTGCACTATTTTGGTTCGTAAGTTTGGTTTAGAGAAACTTCTATTGTATGTCATGTTTTATGTTTGATGCCTTCTTTCGTTTGAAGTTACTACCTGCCGCTCTGCTTCAAAGAACTAAGTGATGGAAAAGGTTAGCCACAGACCTCTTCTGAAACTCGCATGTATGAGAAATGTCAGCTTTAAAAGCAACTGCTCTTACCAGTTCATCACACACTCGGGGTGCAGCACAGTATGGGGTTCCAGTTGGGTGTCAACATCTGGAGGACTGCAAAGTTGTAATAAAACTGAAGAGAAGCTGTGTCACCGATGGATGTGCTAACCAGAGTTTTGGTGTGGTTCAGAGCATCAGCCAATGATCAGCTCGGTCATCAATTTGACATGTGTGCACACAAAAATAACAGACTGCGAGCAGTATTTCACAGTGGCTGAACTTGTGGAGGTAGAAGCAGCATTGACTCCAGACACCAAATGGTAGAAAAATGGAGCACGTTCCTAACTCGGCTTTGGTTTCAGCTCATTTCAAGTACAAGTGGTTAGAATGAGCCAAAATATGTGGGGCAGGAGGTTTAGGGATTCTACTGTTTACATGCTATCTAAATGGTTTCTTTCTAATACCCTCCTTATTGTTGCAATTTTCCCTTTCAGATTTGAGTTCAGGTTTTGCTACTGTTCCTTTGCCTGGAGGCTTGTTGTCTCTGCTGGTCTTATACTGTTACAGGATTCAATGACAAATTCATCTGTTACAATGATTTATTACCCCAGCTCAGTGGGCAGCAGCAGTCATCACTGAACAGACAGATTTATCAATTTGTTGCACAGATATCTTTATGGTCTCTAACAGGTGCTAGGGGATGGGGAGCAGTGGAAGCATATTTGTGATTGCGAAAGAATAAAATCTCCGGGAACAAGGTGCAAGACAAAGGAGTAGACAAATGTAAAGGAGGGAAAGCAAAGAAAAAGAGTTCAATTTTTCCGTGTTATGAGACGCATGAACTAGTGGGATGAACTTAATTGCTAGCTCACAACTTGCCTTGTATCTGATAAATTACCGTTCTGGTCACTGTGTTTCTACTTGCTCTTCAACATTAGCTGTCTTTTCCTCCTGCACTGAGGAGAAAATGAAAGCCAGCAGGAAAAAGGGACTTAACCAGCAGCAATCACTGTGAAGGGTCCTGAGGTTTGCAGCTTGGAGCTAATTCCTTTGCCTTGGGCTTCCCTCCTCTTCCCTGCTCATCTCTTCTATAGGGACAATGGAATCATCATTAGACTTGGTTTGTACTGGTTTTGATATGGAGAATGAAAAACTAATGCTAATACTTAGCTTTACTTCACACTCTGTCATGGTGCAGTACCAACATCTGAAGCAGAGATTCTTCTGGTTGCTTGGTAAAGATACTTCACTGGTTTTGTCATCCATTCTGTTACCCTGATCAAACATTTCTTTCCTGATCTGTGTCCTCTGTGCTGTCCTGCCAAAACACCTGGTTTTATTTCCTGAAATTCACTTTGAGGAGTAAACCTTTGTGCCCTTTTTTATTTCGGTGCAGTTAAGAGGGTTGTCAGCTTTTGTTCTGTGTTCTTTCTCCATTTATTTCTCTCTGGCTCAGGTTTTATTGAACTAAGTGCTTGAAAATGGATTTTTAATTAAAACCTGAGCAATTTCTACAACAGAAGAATTTTTCCTGTGAAAACCTTTACATTGTCACAGGCTAATTCATACTATAAAAAAAGTAATTAGCATTGGAAATATGTTCAGGTATCTCTGAGAAGCCTGTTTGGACAAATCATATGGAAACCAGATTGAGATATGCAACATTGGGGTAGAATTGTTTTTTTTTTCTGTTTAAAAAAAACTCCAAAAAAGCAGCACATCATCATCTTCCAAATTAAACAGGGTAAAAAATAATGTTTGTTTCTCCAGGTATATACTTCATACATGAAATTAGTGAGTTTATGTTTTAACGTTAAGTTGCAGGGGATACTGAGCTGCCACACTGAGTTGTTCACCAAGAGCCATGCGTTCACCATCTCCAAAAGTGAGTTTCTATTTTGTCACTCAGATTTAAATTGATGTCAAATATGAGTGAAACATTGAAAATAAATGAGTGCCACAGTCAGTGTGGAAAGATTAATTGGCTTGATCTGGTCCTGTATGTGTGTGTCTGTGTCTTTGTATGTGTGGTCATTGCCTTTTTTTGTTGTTGACAAAAAGGCACCATGTGGGATCTTCCCTCCCTCCTGCAATTGATCGTGTTAAATGCAAAACACTTTCCAGGGGGATTTTTACTTTCTCAGCCTAGGCATGTTCTCAGACATATACACCAGCTCTTACAGAATTACATTGATAAATAAAACCCCATACACAATTTGTCCATCCTGCAGGCAATCCAGTTGTCAACTAAAAGCCCTTTGAATCTCATGCAGTGAATATGGCTTTTATATAGATTTATTTCTTTTTTTTCTTTAAGAAATGTTAAAGAGAACAAGTGATAGCACTTGCCGTCAGAGATATTTTGGTAAGGGCCACAGTGTTCACACAGCACACTAACCCCTTTCTCTTTTTACCCTGTTAAATGCTGAGTACGTACAATTACAAGATAAAGTTGGAGCTATCTCCTGAAGGCATTATTTCTCAAAACCAGGAAGATAAGATAGCCAAGGACAGTAAAAGAGAAAGAACTGTAAGTTACAAAGGAAAATCAAAGCCTTGAGGAATAGGGAAGAGAAGGAACTGGTGTTTCCCATTCTTCTCCCCAGTTAGTCAAGGCAGAATTAGAAATTGCATTCAGCCCTACCTGATAACAGCAGCCAGCTGGTTCATGTTGGTATTTAATCATCATCATGATATAGTCTTTAATTACATGATCACATACTGGGTTTGCCCCCAGATTCTGCCTTGTTCACTGCACAGAAGTTGTGCACACTGAAAGAACAGGAATTCAATAGTTAGTTTTTTCCTTTTGCTATTCAATGTGCAGACTCAAGCCTGATTCACTGCATGCTGAGCAAAATCTGTTCTCACGATTACTTTATTCATTTCTCCCACTGGCTTTTTCTAGCCATCATCTTCCATGTGCCTTGTGCAAATATTGCTCTAGTGTTACAGGGCATTTCTTTAGGTGTTGGGGCTCATCTCCATTATAGTAATGTGGAACTTGGAGGCGCAGGTATGAAACCAGGTATAGCCACTTACTTATTTTGGATAATCTGAAGATAATCACAGGGCCTGTGTGTTCTGGGTGCTTAGCCCTGGAGGGTATTTTGTGTGCTACAAGTCCAGCTTCTTGTGACCTCAGCTGCAGCTGTAATTGTTCCTTATGGCTGCAAATTAGAACACAGGGGCTCAAGACCAGGTCCCTCAGAATGAAGCAGCAATTTGTGAGTGTAATTTGTGAGCATTTGTGAAAAGCTTGGTTATAGCGGCTCACTTTGCATCCTAAAGGAATCCCCTGATAGCAGTAGGGACTGAATCTGGTTCTCCAGGCAGGATCCAGCTACTTTAACTACAAGACTGTTGGAAAACAACATTGTCAAGACTGTTCCCTCTTATCAAATGCAGACAAATCATATTATACTTTTAATAAATTAAGGTAGTTTTGAGAAAGGACATGATTAATTGCACTATGCTATTTTAAAAGTTGCTGCAGTACTTATTATTTTGGTGATTGAAAATCTTTTTTTCTAATTTCCAGCCTAAATCTATTTATGGCCAAAATGTATTTATATCTCTACTTGTACTGATACTGTTCTTTAGACTAAGTAGCTATTTTCTTCTTTATGTTTGCCTCTGATACATTTACAGAAAGCAATTATATTTCCTCTTACCCTTGAATTTGCTCTATTTACAGAAGCTTCTGCCTTTTATCCTCTCTTAAAATAAAACAAAAACTAAATAACAAATTCCTTAGATGTACAGCAGCCCTTTTCTGTGCTTATTTCCATTTCAATTAAATACAGTAGATGCTAAACTGAATACAGAATTTGAGATGAGGTATTAGTGCTATCTGCCCCACAATGTAAGTGTTCGCCCTTTTCCACGTCCATATCATACTGTTGGATCATGGGAATCCTACGATTGATTAAGACAACTGAATCATTGTTCTTTTCTTGGATACGCCCTCAGCTTTCAGAGAAATGTGTCAGTGGTCTTTAAGTGCACGTTCACAGTGCTCAAGTGAGTGTCCATGTGCGTGCTGTCTCCCAACTTTTCTGACAAAGAATGCCGATGTTTTCACCATGCAGCTTGTCTGGCCATGGAGCGGGAATGCACTGCTTACTGAATGGAAGTGCAGGTTCGTTGCAAAGCTGTCTGTGACCGCATAGTTTGACTGCAGTGTAATGCCCCTTGAAAATGAGGCCAAAATAAGAGTGAAAGGAATATTCTTTTTGGCTTTACCTCACATTGGAGAGTCTGACTGTGCTGACACAGAGGTGCTGAAGTAATGGACTACCGCTAAAGAAAGCATGGCAAGAGCAAATTTCTTCAAGTGACACATTTTTTAGCTTTATCTTGACATTAAAGCAAAGCATTTAAGATCTGCTTTGTGGAACCGGTATGAGGACTGCTGTCGCTTGAACTGTCTGAATAACATAGGTTGTCATCCTGTGGATGGACTGAAGGGAGAGCTTTTCCAAACCAATTCATAGGTATTTGCTGTTTACAGAACAAGGATGCCAGTGCAGGTTCTGGAGGGGTGCGGAGTCCCTTCCCTGTTCCTTCCCTCATCCTCTCCAAATTGAACTCCTTCTGCATTGAGGAAATAGTACAGATTGAAGTACAGAGAGCATGAGATCTCATGCTCTTCATTGGCATGATTTATAATGAATGTTACCTTGCATTTTGTTATCTCCTGTTACAAATATATCTTGCTTGATACAGAAAGGATAGGGCACCCCAGTGGAGAGAGAAGTAGCTGTAGGTTAGGACTCTGAGTGTGGATCCTGGTCTGGAGTAGACCTTTGGGGTAACTTTCAGGTAATCCTTAGCCTCCCTGTGTCTCACTTTGTAAAAACAGAGTAATAGCACCTTCTTTAAAAACAGGCACAAATATATTGCAAATTCTGGAACTACAGCAAAGCTGGAGGCCATATGAAAACATAAATGTGTACTTTCATCAGCCTGATACTTCTAACTAGCTTAGTATGCTGTCCATGACAGTTGCGGCCCAGGGCTGATATTCAGGAAGGGCATAAGTACAGAGCCAGAATGTAGTCCTCTTCCATAATCCCACGCTTCTCCCAGTGCTCCACTGCCTTTCTGACCTCTAGATGAGTCAAGTGTAAACTGCCTCAGTGTCTCTGCCTTTACATTTTCCAAATAAGATTATTTAACATAAGGGTTTTTGTTTTGTTTTTTTAATGATGGCTCAAAGAGCCACAATGAAGTTGGTGATTATTACTGTTATTAATTATTTCTAATTTCTTTATTTCTGATAGGAAAGAGAGAGGAGGAAGAATCCCAACAGCTGTGGGAACCACATACCTTAGTTCCTAGAAAATGACCCAGTGTATTCTCTCAAAGCTTTTAGTTGTTTATGGGAAAAGCCAGATTAGGAAGCTATGTCTAGTTTCTGTGGCTGAACTCAAGCATGGACTTTTCAGCTTTTGGCTAGGTATGTGTTCATTATGAGCCTCTGTACCCAGCCATGTGTGGATAGGGAGATAGCACTGAGCCTGGGTTTGGTGATGTAGAATAAATTTGGCAGGAGTTGGCATGAAAATTCCCTCTCAGATAGAAACAAAAGAGAGGGGAAAGCTGCAAAATAGTAAGTAGCAAGTCCTTGATGGTTGTTGTAGTTTAAGCCCAGCCATAACTCACGCAGTCGCTCTCTCACTCCTCCCTCTTCCTCCCCCCCGCTCCTGGAGGGATGGGGAGGAGAATCAAAAGAATGTAACTCCCATGGGTTGAGATAAGAACAGTTCAGTAACTAAGGTATAACACAAACCACTGCTGCTACCACCAATAATAATAATAATGATGAAGGAAACAACAGGGGAAGAGAATACAACCGCTCACCACCCACTGCCCGATACCCAGCCTGACCAAGCAGTGATCTAACCCTTCCAGGTCTCTGCCCCCAGTTTTTACATCCTGGGCATGATGTGCTGTGGCATGGAATACCTCTTTGGTCAGTTTGGGTCAGGTGTCCTGTCTCTGCTTTTTCCTGGCTTCCCCTGCTGCCTGGCAGAACATGAGACTCAGATAATCCTTGGTCAGAGTAAACATTTGAGCAGTAACTAAAAACATCGGTGTTATCAGTGTTATTCCCAGGCCAAAAGTCAAGAGCACAGCACTGTACCAACTACTAAGAAGGAGAAAAATGACTGCTACTGCTGAACCCAGGATAATGGTACAAGACAGAAGTGCAAAAAAAGCATTTCATCTCATTTCAAGTAGAGGCCTAGAGCCTCACTTGTTTAAAGCCTTGTTTCTCTAGTCCCTTTGGAAAACTACACAAGCTGCCTCTTGTCAGGAAAAATCTGCTCGTTTGCTGCATCTATTTTGAGGTATGTCAAGTGCTTTGTTAGCATTTCACTTGTAACCTAAAGGCTCTTTGGAGCTGGGCACAGATCCTGTTTCACAGTGAAATCCATTAAATAACAGCACTGGAAAATAGGGCTTACCTCTCTAAAACATGGTGGTACATGTGTGTGTCTGGTGAAGAAAGGGGTGGGATAGACTCATGGGGACATGCTATAGAAAAAAGAAGAGGAAATGGAAGAGCTTACTGCTGAATGGCTAGAACGAGGAATCTTAAGAGGAGTTCAGAGAGGGAGGGAGATGCAGGTGGAAGTGTACTGAAGTGCTGCTGAAGGCAATTGTCTTTGTACCTGCTCCCTAGAGATTCTGGAAAGAGCTGTTCTTTAAAGACTTAGCAGAAGGCATGAGCATGTCTCTTAAGAAGGCAGTGCAGTATGTAACTGCTGCCCTGAAAAAAACCCAGTGGAAGTTGTACGGTCCTTTGGAATGGTTTTAGATATTGCAGGTGATGCCTTTGGAAGTGATCTTATTCACTGTGTGGTTAACACGTGATCTGCTTATTTTCATGCATAGGGCAGTGCATACAAATATTAACAATAGTTATTAGAAGAGAAAAAATAACCATACATGTGTAAGAAAGCAAGGTAACCATTCATACTAAAATGCCTAGTGTAAAATGTTACAGTTGATTTTAGCAATTAATATATTCTGTTTGGTATGCCAAGATTCTAGGTGCTCAAAAAATATGGTCTATTTTGTAACTGGCATAAAATCTCCTATCAAACTTGTTTTAAAAAATGTTGGCTTGTGGAAGTAGATTCTTTCAATTCCTTTTTTTCTAGCCAGATAGGAAACAGGTAATTATAGAAGATTGCAGCTGTTTATTGAATGGAGTAATTATCGTGTATAAGCCAAATCTCCATTTCTGCCACTTTTATTCTCTGAGGCCTGGAGCTCTAATGATATTTCAGCTCAGCTTTCAGGAGACAGGTGAGGATGAGCTAAGTCCAGAAAAACATTTGGGTAACATATCATGCCTGGTCTAAGCTGATCTAAGTCCTCATGGGAATAAAGGTGACACCTCTCTGGTGGGTCTGTGGAGTCAGTCAGTCCCTAGAGCCAAGTGACCATGCATCACTGGGACTGCTAGTTGTGGCACAAAGCAGGGGATGGGAACATCCTTTTTAGGAAGAGTGTGCACTGGGTCACCTGCAGCTGATCGCCAAACCACCCCATTTGGATGTGGTTTTGTACACCGTTGCCAGCAATGATGCTGACTTAGGTAGTTTCTGTGCTGTCTGTACCCTGTTGGCTTCCTGATGTGTTCAAGTTACTTCCCCTGGACTGAAAATCAAACCAGCAAAAAAATGTAGGTTTTTCACATGGATGAGCTCCGATGTCCCATTGACTGCACCAGGACAGAAGCAAGGACTAGCAGGGCTAAGAACAGGCAAGCAAGGGGAGAAAACGGCTCCTTACACAGCGCTGCTGCCAAATACGAAACTGTAGCATTTGATGGTCAGGGAGGCCCTGCCCTGGCCCACCTACTTCTATGCAGGAAGGCACCTTGATTTCTGTGACTAGCTGTATTTGAAAACCTTGTGACCTGGTAAGCGACAGTCTCGCGTATCAGTCTTCTCAGTGGTAAAGGGGTGAACAGGAACTATTAACAGAAAAAGAGAGAGGGTGGTAAAAGCCAGCGTCACAGACTGGAGTGTGGAAAACCCAACTGGAAAATCTTCCTGGAGGGCTGGATTGGAGCCAGAATCCCTGAACTCCCTGGCAGCTCCCAAGGCACTTCCAAGCAGGAGGTTGTCTTTAAATTGCATCTGTGGAAGCTGTTTCAAGTAACATAAACTAATCGCTATTCATAAGTCTGGTGCTGCACTTGTGGATGTACTATGCTCCAAGACATGGTAGGTTTTGCCTCTTTCCAGCACAGGAAGTATCTAATTGACTCACAGACTTGAAGAGCTTCCATAGGAGGAATAAAACCTTCTGTCAATGTGGTGGGAAACATGCAATCCAGATAAAGATACTGAACAAAAGGATTTCAGTGTCTGGATAAATACTCTGGCTGTGAGGTTTCTGGTGTTTCTAGGGTACCTGAGCACCTGACCGGGGGCAGCAAATTGTGTTAGTGCACAGAGTATGTGCAGGTAAGGTACTGAGATACACAGTGTAGCAAACATCTACCTTTGCCATTCTCTCTCTCTCCTGGCTTCTTACTTACTTTCCCATTGTTTGCTGATTTGATTTGTTTTGTTTTCTGGGAAATTAGGTTTGTACCTGTCTTGCTGGTTTGCTGAGGTGCAGAACCTGAGTGTTGAATCCATGAGCGTACGTTTGTAAATCGTGGCTTTGTAAAATCGTGTGGACCAAATCCTGGCCCCATTGAATTCAGTGAGGATTTTGCTTTATGTGTTAACAAGGCCAGGATTTCTTCCCCAATAATCAGTAATTGAAAATTGCTGCAGAGCTGTGTTTTTACAGAACAATTTACTGGCTGTTAAATTCCAACCAAAGTATTTTTATCTCTGAAGGCAGGAAAATATGAACTTCATTTCATGTCCTTGCTTAAGCTACATGTTAACAATTATCCATTATTATAATGAAAGTCTCCCAGGTACAGAATGTGCCAGTTACTGAAAAATGGAAGATAGAGAAATGAGATAGGACAGTGCCAATACTGAGCTTGACACTCCTAGACAAGACATCAGCAAAATTGCAAAAGCAGAGGTGTGATAACACTAAACAGACTCAGGTTTATTAATATCTGTTTATTCCTACTATATGAATCTTACGCACGTATCTCCATTTCTACTCACACATCTGAATAGCAGCCTCTGAAACACCAAAAGCAATCAGCTAGACAAAATCTTCTCTTTTTCTTGGTTATAGAATTTCTTAAGGATATCTTCTGTTTCCCTTCTCCCATGCTATTCCTCAGTCTGTATTATGGCGACAGTAGGTGTTTCAGCAGCTTGAGCTCACCGTACCTGATTGCCAAATAGATCTTTCTCCTGGCTTATTTCTTTTTCTTTTGAGGAGTAGGAGCAATTTAGGCTGTGTGAATTCGTAACCATGTCAGATCTGTGCTTCTATCAGGCTGCACTGTCCTTTTCATGGTAAACATATGTGGGGAAGAAAGCATGCAGAAAATGGACAGTTAACAGCGTTCCAGGACAGATTTTCTGGTAGTTGTATGAAGCTCCTCTACAGGCTGTACTGCAAAGATGGTGCATGAGTCAAAAAGCAGGAGAAAATCGTGGTGTTGTCTGCCTGTTATGTACTGGGAGCAGCACCTGGTGTTTGCTGGTGGGTAGTACTTTCATGAAGGAACCGTGCAAAGACCCTTTATCAGGCAATCCTGTTTCCTCCTGCACCACCAGTGAGGTCTGTTGCCTTGAAGAATGGGGTTTCCTTAAGAAAGCTTAATATAGGCAAATTGCACCGAATTGAGTATGAGAAATATTTCACAATACAGGTGAAAAAAAGATGTTTCAAACAATGCTAGTAATGCTAATAATAAAGAAATCATTCCTGTTTAGAGCTAACTTAAATCTACAGGAGGAAATGTGTGTACGCAAGACCTACAGATCCCTCAAACTTTAATTATATCTGTGATATTATTTTACATAATGTAGTCTTGTTGCCTGTGTTGTGCATGTAAATTAGGCCACTGGATTGGAGGGAAAAAAGCACACTGTTTCTGTGGGTTTTTTTCTGCTTATTTAATTCTTGTGGATGTGTAATTGTGAGAGCATTGGTCTATCTAGAATTCATAACGCCGTCATCATAAGTGTGTGGGGGGAAAGGGTGTAACAAAGCAGTCTGAATGCCCTGAGCACCTTGTGCTGCTCGTGCCGATGGTAAGTCTCAGCATGGGGTTATGAAGATGTGTGCCAGGGCTGAGATCCTCTGGAACATGGTGGCTCCAGAAGTGAGGATCAAACACTTGCTGCCATACCCACTGCTGCCTCTGTCAGATGCTTGAACTGGAGGTGGTAGGGGTACTCCTCTCAGAGAGAAATAGACTTGAACGTTTATGTTGGATTTTAGTATACTAAGCAGAGCTGCTTTTTTTCCTTGATGAATCATGGTAAGACATTGCTCTTGCAGTAGAAATCTGTTTTTACCTTCTTTCTTGTTTCCTTCTACCCTGTTCCGCATACACTGGGTTCTCCCTGATGTCTTCCTTTCTCTGCATCAGTTTCTCTACCTACCTACTCTTTTTCTTCCTCCTCTTCAGCTCAGTGGACCTTTGCACATGACACTTCCATGTAACATTTCACCAGCATGGGCTCCTATCAGCAAGCTCTCTGCAAAATGGGGGCCAGAGCTTGTAGATTCTGAACTGCAGCTCGTAAAACACAGAGGCTGCAAGGAAACAGCGTTTGTGAGAGGCCGCTTAAGGCACCAGGTGAAATATGAATCATTTCAGCCTGGGAATGTGTGCGTTTGCTACTACCTCCCTGTCTGTTGGTGAGCAGCCTATTGGTGGCTGTTGCTAGCCCGAACTGACAGTACTATTTTTTGCTTTCCTGATATAGCAAAAGGGTGAGAAAATTATTTCTAAGTTAGGGAGGCAGAAATAAATTCTAAGGGTGTCTTTATCTCTTAGACAAAATGATGAAAGAGAGCAGCCTCATTCCCTTAGAGCGTGCCAAAGCCTCATCGTAGGGAAGGCAGCTGAGGATCTAACAAGACGACACCAATATGCTCCCGGTAAAATATATGTCAAATAGAGTGTCAAAGCAGGAACTAGTGGTGTGGCACATTAAGCACTAGGAACTAGGGTCAATCAGAGGCAATAATCAATCATAGGATGAACCTTGCATCTACTTGAGACCCTAGTGAGACCTGGATTATTGTGTTGTGTCAGAAATAAATGTTCTGTACCTATTCCGGCTAGTCTCTGGTAGTGGACACCTATGAAATAATGTTTGTCTGTGGAAAGGGAAGGTCATTGTGAATGCTCTCATCTGGCATTAAAAAAGAAAACGTGCTTTGTCGAGAGCAACAGTTATTTTCTCTAACTAGAGCAGGAGGTTCTCTGAATCCACCAGCCAGCTGTCCCCTTGTTTTTCCAGTGTAAATAGCTGAGGCAAGGTGCCAAACAGGATATGAGAAGATGTGTCTAGCAGGCATAAAGAGGAACACAAAAGGCATCATGGGGAAGGCTGAGACATTAATGGGGAGATTGAGGTTTGGCCCTGCTCAGTGCTACTGCAATAATAAAAGGACCAAGAAGCTTTGGGGCTGCTAGCACTAAATGGTTTCTTATAAGGGCACAGCTTGTATAGCTAGGGACCTTCTGCCATATTTGTACTACCTTGTGCCAAAAAGGTGTTTAATAATGCTACATTAGTTTCATATTCTGCTTGGAATTTACTTAGAGTGTAGCTTAGAGTTAAATCTGAGTTAGAGCTCCTTAGGTTCTCAACAAGGGTGTTTCTTGGTAGAAAGGCTATTGTTTTGACATGATGCTTGTAACTGCTGGTTAATTCATCCCCATAATTTGTTGCCCGGTCATGCCTAGCAACTTGTTCCGTGAGGCTTTTAGCCAAGTTGTGAATTTAATTGAAAGATATGACAATAAGTTTATTTTGCTGTTCAGTCAACTAAAAACTCTTGACAGGGGAATTAACCTATTGCCATTCCCTCTTCTGGTTGATATGAGTATTATGATTTCCGAGTGTGTTTTTATTAACAATCCTTTTAGCAGTATGAGGAACCGGGGAAGGAATTTTTCTGGGACTTGCATCCAAAATTGCAAGAAAACAAGCTGGAATTTTTAATAGCAAGGCCGCCCACCTGCTTTCTAACCGTGCTGCTGTTTACTGTTGTTTTCTTGGATGAATTCTTAACACAGAGATTCTGAAAAAGGAATTCCTCCGAATTTCTGGATGTGTTCTTGGTGTTCATGGTGTCCATTACAGTTGGACTGATGTGCCCATTACTTTTCCAGAAGACTGGGGTTAAGCAGATGTACATTTCCAGGGTACAACAAGCCAGAACAGTAATAAAATGCTTCCAGTCATCTTTGTTATAAACAGCCAAACCCAGTGAAACTCAAATTCTTTTGTCTTCTGAGATACCTGTAAGAAAAGATAAAAGCAGCTTGCTGTAGCTTTAAAAAGCAAAACATGTGCATGTATGTGACAATTCTGTAACTCTCCTACAGTGTAAAGATAAATCTGTTTAGGTAACCTTATTTGCCTTTTGTCCTCCTAACTCTGTGCTTGAGACCTAGTTATTCTGGAGTCTTTTTAAAGAAGTATTTTAGCTGTAACGTTTCTCTTTTGGCATCATAGTCACTCTGCACTGCTTTGTTCATCCATCACAAAAGGCTGGAAAATAACCACATCCGCTTCTTGTATCCTATTTCAGTATTTACCTGAAATGTGGTTGTCGAGAGCTAAAATGAATTTTGGCATCCAGGGTCTCCACAGAATCTTAAGGAAGTGTTTCTGCAATGAAAAAACTTCAGATGAGAGTTGAGTGAAACATTAATTTTCCAAGTCTTCTGCTCCCTTTAACCTTGTTTGTTCTTTTGTCTGTTTTCAGCAGATGGCTGGATGACTGGCATCCTCTAACAATGTACAGTGCTCATTAGCGCTGTGTTATTTTGAGTGTTGTTTCCATCTTTCCTGTTCTTTTTTCTTCCTTCATTTATCAACCTATGCATTCACATGTTTAGTGAGTTGTTGACAGTGATGTAGCTTTAAACACTTGACTTCATTATTTTCTCCAGACATTCTGCCTGATGGCTAGAAGAAAAAACCCCAGCTCTGACATGCAAGGTGGTTAATGCAGTATTAACCTCTGCAACTACTTTTCTGAGAAACTTTTAGAAGTGTGATTTGGTTTTACTCATCAGCTGCTAAAATCAATGCACAAATTCATGCCAGCCAACTTTTTGTAATGTTTAAAGAAATGCCGATTACAGTGTATACAAGGTGTCATAACGTCAAATGGATTTATGTAAGCAATGCAAATCTGTTTCTGAAATGAGACTGAGTTCATTGATGCTCCTACAGTTGTCCATGTTGTCACACCTGCTACTAAAGCATAGTGCATACTCTTTTTACTCATGTGGGTCCTGTATTGGCAGATGAGTGCTGCATTGGCACCTTCCAGCACAGCAGAATGAATGCCTCTCAGAAGTTGCTGCTGATCTTTAGTGGAGGAAATGGATCACTGAGAAATGGACTTTATGCAGAGATCTCAAGAAATTCTCCCGTAAGGCCCTGTTTTGTTTCTTTGATATCTGTTGAAATATTTAAACTGATGGAATCAGAATGAAGCCCCGTGTTGACAGTACACTCATAGCTCTTGGAAAGGCTCCTCAGATATCTGTTTTCAGAGATCGGATGAAAATCTTGCCCACTGTTGCCTTGGCTCAACTGTCGATAAGCTCAGTGATGAAATTCCTGTCCACTCAAGTATGGTAACAGGACAGTGCTTGGCAGATTTTCCTAATTCAGCTGATAGCATACAACTGTGTCACAAGCAGGGAACAAAAGAAAACCTTTGAAAGGCAAGGGAATAGAATCTGGTGGCTGCATGAGCTTTCCCCTAAGTGCTCTGACCCCAACAAAGAGCTTCGTCTTACCCTTCTTTTTATTCCTTTTTTTTTACGTTCCACGTAAGAAGGTTTCGGTGTTACTCTTCAGGATATTGTGTTCTTTAATCTTCTCTGGGAGATTGTATCTCTTTTCCTAAATTATTGGCAGACCTTTCTCAGAAAATCACTGTCTTTGAGCCTTCCTATTTAATTTGCGCTTTGCTCATTAAGTCATAAAAGCAAGAAGGGTCTGCCTGCAAATCCTTAATTAATTAATCATAGCAAATTTTCCACCTGTGTGAAACATGATTTGTGTCTGCTTCTTGACTACTATCCATAGCATTTTAGATTTGATTTGTATAAATTACCTGTGCCAGCACTAGTGCGTAAATGGATGTGCAATGGATTTTAATTACCAAGAAACTCAGTGATGTCCAAATGAAAACAGTGCATAGGGAAAGAGTTACAGCCACAAACACTGCATTATTTAATACAGGGACTTTTAAAGAAAAGTTTTTCTCTTAAAATAGAAAACTCTATTTTCTTTTTAATGCAGATCATTGTCAGAGTCTTTTCTTTGTACAGAAGAGAATGAATGGTTCCTTGTGTCATAAGCAATAATTGTAACAAAAGTCATATTAGAAACCAAAGATCAATTTATGTAGAAATAAATAAGTGTGCTTTACCTCATGTTCAGTGACCAAATGAAATATCCATTTTGCTAGAATTCATGGGTAGCATCACTCGAGTGATGTGGGGAATGGACTCTTACTTAAATATCTTCTGTTCAGTAGCTGCATATGTAACTAATGAAGGCAAGCATTGCAAATGCAAAAAAGCTGTATTTGAAAAAAGCCAAGTGAGTTGCAGTTAGTGCCGATTACCCTTGGCATAATGAAATGAATAAATATTACAACAATCAATAAAATTATATGTATAAATCAATGAAAATAAAAGCACTGGCTAGAGCATAGATAACACCTCTTCCCAGAACGTGTTTCAAACCAGCATTTCCATACAAATGGAAACGCTTCTTTTTGTGATCGAGTTTGCATTTAAGTAAGCTGCTTCAACCGCAAGGATTGTTAGGGTACCACGATTAACTCAGTGTTTTAGCCAGAACTGGGAAGGAAGCCTGATGGTTTCCTTTGAGTCCTGTGATGGCTAGATCAGTATATGGATCTACTAGTTAGCAGGTAGCACTATCTTCCTGCCAATGCCTTCAGTTGCCCTAGGGGTTAACCATTGCATATTTACATGCCATTTGAAGTGGACTAGATAAGATGACGCAATATTCATTTGAAATAAGAGATCAGCGCAAATACCCTATCAGATTGAAACCCACTGGCTTCTAATCTGCATTATCGGATGTGTCAGATGTTTACTGGGAGACAGTACTCAGGACTTGAAACAGAAGGCAAATCTCAGGGAGAAGAATTACTGTAATAGACCGCGAATCATGTGGCACTTCGTAAAGAGTGTTATTTCAGTGTGGTAGCTGATATGTTTCTACCTGTTCCTGAAAGGTTTTGGGAGGAATTAATGGAAAACTCACAACAAATTAGAAATAAATAAATGGCAAGAGTTTTGGATTTCCTCTTTGTTTTGCTGCTGTTTCTTTCAGCACAAGGAGTTTCACAGAGTGCTTGCGCAGAAGTGCACAGTAATTCAGGCTGAATGGGATCTCTGGGGGGCATTTCATCTAAATCCCAGCTCAAAGCAGGGCCAGTGCAGCTAAGGTTGCTCAGGACCTTGTTTGGTTGAGTTTTGAACATCTCCAAGAGTAGAGATTCCAGAACTTCCCATGGTACCTTTTCACAGTGTCTGACAGCTCCCATAGTGAAATCTTTTTCCCAGCATCAGAAATCTATGTTGCAGCTTGTACCCACTGCCTTTCGTTTGGGTTTGTTTTTCTTTATCTTTACTGTAATTCAATCATACAGAAATTATGACCGTGTGGCATCTTGATGTCCAGTGGCAGCATTGGACACATCAGCCAGGACAGAGCATTGGTCACATTGCTGATGGCAAATTAATCCACAAGTTGTATATATGATAACTCTGATGATCTGCTGAGTACCATGTTTCAGCTGGATGGTCCTGAGATTGTCACAAAGAGTGGGCCCAGCGGATGACAGACTTAAAGGATGCATTATCTTTTACAGTCCTAAACTCTCGTATGTTGGGCAATGGGGCAGAGTCCCATAAATGCAAAGCAGCGTCTGAAGGTGTGATTCTACCAAGATTTTTTCAATTATACATTATGCTTGAGTGCAAAGACTTGTTTGTTTCCAACAAATTACACTTGTATCAGTGGTAGTCCCACAATGGAGTATGTATTAATTGTTAGGAGATATTACACTTATGACAAAACTAAACTAAGTATAAACCCAAGGCTGACTGAAACTAAGGGTAATCTCAAATCTGCCAAACACAAGGAAATCTCTCTTCTCCCTTCAGCAGATATTTAGACTGTCCTGTGGGGAACACAGGAAGTACCTTGAAGGCTGCGGAAGGTGATAAATATTCACTATCCTGATCCTCGTATGACTGTTGCCATGAGGCTTCTTCATAGCTATGGGAGAGAGTGGGAGAAAGGCTTCTAGTAGAGGGAGATTCCAAATCCCTTCCACTTGGAATAGCAATCATGAGAAAAAATGAGCCACATTATGCTCCACCTCAAATGAGATTTACAGTGGTACTTTAATACATGTTTTCTGGGGTTTTATCCCCCCCCACGTTTTGCTTCATTGTAGGCCCGTCTCTGGATAGTATTGTTCTGGAAAGGAGAGCATGAATGACTGGGTCCCTTGTGCATTAGAGGGCAGGTGACTTTTTGTTGTGCCAAAGCTATCAGTGATTTCTCAGTGGAGTAATGCGGCTTTATAAACATTTCCTCTTCTTTGGTATTTATTCAGATTCCTGTAAAACTCAGGTAAAAGAGGAAAAAAAATATCTATTTCAAACTCCAAAGGTAAATTTGGATTTGTTTCATCTGAAAATCTATGCAGCCCTGACGAGCCTAAACACAGTTCAAAGTTGAAGCAGTACTTTAGTCCTAAGATTGTTCTCCCTTAGCCCAGTTTTATGAATATTTTAGTAGGCTTAATCTATATTTCCACTTTAAAATGAAAGTAGGCATGGTGAAGGCAACACAGGCTTGTTTGGGGCTTTCTCTGTGGAAGCTGCACGCAGCTTCAGTCAATCATAGTCTATACACTAATGTCTGTACACCCCTTTGGCTTGTTTGTTTACTCCTCTCGGCTGGAAGCTAGCAAAACACATGCTGTCTTTCTGCTTTTAGTTATACAACAGACAGCTGTCAATCTCTGTCTAATGCTGTCACAGCTTTAGTAATCCCCAGTGATGAGCAGCTGTGTCTAGGGATATGATTGGTATACATTTTGTTGTCTACGTGGTACTTTCATGAGCAATCTGTCCATAATTTTATTGGTTTCTATGTCATCCTAACTTGGTGTTAGTTATTTTCTAGCACAGAATTCCCAAATTGCACAAAAGTGTTCTGTTCTTGGGATAGGGACATACAATGAGAAGCACCTGAGTTTCTTTCAAAGTAGTTCCAAAGCTCTTGTGTGTACTTGGCTTCAAGGCCCGAGGGAGCAGAGTCAGGGTGATTATCCTGGCTCAGCGGCAGAGCAGTAACTGGTTTGGCATTTGAACTGTTTAGGCTCACTTTCCTCAAAGTAATTTTTGGTGAAAGTTACCCCTTTGATTTTTGATTTTTATGTTTTATTAGCTGATTGGAGTTCCTGCTGTCCCAGGATTCACTCTGGCGTGATATTCCATAGGCAGCTTGGCCCAAGCTTGCGGATGAATGGGTTTCTGTTTGAGAAATCTGTTTCTGACAGTGGGGATGAATGAGTATCGATTTATTAATCTGTCACCTGAAAAATGTAAAGTGATTCAGATCAGAATGTTTTGGTTATGCCTTTTTTTGACTTTCTACATGAGAAATGATCTCAACTTTCAATTTCAATATACTCTTGTGTATGTATGTGTCTATTTATTTCATAATGCAAATTTGATATCATATTGATGTTTTTGGCAGCGTTAAACCAAGACATCTAAGAAGATTTCTTTAATGTTTTAAAATCAAAAGAGTTTGGATGCATGAACCATCAATGCTTTCTAGGTTTAAGGAAATACTTGCAGTTTGCATGAATGTGTGTTTTCATTATTTGCCAAGCTTTATTCTGTGTGGAGGTCACCTTGTTCTTCTGCCTCCTCCCTAGGCTAATTCTCCACTGCTCAGCACCTCCATTTTCCAATTGCTTAGTTACAGGGAGCAAGACAGGGATTTATGCTCCTGCATGGGATCAGACTCAGGGGAAGGGAATAGGCAACAACAGTATTAAAACCTGGAAGTTTTGCCCTTGCCAGAACCTGTATTTTGTTTGGTCTGCAGGGAAGGATATATGTATTTTTGTGTGCATTGAAGTGGCTGCTGCTACAGGTGTAGCAAATCTTCCAGATGGTGGGAGAGGATTCCTTCCATGTGTGTGCCTCCTCAGTGCCAGCCCAAGTTATCTAAGCTTGCTGCAGGGTTCTTGAATTGAGCTATAACATGATGGGCATCATTCATCTTTGGTGGCTGAAATCAGTACCATGCAGGACAGTTCTATTCCCGTAAAGCTGAGATGTGGGTAGAATGTTTATTCACTTACAGAGAACAATGTGTATGTGTGAGTGTGCACACTGTGAGCAAGCCTGTCTAGGGTAAAACTGTGTGTTGGTACTTGAGACCAGTATTTCATTAGCGGGCATCATAAAGACTACTGTCAAGTTATGCCTTGAAATTCAACCATCCTACCATAAAAGTGCTTCTCACTGTTATAGAAGGTACAGCTGAGATCCCTGAGCTGCCGTACCCGATAGCAAATGTTAGACTTGCGTGTTACTGGGATCTCTTTAAGATTGTTGCTGAGCCAGTCCACCACATCATGGCATGCTTTGTCTCTGTGGACAGGCTGTGCAGGAGCTGTGTCTTAGTGCATCTTCCCTATGGGAAGAGAATGGTTAGGGGAATGGAAAAAAGCCGCATGTGGTTGGGTGCCTTTGTGAATTTCCACTTAGGTGGTTTTAAACTTATGTGAGTGCTGTTGTTGCAAGGTCTCTGGTTTCTATTTAAGTTGGAGGTTCAGTTGGTTTGGGTGTTTTCAGTGACAGAGCAGCAGCAGTTTTCTAGAGAGCAATTGCAAGATTTGACAAGGTTACTTCAGCAAAATAATAAAGGCCAGTTGGCCAAGCGCTCTGCTGTGTGAGAGGCAGCCCTGGAGAGCTGTTAACCAATGCTGGCAGATGGCCCCCAAGCTTTTTGGTGCTCTCAGTGAGAATCTCTGAATTATGTCCCTAGTAGTTGCATCCTTATTAGATTAGAGTAGTGAAATAGAGCTCCTGTTTCCCCCTTCACACTCTGCTTTCCTGGCGTATCTCTGATGTCAAGGATAGATGCTATAGGCAGGGACTGACCTCCTCCACAGCTACTTCTGTGCCAAGCCCTGCTGCTTTTCATCATCCTCAACAATTCAACAGAACATGTTCTCCTAAGAGAATATTGGTGTGTGTTTTAATTTTATTTGTTTTCTTTATCACAAAACGATTACACAAGAGGTTTTCCTCACTTGGCTTTAGCAGGCTGAAATTAAGAACTTATGTTATGGAAACATGACCATGAGGGAATAAATGAGCAGGAACTGTCTGAACAAAACAGAAGGAAACAAACCCCAAAATGCTAATTCACATATCATCTTTAACTGAGAACTATAAACCACATTAAAATAAAGATTCAATTAACTGTGATTAATTAAGCTTCTGTACATTAGTCCTGTTGTCTTTTTCCTTAGCCTAGTCCAGGAAATTATTCCAAATTAATTCCTAGTCAGCCATGCAGTTCCTGGCACAGTAAACATCCTGTTTTTTAGGCAGACAAATGATGTATCTCAGATCTGCAGAGTTCTTTTTCAGCAGTACCAACAAGTGCATAGTGGTGCAGAGCTACAAATATTGCACAGAGAACTTTTGTCTCTAAATAACATCTTACAAACCGCATGCTTGTTTAGTTACTCTGCGAAGATGTCCAAGAGCATGTCCAAAGGAAGATACAGGTTACCAAGCTTTCCAGCTGGGACAGAGAGGGGAAGAAGGCAGAATATGTTTAGTAGTTACCTACCTAACTAATTTAAAGAAGACAGTTGGAAAGTTATCCCCCTGAGCCTCCTCTTGCCTGGACTGAACAGTCAGTCCTCTCAGCCTTCCCTCACAGGAGAGCTGTTCCGGCACCTTAGTAAGTTTTGCGACCCTTGGCTGGACTTTCTCCAGTATCTCTTTTGTACTGGGATGCCCAGAACAGGACATTGGACTCCAGATGTGGCCTCATCAGTGCCAAATAGAGGGGAGGGTTCACTCCGTCAGCCTGCTGGCCATACTTCGCATAATGCACCCTGGGATACCATTAGCCTCCTTTGCCACAAGAGCGCGTTGCTGGCTCATGTTCAACGTGGTGTCCGTCACAACCCCAAGGTCCTTTTCTGCCAAGCTGCTTTCTAACTGAGTGGCCCCCAGTCCATACTGGTGCATGGGTTTTTCCTCTTCGGGTGCAGGACTTTGCACTTCTCCTTGTTCAACTGCCTGACATTCCTGTCCCCCATTTCTCCAGTGAGACGAGGTCCCTTTGGGTGGCAGCACAAACCTCTGACCTATCAGTCACTCCTCCCAGTTTCATGTCATCTGTGAACTTGCTGAGGGTGCACTCTGCCCCATCATCCAAATCATTAATGATGTCAAAAAGGATCCCAGTGAGGTTCTCCAATGCAGCAAATAAGTTTTGAGTTCATGCAGAAAAAAAAAAGCAAAGAAAGGTGCATTTTTAATAAGCTGCAATGTTACTTTGTTTTTTCTGGCCTGAATGTTCTGAGGGATTGCATTGCCTCCAAAATCCTTTATCTTCCCATTAATCTGCTAACAGCACATAAGATTCTATGCATTCATCTATTTACTTTTGAGGTTCTGGTATGTAAAATAATTACCTTGCTTTGTAACAGGATGTTCCGCTATTGCGTAGTTAACATTTTCTAAATGACTCCACTAGTGTTCTTTATCAATTATTCGTCTTTGAATAAAAGGTAATGCCTCAGGCCCAGCTAAATTATTTACTTGCAGCTTGCGGATGTGTTCTTTGTTCAGTTGAAAATTCCACTCTACCTGCAACTTTGTCAAGCAGCTCTGCATTTCTTGATGCTCAAAAGAATGGAGAGATGTGAAGTCAAATGGGCTTATATTTTTAGTAGGAAGAGAGAGAAAAATGCATATCAAACAGCTTAGATGATTAAATAGTAATATCCTTTAATAGAATGCTTTTCAGTATTGGTGAACAAAATGGGATGACATGGTAGCAAGTTGTTGGCGTGTATAAAATGAACTAGTGTTTGGTGTACCAAGCCTGGAGTCTTTGCAGCTAGCTTTAGAAGAGATGTTCAGATTTGTTATGGAGAATAGATTACTTGACTTTTCCTGCTTCTCAGCACATTAGCATGCACTGCTGCCGATTCTTTTTCTACTTCTTTTTGCTGTAGTCATGCTGAGTTCAGCTCTAGGTGAATGGAGGACAATGGTTCTTTGACCTTCCAGTCCAACACTTCCGTCAGCATCTCTGCTTGAAGAGAAAGGGGAAGTGTATGTTTCCTCCCCTCCCATTCCTTGTAGCATACCACCTGCATTTTGGCAAAGACATTGATGGCGTTATGCAGGGTGCTCTCTACCATGCCATCTGAAAAGGGGGAGGAAGTAACAAGTGCTAATAAAGCATTAATAATGGTTTGAGGAGACAAGGCTATATTTAGCTTGAATTAGTTCACATTTCCTTTGCATGCTTTTAATGCCCTTATGAAAGCAAACATTTTCAGGATTGGGTGCCTGAAGTTAGCCTATTGAATTCATATAGGAACTCTTAAATAAAGGTCTCAGATTACTGAATCATTTAGCTTCTTTCCTATGCTGAAATAGAATCATAGAATAGTTAGGGTTGGAAAGGACCTTAAGATCATCCAGTTCCAGCCCGCCTGCCATGGGCAGGAACACCTCCCACTAAACCATGCCACCCAAGGCTCTGTCCAATCCAGCCTTGAACACCGCCAGCGATGGAGCATTCCCAACTTCCCTGGGCAACCCATTCCAGTGCCTCACCACCCTTACAGTCAAGAATTTCTTCCTCATATCCAATCTAAACTTCCCCTGTTTAAGTTTGAACCCATTACCCCTTGTACTTTTAGCATCAGTCGCTGTATGTAGATCTGTAATCCTTTAATTTTTTAGTAATGGCTAATATGTAGAATAACACTTTTTAGAAAGCAATTCAAGACCTTCTGGTAAAAAACACTCCATAAAAAAAGTGTTATTTACTCTTCACCTTCTTGATATATACCGACTGTATGTTCCAGAAATGCTGTTATTTCACTTTTTAATAAAGGGTAAGGCACGGTCTAGGATGAGGTGTCCCTGCTTATGGCAGGAGGGTTGGAACTAGATCATCTTAAAGTCCTTTCCAATCCTAAACCTTCTATGATTGTAAGAGTATTTCTTCCTAGGACACAGGTTGAATCACATATCAATTTATTTTGCAAAGAGCTTTCCTTCTGTGCATAATGATTTCTCTGGATTTCAACAGGGGAAAGCACTCATGGGTATAAGCAAGGTAGTGTTGCCAACTGAAGGACATAAGATCAAGTTTCTGCTGATCAAGTTTCAAGTGTTCCCTAATGTACTAAAATGAACCTTCCTCTGTTGTATATGGATAATCTAGAAATCACGTTGATCAATACATAAGGTTTTAGACCAGCATGAGTATTAATTTTGAGTTTACTAAAACAATATAGAACAATTTAACCAAAGTTTGCAATTAATATGTATGTAAATGTCTTTTTATTTTACTGGTTTAGGTTTGCATCTTTATAGTTCAAATCCCATATATATGTGATTTAGAGTTTAACAGGAACTCGTTCACTTCATAAATATTAATTACTGCATAGGCTTTATTCCATATTAGAGCATCTGGGGAAAAAGTGCTGATCATTACTTGCTTGTGAGGATGTATTTTTGCCTAAAAATACCCTTGGATAAATTCAGTCTGATTTAGAGAACATTAGTCTGAAAGGTGTAATGCATTAATTTCAGGCATAATATTTTAATAGCAGCAACTGCAATGTAACAGCGCGTTCAGCCCTGCAGTCTGAAATGTGCTGCATTTTACAGCGTCCTCCAGCAGAGTTTGAGTGGACAAGTGGGAGAAGGATGACATCAGCTTAATGTTACCTGGTAGTAACAGAATATGCACATCCATTGTCATTAAATTGCAAAAGACCAGTTCTTAGGGCAGCTCCCCAGGTAAAAGTAAATCAGAAAACTTCCCTGTCTTCATTGGCGTCAATCAGGGTTGCTCCATTGATTTCAGCCCCCAGCCAGATGAACAACTGACCTTTCTGTCTTTAAAACGTAGCCTGAGGTTGAAATAATGGTAAGGCATGTGGGATACTCCACCTTTGCTGCAGGGTGCAGCATGTATTATTTCCATAGGCACCTTGACTTGGGGAATAATTTGATTACAGTTACTGAGTCAGTGTCTGGAGATTGTATTTGCTTCTTTACCTGGTCTTCATCATCTTAACATATTACTGTGCTTGCCGCCACTGTATTTGGTCTGTTTGGCTGGATAGTACAAAAAAAGGGGCATGCAGTTACCTGGTCTGTATTTGGAAGGTGAAATCCATAGCAGCTTTCACCTGGAACTGTACATGACTTTTTTATCAAGGTGATAACGTTTTTTTGTTATCTCTTTTGAGTGCTGACACAGGGCTGGGTACAATCTGTCCAACAACCCATTTGCAGTGCTCATCTCAACTTTTAGAGCTGGGAGCATAGTGTGGGCTGCTAAGCTTGACCTTGGAATTCTGAACATAATTTTTATTTTCTGAGTATTCTGAGCATCCAGGGAAATTCAAGTATAAACTACTTAGAATAAAACTCTTGACTCTTGTCATTTATTTTTATGTGCCATATACTTCCATAGCTATTTAGAGGATGAATCTGACAAAAAAAAGCTGGGTTTCATCATCTACATATTCTCTGTGTTGCCACCTTGTGTTTTCCTCCCAGAGAATGGTGTAGATTAAGACTCAAATGACCCATAATCCCACAATACTGGCATGTTTAATAGAGGATCAGTAACTGTACAGCATTAAGCAAAGCGCTGTTTAAAGAAGAGTAAGTAGGTTTGCTCTTTGCCAATATTTGGATAATCATACTGGAATAAGGCAAGGAGTTAAGTAAGAGTATTTGCAGCATTGCATTAATTTTTTTTTTGGATCCAAATATTTTGCTATTGTTTTACAAACTGTTTGCTAATTTATGCATGGAAAGAACCATGGTTTATGTATCCAATAGGAAACTGTGATTATTGTTGCCAAAAGTAGATGTTGCTTCTTTATAAGTGTGAGTACAAAAAGCAGGAGGCAGAGTTCTGAAACAGAGCCCAGTCATCCATGAGTTTGTGAGGATAAAATGGGGGAAAGAAGCATTGTCTAGCAGAAAGCCTTGGGGATGAGAGGTGAAGCTTCAGTCTAAAAGGCAGAGAGATACTCAAATATGGTAGAATTTGGGGATGAAACCCTCCCTTTATTCATGTCAATGGGATAATTTTTTTCTTTTTCTTATTTTTCCAGTTAATTTATTGAGACGTCTCTACTTTATATGTAATCATTGTACTTTTGTAATCTAATCAAAGGTCCGGTCAGGTTTATGAGACTAAATCTATTGACTTGAGATATTACACCCTCACCATGTTAGGTTGTATTCAGAATAATGTGCCAAAACAGCCAGTGTTTCACTGTACTTTAATGGCCAATTCTTCACTTACTTGCCAGATACTCTTAGGAGACTATGTAAAAATCATGCTGGTAACTCAACTTTTCTAAAACAGCATAATTCCACTGCTCCCATTTTTTTCATGAATGAAATGAGAAATCAGAAATCCCAATAGCTGACTCATTTTTCTGCAGTCTATTCTGTATTCCTTTTTCTTTCCAAAAGAAAATAAAGTCAGGATGTTTAATACCGGTAGAAGAGTTACTGAGAACTTGATTATATTGCCAATACAGGGAGAATTAATTTTTATCAATCTTAAAGATGTATTAATCATTGCATTAACTCCAACCTTCTTTTTTAATGAAATGCCCAGAGCTGGTTGAATGAAGTCTAGTTGGCAGACAATGAACTGATTGCCAACTTTTCCTTCCATCTTAGAGACAAGATATTTTTCATCACTTAGATATGTGGGTTTATGAAAAGTTGCTACCTTATTGATATTTTTAATGAAATGGGAACATTTAAAAAGTATTGCTTTATGGTAGGAAAGTGTTTTACTAAGAGAGCTGAATCTTGAGATACTGTTGAAGATAAAGTCAATTTCACAGCTGCAAGTGTTGGAGGTTGTCATTTTGGTGAAATGAAGTAAGCACTTTCTAATTTTTGTGATATTCTTTTCTCACCTCCAAAGGCAATGAAATAATCTGCAACTCAGAACTGGAATATCTGTGCAGATTTCAGATACTGCCCTAGTAGTGGTATAGTAACCTTCTGAAATTCCTTAGCCTGCCTTTACCTGGCACTGGAGCTGGCAGTGAGTTTTGCTACTTCTAGAGCAGTGTTTCACAGCTCTTGGCGAGAAGCGCACTGGTCTTGGCCGCTTGTTCCACCCTAGTCTCGGCCTCCGGGCACCAAGGTGTTCAGGATTCTCCTGAGCTCAGCTGTTAAATGAGACCCGTCTTCCTTACTGTTGTTGTTTCCTGCACTGTCTCCATGGCTCATCTTTCCCTCTGTCCTATCCCCTTAATTGGAGCTTTCTATCCCCAGCATCACCAGAACGTAGCATTTTATCCCACTCTTGTATGAAGGCGGAAGGAGAGCTGGTAGCAAATAACTGTGAGCAGGAATTTCTTACTCAGTGAGCCATGAAGAAAAGAATATTTTTATCCTTCCTCAGTAGATGCAGTTGGACTTGCAATTGACTGTAGCTTGTACTGAGGCTATATTATACTCTGAAATTCAAACTTGATCATAGTCCATGATCCACCAGTGTGGGACCTCTATGAGTCAGCACCTCTAACAAACTTGTTCTCCTTCTTCTGATTAAAAGACCGTAAGCAGCTGACTTTGTGGAGTGGTATAGTAAAAGCAAGTAACTTGAGGGAAATAAGAGCTAATAAGAAGATCATAATCCTCGCTTTGTCACAAAACTCAGGACTGTTGGGCTCAATCTTACTAGGTTTAGAAATGAAATATGGACAGTATGCAGTGAGAGAATAGCAATTACTTGAATTCCAGTGTCATGTCAGGGTTGATTTACAGCATTCTCTTAGGCTTGACTTAGATGACTTCTTCCAAGCTTAATGAAAGCTACAATTCAAAGTGTTAGGCTTTTTTCTTTTCTTTCCTCCTCTTTTCTATATTGTATGTCTTCAAAGAAGCGTTCTCTACATTTTAGAATGTAGAGACAATAACAGTGTTTTATTGTGATCTACACTGATTGCAGCATGTTTTCCCTCCACAGCATTTTACACGGGTTTAATGACAGCAGAGAAGCCTATGCAGTGCATTTACTTCGTGAAAAGTCTTATTCTTGCTTGCAGATTCATGATTTAGGAGATATATGAGGGCTGTGACATGAGATTGAGACATGTATGCATGTGATCAGGTCACAGGGTAATGTTTCTTATTTTGATCCTTAGATATATATAAAAGAAATGCCCTGGATTTTCTGTCCAACAGAGGACTTCCCTCTTGTCAGACAGCAAGTGGTCCAGCCAGTGTGGAAATCCAGGAGAATGCACAGTATTATGCAGAGCTGTGGTTTTGAGACTTTGAAACCAGATTCCTTTTCAGATGTGTCCAGCACATGGTGAAATTGCAGGAGTCAAAAGATACCACGGATAAACAAATGTGGTTGGCCAAAAGAACAGGCATTTTCACTTCAGTTGTTTGGTTGGTTTGGGAGAAAAATTGTCCTTAAAAAAAAGAAAAAAAAAATCATTTTGGGAGGCCTGACCTTTCCTTTTGCCCTTTCCCTTTTTCTGCTGCCTCTGTCCATGAGAGAAAAGGACACCATTTCCTCCAAGCTTTCAGGTTAAGTGCATGCTAGTGACAGGGCCAGTTTCCTATTCCTTGCAGAGGCTGCAGTCTCGTGCCTTGCCTGGCCCTTTGGCCTCTCCTGCTTCTGCTCTGCCCAGATGTTCTCCTGCCTTCTGAGGCTGTGGGCAACTGAGTTCTGATTTGGGCAAACTGATGTTGTGCAATTGTTATAATTTGATTGGAATGTGGAGCATTTGATCATTTGCCTTTTTCCAATATTAAAATACCCTTTTAACAAGGATCCACCTGCATTATTTTCAACCTTCCTGACAACTGTAGAGATGCTTTGTTTTTTTAGCTGTCTTGTTTGTCACAGTCACATCAAAAGATATTTCTTATCATCCTTCAGGGAAGTAACGGGTTTAATACATGTATTTTTTACCCCTGGGCTGTTGATTTCCCTTTGCTTTTTTTCTGTAATTGACTGCAGTACATGGTTCTCTGACGGAGCTTAAGAAAAACCATCAAATGCACTAGTTTCCTGTCTTTGTGTGTCTGTCTTCTCATTTTGCTTTACATGAAACACGTGTAAGTATTCCCAAGCCTCCAAAGTGGCTGCCATTCATTCTGGCACTTCTGCGGTTCCATTTGGTGCCGCCATGTGCTGCAGCAATCTGAGTTTTCCATTCTCAGCAGATGGCAGGGGAACATACTTGCTTCTCTCTGGGAATACCAGTCTGGTGGAAATGTTTGCACTGTGTTTGTGCAGGTCAGTCAAAAACCACTGCCGAGTCGAGAGCTCTTGGCCTTGGGTTTGCAAGCTCTAAAGCATTTAGAATGCTTCAGTGAGCCTGTTAATTTCAAAGGGGCTAAGTATCTGCAAAGCATTTTAATGCTTTTATCTCTAGAGGTATGAGGAAATTAAGATGTTCATTGCCATTTCTTTACATTAAGCCCTCAGAGTTGCACTTATCTTTGGTAAAGGAAACATCCATTTTTCTTAGTGCAGTTCCTAGCAAAATGAGTTCTGGGATGTGAGGGAAAAAAAGTATCATTGAGTCTATATGGAGCTGACCTTTCTTTCCACAGTCATCTTCAGGATGTTAGAAGTTAATCTGTGTGTTAAACAGAAGTTAATCTGTGTGTTGTTTGGAGAGAAACCAACATCCAGCCAGTCTGTAGTATTTTGTATATTGCAAGACAACACTAAAGTTTGTCAATAGATAAAGCCTGCAATGTTCTGTTTCATCTTGCTTTATTTTGCTTTGTTTTGATTTGCTTGGCAGTAACACTTTTAGCATCTTCTCTCATACCAATTGCCAGTGAAATGGACATTGCTTTGCTTCATTTTCCCATCAGGGACCCTAAGACCTTTGTTCTCATCTTGTTCTGTATGCTGTTCATACCTGAGTCCTCCGCCTGGCTTTGCCAGAATTTTTAATTCCTGTGCTCTCTATGTCCATCTTGTATCTTGTTTCACTATAGCTCTTCTTGAAGAAAGTTGAAGGATGGAAGAATTCTTGGATATTGCTTGTTCAGTGTTGCAGCAATATCTTTAAGTGATGCATCTGTCTTATCACCAGTACTTTGAACCTGCTGGGGGGATTTTTATGCCTATGTTGGTATAAAACTCCTAGTGAGCTCTCTTGCTGCTGGTGAAATTAGGATGAGTGGTGGCAGTTGCTGTGATGGCTGTTCTCAGTGGAGTGGCAAATAAGCAGCAGCAGCCCTATGTTCCATCCTTCCCTTTTGTTTTCTTCTCCACTGCCTCAGTCTCAAGTAGGTTGACGTGTTTGCTGTTAGTAACTTTATGATTTGAGATCATCTACTAGCAAGCGACATCAGGTTTTTGGATGTTAGTCTCCTTGGCCATCAGACCCTTCCACCCCAATTATCTTTACCAAGGGCATGCTGGAATCAGATGCTAAATACAACAGGATGTATTTCTGTCCTACCTCTTCCCCATTCAGCTCAAAACCAGATGACACTTGATTTTACTGTGTTTGTTTACAGCTCATCCACTGCCATGGCACTGGGGAGCTCTTGGATGAAAAACATCCCTGTTTTCTGTATCCCGCAACTGCAAGCAGTCAGTTTGTGTGCTGGCTGGCAGTGGGAGCTATTTCTAGGCCAGTTGTCCAAACAGACAAGCAGAGCCTTTTCCTGAGTCTGGGGTCTGACTTTGGACTCTGATTTTACACCCCCTCCCACACCTTCTTTTGGCATTGGAAGACCTGACTGTTTACAAGGGTCCATTTGCAGTCTGTGATTTGAAAGATGAGATCACTTAATGAAACGTAGTGGAGTATAATATGTTGAAGGTTAGATCACGTGCTCCAAGAATCCTTTCTGGCTTAAAAATCTGTCCTCCCTGTCCTTTGAAACAGTGAAATGGCCAGTTCTAGGTTGTTCCATGCTTTTCTCTAGGCTTAGCTTTATATCTAGCTTTCCTTTGGGCAACAGAACATTGTCAGCATGAAATATATAATTTTGGATACAGCTGCACAGATATGAGCTAATGTTGCAAGAAAAAGGGAGGAGTGCCTCTGTATGCATGTCTGTGAGAGAAACTACCTTTGGATAAAAAAAAGGAGCTAGGTACAGCTCATCTACTATAAATCATACTCTAACATCTAGGAAGAAAAGTTTGGGTAGCTTTATCTCCCTTGCTTTTCTATGTCTGGTTCTGTTCTTTGCCTTTGTGCAGAAGCTGATGTCCCCAAGAAGTGCTGCAGCATTTCTGGCCCACCTTTGCAGATCCAGTGCTTTGAGATATCGCTCAGTAAGGTTCAAACAAATCTCCTTATATGACTGAGAGCATGCCAGGGTTGAACCTCCAAACTTCCAAAGTTTTACTCATTTTTCACTAAAACCCTCTCTGTATTGCTAGAATCACAGTTGCTCTTGCAGTTATCTCTTTTTAGACAAGCTACTGTGATTTTTATTGTAATCAACAAATTCCATACTCAAGTTTTAAGAGCAGAACTGAAGACTGTTTTCCCAAGTGCTTCAGTCATCCTGAGTGAACTCTGTGGAAATGACAGTTGATACGCCTTTGGAGAGGCCTTGTACAAAATGTATTCTGTTGTGAATCAAATGCTGAAGGGTACAGTGAAGTGACAGGCTTCATGCAAACTGACTGAGGGGCTAGGCAGGCTCTAACAGGAAATGTTTAAAAGAGAATGAGACAAAGGAGAAACGAACAAAAAGCAACCACAAACAAATGAGAAAGTGAAAACAGAGGGTGAAGATGAGTGTACAGAGGTAATTACCATGCTTCTAACTGTTGCCTTGCTCTCTTGACTGACGCTAAAGCTCTGCTGCTTTCTTTTGCCATACTCCCTTATTCTTTTCCTTCCTCCTCTTTCTGTGCTGCTGTAGCAGGTGGGATGGATTCCTCTAACCTAGCTTTAGTTGTTTGAGCAAACCACCTGTCCTGCCTTTGCACTTTCAGGGTGTGATTTGACTGAGCTATTTTTGATGTCCATGTTAGTGTGATATGGATGGTACCAGAACTTGCATTTTTCCCGCTCAGTCAAAAAGGGAAGCCTCAAACTTAAACTAGGCATATACATTGTAGAATATTTGGCAGATAAATTATACTGAGAAACAGACCAATGCTATGGTCACTGTCTTAGTGTGCTGGTAAGTTTTGAGTTTGGAGCTCAGTGGCACTTCAGTAATTGAAGAGAGGACGTTTTGAGAGAACGTTGTCTGTTCAAAAGCATGGTTTCCCTTCATAGCCACTGTTGAAGCTGAGATGATTCCAGAAGGATTAAAATTAAACATTATAATGTTCACAGCTACTATTTCTTAGCCTTGTTTTTTCCCCCCTCATAGAACTCTTTTCCAAATTCAGTCTGAATTCGTAAGCTTTCCTGGGTTGCCTATGATTGAATTTAGGACTCAGTGAAAACATTTCATCCTTTCTTAGTAGGTCTTTACCTACATACAGATGATTTCTGGAAGATTATTTGTTCCTAACCTACCTCCTAAGTTGATTTCATGTTCTTATTTTGTGCTTGTAATGCTGTGAAATTCATGGTTCCAGTCAGGGCTGAAGGCCTCTTGAATCAGGCATTCTGCTCTAACCCAAGAAAAGCACTGGTGCTTATCCTAAAGAGGTCACCAGCTGACTGCAGAGGAGAAAAATGAAAAAGTACTTAGCATAATTTCAGATATCTTTTGCTGCAAAACTTTCCTTATGTTACTTGTCTCCAAGTCCCTAGCCACAATCTTGAAAACTGTTTCATGTCTTTCTATGCTGCTATATAGGAATGGCCATTAGCCTGCATATCAGTTGTTTTTTAGGATCTACAAAGGTACACTCAGAGCAGTGAGGGCTCTGTGCACTAGATGGAATCATTCAGGAATAGGTGTAAATCAATTCAAAGACATAGATTATACACAACTCATCAGAGGTCTGGGGCCTTAACAAAATGCCCTGTAAGTGTATGTAAGGAAAAGCAATGCTTTTGCAGAACTGCAATTACTGTTAAGCCCCTTTTGTTTTGAAAAGGGCTGTAAGAATTTTGTTTTAATGCAAAGCAGTTTTCACTATTTCTGCACTCTCCCCCTTCCTTATGCATGCATAAGAGAGAAATAGTCAGATGCTGGAAGAGGGGTAGCTCTGTGGTAGTTCCAACCCAAACCCCACTGTAACATTTACTCTTTGGAGAATTCTTAGCAAGATTTCTATGTGAAAGGATTGTTGTTAAAATTATTTAACATTGGTTTCTGCTGGGGTTCTCCCACCTGCTATTTGCAACTGGATGTATATAAAACAGCTGAGCTACTATTAACAATAGAATTTGTACACATCTGACACCTCTGTGCAAATGTCTGAATATCATACAAATCAGATAAGGGTAATGAGTGCCAAAAGATTTCCAACCAAACAAATCCCCCAAATGCTGTGCAGATGTTTCTACATCCAAATTCCACTGCATGGTATTTGGTTGTTCTCAGAGAACAGCTACATCTTTTGTGTGTTTGGTTTTAACTGCCATAAAGACATACTCCTTTGTTTTTGAGATGCTGAAATTACCGTGGGAATAGCATTGTGATCCTAGCAATAAAGATATCCCATTTGCCTACACTTTCAGCTATAAAGCTGGGAATCCATCTTAGTGGCAAAAAAATCCCAGCCAAATAAGCCAACTCCTAAAATAAACCTAACTTGACATTTTTCCATGTTAAAAGTCAAATAAACTTGATAGATTTATTTTAATACTTTTAAAAACTGTCATAAATCTAAACCTCCCTTTTACCTGCAGAGAAACACATAGGTCACTATTAGTTTTGAGTGATGCATAGTTAAATACACAAACTGTCAACAGTTTGAATTTTAACTCACAAAATGAAATCTAAATGTGATCTATCCAATTAATTCAGTGTGAGTGGATTTATTGCCAAGAAACAGAAAAGGTGAAAACAGAAGCTAAATGAAAAGAAAAATAAAAAAAAGAAAAAGAAACTCAAATCCACTCTGGTATTATATAGTGGGTAATAGAAGCTTCTGGACTCTGTCTGTAATTGAAATACATCTCTGCTGTCAGATGTACCTGGTACATAAACACAGAGTTTGAAAATTCATTCTACAGTTAGAAAGGCGAGAGAGAAACCTTAATAAAACTCACCAGTTAAATGAAACGCATGTAATAAAAAATCATATTTTCAGCGTATTGGTTTCCATGCACTCCTGACCAGTTGGCGGCTTCCTGTTTCCGTTGCTGAATCCTGCTACTGCAATAAGACAGTATACAGCTACGGATATTACATTGATTTACTGAAAGGATACTGCAGGAGAACAGGAAACTTAGTTGGCCAGTGTTGCACTGCCATAACAGGCATTACAGCCAGATAATTAACTTTGCTGTTTGTTTATCACCCTCAGAAAGCTTCATTACCAATGCAGTCAATTATCTTCTGGTAATGGCTACTACAGAAGGTGGAATTGCTTAATTAAAATTATTTAGACCAAAGAGGCTGTGTGATTGGGTAACAGATATTGGAATGGAATAAAATAATCTCTCTGAGCTACATACCTCACCTAAGTTTTGTATTTCACAATTCAGAATGCCAAATTCTGCATCTTTTTTCCAGACAAAAATAACAATAATAATAATAATAATTATGTATTCATTCTCCCACCCACATACATTTCCTTTCTCAATAACATCTTTTTATAAAGCATCTACAGTGGGAGAAGAAAAGAGCTTAATCAACCATACAATGTGTTTTAAGAGTAAAGATAGAGATGAGTCCATTGCGTGGAAGAAAATGAAAGAGGGAAGATTATTGCTTGTAAAAGCTATGCAGGTAAGTGTTGAGTGTTACTGAAGAGAGTCTCTTGATGGCCTCCCCTGAGGAAAGGGATTTGATTTGTTCCTCCCTCTGTGACAATATGCGTTTCCACCTTCTTTATAGATCATGAAAAAAGTGGAAAGAGGCCCGAGTTCTTGACAGCTGGCCTTAGAGCAGGACTATCTTTGAAGTTAAAGGCAGGTTGATGTAGAGATATAACTTTGGGTGCCTGTTTCAGTAGGGCTTGAAAATAGTTTGTTTTCCACACTACAAAAGTCTTCAGAGCTTTGCTCCCACTTCCAAGAACGCTTGAAAGCCCAATGGGTCCATTATTACAGACTTTAATTGATCACTTAGTCTTAGAGCTAGTTCTGTCCTCCCAGGCAAGCGAGCCCTAACTGATGTGTGTTTTGCCAATAAAAATGCCAGTGGGATAGAAATGTATAACTAAGCTCTCTTTTTACCAGTCTGTCTTGTGTGGCTTGAAATGTGCAGCCTTGTCGGTCCACTTAAGTCCATGTTAAGAACTCTACTGTGAATAAAACATAATGTGTAATTGTAACTATGTTTGTAATAACAGCCTTAGTCTAGTCATGGTATATAACTTACTCATTACCTGGTATTCTTCTCAAGGGCTATATTTTTAAAGGGATATAAATGTCAAATACATAATGGAAATGAGGGGCAAAACCCCACTAAAGTAAATGGCATGGATGAGAATATCCATTGCAATCCAGCACCTAAGCTACAAATTCAGGTTGGAAAATGTGACAGGCATCTGTGCCCCAAATTACCTCAAAAAACTCAGCCCCTGCATTATTTTTGATAGTGTGACTTGGGTTTATATGTCACCTATGCACTTTTTAAACCTTCGTCTGAACTTTGTGAGTTATGATCCTTTTGAGTGAGTTGATAGTTGCTATAGAATAGACTCCAAAGGCAGAAGCTAACAAGGAGAAGGAAATCCTGGTGGCATGAAGTTAATGGCAGAATCGTTTTGGTTTTATATAGCCAAGATCCCACTTATGATTTCTGTACCAGGCCCTGCATTTCTAGACTTAAGTACACCCTTAACAACTATAGCCTTTTTGTCTCCTGAAAACCATAGACAACATCAGAGATTATAGCTGAAATCATGTTTGCTCTTATATCTCTACCTGTAAATAATATCTTCTATTAAGAAAATAACTGTGATCTTTTCTGCTAATGCTGTCCCAAGAGAAGAACTGCAGGCACTGTACTGAAACCAGGTACTCTTCCTTAATCTTCAAAAAAAAAAATAATAAGCCAAAATGCAGGAATAAGCAAATAGCTATGTAAAAGGCATTGCTTCTTTGCTAAGCATGCGATTAAGCTATGGACCTTGCTGTGTTAAGATATTGAGGCAAACACTTTAGCCGGATTCTAGCAAAGCCTAGCTATTTATATAAAGAATAAGAATAATCCAGACGTATAATAGCTGCCATAAAATATAATGAGTTTAGGAGCTCAGAGTTAAAGACACGAGCAAGATTACTACCTCATAATTTTACCTTAAGTCTTGATATGTTCACTGTTTTAACAAAGCCTCAGGTTTAAAGCATGTTTAAAACTTTCTCCTTTAGAAACGTATCAGATATATGTTGCTGGTTCTTCTGAGAAGTGAAAACTAGAATTAGGATTAGCGGAATGCTTACTTGCTATGTAAAAAAAAAAGGTATTGAAAAGTCAGACATCTCCTGTACTCAAGGCCATGTTTCTTTGTGGAGCTGACCCCTAAGGTTTGAATGTTAGTGGCATTGTGATTATACAGAGACAACTGCTTATCTGTGGGGTAGTGTGGAGAAAGAAAACATTTAGTTTGACAGCTGATACCCTTTCCATACCAGCCCTGAGTTCTGTGAGCTGTTCATGGGGACAGGAAGAAAAGCATGATCTCAGACCTCCCTTGTAATAGGGCCACACTAGAAATAAGAGGGCAAATGCAAGTTTTCTCTAGAACATACCAAGGATGTCTCCAAATAAATAAGAAGTTTCATCTTTGAATAAGTTATGGTGCTTAAATAGCACATATCAGTAGAGCTATAGTACAGATACGTGTGCATATGTGAGGATGTTGGTCTATGGCAAATAATAGTAAGATATGTGGATGTGGCACTCAGTGACGTGGTTTAGTGTTAGGTTTATGGCTGGACTTGATGATCTTAGAAGTCCTTTCCAACCTCAGTGGTTCTACGGTTCTATGATTCCTGTTTCCAGTTAGTGTAACTTGAATTATCATGTGTTTATTACAATTTGCAAAACTGCATATAGACAACTCTGCAGCTGATAGTAACTTTCTAAGAGCCTGGAACTGTTTATCTGTGCTGCCCAAGAGAGGCTTGTCCACCCTTTAACAGATCTTGTTACAATACTCAGTAGGGTGTCAGAGTGTTTCCAGGTGATTGGAACATAAACAACACCATAGGCAGCTCGCTCAAAATAATGAAGAGAATAAACTTGATTGCCTTGCCTAGAAGTCCTCACATTTTCTTCAGTTGCTTCACGACAATAACAATGACAGACATGTAGAAGTTCTGGTAGATACGAAAGGCGGGACTGACGTAGGGTAGGGCAGTATTTGTACAGAGCAGAAAAACTACCTTTCTTTTTTAGCAATCTACCTGCAACATTAGAGCATTTTATGGGTAACCTTTGTATTTGCTCCTTCCTTGCTCTGCACAGAGCTCTGGCAATGTCACAAGGACACCTTGCAGCCTAGAGCAAATGCTAGTACCACTTTAAATTAGCTCTTATCATTCAGTGAGTGATTTGCAACCAAGTGCCCTTAGACATGTTGGTTCCCCCCAAATAGAGTCAGCTCAAAATAGAACCTCAAGTGAGAGAAAGTACAAACAGATTTAAGTACATGACATACAGTTACTGTATGGAAACAATAAAACAGGGAAAAAATAGAAACCACTTTGAATCTTATTTCCTTCCAAAAGAGAGAGTAATCAAGGTATAATGAGCATTGAAATTAATAAATTAAAAATAAATACACATAAGAGGGAGAAAAAATGCGTTAATCAGTTGGCAATTATATTTTTGGCATTGTAAATTAATTCCCCAAATGAATGTCCTTCCAGTTTATTTCACTCCATTATCTGTTTTATTCCTTATTTTTTATTAATGATTTGTGTTTCTGAATTCTGTACATAATGATAATTTTTAAAAACCAAAGGTGTTTGTATGAAGATTAAAAAATTGACAGTGTGTCAAACACATGATTATGACATTTTGTCTTATCCAATCTGTGAAGAACAGAAATGTCTGTATAATAAAGCTGTTCTTTCAGACTGTTCTTTTTTTATTCCTTTGTATTTTATTTTCCCTGGATTAAGCCTTGTGGCATTCTTCATCTTTTCAGTAATGGAAATGATTCTCAGTTGTCTCCCAACTACCACTAAACAACACTCTACAACAAATATCGTTTGTTCCAACTCCTCCATCTTCTTTGCCCCACCCTCAAGCACTAAGACGTTTGCAGACAGCCTAAGGTTTCAGTTAAGAAAGAGGGGAGGGAATCCTAACTCTACTGATTGACAGTTTCTTCTCACTAATGTATCCCCTGATTAAATCACAATACCATTTTCTTTCTGCTCATGCATCAAAATCTGCAGTAGGTAGACAATTATTGATGCTAACCTGAAATGAAGAAGGAAGATAGCATCCAAATATTAGATAGCATCCAGAAAAGTGATTTGATCTAGGAAGTAATTAGGAGAAAATAAACAGCAGCTGGAATACTTTGTTTGCTTTGGTTTCTCCCTCAACCCCACCAAAAAAAACTCCAGAAATATCAACATCGTCTTTTGTAGATGAAAATTTCTGAAATGGAGTGAATGTCCATAAATTTAATTTTCCATGGCAATGCAGTTCAGAGGAGGTGAGAAAAAGGCTGCATTGTTCATGATTATCTGAAACAGTGTGGAAAAGAGAAATTTATTGTGGAAGAGGAGGGAGGTCAGAACTAACACATGAACCAAGGTGTCACTAAGATTTCAGAACACGGGCAGTTTAGGATCTGCCTCATGGTGAGCGTTTTCTGTTTCTGAGAGGCTCAGCCACTGCTGTCCTGACTCTTTGGAGCTTGGACATAGCCTTGGGTGGCATGGTTTAGTGGGAGGTGTCCCTGCCCATGGCGGGGGGGTTGGAGCTGGATGATCTTAAGGTCCTTTCCACCCCTAACTATTCTATGATTCTATGTTCAAAGGTAAGGTGGCAAGCAGAAATGAGATCTTCTGCTGCCTTTTCCTGCCACCCATCTCGGGAATGGCTGTTTGCCAAGAGTTCAACTTGGTGAGCTGAAGAAGAATGATTCTTTTACTTTCTCCCTCTGATCTGTTTTTCAAGTACTCTGTACTCAGAAGAAAAACATATCGGTGTGCTACTTGCACTTCTACCTGGGGCTATGTTTCCACCATCTGGCCAGAAAAGGATTCTGCTGTGCTCCTTCCTGCCATCTGTCCTTTCCCCTTACACCATCTTCTCTAGCGTCTCGTGTAGCAGTGACAGGGATCTTCACAGCATGGTGGAATTTTGCATATGCCCTCTCCTGCTGGCACCCTCTAACCAGTACCTATGCTGCTTGGAGTCGGGTGTGGGGACGTGGAATGATCTGCCCACCAACTTGAGCCACTGCATCTGGTGTAATGCTAAGAAAGAAAACAAAATATCCAGAGGTGTGCCTGGTGAGCCAGATGGTTTCTGTATGAATGTGTCTAAAACATGGACATGTGGTGCTGGCTTGTAAAGCTCTTGCCTGGGAGATGAGAGGGGCATCTGTTTTCACTCGCATCTGAGGAGGTCTTCCGCTGAACCCTGGCCAGTAGTTTGGAACTATGAAGACAAAGTGCTTGTGTAGGAGTGTTTCTGATAGAAACATCCATACAATAGCATGACAAGGCTACTTAAAAAAAGACTTAAGTGAGCTGTAGCAGCTGGGTCACCCGGCAGCACGTTAGTGAGCTGTCTTGGCTGTATGTGGGCTGTACTGCTTGCAGGGGGGAACTCTGTCCATGCCAAAGGGTGCTGGAGTGTGAAATAAAAGTGTAGGTACTGTTCAGATACAGTGTAAAAAATTGCCAGCAACTAACCATGTTTTGTACATTAAATGCACATTCCTTTTGGTGGTTTGGTTAGGTCCATATTAGTCTTGCAAATAAACCCCAGTCCCGTTATGGCAAAAGATTAACGCAAGTGTTCTGTATTTTCCTAGCTCTGTCCTGTTTTCAGCACTATATAGACTCAGGCTTCCTCCTTTGGAGGTGTTGGATTATTCAGAGATGCAGTGCCAGTAAATCTTCCACTAGGAGGATTCTTGTGTTAGATTTTTGTGGCCATCATTTCAAGCTGTTCTGTTTCATGTTAGTCTTGTTGTCAGTAAATTTTTTACAACAGCCTTTTTAGCCTGGCTGCAATTGGGTAATAGTCCATCAAGGATCTTTGATGTATAAAAGAAAGCCTATTATTAAATATTCCTGTGTAGTGTGCTGACAATGTATATGTGCTCTCCTATATCCTCACTACTCAGTACCTGCAAGCATTTCACCACAAAACTGGCAAATCCTGTAAAATGGGCCGGGGCTGCTGGAGTACTTGGGCTGTGACTGTGTGGCCTATGTGCTGGCCCACAGCCATACTTTCTCTGTGACTGATGTTATTACTGTCTTTCAAAAGACTTCTTTATTCTTCACTTGCCAAGATTTGTGCAGCCTCATTAATTACAATTACCGTTGTTGCAAACCATTTCACTTCTGGATTTTCAATGTCAGCGTTGTATAATCCATTACAGGGGTGGTTTTCTTCTTGTGTTAAAAGGGAATAAAATGTAGCAGTTTAGCTATTTAAATGTCTGCTAACTAAAATCTTTCCTTAGCTGTGGCATCATTCAAGCAGTAGGCAATGCTGACGCTGTAAGACCTCATGCAGGTAGCAACATTTCCAGTATCATTCAGCCCCCCTCCATGCTGCTCATGTCTCTAACCCTTCTTCAAGAGTCAATAATGTCCATGAGAGCTTTGTCCCTGGTGTAACCCAAGTTCGGTCGCATCCTATGCCCCTGCTCCTGATACAATCCTGTGTTA
Organism: Ara ararauna; assembly: GCA_028858755.1. Classification (NCBI taxonomy): domain Eukaryota; kingdom Metazoa; phylum Chordata; class Aves; order Psittaciformes; family Psittacidae; genus Ara; species Ara ararauna. The sequence continues at coordinate 2,705,158 of CM054378.1, forward strand.
CTTTGCGCGTGAAAGTACAGAATTAGGAATCTTGGTTCAATCTTTGTAAGGAGGAGAACTTCATTTATAAGTCTTTTTAACCAAGGGGCTTTGATGGCTGTAACAAATGCTATTCTTCCTACTTTCATTCATTGTACAGTATAAGCAACTGATAATAAGCAGTGTGGGTCACCTCCCTGAAATTTCAGGGTCTTCTAAGAAAGTATCTGTTAGTTCAGCAGCAGCAGTGTGGAAAGGACTGTCAGTTTAAAGGTAATTTAGAGCTCCACCGGGAGCAGGGGTGTTTGATTTAAGGAGTGTGCTGTGAACAAAAAAATGCTGTTGGTGGCATATGGTTCTTCTTCCTCTGCTCTCACATTAGCCAGGTACTAGATTGGACTCCTGAAGGGATATTTGTCTGTTCGTTTGTCAGTCTTCAAAACCTTTCCCATTGTGTACGAAGTAGCAGCCTGTAGTTTGACATTGGGCTTTCTTACTCTTCCTCCCTTTACTCAGCAGCCTGTAGTTTGACATTGGGCTTTCTTACTCTTCCTCCCTTTACTCAGGTGCCAGGAAACAAAACCTAAAGGAATGGAGAATGTCTGCTCTTGATTCTGCCGTCCCACCCATTCCATGTAGTCAGGGAAAGCAGCTTTAAACTGTGGTGTTTGTTGCTGTCAATGGGCGCATAAGGAGTGAAGGAAAAGGCATAGGCACTACTGTCTGGTTAAAGGGATGGGGTCTTGTAGGCAGTAATGAAGTAACACAGGCAATGGATCTTTTTAGTGACAGTGGTGGAATCCCTGAACAAGCCCACCTGGACCCGAAGGATGGCTTTGCTAGGGTTATTCAGGAGAAAGATAGGAATGTTGGAGTTTACTATCTCTCGGGCATCAGTTTAATTTTCAGGTAGGGGGCTGCCCATGCTGTTAGGTAGTGTGCTGTTGCTTTTGGTGGACAGAGCCGTCTCCCAAGACCTGTGGTGTCAATTGTTACGGAGAAGGAGAAATATATGCAGTAGGCCAGAAAGCCTCAGGAACCTACTGATTCTTTACAGGATTATGGAAAAAGGGCAGGGGGCTCATTTTGAAAGCCATTTGCTTTCTCATTCTGCTTAGATGTGAATTTAACCAGAAGGTAGAAATGCTGCAGAAAGTCACTAGGTTGTGTTATCTCTGTGCTATTAGAGACTTATTTCAAATACAGCCTTTTCTCTGTAAACAAATGCAGTGAAGATCTGAGGAGGATCTAAAACAAAATCCACACATATATATGTGTATAAAGCATGTATATGTGATATGTATGTTGAAACTGGACATAAACATTTTGATATATATACACATGTTCCTAAAATAGAGAATAAAAGCTCTCTTTAATGATCAAAGCATATTGATAAATTTATTCAGCTTTCAGTAGAATTCACATTTGGAGAAAGAACTGAAGCTAACATGCTCATTTCTTCTCCAGCAATGATCAGGCATTTTGAGACACAGTCAATCAGGACTGTCCTGTTGAGGTTTGCTAATCACAAATATGGGCTATCTATTCCCTCATGTTTTTCAGCTTTCCTGTAATTCATAGCTAAGCCAGGTTGCAAAAACACCTGGTACCTGCCTAGCAGATCATGTGATGGCAGTATGTGCAGCAGGGCGAGAGGAAATACTGGGACAAAATGAGCAGTAACTTGGTTTTCCTACAGTAAACCTGCTGTCATCTTGACATCCTGCAAATCCAGGTGCAGCCTACAGGACAAATTGTGTAGATAACCTCTGAGAAAAGACAGCTGGTAAACTGCCTGATTTTTTAAGCTGAATCACCAGAGTTCTTAAGGCTGACAATCTGTTTTACATCATAAAACAAGATTTATTCTTCGTCCCCAAGTTTTAGGCAGACTCATTCTCACTATTCCATTTTCCCTTGACTTTTGCTCAAACTTCAGTAATTTCTCAATCGTGATAGTCTCAAAACTTGAAATGCTTTAGCTATTTGACTCTCCAAACTTCACATCCATGTTATTCGAGTTTGATAAAGGGTCTGAAAGGAAGCTACCTATGTCTTTCTTATCTGTTCTTACTAGCATCCATGTGGCCTAACTACCTGTAATTTACTGCTTTAATATTTCACATAACTTTTCTAAACAGCCATGGAAGTTAGAGTTTGTGTCACATGGTAATTCAAACTTCTTTGAGGACTGTTCTTAAAAGGATGGTTGTATTCTTTGAACTATGCTGTATTTATTGCTGTTGACAATTTTAGGACGTGGGCCACCTGGAGTGCTTCTTCTCAGTTACTGCTTGGGATCCGGACATTGTCAATTGGGCTGAGATCTTGGGAAAGGGAGGTTATTTGTGTGCCCTTCATCAGTGTTGGATGGAGGGTCTGTGCAGCCAGAAGGGAGAGCTTGGTAAGGTGGACACTTAAAGTTGGTTTTATGGGGAAAGTTACAGCCCTTCTCTGTTTTCTTCAGTAAATGTATGCTTGCTTGAAGCTGCCTGTGTGCTGAACTCACTGTGGTGAGATGAAGAACAATTTTATATATTTTCTTGTTACTGTCTCATAAAAGAACGAAATCTTAGGGATGTAGCAGAAACAGAAGTGTTATTAACTTGAAACTATCATATTGTTTATTTCCTGCTTTTCCTTGGGGGAACTTTCTGTAAATCACCATTCCTGAGGGTAAACATGTTGGGTGGTATTGGAGCTTACGTTTTTGAGGGTGCTGACTTTTAAATGCAACTTTTCACTGGAGCGAAGTGTCTGATGAATCTGTGTTTTCCTAAAAAAATCTAAATCCACTGTACCATAGTATTACCTTAACTAGTACTGTGAGAAGTTAAGCCACATCAAATTATGCTGTGCTTTAACAAAGTTGTCACTTGGCCAACAAAAAAAGAAGGCATCCGCATAAGGCTTTCTTTGAAACAAAAATAAAACAAACCCAGCCCCCTCCCAAACTGCAAAGTCAACCACATTGCGAATTGTCTAATCAATAAAACCAGTGGTTAATTTTTAATGGGATGTTAAAAGCTCTCTCAAACTTGATCCATATTTCCATAAAACTGTTGGAGGCAAATTTAAAGAGGAACAATTATTTATAGAGGAAATTCCATTATGGTTGAGTAGCTGTGGGTGGGAGATGAACCTGCAGCACAAATCCAGGGTTTAAATCTATGCCCATACTTGATTTTCCAGCGTGATTTCTGATTGACCAAGTAAATCTGTGAAGCAATCGGGATTTTCAGCTATTTTTTTTTAGTGCTGTTTCTACTGTGGAAGGGCCTGAGGTCAGACAGCACAAGGTGTTCTTCAGGTGCAGCCTGCAAGGGTGCCTGAAAAGAGTGATCCGGTCAAATCAGGCCACTAGCTGTTGTGATGTTCATTGTTAATGATAAATAAAGGTACATCTATTATACCAAAGTGCCTCATAAGCACACTTTCCTTGAGAATATCGTAAATAGAAGTAGGTCTTGAAAGAACAAAGAACAAGGGGCTTTGGAATGATTTCCCAGAAAAGATTCCATGCATTGAGCTTAGCAGGGAGGAAAATATTGAGGCATTCATGGCAGAATTAGGCAGCCAGGGTTGCTGTTCTTTGCACAATAGGCCTCGGAAGTCAGCAGATTATTTTTTGTTGGGGTAACTGAAATGAATATTTAGTTTGGTATCAAAAGTGATTAAGCATCTTCTTATCGCACCAAGATATTCAAAGGGGAATGAGAGTGAGGCAGTTTAGTATTCAGGGGGGTTTTGGGACTACTTTGACATAGTGCAGAGCAGGGTTCATCTTACTATCCTTCATTACAATCAAATAAATGCACGTGTATTGTGGTAAGAGGAGTCTGATTGAGAAGTCTGGGTTCTCTGGTGTACTGTGGACAGCAATACTTAAGAACTGCAACACCCAGGGAGCACTGTGCTACTGAGGAAATATATATCTTAAGGTTGAACATTAGACAAAGAATTAGAGTCTATAGCTAGATTAAGTATTTTGATATGGGGAATGTTGATATGCTTGGGTTTTTTCTTCAAAAGTATTAAAGCAGAATATTTATTAGCTCCATTTCTAGCCTGTGAAAATACAAGGAAATGAGTAGATGAAGTCTGTGTGGAATATATGGAAATCAGTCTGACAATGGATAAAAATAGGTACTGGAATCTCTCACAGAAAGGATATTTTGGATTTCTTTCGTTTTAAGTGTTAATGCTTTGCATCTAGATGAGGTTTAATGCAAGCCGTGTTCAAAATGTTGCTCTTAAGTTTCAAGACCTAAGTCACTGAGAATCTCTTCATACAGACTTTGTCTATCACACTGCCTACATCCTCAGAGAGGATCAGCAGAAGCTGTTAGATAGCAAAACCCAAATAACAAAACAAAAACCCAAACCCAGACCACAAAGGGAGCTGTCCTGAGCATAATTCTTGAGAGAAGTCAGCAGGAGCGGCTCGTGGTGTGTGATGCATGTAGGATGATCGTTTATTTCTAATCTTGTGGAAGTGTGTAGCTGATAGGAAACAATCCAGAAATGTATATGTTTATGCAGTTTATATTATTACAGTGCACATACAAATACATGGACAGCCCACTAGAGTTCACATATTGTGATATATGACACGTCTGCTTTATATATTAGGCAACTTGGACTTTGACAAGCTCAAGTAGAAGTATGGGATGGCAAGAGATGTGACAGGCCACTTGAGAAACTTTGGATATAGATAGGTATCTGTTTTTTCAGCAGTTGTGTGACAAGAAGGGAGTTGTAACTTGGCCTATCTTCTCATTGGCAAATGGGAGAATCCTATAGGAAGCCACAGGTGGCTGCTTTTCCTTCAACAGGATTGTGCAGAGCAAGAAATTTTGGCTCCAGCAAAGCCAGGGAATAAAGTCGGGACTGGCACTGATGGTGAGAGCACGTGGGACTTTCCCAGGTGTTAAAAGGATAGACAGGCTCTGGGAATGAGCATGTTGCCTTTGTGGCTGCTCGGGAACCAGTGAAGATCCCAAGTGTCTGGTAACACTGCAGGAGTTCACATGTTCAGACAAGGTTATTTCTTCAGCATTCATTTTCTTCATTTGCTTCAGTGGTGGGGTGTTGCTCCTGAGCAGTGTCCTTGAACAGTGGAAGAAAAGCAGCAGCAAGGTGAGCTCCCCCTCCTTGCATTCTGAATTGAGGCTTGGCATCAGCCTGGAAGGATCTCTGTTATGCTCCCACATAGTTATAATACACATGAAGTAACAGACTGGTTCCAGGTACGCTTCTGTATTGGAGTTCATTTTGACTTTTTGATTTGCCCTGCATGTTTTGTTTTGTTTTTTTGCTGCTGATGATTTAATGCCACGGTGTTGTTGCGTGTGCTTCTTGGATTGTCTTGTACCCTGGTATTCTGTGGAAATGATCAATCTCATCAGTACCTTCAAATGATCTTTTGATAGTGGCATGTAGTATCTATTCTGTAATGTACAGTCTCATGTTCTAGACAAACTCTTTCCTGAAACAGCTGAATTGCTTATTGGGGACATAATTATCCTGTGTTTGTAGTTACTTCTGGTGTTTGCTTCTTTATTTCATTAAAAAATGATAAAATTAATACATTTGATCACTGCTTGTCCCCAACTCCTCTACTGTCCAGCTTCTTGGATAGTAGAAGTTTATTTAAGCTGGAGATCCACAGGAACTTGCTGGAAATTACTAGACTCCTATGGTGTATGTAAATAATTTGCTTAGAGAGAGGAAGAAGCTGCATAATCAATTATTGATCTCTCCTGCTCTGTGCTTCCTCCTCTGATTAAATCTTCCAAAATACTGATACAGACTTATAGCAAGAAAAATGTATGAGATGGGGGTGAATGTGCCTGACCTTGCCGTGGAATGAAGGCAGTTCAAAAGCAGTAACACAGCGAGAGGCAAGAGGAGAGATGAAGTCATCTGGCAGTATATGGTTGTCATTGTGTAGCCGCTGAGAGAGAAACTTTCAGACAGACTAGTATGGGATGCTCCTGTTTTGAGTAAGAACCCCATTCAGAGCAGCTCCAAGATACATGAACCAAGTCATTGCCAAACATGGGGCCAGAATTAAGATTCTCTGTAGTCCATGACTGCTTTCCTGTCTGGTCAAAAAGGCTGAATTTAGCAGCTTTCTGGAATATGCTGGGAAAAAAAATAGACTGACAGAGTTTATTAAAAAGGCTGACTGTTCATACCTCAGCTGCTTGAAAGGGTGGAGAGTTTTCGAAGGGGCTAGCTACCTTTCTGCTGGAATGATTGTTTAATGAGATTTGACTGCTGTACTAAGAGATATCTCGAGGATATACCTCGAGAGGTACATGGGATCCTTAACATGCTTCTCTGTGGACCCAGGGCCATAGTCTCTGGGATTTTGATGGTTAAATCCAGCTCTAGAGTTTTGTAGGAGCATCTTTAACAGGTACAAAGGAAAGGCTTATTAAACAGCCTTAACTCATTTGAAGTTGTCACCTTGTGGACAGGAAAAAATAAATAAAGTGAAACAAGCCCCACACATACCACGTGGCAGAGACCAATCCACCTCAAACCAAAATCAATTTTATGCTTCCTGTTATTGTGTTAGATAGAGGATTGAAAACTTGCTTTTTCAATTGATTTGTTTTCTACTGCAAAACTAATTATGTCCAATGCAGTTCTTCCTCTCCCTGCCTCTGGAGGAGAAAATATATTGGCAACGGTGTCTCCTGTCCTTTGCTCAGGCAGCTGTGTCAATATCCCCATTGCTTCATTGTTTGTTGAAGGGTGAAAGATCCCAAATTTCAGTGAAGTCCTCCATGCATTCGTTCTTTCAAAATGCCCTTTTCAGCCTTGCCAGCCCCCAGATACACGCTGTTGATTGAAGCCACCCACAGTGGTGCCCTCAAAGGCAGAATGAACGCAGGGATGCACATCAAGAGGAATCTGACCCTAGGAGTGGTGATTGCTAATGCATTATGCCTTTACCAGGGATTTTCAGAGATGTCAAATCAAGGACCTGAATTTCTGAGGGTTTTGAAACTGGAATGTAATGAGGTATCAGAGGACTTTTTGCTATTTTTTGGTTGGGTTTTTTTTTAATAGTTTGGAAAAGTGAGGGACTGGGAGAAAACCCTCCTTTTGTTTTAGTAATTTTTAATCCTGAAATGTTGCTTTTCAGGAGATGTTTGGTGTACACACACATAAGCAGCTGTTCCTGGGGGTCCTGTCTGGATTACTACTGTGCAACTCTTCTAATGCCAGTGGTGACTGCAGAGTGGATTTCATGGTCCATATCAGCCTCAGAGATGTGATGGTGTAGTCCAATTCAGAGTTTTGTGAGCCACAGGCTTCACATGTAGCTCTTCCTCTCAAGGTGTTAAAATCGTAGAGTCCCAGATGTTTCACTCAGGATGGCAGCAGACTCCCATGTCCATACTGGACCCTTCTACATTCTACATGCATACTGGACGATGCAGTGGTAGATAGTTCTGCCGAGAAAGAGCTTTCCACAGGAACAAAGTTCGTTTCTAACTAAATGTAATGGCTCTGAGATGGACTTTTCAGAGTAATGTTTTCCCCGGATAGTAAGAGCTGCATTGGGCAGTAGAAGCTTCGGTTGACATTGCCTTGCTAAAGAGCAGGTCTCAAGGCACCACGACAGCTAGGTAAGCTTGTCCTCTGCAGCAGAGCCCCGGCTGCCGCAGAGCTCTGATGCAGCATGTTGGGAATTCCACAGCAGCTCTCCTGTACACGAAAAATCAGAAGGGTTTTAATAAATTAAATGTGAGCTTCTCTAACACAGTCACTTCATTTCCTGCTCACTAATATGTATTTTGGTATTTTCCATTTGCTTCACACTGTCCTCTGCTTTCAGTTTTCAAAATGCTAGGGATGTTTGCTTTGTTGACATGTAGCAGTACTGTAGATGCCAATGGCAAATCAGAAGGCATTGGGACATGCCAGGATGCTGATCTGTGTGGTGGGTGCTCCTTCTTAGTTGGGACACCCTCTGTAGAATGGGAGGAATTGCCACATGAAGGAGGAAATAAATAAGCACAACGCACTTTTTGTCCGGGAAGCAGTAAAGCGACTGGGGATTTTCTGAGAGGTGAAATATTTATGAACTAGCCCTCTCTAAGGACTCAGGGGTTTTTAAAGCCCTGAACACTTCCTCTGAGAGGCTCAGTACTTCAAAACCCTGAACTTAGATTTAGTTCAGCCTCAGATATGGGAGAATGATGTTTTCATGCTTTCTGATGTATGTGAGCCTTTGGGGTCCTTAGAGGTGAACAATTCAAATACTGATTGGCAGTGAAAGACTTCAACTTACTTGTCCTCCCTCAGCACCACTGCTCCTCCTGCCCCACTGCATGCAGCATTCTTCTATGTGTCATCTCTTGCTGTACCTGCTGCCTGCAGTGCCCTGTTTTCCCACCATATCGCTGGTTTTTGGCCGTGCTTTATTTCTGTTGGCTGCTTGTTGTACTGGCCTAGCTTACATGTTTGCTGTGTCATCAGTTAACATATCAATGCCATATTTTAATTTTAATGTATTAAGCTATTTCTCTGGCTTTATAATTTACGGATATAAGGCAAGCACTGTCTTTCCCTGCTGTTTTTAACGCAGCATTATTTGGAGTTACAGTTGAAATCCAGAAGTTCAGTAATCATTAATCTCTTGGTTAGATGTTACATTGCATGCTGGCATCCCTTCCAACCTGAGTGATCCTATGTCAATAATTAGTGCCCCAGCCATTCTGTCTTTCTGTGACCATGGAACTTTCTCTAGAATTATGAATCTGAAGAAACCACCCAGCTGTGAATTGCGATTCAGTGTTACTTTTATGAGATTATTGCCAGTTGGAAAGAAGATGTAATTTATCCTGCTGATCTCCAAAGAATCACAAATCAGGATATGGGGACAAACATTTGTGCTTCTAGTAATTTTTGCAGGATTAAGCAGGCAAAATTAATACTCCCAAATTCCAAATGCAGGAGTGGTACCAAAAATGACAACTCTGCACCTAGCTAACAAACCCACTAACTATTCCTTAATATCTTCAGTACAATTAAACATGTTCAATTCAAAAATATCCTTGCTGTATCAAAATCGGAACAAGTAGCACAAGCATAGAATCCAATAGATTTAGTATTAAAAAATGCAGGGATTGCATTCTTGATTGCATGAATAGGTTTGGTGCTTAAATCATTAAAACATTACTTGTAGAGAGCTGTAAGTTTTAGGTAAGTTGAACTTCCTGCAAAACAACCACAAAACTGCAAGTTTTAAATACTCAACTCATCCAGGGTTCTTAAGACTATAAAATAGTTTGGTGCAGGTCATACATTAGCATGTCCAAGTTACCATGCATGTCACCTATAAAGAAACGTGGCTATTGTACATTTTTGTGCCAAAATAGTGCTATAGATGAGATGCTTCTCGTTTTCAGTAACGAGGACAGTGTACGTGGGTAAGTCACAGGAAGTGTGCTTTCCTCTTCAAGTTAATGGGGGTTGGTTTTAGGGTGAAGCAGATTACTTGAAAGGAAGAGCACCACCTTGTGACACCAAGAATAACGCTGCTGTGGTACTTAAAAAAGGAGTAGGTTTATTTGCATTTATCCTCTAACAGGATTTTTAGAGCTGGGTTTTCTCTTTCATTTGCCTTTTCTAAGTACTAGCAAGGGAACTAATTTTTTCCAATGGATACAAATTCAACAAAACAGCTTTATTTCATCAGTATGAAAAGCTCATTTTCCAATCTCATCTCAAATTTCACTTTTTTAATAGAGTCACTTCTTTAATAGATTCACTTCAGAGAAAAATTGCTAAGAATTCCTAACAGATTTTAAAACTGTCAAAGAAACTATCAGGCCTTTAAGACATAAATGTGGTTTTCTTTTGCAGACTTGTCATCCATTCTTCTTTCAGAAACTGCAAGGAAGGAGAGGGATTTTATAAGCTCTCTTCTTAGTAGCATGCAGGGATCCTCCTATTTAGGCCTGTACAGCTGAAGCATTTGTATGCTCATGTCCAGTTTGTGGGGAGACCCTAACAGAAGCAGCTCCATCCTAGCGCACGGGACCGTCAGCCAGACCTGTCCATTTTTCCTATCCTCAGCTATCAGACTGGATGTTCAGTCAGACTAAAATAAGTTACAGCTGCCTGGACAGAGCATGGATCAGGACGGTGTCAACACTACTGGCACAAATTTCTTCTGGCAAAGTTTTGCACAAGCAGAAGCTTTGGCAAGGGTCAGTTGTTCAAATACAGTGTTAAATAATCCATGTAAGGGTGCATGAGCTTTGTCAGAACTAGGCGGAGGCTGGTTTTACTTCTGTAGAAAACAGTATTTGACGAGTTTAGAATGTATTGATAGGAAAATGACAGGCTGAGGGAATACAGGAATATCAGCAACAAGCCATAGTGGCGGTTGGTTTTTTTCTTTTTTTCTTTTTTTTTCCCCTGAAGTGTAAACTTTTATACAATTCAGAACAGACATGTTTGTTAGGGAGGGCATTTTATTACTATTGCCTGAGGCATTTATCTCCATACCAGATTAGCATTTACCACTGAGTTTTATTGTGCTATTTGCATAACTGTGACACAGCTGAGCCTGGAAAGCTGGCTCTCACCTGTCTTTCAAATAAAATGTCATTTTGTGCTTTCTGACTTGTTTGCTTAAAAGCCTGTTGATGGTTTTTTCGAATGCATATTTATATTTTAATGACAAATCCAGCAGTTTCAAACCAAGCCTAAAGCTGACTCAGAGGATAAAACCAAGAATTCTCTTCCTCGCTCATGACATGCTTTAGTTTAATTTAGCCAAAGATCTGTCAATCTTGTTCAGTGTGAGTAAGATTGCACTGGAGGGATTTGAACGACTGCAACACTCAGCAAGATTGTTACGCTAGGACAGGCTATGATCTGACACTATCAGGTACCAAACTAATCCTGCAGTGTTAACAGGATTTAAAACTTATTTGTGCCTGGTTAAGACTGGCAGGTGCGGCTGAAACAAAGTGAGGCAGTGCAGAGTGGATTGAATGTAATCCTGGATACCACTATTGCACAGTGCCTAGTGCAGCTCCTGTAGTTTGTAAAGGCGCTTCATGGATTATGTCTCTCTAGAAAGAAACATGGACAGAAGTCAAAGATACTCCTGATGCTGTTCGCTAATGAAGGAGAAAGGCCAGACCTAGAGCTGACTAGAGAGAGAAGAAGATGTTGCTTGAATGGGTTTTACTCTGCCTTTGCCTGGGACAAGTAAAAGATGCTGTGATTTACCATCATTCCTGGTTTCCTTGGTAACGTTCTGTGTGTTGGGAAGTGGCTGTTTGAAGGTCATATGAAAGGAAAAGCCCTTGGAAAACTACAGTCTGATACAGGACTTTTTCTTTCTCTAGAGCACAGCAGGTATAAACGTGTATATGTATGTTTGGTTTTGTTGGGTTTTTTATTTTGAAAGAAGCTAACAGAAGGGCCCATTTATGTGTTGCTGGCTAACATCTGCTGATAAATATACATTAGAACTGTTTTCATCTAAACAGGCATGTCCTGGATCTTTCACCTGATTGCGGATATGAAGTGCACAAAATAGAATGCTAGGTATTAGCTTGCTTTAAAGAGACTAGGGATAAATGTGTTTTGGTCATTTTGTAACATTTGTTAAGAGCTGTTTGTTTCCTGATGTACAATTCCTGTTCCATTTTCATAGAAAATAAAGAGAGAACATGGTCTGATTGGGGAAGTTAACATTTGTACAAGGTGTTCAATTGTTTGACTGATTAAAACTCTTGTATCTGGTGCGCAAAGGTATTTTAAAATCCCACGAGCACCTTCTGTCCCTCTGTCAGCAGCCAAATAGTTTCTATTTCGAGGAAAGATGCTCGCGCAGCCTCTTCTGCCTTTGGGCATTGATCCAGTAAAACTTTTAAAATCTTACTTGTTAAAGTAGAAGAATTCCAAGCATGAGTTTTTTAACAGAACTATTAATGACCTGAACATTCAAGCAGGCCAGGGAATACTTCATTCTGTTTGCTTCTCCTCTTGGCAACCTTTTATTTTAGAGTGGTAAAGGGCAAGACTTTCAAAGAGGTGCTGGGCCATGATGCTGACAGTGGCTGCTCTGCAGCATTAGAATGGCAATCTATTGGCACGATTTTTGAAAATGATGATTTTTTTGGTATAGCTGTGAGCACTGCTAGTACTGTGAATGGAGGAGTCAGCTTTCTAGGCTGAGAGCCCTGGTTTCACCCGTGGTCAGAGAAATCTGATCTGACCTTCAAGCAACTTTCTCCCCATTAGGTTTGGGCTGGCAAATCTTGTCCCAAGGTCCTCAGCTCCTTTTATCAGGTGAACAGGAAGCCTGGCCACCTAACTCAAAGCTGCAAGTTCCCTGCTGTGAAGGTGAGGGCTGCCAGCTTGGTGGTCTGGCTCAGAGTCATTCATGGCTCATCACTGAGTATTTTTCCAAGCAGGTGTTCTGCTAAGTCCATATTTAGGAGGCAAACTGAGAAAAATTATTTTCAGAACACAACTCTCAAATCGGTTTTTCCACTTTTCGCTGCTGAATTTTGTTTTTATCAAATGTAAATGAATTTTGCTGCCAAAATCTATATAATATCCGCAGAAGAGAATATGAAAAAACTTATTTACTGTTTTTATACGGTAATGTTTTCTGTTGTTCTTTCCTGTGTTTTTTTGTTTGTAAGTTTTTTCTTTCCCTTTTAAAGACATCATCAGCAAAGAAAATATAATCTTGATTGCACTCCTCCATTGACACAACTCCATTTACTTTAAATTCCCATACAGCTGAGTATCTTTTTATTTTTAGCAAAAAAATCAATGAAACAAAAAATATTAATCCCTCTGAGTTCATGATGTTTTCAGGACTAGAATAATAGTCTCACAATTTAGGGGTAGGGAGATTTCCAGTCTATAATACCTTTGTTTTTTGTTTTCCCCAACAGAACTAACAGGTGTGATTCATAAAAGCTGGGAAGACTATAGCTTACTCATGCACCTTCCACTCGTATGATACAAGACAACCAGTTCCTTTAAAAGAAATGTTTGCAAAAACCATTATAGCAAGGTCTAAGCCTTAATTATTCTTTTTGCTGGGATAGTCAGGATCAGAAAAGCACATGCTGGTCTCTCTGCCTAAAATGCCTCATGAAGTGCTTTTCAAGTTCATATAGAGGCTATCCTGTGGACAATCCCATTGAAATTACATTGGCCATCTTCTCCTTGCTGCCTGTCTTTGTTCACTGTTGCACCCCTTCTTTTTAAGAACGGCAAAAACTGCTTATTTGGACAAGCATTACTGCTATGTGTTTCAATTGCATGGTGATTTGCTTTGTACAAAAAAGTGAGTAGCTATGTCTGCATTTGTTCTTCCGTATAATTCCTCCATTCATCACTGTATTTGGTCTGTTTCCGTGATCTAGTCTACATTTCAATTCTTTCTTCTGCACCTATGACAAATCTTGGTGAGCTACCAAAAGTAGTCCAGCCTCGACTGTATCTTCTTCCTTTTGGTAAGGCCTCACTTAAGAGTGTGGGACCAGGGGTTCTGTTTATGATGAAGAAATGCTTGAGTCACTCTCTTACATGATGTGTTTGGGTACTGAGAGGAATTTATATTGTACAGCACCTGAAACCCATGTTCATTTTCTTGTCTATGCAGGGCATCCTCTCTTTCTTCCTATCCCTTTCTAAATCCCTTTAAAATGTGTTTTACAATGCCATTTCTGATGCTCTATCTCATCTCTATGACTACAGTCGATTTTTGCTATTTTAACTACTTTCTCACAGATGACCCAGGCATAAAGAAATATTCGGTAGGTAGAAAACTTTGCTGGAGGAGTTCTGGGGGAATCTTTACTATAATAATGGAGTGGTCCCTGCTCACTAGCAGGGACTTCTAATTTTCTTACCATGTTTTCAGGCATTATCTCTGAACCTAGACCTCATCTTCTCTTGCTTTTCATTGTGGAAGAGGAAGACAAGGAATTCACATCCCTATTTAGTTAGCCAGTTTTACTAAGGAAATAAAAATATCTGAAGACTTGGTAGTAATTTCAGAGGAACTCAGACAGATCCTCTGAGTTCCTCTGACACTCTTTCCTTTTAAGAGCATTTTTGTTGCACAGTTATGATTTTCTGGTTCTGTGGGATTTCCTTTTTTCCTTCCTAATGGTGTGGCTGTGACCATCTTTCCAGTCTTTTAGTTAGGCTGAGCTGCAGAATTTTAGCTCATGTATATAATGCCTAATTTTGAGACCAGAAGAGAGGTTTTATTGGACCAGTGAGGGGACAGCAGAAGAATTCTCATTTGTGTGCTGCTGCTGCTGTAGAGGCCCCAGATTAGGAATTTTCTTCTCTGAGATTGGGCCCAAATTAATGATTTTAAATAATGAAGTCTTGTAATGCTTAATTGTTTAATAGTAAACTGCCCAATAAGTCATTTATTTGCATGGCATCGTGAAGTAATTTATCCATAAAAACTGACTCCATCCCCTGGGAATCTGGGTCTTTATTTTAGCATGAATAAGCATGTTAAAGCTCAATAGTACACTAACTCATTGATTAATTCTGTCCTCCAAACCTGTTCATTGCATAACCCTCTCATCCCTGCAAACCATTCTAACCTGTTCCTGATGCATTAATTGTTCTTCCAAAATATCCTGTCTCCTCGTTTACACTGCCCCTGTTGTCCTTTGCATAGCAAAACTAACAATGAGCAAGTAATGTTTTGCTAAATGTAAAGCAGAGTCCTTGGAATATGAGATCTTTGATCTCTGTGGGTTTTGAACTTTTACATTCTAAGGTTTTCCAATTAAAGCATGAATCACAGAACTTCATAGGAAAGAACGAGATAACTTTCTGTCTGTGATCTGGATTTCTCAATTTTCGCTATGTACCAGGGATTAATGTTGCACACAGTTCAGCATCAGTGGCCTTGCTGTTACATTAAATTGTTTATAGCAGTGTCTGGGAATTATGGGTGGTAAAATGTTCAGTTTTATATATGCATTGCATGTGTTAGCTTTATCCATGTAGTAATTTTGCAAATCTCATTTTGTTCTCCAACTGCTTATATTGATAACAGAAGTATTAATGGTGTTTTAATTTTGGTAAAAAGCCTGGGGTGGGGGGTGGAGGGTGAGCGGGAGACAAGACAACACCGAAATGAGAACATTCTCTTGGCATCCAGATTTATGGATGTGCTAAATAGAAACAGAAGAATTAATACAGTAAATGCTTAATTCACAAACAAGTTTATGTCTGCCAGGGTTAATTGCATTATTGAGACTAAAATGTAAAGAAAAGCAACATATACCAAGAAAAAATTAAAAACAGCACAGTTTTCCTTGTACTTGCCTTGTAAGGTTGAGTTTTCCTTTTCACATTTCTTTAAAGGGCCTTGGAAAGAATGCATGTTGCCAAGATTAACTCCGAATAATGCCTTGTTCTTCCATGGTGCTTTCTTGTTCTTCCATGGTGCTTTCTGTGGCTTCTTTGCCCTCTCGATGTGATAAGATCTTTTATAATCTTGAAGCAGCCACAATTAGATACAAAGGCTCTTGTTAGGGAAAATGCCTCTTCTCATCACTTTAACTAAGGAAATGATGTTCCAGACTTGGCGTCTGGTGTGTTGTGCCTTTGCTTCTTTATCCAGTTGGGTTTCTCTAATCTTCTAGCAGCAGAGAATCTCCGGAACACATGAATGGCAAAGTATAGGAAAGCTGAGCAGAAATACGTAGATTTGCCACAGTTCCTCTTGGGTTAGGAGAAGAGCAAGGAAAGTGCTTTAAAGTTATATAAAGTGGGTTTTGTGTATTATAAACATAGAAGGAGTATTTAATTTGATTTTAATCCATAAATTTCAGCTTCTGCTTGCTGCTAGAAATAGATTGAGTAGGGTTGTTGCTATAGTTTTGATGGATTCTGTTCTTCCCTCAGGGCTTTCAAGCCCACCACCAAGCCATAGCCTACACTCTATTTGGGGCTGACAGTGGGGCTTGGATTCCCCCTTGTCTTTACTTTGAGTGGTATCTGTGTTCTGCTAAAAAAAGCAGAATTCATGAGGTCAGATGACGACCTCTTCAGCTGGTTTCTATTCCCCAGGAAGGTGCACTAAGCATTACTTACATTAATAAAAATTGATAAGTTGTGACTATTTCACAGTCAAAATTGGAACACTTGTAGGCTAGGGAGAACTGTACTTTCCCAACTGTCAGGAAGTTATTTAAAAACCTAATGCAAAGTTGGAACTGGTAGGATGAGTAAGGGAAAAGTTATCTTTTCTTTCTGCCCGGTTTAAGAGACAGGCTTGTCCAGTGCTTTGAAAGAGCTTGTGGAGATACATACCATGAAGGATGGGCTGTCATGAATCGCAAGCCAGGAAAATCATCCCTTGTGCCAGCCCGACTGAGGTGCTGCAAGGAAAGGAGGGTTGAACAGGGGATGCCTTCACTGATGAGGTTCACGCTGAACAAATCTCAGCTCCCTTCCCATGCAACATGTGGGTCTCTGAGCAGCCTGAGCTGCATCACTCTTTCAGTGTATCGTGGAGGGATATTGGTGAATTTGGGTTTGAATCCTGCTTTAGTGCCCATGTGTCTGAATCATAGATATTTCAGGGCCTAACCTTTCATCTGTTCAAAGGGTTTTTTTTATCCTCTATTAGTAGATCTTATCCATAGGTTCAGAAAGTTTCCAGCCATTCTAATTATTACTTTGTAATGAATCTTGTCATACCAAATGTGGTGGCAGAGACAAAGAATTCTGTTCTTGCCAACTAAATTTACAAAGGTCACCCATGTGGCATTAAAGGAGTTGCACAATTTAAGTGTCATTATAATATGCTGTTTTTATAATTAGAACTATCAAAGCTTATTCATATAAGCCAGCCTCCTAGTGCTCTAATTCACATTTGATCTGCAAGGCAGGAAATTTGCATGCATTAAATGGCCACACATTAGAAAAGGTTGCTAATCATTGGGAAAAAAATCCTTTTGCATTTATTGTTCATACAGAACTCAGTTGGTATTAATATGGCTATAATTTGCCAAGCTAAAAAAATCCATTGTAATTTAATAGATTCATGTCCAATTGTTGTTAAGTGCTGCTATACTTTTCTTGTAGCAGGAGGGATTGTTGCTGTTAAAGCCGATGAATCTCGCTTTGTGAAATGGTAGGTGAGGTGACATTTTAAAGTTGAAACCAGCAATTGTAATTTGGAATCAATACTTTATGTCCTAGAATAATGTAAGGTACTGTTCTGTCCTAATTGGCTGGAAGCTAAAACGTTAATGCCAACCCAGCAGATGTATCCCCAGCCTGTAGTTTCCCATGAAGATTTGGTTTGCAAATAGACGACTTTCTATTTATGGGTAAAGTAAAACCTAATTGTGAGTCTTCACAGTAGCAAGAGCTGCAATGACTGTGACTTTAAGGGAAGTGACTGGCTGATCGCACTGATGCCAGAGCATACTAATGAGATACATCAATGTATCTTTTCCAATATGTGAAAATCTTTGATAATCAGCAGAATGTAGTCAGTAAATATCCCATTGTTTTTCACAGTGAAGTGTTGCAAAATCAGAGAAATATGGCAAACTCTCATTGGATTGAATACAATTATTTCCTCTCAAATAGATTTCTGATTGCAAACTAATATAATCCAGTGATGTCCCAAGTAATAACTGCAATGCACAGATGGTGCCAAATTGAAAGACTAAGCAACTGAAAGTGTTGACATGGTAGGTTACAAATCCATCCTAAAAATATTTCTGTTTCGGTGTGTGTTTCCCACGTTTCACCTCCTATCCAGACTACCAGAATTTGTAGTTGGGTGGCATTTTCAGTCCAGCCAATGTTACACTTAAAGCTTTCTTTATTTTTTTCTTTTTCTTTGGGGGGGGGGGGGGGGGGGGGAGAAAGCACATCTTATGTATAAGTAAATCCAGTTTATTGTTAGTATAATTGAAGCCTTGAAAGTTTGATCATCATTAGTCCAGACTTAATAGGTATAGAACAAAAAAAAAATGATAATGCATTTACAATTGCTGTACGCACACACATTTAGTTTCTACCCTTTTTCTGGCATTGTGCTTGCCCTGCTGCTACTAATCTGGATCCTAGTCAGTGATTTCATTTGGGCGGTGGCATATGTGTAGGGGGGTGACAGAGTTGTCAGCATCTGGAGTCCTTTGCCAGGAGGAATATGTTGGTGTTTTCTTCCTCTCTCTTGGATTGAATTGAGATAATTTTTGTATCTTTGTTAACAGACTTTTACATCTTTCTTTCTTTTCATTGGTCTACTGTTCCAGGTTGCACCTTAATCTACTATATATTTTATGTATATAAGATATTATTTCTTTGTTACCTCTAAAACCAGTTTTGTCCAGCTCAAGAACTGCGTGCTTTTAACTGATGATAACTGAGCTGTTTGGAGCTAGGGAGTCTCCAGTGCTAAGCCTGTATCCCTTCTCTCATCTTCCTATGCCAGTAACTCTGGTATGTTACATCCTATGTCTTCACTTCCCAAGGCCTCTCCTCTTGTACCAGCCCTGTGTTTCTCTACACTATGTTAGTGTGCTAGAGTCATAAATATTTCATTTTATGGCACAACTGTTAATGCTTTTTGTATGAAACTACGGTTGTACCACTCCAAGATAAAGCAAATTGGCTAGACACCTGATCAGTTGGAGAAACTGCTGTCACAGCTAAATCAAGTAAAACAAAGATAAAGGCAGGCAAAGGGAAATCCAGGCAAAGCAGACCTGGCAAGCCTTAGTTCTGAGGCCTTGTAAACTCAGAACAAAACTTACAGCCTATCAGCAATGGCAGTGGCAGGGCTATGTGGTTATACTAATTCTAGATGGACTGTGTTAAAGGTACAGCCATTTAATACTGCCTTTGGAGAGGGACGGTGTTGCCTCCACTGTGGCGACAAGTATTATTCAAAAGATTTTCTCCCTTTTGATAGACCTTGAATGTATGCTGTTTGTTTAACCTGCAACACTTGACTAAGAGAAAAAATTAAATGTGGTTGGTGTTGAGCATCTGAAAATGCATAAACCCACTTAAACTTAGATCCTGTGATGCCCTACAAGCCACAGGTACGCTTCCAGTGAGAAGCACCTCAGCTGTTTGCGTGTCTGTCACTGAAGCCCCATTCAGCAGAGATCCTACATTTTTTCAACCTTTTGCTGCTGAAGTGGCAATAGAAGCTCTTCTTGTCCTTGATGTCCTTAGCAAATGTCAGCTCCAATTTATCTTTAGATTTTCTAACACCGTGCTTACCTGCCTAGCAATGTTTTAAATTCCTCCTTCCAGCCCTGTTTAGCCAAGCCAGGTACCTGATATGCCTGTTTTCCCAAGCACCAGAATGGGCTGTTCCTCCCCTTTGAGGATACTGTCCTCAAAGATCTGCCAGCTTGCCTGAACTTACCTTTCAGAGCCACATTTCATGGGACCCCACTGATAGTTCTCTGAACAGGCTGAGCTCTGTTCACCTGAAGTCTAAGGTTTGCACTCTGGTGTTTCCTTCCTCACTCCTCTCGGGATTTTGAACTCAGCTAAGCAGCCATTACAATCATTGCAACATGGCCATTACAGCCAAGGCTGTCACTTCTTTCTTCATGAAAAGCAAGTCCGGTTGTCTGTTACCCCTGAGCTGGTCATCCTTTACCTCTGTCAGAATGTTACCTCACCCTCCAGGAATCTGATTTTGTCTCTTCCAAGAGGTCAAGGAGAGATTAAGGTCTTCCCTAAGAGCCAGGGTCTGTAATGCAGACACTTTCTGAAGTTGTTTAGAGAAGACCTCACCATCTTTCTCTCCCTGGTGGGGTGGTTTGTACCAAACTCCCCCGCAAGGCTCCCCCTTCTGGCCTCTCCTCTTCACCTGGGTACAAGGTGTGTGAGGGGAGAATAGTGGGTTATCAGGAAATAGCCTTATCTGAGCACTTGGTTCTTCATGGGACAAGAAGACTGAGACCTTGATGGGTACAAGAGCTGGCAACAGGAGGTCATACTAAACGGTGGGCTGGTAAGACATGTTCGTAAAACTAGTTGCATGCCTGCCAACAGAGATATAGGATTTCAAGTGTGAAGTGTGTTGATTAGAAAAGACAGTTTTCTCTCAAGAAACGAGTTTTCATTGAAACCCTTTGGTCTGAAGCAGTAGCTTTCTAAGTTTTTAAGTCATCTATGCTTTCTGGAAGAAAGAACTTTGCTTTCCAAACAGCTCTGATATGCACCAGAGCACAGAATCCTGTTTGGTTTGAATGGCAATAAAACTAGCTTATGTATAAAGGTATCAGGGAGTGCCCTCTGACGTTGTATTTTCTGGACATAAAATGTCAGTCGTTCATTATGCAGGTCAAAGCAGTGCAGTTGGAAATTATATCGGTGATAGGTGTTCAAATAACAATTGCTCGAATAGAATGGAATTTACTCTGCATCTTTTTTTTAAGATCTTTTTAATAAACTTTGATCAGTCATATGAAAAAAATGATAGCTGAAAGTTTTACCTCCTGTTTGACTCAGCCACATCTGAATTCCAAACTGTTTGAAATTTGCTTTTCTCTGTCAGAAAGGTGCTAAAGTTTAGAGTGTGCTTAATGTCTTAATAATTTTCTTTCATAAAATTTCTTCATTCATACAGCTTTGTCAGCTCTCAGTTATCCAAACATCACTTTATGTAGTACTTGAGAATATGGCTGTCAGTGCATTGAAAACATGAAACGTGAATCTCACTCTGTGAAGCTAATGTTAATATGAATTCATGTAAGCTAGCTGCAAAGTACTTTTCATGAAAAAGAAGAAAAAGAGAGAAAAAAGAAAAGCGTGTATCTTAGTGACATTTTTCACAGAAACAAACTCATTTTCAAGCTTGACTGAAAAGTGAAAGTGTGATAGTGGTTTTGCATTTCATGGTGAACATTTCAAACACATCTGATTCCTGCACATGCTATGATTGCTAACGTGTGAAGTCACTTAATTAAGTATACATTTAACCCTTCTTTTCTCCAAGAGGTGCTCAGGAGAAATTGAGCTTTTAAACTAAAACAAACCCATATGCAGCATATAGAGGTGCCCTAGTTGTGAAAAAGTGGAAAAAACCACTGTTGAATTATTCATTTCTAGTGTTTGTCGTAAATGAAAATAATTTTTTATCCAGTAACGACTATTATATGTTCTTCAGGGGACACTAGGCGTGAAGGTCAGCGACAAATTCTGCCTGCTGTGATGTTTTCGGGGCCCTGAAATCACATATAATGTTCATTTTCTTTGCATTATTTTGTGATGGTACTCAGTTGAGCTAAAGATTGATTCAAGATTATCTTTGTTAGGACAGGGAGTTGAGAGGAAGGGAAAGGAATCCATTTTTATAACTTGTAGCTGCAGAGGCTTGCAGATTTGGCCTCGGTTTTCCTTTTTTATTGGAAACTTTTCAGAGAGAGGCAGGGGACATTGCTTATGTTGACACATGTTTGAGGTGAAAGACAGTGGGTGGAGGCTTCTAGTAAGAGCAGGCATTTTTTGAACTAGCCTCTGCTGCTTTCTCATTTGAACCAGGAATTAACAGCATCCTAGAAACAGATTCCTAATGACTTCCTAGGGCTTTGAACTGGGCAGTATGGTTGTTTTCTGAACTTGGTGCTTGTGACTGAAGAGGCGTTCCAAACCAGTGGCTACAAACCCTACACTGCCGCCAAGCAGCTGTGCCATAACCTCGTGTGGCTCTGTGAAACAACTGATGCGAGTATTGCTCACCTGTGCCTCATCTGCCATTGCAAGTGACTTCAAAGTTGTGTTAGAGTCTTTAATGGGAGTTGAAGGTCACCAAAATGCACCTCTTTGATGTCCTTGTCAGAGAGGTCTAGGCAACAACATTGTACATTTCAGAGAGAGAGGGCGGAAAGGGCATGATTGGTGTCCATGGCAGTGTTTCTTCACTCTCTTAATCGAGCTGCTAGGGCTGACAGTTTGCAGCATGTGAGCATGGTGGAAATTAAGCCAGGGACAAAACTATGTGGTGGGGCTGTCATGTCCTGCTTTTAGTTGTTCATATCCAGTCAGTGGAAGGCCTGGCAGGCTATGTGAGGTGTGGTAGAAAGATTTGTAACTTTATTTTCTATTTTCCACCATTTTTGCATACTTGCACAGCAATTAGAAAAAGTCCTGCTACTCTGTTAAGTCAAAGCTTGCTTCAGCTTGCTGCCACAGTGTGACTGCCTCCTTTGGCATGTTATGGCTCCTAGGACACATACAGCATCTGGAGAAGAACATAGCAAAGATGTTCTGGCAAATCTGTCCCAGAGGAACTGCACCTCCTTCCAGTGTAACATCTCTTACACTGCTCCAGACATTTTTTTGCTTTTAACTAAAAAGGCTCTAAAATCTCTCCAGCTATTGGAGTATTTTCCTCTGAGCAAATATTGTAGATGAAAGCTGTAAAATCTCCCTCAGGTATAATATAGGGGTCAGTCTGGGAAGGGGAAATTAATATTGTTTAAGAGCACTGTGAAGTCCTCAGGACTGTCCGTGTTGCATCAAAAGCTATTGCAACTCCCACTAGCCACTAAGATCTGGGAAGCTACCAAGTTGTCTAAGGATCATGATCCCTGCCTTCTCCTTCTGCCTGTGATGTCTCAGAGGCTCAGCTCTTTGAAGGCATCTCAGATATCTTCCAAGGGAGAGGCAGTTTCTTTACCCACCAGAGTCAACAATGAGGAAATCCCATAAACTGTAATATCAGCTTCGACAACCTGGCTCTAAACAACCATAGGAAGTTCTCAGGCTATTAATCTCAGTATGATTTCTTTATCACTCTTTTCATATAAGAGAGCAAGGTGCCTCAGGTTTTATGGGAATTAATAAGATTTTACAAAATGTTATGCTTGTTTCATACTGGAGCTTTGCACAGGTGCCTTTTAATGTTGTACTGTAAGAAATTCTAGTCTTTTGCAGATTCTTGTCACGGATACCTGACCAGCTAGTAGGATTATTCAGATATTAAACATTACACATGACTACAAGTTTTTTTGGATAGCATAGTCATTCCTAGTGATTCTAAATCCTGCCTTATGGTGACAGAGTACTATGAACAAATATGGAGGAAAAGAAACTGAGTTACTTAACTGAATGCTATCAAACATGCAGGTAATAATTAAGGTTTTGTTGCCTTAGATTTAAATGTTAAATAAATGTTAAATGGGAAAATAATTCTTCTCAGTGAAGAAACCATTGTACTGGGAGGGATGTTTTATTTCTAACTTTGCAGTACGTTAGTTCCAATATGGTTGTTACTTTTGAGGCTTACAGTATAGTTTCTTTGCCTTTTTGGCAAATCTGAGCCTGTTTGAACCTTTAAATGAAGGCAACCCAGGGTAAGTCGTATCAGCCCCGGAGGCAGAGCAACCAGCAAGATCATGCAAAAAGCCACCAAGAGTAAAGGTAGTTTTGGATAATGCAGATTTGACAGAGCTGGAAACTCAACATGTAAGTTATTCCTGAAAAATAATTTAAGTAAAATGGAAGTGCAGAAGGCTGAGGAAATTTGAAAATGTATTTAAAATGAATGTTTAAATACTTGAGTCCAGTGAGAGACTTCTGTGAGCTGTGTGTAAATTGTTTTTCTCATCCTCAGTGTGTATATGTTATGGTTGGTTTGCTGGTTTTGTATTATTACTAGTTTAGATTGAGTTTGTCTATGTGCGATCAAGTATAGAACAATTGCTTCATGTTAGCAATGCTAACAGGGCCACAGTAAGTCATTTTGAAGTTGGGATCACGTCACTGAAATTTCATGGCAACAGTAGCAGGGGCAGGTTCTCTTTCTGGGGTGTTTGTAGGCTGTAAGCATACTACAATGATAAAGCAGATCTTAGATTGGTACTTACAAATCCACAATTTTACATGAGTTCTACCTCAATTAAATAAAATAGAGCAATTTTGTGAGACGCTTCAAATAAACTGAATTTTATTCAGTTAAAAATAAACTTAATTCAGTTATATACTGAATTTTATTATAAATATACTGAATTGTATAATATAGTGAATTATAAAATATACTGAATTGTAAATATACTGAATTTTACCGTAGGATTTTTTATTTTCTTATAATGAAACCTTCCAGCTACATCATATCCCTGGTACCAACTCCTGATAATTTGATTTCTAACAAAGCTAAGAGATGCTTAGCATATTGGTACCCTTTGAATAAATGTGCTAACTCTAAAAATACTTCCTTTGTGTGTTATTTCTAACCTACCAAAAATGAGAGCAGTCCTTCTGCATCTTCCCGGTTGTGGAATGATATTTTTTCTTTGCCTTTGGCTTCAGGGATTTGTTTCATTCCTGTATAACAGATTTCTGAGCTTCTCTTCAGGACTTTTTAAAATGCCAGTTGATATGCTTACAGTCCTCATGTCCTCATCCTTAATGTCCTCAATCTACACAAGACCGCACACCTTCCTTTTAAGAAAGAATTTATTCTCTTGGGCTGTCTGGGCTTTTTATCTAATTGTTTTTCCCTTCTTGTTTTCTTAGTTCTTATACTCTTAGTATTTATTCATAAGAAATTTCTTAGATTGTACCTTTGTTGCTTTCCTCACATCCATAGTATTCCATTCCTCTCTCTTTCTCCCTATCTCCCTACTTTCTCCTTACCCCCACTTCCACCCACCATAAGTGACATGCTGAATTTCAGTATTTGCGATTGGTTAAACCATACGAAATGTGAACCTGTAGTGACACAATAGCAGTAATTTTTGCACCAGCCATGTTCAGTCTCACCATTTCTGCGTTCCTTGGTGTTTATCTACTTAAAACCCTCATTAGCATAGAAATGAACATCTCTCATTTCCTGCTATCCCCCATCAGATAGGAAGGTGTCTCAATATCACAAGAAAGACGTGGAGTTTTAGGATAGATTACAAGTTTTGACAGCAGCAGGTAGTGAGCGTGTGCTTTAGATAAGGATTGTATTTCGATCTCCAGAATCACAGGTTTTGTTTAATATTCAATTCCATCCTACTCAACCCAAATGATGTAAGTGGACACTGTGCTATGGAGGGGGCTATTCAGTGGGCGAGATCATCAGCTCAAAGCAGATGAAGTATTGTGAAGACAGTAGCAGCTATGATGGATAAGTTAGGAAAATTTAGCCATGCTTCTGGACCAGTTTATAAACATACAACTCAGGTCAATATTGTTGTATCACAGCTGTTGCTTCTATGGAATCATAGAATAGTTAGGGTTGGAAAGGACCTTAAGATCATCTAGTTCCAATCCCCCTGCCATGGGCAGGAACACCCCCCACTAAACCATGCTACCCAAAGCTCTGTCCAACCTGGCCTTGAACACTGCCAGCGATGGAGCATTCACAACTTCCCTGAGCAGCCCATTCCAGTGCCTCACAACCCTTACAGTAAAGAACTTTCTTCCTTATATCCGGTCTAAACTTCCCTTGTTTAAGTTTGAACCCGTTGTCCCTTGTCCTCTCACTGCAGTCCCTCAGGAAGAGTCCCTCCCCAGCATCTCTATAGCCCCCTTCAGATACTGGAAGGCTGCTATGAGGTCTCCACGCAGCCTTCTCTTCTCCAGGCTGAACAGCCCCAACTTCCTCAGCCTAGCTTCATACGGGAGGTGCTCCAGTCCCCTGATCAACCTCATGGCCTCCTCTGGACTTGTTCCAGCAGTTCCATGTCCTTTTTATGTTGAGGACACCAGAACTATACCCAATACTCCAAGTGAGTACTCACAAGAGCAGAGTAGAGGGGCAGGATCACCTCCTTTGACCTGCTGGTGTTCTCTAATGTCTAAAAGACATTCAAGCCAATACGTACTCTTGCTAACCACTGGGATGTGAGCATGCAATTATTCAAATGGATAAAAAAAATGTAAAAATTTCTATATATTGTTGATAACCACTTTTTTTTTTCCTTTAGCGAATGAGCCAGCAGACTTTAGATCTTACTTAATAATTTTGCAAAAAGTGTTTGGCTTCAGGATGTGACCTTCCTTACATTTTAGAGTTGCGCATGCCTGTTGGTGCCGCATGGTGCTCTTAACAGAAATAAGTCTTGAGTAAAATCAGGCAAGAGTTTTATCCCCAGGTCATGTCTCAAATCTAGTATGGATCATGTTCTGTATCTGAAAATGTGGATTTCACAATGAGTGATGTGAGCATAAAAATCTAAGACATGAGAAGACATGGGTAAAACTGCTGGTGTGATTAATGTTAGATTTGGAGTGAAGCTGGTAGCCTAGAGGGAATCTAAAAGCATTTGTCACTGACATAAGCTCTCAGAGTATAGGAAGCTGTGGCTAGTTTAAAGCCAGTTAAACGCACAGTACAAATGAGTCTTCTGACCATGCATGGCTTTGGAGTAGGAGCTGTAAGGACTGGAAGGGACTGCAGGGTAATTTAAGTTGCTGAACAGTGATGGTCATCTCCGTAACAGGAAACTTCAGGGAGAAACTTGAGCTCAGCTAGCATGTACTCCTGAGAGCTAAGGACAATCTTTATTCTTAGCTTGATTGCTCTTGTTTTCGACTACCTATTGTTTATTCTTTCACTACTTGCTTCCAACGTTGTGTCCTGTGTCCACTCTGTTATGTCTTTGGAGGCCTCTAGGGTTGGCAAGGAGAGCCCCTAAAAGGCTTGGCAGGGAAGGCAGACTGATCAGTCAGTAAGCAGTCAGTCAGAGCCTGATGCAGCACTAAATAGTGAGAAACGTGAGGCTTTTGCAATGGCAGTTACCTCAAAAAGGTGAAGGCATGCATGTATATCTCAATGGAAGGGGGTGTGTGGATGAGACAGTGCTACCAATCACCTTCAACTGGAAACATCTCAGTTTCCCACACTGTACTGCAGCACAGGGCTTGAACAAACACTCGAATTTCTCCCAGTCTTTGTAGCTGGATGTTCCCTCATATTCTGTGAGCTATCAAGGTTGAGGTGAACAGAGTTCATCTTGTTAGCCAGGATTTTGAGTGGTAACATCTTGTATCTGTTACCATGGGCACCCCTTGGATTTCAAATCATTCCTGCTGCAGAGTGTATTTTATGAATAACAGCTCCCTTCAGAAATATCACTACGAGTAATTTTTTCAGGCAATTTTGAATGCAGTTTAGGGACTCAGGTTAGATACTACTGCTAGAAAGCCTATCTATTGTGTGCTTCAGTGTCAGTGTGAAAAATGCAGGAAAACACCGTACCTGAGAAATATCTTCTATTATATGCACCAGTGCTGGTTGCAACAGCGAGCATTCTGCTGAGAGAATCACATCAACTCTTGGAGTTGCATAAGGAGTATTTCCACTCTTCATGTGTAGGTTATTCCTCTGGTAGTAGTAACATACAATAACTCTGCCCGCTTAGAAGTTTAGGTGTAAAAAAACAGGTGATCCCAAACATTCCCTGAATTTGGTGATCTGAATTTGAACTATTTGTCATTACGCGATGTGAGATGTCCGAGTTGAGTTCTTGTCCATGTTGAAGTCAGTCACGATATTTGGTGGGTTTAGGACTTCTCACTGTATGGCCTTTGTTTGATTTACCAAATTGAAGACCTTTCTCTGTGAGGTTTTGGGTATGGGGTTCTTTTTAGGGGGATGTGCTTTCATCAAGAAGTTTAATAAAAGAATGAACTGGACCCCAAGCCTTTACTCTCTTTTGAGGTTCCACTAAGTCCCTTGAAATGTTGCTTTTTAGTTCTTTTGATAGCACCAATATGAAACTCCAAAGTTTTGCTTGTTTTGAGCTGTAGGAAAACTTGCTTTTGATCCTCTACTTTCATTTTCTTGTTGTTGAACTTTTTGAAAATACAATATAGTAGAGTCTACATGAGAATTGAAATTGCTTACAGTAAATTGATATCTAGAAATACTGTATTGCTGGGAAATAGTCTGTTTATCTTGGGATCAGGGCAGATATGATAAAGATATGAAACATAATCACCAGAATTCGATACCTCAGGCCAATTTCAGTTCAAGGCTAAGTCTGAACAAATCTCACCAACTTTTCAGAGAATGACACTGCTTTACAGCAGACGTGTTTTTATTCAGATGCACTTTCTGGTAAGATATAGTATACGTTTCCTATAAAATGTTTCAGAAAAACTTTATATTTCTCTGCAGCATAGCTCACAGGAAACGAAGCCTTATGGGTTCTATCTGTACAAACGCAGACTTTATTATGACATTTGACAAGGCAAATATTTATCTGTAATGCACATCTTTCTAACTCCGAATAACATTAGCATGCCTGTAACTGAAGTCTGACTTCAAATCTTCATCCCACCAGATAATCTCAAGCAATACTTGTGATGGGCGGTTGTGTGTATGATTTACATATTTTCTTTATTGTAAAAATATGATACTGCTCCTGTCTCTGTTGTCCAAAGTATCTAAGGTTTTTTACCTGCTGATAATTTTCAGAATCAGTTTCTGGAAACTGCTGTTTCCTCAGGATATCACGTACTTCTATAATCTACTGCTTTATCGTGGAATGGGAGGAAGGGTTATTGAAATTCCAGAAAAAGAAATAGTCAAAAAACATTTCTGAAGGGTGGCTATGTTCATTTAACTATCTTAATCTCATTGTACATGTGGATGTGCTTGAAGTTGTCTGTGGCACGGTACCTCTGTATGTTATCACTTTGTTATCCAAGCCTACAAATGGATGTCGTAGTGAAAGGATTCATGGAAGATACAATATAGGAGCCTAATTCTAAACAGAGATCTACAAACCCCCTAGGTTATGCACGAGTCCCCACATCCCCTTGAAACATACTTACCTAATATTTATGTTTGCATACACTGTGCCTTGCCGAGTTCTTCAGCTTGCTGCCATCTTCTCCCTAAGATGAGCTGCATTTCAAGGATGCACCGTTTTTGAAGAGTGTACAGCTTTTATACAGTATAGCCTGAGAAATGACTGGGAAATGTGGAACGTCAGTGCCAAAGGGTTTAAGCTCTTTTTTCTCATACCCATAAAAAGTATCCTAACTACAGGACATATCTGGCATAGGAATCATATCCTTGCAAATTAAATTGAGCCAAAGGGGACTGCAAGAGATGCAAGATTGGTTTGGACCTAAGAGGTAATAATCCTGGGGAAGCTGGACTTGCAGAATGGTACCTGGAGCCAAGAGATTCACTGCTGCCACGCCTCTACTGTGTTTTGCTTCTGGAAGGAATTCAACTGTGGGACACAGGGGTCCAGGTGGAACAAAATCTGCTGAGATCCAAGTTTAATGTTTTTCACCTTTAGGTTTCTGTTTCAGGCTGTTTGGGGCAGAGCTGCCAAGCTGTCAATATTCAAGTGCTAGTATTGTTGTGAGTTACAAGGAAGACTTTTGTTGAACAATTCTTTAGACTTGCACAACGTGACTCAAAGGCTTGGCATCTGCTTACTGCAATTTTATTCTGTTGGAGCTCCGTAGTCTTGATAGCAGTAACTCCTGATTTACGACAGCATGGGGACTACCATAAATAAGACTTGATGTTCCCTGGTGGAAAAGCCTTATTGAGTTTAATAGCATATAATAAGATTTCCTTGCTTTTCTTTCTTTTTTTTTTTTTTTCTCTTTGTTTTTCCTTATTCCCTTTATTTTACTGATTGAATCCCATCTGAAGAGATGGTTAGAGAAAATTGCTGTCATTTTTTGTAGGGGTGACTTGTCTTTATCAAATATTCATAGACTCAAAGAGTGGGTTTTTTAGTCTGAATCCCTAGAAAATTCTGCAAGATTTCATTTAAAAAGTTGATAGAGTTTATTTCAGTATTTGCCACTGCAGAGTGCTCAACACATGCAGCTTCAACTGCAACGCTGAGGCATTACAAAGCAATGGTCTGTGAGCCTGAATTTTGTTCATATTTAAAGTACTGTAAATGTCTTCTTTTCTGTGGCTCTCTCCCTTATTTACATCAGTGTGAATGAGACGTGATTCAGTCTTGCACCGTGTCTTGAGGAATTGTTTTCCTCTAGCTTAGACGTTGTATTAAACTGAGGGCTAATCAGGTACCAGGCTTGCAAAAGCAAAAAAGAAATGAGTATTTTCAGGTCTGGGCTCATGAATTTCCCTAAAATCGTTGTCCAGATAAATGTCCCCAAACAAATGAGTTATGAACTCACTCAAGCAAAATGGATTATTCAAATAATTACATAGTAATAGAGGAAGTTTGAGCAATGATACTTCTAATAATGAAGCTGCCCACAGATACTGATGCTCAAGAAGATTATGAGGCATTAAGACAGATTCCTTCTCTGCTCTGCCACAGTCCTACTGAAAATGTGAACGGTTGGGTGTGCCTTAAAGAAAAAGGGTGAATGTTGTGTTTTTTAGCAGACACAGTAAAGTTAGGGCTGCAATTTACTACAATTTAAGCTCAGTGAAATGCAAGCATGTAGGTTTACACTTTTAAAGGTACAGGCTTAATTCACTGATGTAAATCCTTGCTAATTAGATCTGAGAAAGTCTGGAAACATTAAATGGAGGAGGGGGAGGATTAAAGTACTTATTTTTTTCTTTTAACCTTTTCTTTTAAATTCTTTTTATTTGAAGCTTCTACAAGCTTATAAGCCTGAAGGGAGCTTAAATATGTCTAAAAGCAGATCTCCAAAGCAATTAAGGCACTTTAACTTTGTACATTATTCCTTCTCTGCAGCTAGTCTGCTTTAGATTAAAGAAGACAATGTCCAAGTGTGTTTTAATGTTGGCAATTCCCAAGTGTGTTTTTCATCCATAGCCTAGCAACTAGTTCATGCAGTTCTTTATGGCTTATTCCACCTCCTCTGGATTTCAAATTGCTGGTGAGCAAACAGGAAAAGGCTGGCTGTTGTCTTCATTCCTTTCAGTGAAGCTGAATAGGTACAAAAGCAGTTGCTTATAAAATTGCAAATGTAACAGTAAATGAAAGTAATCTGCAATGACTTCAAGAAAGTATTGTTTCTGCATGATGATAATGAGAGCTCTGAGTTGCAGTTCATAATTGTAATGAGTCTAATAGAAAAGCCATAAAGGGAAAGACTTTGGAATGAAGAGAGGCAGAGCTCTGAAGACTTTTTCACTCAGCTGCTTACTAAATAATTAATTAATCAGCAATTTAAAAACAAAAAAAGAAAAAAATGAAACCAGAAAACAAAACAACAAACAAAATCCAAACCCCAAACCAACCAAACAAAAACCCCAAACCCCCCAAAATCTCTACTCAAGTTTGCTAGCGATGTCACACTTTTTACAAGACTCTGAAATACCCAGCTAACCTTGTAAATGGGATGGCTTGTAACAGCAGGCAGTGCCTACACCTGCAAGTAAACTTCTTTTGTAGTATCTCTTCTAAACAGGACTACAAGGTTACCCGTTACTTCTCAGTACTGAATTCTGATTGCCAACTTTAAGCCATATTTTCAGTGGTTGTGCTGGCCTCTTATGGGTGAATCTGAGACAACTGAAATATCGAGGACATATGCTATCCAGTCAAATACTGGTTTTGACATGGGGTGCCTCACAAGATGATAGGTGATGGATCAGAATTTTTCCCAGCAGTTCCCACAAGAGACACTGTTGTTGTGGCACAAGAAGTGTCTGGGAGGTATAGTTGAGGAAGCAGTGTGTAGGGAGAGCTGGTAAAAAGGGTAGATGCTTCTTTCTGGAAGCAGCAGAAATACTGACTGTAGATACTATTGTGCATTTAGCATTGGGACCGATTTGAGACATCCAGACTGATGCAGCAGTCCTGACAAGCATCCCTTCCCTCTCCCACTTTTCTGTGACTGTTGTCTTATTCAGTACATAGACTAATCTGCTTCAGAGCTGAATCAGGGATAACTGTACAGGTACAACATTATCCAAATGTACTACAATTATTCAACTGTACCACAACTGTAGTAAAACCAGTTTTTATCCATAAGACTCTGTGCTTCACTTATTGCAAAGTGTCTAGTGAAGAACTGAATGTAGAGGGCTGAAGAAGAGATGGGGCAATATTAAGGTTAAAGGATACTGACAGCTCTCTAAAAAAATAGATTCTTACCTTGTCTCTGTCATTGAGTTCTACTGCTACCTCAGTCATTTCACCCAAGCCTTTCAGATGTAGCCAGTAATTAGCATGCACATTTAGATTGCGCAGTGTGCAGATGGGTCAGGATTCTGTTGCAGCATACATGGCACTATGGAGTGTGCTTCAGAAGCATTCTGAAAAAAAAATTAGGCGATAAACATCTCAAATGAGATGCTAAGACCTATTAAGTGCTACCTGCAGCTTAACATCTCAGTGTAATCATCACCTTACAGGGATGTTCTAAAGATCTATTTCTATTTTATGAAGTTTTCTACCTGGAAAAATTTGTCAATTGTGTACTGGCAGAATTTGTCCATTCTTCCTGAGCATGGCTGGAAGTAGACCTTATGGAGAAGGGAGTAATGTTAGGTGTCATCAAGAGAGGTGGAGAAGGGTATATCCATCTGCATGTTGGCCTTGTGGCAGGAGGTGGGTTGTGGACTCAGGTAATGGCAAATCAGGGTATGCAGAAATCTCTCCCAGCCCTTGTCAGTCTGGCCCTGCTCCCTCAACCTTTTTCCAGAGGTGGAGAGGAATGAAAAGATTCAAGAGATCTGTGATCTTTACCATGTTCCCCTTCACAGTGGGTAGCAACAGGGGTAGATCTACAGGTTGCCTTTTTCTCTTGGTAAAATCCGGCTTGGTGGGACATTATGCTGTCCCCTGTCTTCTGAAGCCTGAGAACAGGCTTATGAACTCCAGAGACTGCTGGAGAAATGTTGGGGTCACTCGGGAAAAAGGTGGTGCTAGGAAGATAACAAAGATAAGATTACTGAATAGCTAAGGACACTGTATCCCATGCGCCAAGTAAGGCAGGATCCCGTGGGGAAAAAAATGTCATGTGATTATGTTTACTAAATATTGCATCATAATGCAACATGTAAAAAAGAGCTAGAGGATGTACAGCAGTTTTACAAAAGTGCTTTTTAATTGTGAGTACCCAGCCGCTGTGGCCTTAATGTTCTTCTTTAACCAGTTTATTTTTCTCTAAGCTTTGCAGAGGCGTTAAACAGGCTTCTATTTGTAATACCTAGTTAGGGAACTTTTTTTCCTTTTTTTAAACTGAAAGGCCTGTTTTTCCTAAAGGTGGATGGTTCCCCTAAGAAATAGTTCTCTGTGGGGAAGAGCTCTTAGCTGAGGGCAGTGCTTCATTTGATTTTAACGCTCTAAGTTATCCTCCTAAGGCCAGCACTGCAGACTCTTCACATACTCATTACTCCAAATGTTCTTTTCCCAAATGTGCTTTTGCGCATCTTATCTTTCCTGCATTTTAATCAATCTTAAGATTCCACTTACACGCTCATTAACGTGCTCATGGTAGAAAAGACAAAGGCATGGAAAAACCCACTGGTTTTGTGATAGCAAAAAAAAAAAAAAACCACAACAAAACCAAAAAACCCAAATCCCAGGAAAAGAAAAAGCTCATTTTGGGTTTTAGCCAGTGAAGCATGCTTATATTTGACACAAGTACTATCCTTTCAGATTGATGCTCTGTGGACATATAAGTTGGAAGAGTAATAACAGACTCACATCTGGCACATACGGAATGTCATTGTTTGTTTTCTCAATGGCAAACAATGCACAGAAGTGTTATAATTGTGTTCATCTAGAACTGCTTAGAAAATGCCCATCAAATCTTGAAACAAAAGAAACATTTGGGAGGAATTATTCAGAGTTAAATTTTCCCAAACAGTATTTAAAACATTTAGGCAAGATTAGGTATGTTTTAAAGAACCCCTATGTCCTACTGCTTATTATGTTAATGGTCATGTCATATTGTACAAAGTAACATAAGTTTGTAAATACATATGAATTAGCTTTACAGTAATACAAAAATCAGTTTGAATGGCTTTGAAGGCCCACAAGCTGGGGAGTCTCATAAGGATAGGTTTCTTTTATTTTTTCTTTGTAGTTAGTAAAACTGTATTATTTGTAGAGATAGATTGTATTTGAACCAAAGGGACATTTTAAACATGTTAAAATATATGAAGATTTCTGGCTTTCATCTGAAACTCTTAACCTGATGTGGGCAAAAAGAATAGAGATGCTTACTGCATGGTTTTTTTCCCATAAATGCATGTGAAGTCAGAGTGTCAATTTTTACACAGCTCAATAAAAGACTTCCTTCCAAATACCATTATCACATTCTGAACATCAAGCAAATACCAAAATTAGCACTCAGATCTAGTGTACAGAAGCAGAGAATACTTTCTAAAAGTGTGCATAATTGCACAGCATGAAAATAATGAACCCCTTAAACTGATCAAGTGTGAAAATACCTTTTAAATGGAAGCATTGTTTTAAATGTTAGCAATAAACCTGGCAGAAAAAACTGTCCTTCTTATTTCAATGTCTTGACTCTTCTTAAAAGCTTTTTTTCTCTGTAAGTAGCAAAAATAATTCTGTCACCTTGGGCTCATTCAAAAAGCTAGTCCAGTCATCTAGAAATTAAATGTCATATATAGCAACTCATCCTGTGGCCTTAGTCTTAGTCTACGCAGTGACATGCTGTGGTTAAGATTTGCTCTGTCATCATGTAAATTCTATACATTGTAGCAGTTCTCACTTTCCTTGCTTGTTAAATGAGCCAATACTACCAAGTTCCCAATGCCTCCTGTTGTAAGCTGTTGAGCATGTTCTCAGAGAATTTAATTACTGTATCAATGAAGAAGCACATATTAAATTATTGGAATTTCCCTGTGTGTGCCATAAAAACATATGGACAGCACCATCTGTGTTCTTGTGACTACAGATTTGTATGTTTATTGTTTTTTATCAGGAGATCAGTGTCGTTTGAACCCAGATCTGGCGTCAGAGCTTATATCCAGAATTCTGGCTTCAGTCCATGTATGCATTATGTGACAGCTCTAGCTTGTCCTGCAAATCTGAAGGCCAGGAATGTGTCTGTTCCCTTCAGCAGACTTACATCTATAGCACATGAGCTGTATGGAATGGGTGAACTTTGATGATTCAATGCTACCTACTTTGGAGATCTAATTTCTTCACTATTTTTGTGCCTATGGGGAAATCTTCAGTTAAATCTTCATTTTTTCCTTTTGCAAAGCAGTGGTATTAATAGCTGTCTTATAGGAATGTTGACAGAATTAACTTTGCAAAGAATAAGTAGTAAGTGCTGGTTTTACCTTGTAGGCAGTAGTAACATATGTTCACTATCTTTAATGCCTTGGTCTAAGTTTCGTGAGGTTTCTCTAGGAGTATACATGGCTCCTTCATAGCTGCTATTCTTGAAATTCTATGGAAAGGAGAAGCTTCCCTTTTCTTAAGCATCCTGGAATCAGGAGTGTTGATGCTGTTTCTCTTAGATGATATATGTGGGTGCTTCAGATTCTTTAACTTTGGTTGTTGCTGGGCTGCCATTTGCGCATACAGCAATACATACAACAGTTCTGGGACTTGTGCATGTGCTTGACTTTGTACTTTTTTTGTTGGCAGGAGTATCTACCATTAATAGTATTGGTCTTCTCTAGGAGGCTATTGGTTCAAACAGAAAAATAATGTTTTCATATGCAACAATTGACTTTTCCACAGTTGTTAGCATTCGTTCCTTATTCACATGCATTTTGTGGTCCTTTCTCTTCCAACTCCCAGCTTTGATGTGGTTTGACGAATAATTTTCTTCTTTTTTGATCTAATGAATTTAAGAGGCAGTGGTCTTGTGCAGTGCATTGGTGCTGGAAGCTGCTGCAGAAAGGTGAATAAGAACATAAGAATATGAATGCAATAGTTGATGGGTGTATGTCTCTTCCAGCCTCTACTGAATATTGAAGGTATGCGTAGTTGAGGAGGCACCACAGTAGCTTGCCCGGAAGTTAGGAGGTTATACACTTTTGATGGAATTAAGGCTTGTGTTCACCATTTTCTCCTGTTTTGTGTAGAAAACCAGTTGTCTTTGCTGAAAATAATTTGTTTTTATCCTTGGGGCAGCTACCACACCCTCTATGTGAAGTTACTGCTGAATGAAGCAAACGGGAGAGTGGATGTTGCGCAACCTGAGGGTCTAAAAACAGTGAACTGAAGAATCTTCAGTCTTGTTATGCAGAAGATGTGTTGCTCTAGGAATAGAGCTAGTGAGGAATTGTAGCACAAACACTTATTTTTTATGTTTATTTCAGTTTTGAAAGAAAACTTGGATACTGTGCCATGCAAGGGTGTACCTCCTGGGCTGGGAGAAGGATAATCTATAACCTCACAGGGAGTTCTAATGCTTGTCTTGAATGTTCTTGGTAAGAGTTGGGCAACTGTCTCTACTTGGGATATTAAAAAATATCTTCCATGCATTTTGAGGGGGAGGGGTTATGCCAAACAAAACCTGGATAATTAAATATTGTATTTGGCTTTGTAAAAATACACTAGCTGTAACGGAAATCAGCCTCTTGTGGGATACTGTACTGTTTAGAGTTGCTCTCCTGTGGCTAATGCATAAAAAACTGAGGATCTCAAAGCACTTGTATTCTTTGGGGCTCATCAGAAAAAGTTGTAGGTTAGTTTCTCCATCTTGGCTGAGCTCCAGAACTGTTAATGACATATTACCTACTTAATTTTCCACTGCACCTTTGGTTATTAGGAAAGGTGCAATTTTTCACCGCTTGCTGCAAACTGTAAAGTGCTATGCATGTACTGGTAAACAGTGGCTGCATTTCAAGCCACAGCCGATTGCATTTCAGAGGAATTTATCAAAATACTTCGACTGACTTGTACATCAGTTAGTTTACAGTTCTTTGTGGGATCCATCATGATAAAAATGTGCTCTGTGTGGTCCTCGCCTAATGCTCAGTTATATGGAGAGTGTAGTTCTGTTACAAGCAGAGAAGAGGGTTTAAAGGAATATTATATGTGGTAGCATTTTAAAAAATGTGCTGCTTCTTGCCAGAGTGCAGGAAAAGTTAAAAAATCTAAAGATGCAAATATTTAAAGGATAAATATAAAAAGGAAAATATACACACCAGTGTAGAAAGCATTAGTGGTAGTGAATGATTATATTAGTTTGAAAAGTAATAAGGTTGACTAAGCCCCCTTATACGTTTAGTGATTTGTTTAATGAGAAAGCAGAAATAAAGTCCTATGAGTGCTGAAATCATGCCGCTGCTAGAACGTAAACTTTTGCATTTTCTGACTCCTGTTGATTTATGCTACTGATCCAGCAAGTAGCACATAAATTGAACAACAACTTTAATGTAAACACTTGTGCATGTGCTTAAATATTTAACGGATTTAGAACCTAGTTGTTTGTACTTAAGAGTTGCATTGAGTAGCTTTTGCATTTCATTTTCTAGACTTGAAAAAATAATTCCTAAAGTGATGTAAGGTCTATTTATATAATAGAATATAGCATAAGTTATCTCAATAATGCGTATGGTAGCTGTGGCCAAGTTCTTGTTTGACTTCATGGAGCCACATCACTTAGGTCATTAAGTCCAAATCCCTGCTGTGTCCAGTAAAGACATGCCAACTTTACCATAAACCTCTATATATCCCATTACAAAGTGGCTTTTTAGGAGGCCTCCTTTACCTGACTCCTTTTCTTCCTATATAGCTCTGGAGCTAGCCGGGCACCAGGCTTGTCCAACCCAACTAAATGGGAGCTAGGCATATCCCTGTTAACCCATCATTAATTCAAGTATCCTACACTGGGTGGAACAGTGTCAGCTGCCTCATGCATTTAAGGAAAATGAAATGTTAAGGACAATGTATTACTGCATAACTGCAGTAAAGTCCGGAAACCAGTAGTGTAAGTTACAGGGTGTCCTTAAAGAGATAAAATTCAGCTCTACAAATAGTTAAACATCTTTGCATATGTAAGACATTGCAATTTGGACAGGAAATTGGATAGATTCTAAGTTTAGGTCTTAGAAGATGCTCCCTATTCTCAGCTTCTTCTGAAGTCTGCAAGGTGAAATGTCTTAGGCACTCTCCAAGCTGAATAAAATCATCAGGATAATTTTCTTCTTGTGCTTCCACTGTTAAGGGGATATTTCTTGAGTTCCAGTTTCCTGTCGTTTCCTCTCACCACTTGGAAGAATTTATCTGTTTTTACTTTATTTTTACATTTTTTTTTTAACCTTCTCGGCTTCCTCCTTCTTATCCGGTGACTTTCTATGGATCTGTAGCTGCCTTATAGGCTAGCAATGCTAACTTCATCCAATCCAGTCACTTCTCATGCTCATGGAACCCCGTACAGAAAGTGTTTCCTCAGAGTGATTAATTTTTAGTGGAAATTACAGAACAGAGTGATTTGACACACTCTGAGGGTGATGCCTAAGTTACTGCCAACAAATGAATTCCCCACCCTCAAAATAAGCACTTGCATACTTGCTGTCTTTCCTGATTTGGATAAAAAGACAAGTTTAGGTAAGCTTGTGTCATGCATTTATTCATGCAGCTGGTTTTGGCTGTCTTACAAATATATACTGTACTTCATCCAAAAATCCTACACTAAAATAATTTTAAGGTTGAAAAGTCAAATATGTTGAAATTGTGAAGTGTCAGAAGTAAGTTTGCCTGTGTGACCTTAATTCATCACCTTTGCACATGTTTGTTGTAATAAAATGTGCAATAATGGAATTAAAGATCATGGGAAATTTCTTTCCCCGTCCAAGACCCCAGCTTTGTTCAATGAATGTTTTATTTCATATTGTCTTCACATCTTCACCTCCTTGATCCTTGTATTGAATGCAAAATTATTAATTTATTGAGGGACTTTACTAGGAATGGTTCACAGAATCTGGATGTTCAGCAAACATTCATGAATTTAACTCCTAGCGTGGACTGGTTGCTATTAATATCCCTTTTCATAGGCCTAAGAAACAGAAGCCAAGGGTCTGCTAAGCTTGGGAGGCTAATCTAAGGCATGAATCTTCAGGCTACTTAGCATACAGGATGCTTTTTGCATTCAAACCCTACTTCCAGTATTTTAGTTACAGAACTTATGCAAAAGCATTCCCAGGTATCTTGGCAGAGAACCATGAATACATATTAGGGGTAACCTGTGACAAATTTGTTTTCAGTACCTTTGTGGTGTTAAGCAGAAGTGTTGGGGGGCAGCATTAGTAATTTGCTAGAGCACTGTTTAACTGCCCTCTCCATTAAATAATCCCTCCTTTTTAAGCATCTTCCTGCAACCTTGACTTCAGACCTTCTGAAGTGGTTAACAAATATCAAGGACTTGGACAAACAGCAGTCTTTTGACACATAATCCTGATGCATTCTCAAATGGCCATCTTGTACACTGAATGAGGTGGGAGCTAATTTAGCAAAGCTCAACATTCTGTTATCCCCATACTTTCCTGGGGAAGGGGAAGAGAGTTACAGCTCAACATACATAAAACCTGAAAAGAGAGCTACCTGGTATTAAGGATGTTCTGAAGATCTGAAATAGATGTTTTCAGAGATTTGGCTTTTCCGTCTCTTGCTGCAGAGATGGTGAGGGAGAACGCTATCATGTAGACATAAAATCCACAAGTTTTAAGCCGTTCTTCTAAACCCTGGAGACACTAATTTCCTGTTTTCTTTTTAAATGAGGATCAATTTGGATAAAAGAAAAATAATGAGGCTTTCTTCCTCGTTGTTAAAAATGGCACACTATTTTTATCTCTGGCTTTAAGTGTAAGTACAAAGTTCAGCCTCAGTATTTAAAACATGAAGAGTTATAACCAACTGAAACAAGGGCTTAAGCTAGGGAAGTGTCAAATATCATTAATAGTGCTACAAGCTCCATATAGAGCATTGTGCTGGGGTTTTTTAAATATAGACTAGCAGAAAGCTGAAATGTCACTTGGCAGTGCTTTTGTAGGGTATTGTAGCTGGGCATACCACGTAGAGCAGTGATGCTTGGTGATGAAAAGCAGCATGCAACTTCGTAGACTTTTGAAGGAGGTATCAAGTAATGCAAAGATGTTTAAGTTTTCGAAGTTGAGTATCGCTGTTACAAAATGAAAGGTTGAAGCAGCAACCTTTTGCTACTTCAAGATGCTTTTTCCTCATCCTAAGAGAAATATGGTCATTTTATTTAGAATAGCATCCTAAGAGCATTACCTTTTGCTAAATCTCTCAACTCTTGTATTTAAAGGGAAGATGGGTTTTTAATAGCTTCCGAACTAGTACTTCTGATCCCAAATGGGTTTGAGAATATTTCAAATGGGCTCACAGGCAATTCAGCTGCATCAGTTAATACTTGGAGTGTAAAATGGAGCTCTCAACTAGAGGTGGAGAGTTTTAGGTATGTAATTGGATGTGCTCCCGGTGTTGATGTTCACAGCTCTCTGTGCTACACAGGTAGTGAGACCCTAGACATGTGCCTTTCTGATTGGAATGTAAAAAGTTAGTAAAGAGGTAAAAGTCAGTGTATCAAATGTGAAAACCTTGACTCTCTAATACAAGTACCTGCTGCTGTATTGAAGCAAAAATGCATTTCAGTTGCGCTCAGTGATCTTTTGACAATCTACTACAGAAAGCATGTTATAACCGTAGCAAAAATTTGTGTTGAAGACATACTGCAGGAGATTGGTGATTGCTGAGAAATCTAGGGGAGGTGGGGGAATGGAGAGAGAAGGTGCTAAATGTTTTTATTACAAAGTAAGCCTTTTCTCACCATTCGGCATGGTGTGTACATGATCCTCAAAGCCATCCAAAACCAAATTTCAGATGTTGAGTTTTTATTAAATCCTGAAACAATCTCTGGATTTAAACAAACTTTCATTACCTATTGGATTATACCTATTATGTGATGGTACAAATGTGGGGTATGAAGATGTTAAATCCAGTGAAGCTCTTGTCTTCATTTTACTCCATTGTGTGAAGCTCTTACCTTCATTTTTATTGTAGACAATGGCACCATAGAATAACATTGCAAAACCAGGTTGGAGCCTCCTTCAGGTGCTGTTCCAGAATTTTGGAAAGTGTAGCTAGAGGTTGATGGATATTAATGTTTTAAAAATAGTTGAGATAATTGCTTTGTCTTGATGCTGTGTGCTGCTAAATGGAGTTGAGCAAGCTTTTGAATATTAGTTCTTGAAAGTTACAAATTCTTTGCATTACTTTACAGTAACCTTAAGGATGTAGACAAATGTAAAAAATAAGATAGCAATCGAACTAGTTCATACAAGATCTTTAGTTCCTACAAATGCTTACTCTTGCTGTTATGTAAGCCTATTAATTCATACCAATTCATATCTTATTAACAGTTTCTTACAGAATTACTGATCTGTGAGCTGATGTTGTGGAAAGAATTGCTTGGGTCTGGATGCTGTTTTTTGTCAGCCAGCTAATATTATTTGTAGACTCCATAGCCATATAATAACATAAGCACCACAGTATAACAAAATCACTTTGAAAGAAGCTTTAGAGAAACAGACTCCTAAACCCCAGGATTATTTGGATGGCAAAGATAAAATCTCACTTTACCTTCTCAGGTGCTTATGAATTTTTTGTTAAGAAGAATGAATGAATACATAGCAAATCAGATTTGAAAATAGAGTATTGCCATCATTTCTATTTATTTCTCCTCTAATCTATACTAGTTCATGTCGAAAACCAGTAATCTATTTTATGGACACTTAAAAAAAAAAAAAAAGGTTTCCACTTTAAATGAAAAAGATCAATTTAAGGCACAGGAATGTAGTTTATGGAAACAGCAGAGCATCTGATATCCACATTTCCTGCAAGGAGTGCTGGAGGTAGAGGGAAGTCTTGAATTACCTTTGTATTTTTTCTCATTTGTGAGAAGTAATTTTCTGTTAGTCTGGGTTACCATCCTTGAATTTTAAGATAAGTTGGAATCCAAAGAGAAGTTTGGCTTTTTTCACACTTGAGTTACAGTCTCTCTGAAAATACTGATTTGTTAAAGAAATGCTGACAGGACCTTATCTGGCATTTGAAATATTTATGAAAATGGCTTAGCTTTCATATCTATGCCCGTTTCGATCTCTACAGTAACAAGGAAAAGTTATGCTACGTTCTTAAAAAT
The DNA here is from genome assembly GCA_028858755.1 of Ara ararauna. Taxonomy (NCBI): domain Eukaryota; kingdom Metazoa; phylum Chordata; class Aves; order Psittaciformes; family Psittacidae; genus Ara; species Ara ararauna. Next base: position 2,747,191 of record CM054378.1, read on the forward strand.
CAACTGGTTTGATTATTTTAAAAATGTTATGCAAAATATGAAAAGACTTGTTTTGAATATTAATGGAAAGACTCCTGTGCGTAATACACAGTTATTTCCATTTTTACCAGGGTCATAAATTGTTTTAATGTCATAGTAGCATTCAATTACAAAAAGAAACAAATCCTTTTATGTCCAGGATTTATGCCTAAATGAATTATGATGATGTATCTTCAAAGACAATAGAAATGAAAAGTTATGAGGTAGACATTTAAAATAACTATCGATAATAGCTTACAGAAAATATTAATGAATGCAATATTATGGGTATAAAAATATAGTTGCACTAAGGATGAATAAAGAATAATTTTGGTGAATTGAAGGATAAATCTTTCTCGAGCATCCAGAAGCTGATCTGTTGGAAAAGGTATCTAACAACTAGAAATAGATTTTAAAATTCTCTTCAACTTACATGATATGAACATTAAACACAGAATCGTAGAATCATAGAATGGTTTGGGATGGAAAGGACATTAAGATCATCTATTTCCAACCCCCTGCCATGGGCAGGGATGCCTCACACTAAACTACATCACCCAAGACTCTGTCCAACCTGGCCTTGAAGTATCAAACAAAAAGAATCACCGATCTGTATGCCTGGTCTACTAGTTTGGGTGTAGTGGAAACCATGACTTAAGGTAAGTAGTCTGAGGATAGTTTAAATACTGACCTGGCTTTCTTAAAGTCTATGGGATACTTTAAGATGCGTAAGGTGTCTGTATAAATCTCAATAGGATCAAATTGTAAATTGGCCAGTCATTGGGAAGGGTCTGCTTATTATTTTGGAGACAGTCAAATTCACAGCTTCAGGTGATAAATACAGTTGGTTTAGAACAACAGGAACAGAAATTGGGAGCTTAAACTACATTTCAGTACTTCAGTGCATTCTTACTGCTTAGAAAAAGAAGGCAACAATTAAAAGTATTTAGATAGCATATGCAGTTGTCTGATTTTTTCCGTTATTCCTGTTGGATAAAGCTTTCAAAAGCTTTTTTACAATTGTAAGAATTGTAAAGTCTTGCACCTGGGGAGAAAGAGCCCAACGCACCAGTGTCCTGGGTTCAACAAGCAGTACGATCTGGGGTGTGACTACCTGGACAGCAACTGCAGAAAAGGCCCTGCAGTCCTGGTGGACAGCAAACTGGCTGTGGAGCCAGCATTATGCTATGCCTTCATGGCAAAGGTGGTTACCAGCATCCTGGGCTGCATTATGGACAGTGTTACCAGCAGGTCAGGGGATGTGAGGTGATCCTTTCCCTCTCCTCAGTACTTCTGACAACACTTCCAGAGTGGTGTGTCAAGTTCTGGGCTCCCCAGTACAAGAAAGATATCCATACACTGGCGCAAGTTCAGTGAAGGGCCACAGAGACATTTACAGTACTGGAACATCTCTTATGTGAGGAGAGGCTGAGAGAGCTGGAAAGTTTTGCCCAACTCCTTTATTCAATAACTACAGAAATGTATTGTCAGATTACCTTTTTATTTTTTATTCGTAGTCTTATATAAGCGGCTGCTCATTATCACTTTTATTGAAAAATGCCTTAGTTTTTGCCTATCTCTTTTCTCGGATTTGCCCTTATTTATTTGTCCAATTTCCTGACATCTGACCTATTGACCTCTTAGAAAAATGTGCTTATAGCCTAATCTATTTTTGTTCACTGATTTGAGATTTCTAGCCTAAACTTAATTCACCCTACTCGTGTGCTGGGATTTTACCTCTTTTGTCCATGGCCTCTGGGCTTAGAATATGTTCAAGCTCTCAACCTTAAATCAAATAAACCTTTAGCAAGGGAATATGGCTACTTTTTTTCTTCTGAAATGTTGGTGAGCTGGGTTGCTGTCCTGACCTCCATTTCAATGCTTCATCCAAATAGCTCAGAAGAGAGAGGATTTGGAATTTCTTTGGCTTACTAATTCTCTTATCTATTGTGATCTGCAAGATAAATATGAATCTCTAAGAGGTAGATGCAGGAGAGATTCCATCACTGTCTGTATTTCCTGCATTGGTAGCTGTACGACTAAATAACTCACAGATAGACTAATGACAGCACATTTTTTGTAGCTAAAATTAAACTCCCTTGAGCTGAGAAGAATGAGGTAAAGTGAACCTTTTCAAAACAGCATTGTGAGCAAATAATGAAAAATGTTTTCTAATAACATACTACTGGCAAACTGATCTTACCGTAAGTTATCAGCAAAACAATAAATGAACTCCACATGTCCTAGGTATTGTTCTGGTGTATTTTTGCTGCAGAGTAATGCTTTTTTTTTCTCCCATTTGGTTCAGGTGCAAACATATACTGAGGTGATTAATTGCATGTCAGTAGGACTGTATCGTTTAGTGGTATGAAACTCAGCTTTTGCATAGGTAGTTTACTTTGCAGCTTATGAGCAACTGTTCCAGCAAAGACAACAAAAGTGTTTGTTGGCTTAAAGTTTAGGTGTGTGCTAAACTGTGCGGTTGAACTCAATGCCTGTGTCTCTTCATGAAACATTCACTAATGCCAGTGGAAGAGCCCCAGTGACCTTAACCAGGGCTGTATTGAAATGTATATTTTGGTCTTCTTATATCTTCTTGGCCAGGCTATTTCCTAAAACCTGTCTGCGCCTGACAAATTCAGGTTCGGTAAAACCTTTTTTGTCACTTGGTTGCTTTAGACTCTGCTTACCTAGACTTTTCTGAAAATTGATCCTCATGCTTGCAGCTGCTAGCAGGCTGTGATGGGGTAAGAGCTGTACGGAGAGGGAGCTCAGCTGTGCAGGTCTGCAGAGCCGTGTCTGGATCTCTGAAGGCCTTAAGGGTGCTTGGCTCAATGTTTGGAACGGCCAGTCTTAGCTGCCCCATTTCTGCTTCACAAAATATCACCACATGTGTGCCTTTCTAGGGCTTTTGAAGAAGTCCTAGTCTATCCCCGCTACTGGGATAAAGAGTTTACTCCACTTCCTCTTCCTCAAGAAATTGTGTAGAACTGAGTCTACCCAAGTAATTTTTTCTTTTTTTTTCTTTTTGTTCCTTGCAATAAGAAAAGATTTCCAATGTTCCGACGCTTTCCCCTTTGCAACCAGATAGGAGGCAAATGTAACTTGGTGTATAGACCACTCCCCATTCTCCCTTACATTATTATCATTGACTGGGAGCTCTGTACTTTTTAAGGAAATAACTTTATCGGCTCTTTTCTCTCAGATTTGCACCCCATTGATGTCCTCTTTACTGCATGAATGGGATCTGATAAATTACTTTTCTATGTCTCACTATCGCTTGAGCAGTTAGCGCAACTTTTGCCATTAGGTGGTGAAACTGCTGAGATGAGTCAGGTGTTACTTTATGAACAAAGTACTCACTCTCTTGCTTTCCTGTATATAGTAGAAATGAAGAAGATGGGAAGGTTTCCTTGCTGCATAGCTGTCCAGTTCCATTCCAAGAGAAATATCGTGCGTAAAACTAGAAACTCTGACTCTTCAGAGTTCTGTGCACTTGCTCAGGTGTTCTTATAAGTCTCTTCACTGAGCTGCATGGCCCGTGCACTGGACTGAACAGTGCTCTGACCTCTGCATTTGCATTAGTTCTTGGCCCGTTTGACATAAACTCTGCTGAGACTTTCCATGCTGACTTGGTGTTGGGACAGTGGTTAAAATTATTCGAGCTCCTTCCATGTGAAATGTATTTTTATTGCTTCTTCATTCACTCTGAATGAAAAGAGCTCAGAATGTACATCAAATCCAAGAAGGTCAGTCATTGATGACAACCATGAACAACTTCCTAAGTGACACAGACAATTTTTATTCCTTTGTATTACCAATGCTTTGGGATACCAGCCGAGATCAGGACCTAACTGTGCTGCGCTCTGTACAAGCCCCAAATAAAAAATGATTTCTGCTGCCAAAGGGTCTAACAAACTTAATGAGCACTCTAGACAAGGAATTCATATGTAGAGGGTGTGATGTACAAGTAGGCTGACGACTGGGAGAGTTTTCAAGGTTGTGCTGCTATTATTAATATTTTAAATTATGGCCACTATTAGGAAAACAGAGTAGATGCATCTCCTTGAGTCTCATTTGATTAAAACTAAACAAGGAACACTGGGATTTTCTTGTTACCTTTCACCTTTCTGAAAGATTAATGTGTATTGCAATCTCTGTAGATTAAGCAGAGATATTTTTATATGCCCACATGCTACAGCTCTTTCACTTCACTCAGGCACAGGTTCTAATGCCATATCTTTACTACTCTCCCTTCTCAAATAAAGATCAATGGCTCCAAGGCCACATACTACCCTTGATAGCTACGAAAAATCACGCTGCAAATCAGTGTGTGTACTTCATGCAGATTTTACACCAGCTATGACTTAGCATTCCAATTGCTTGTTTTCTGAAGCAAAGTGATGTAATAGGTATCTGCTTGTGCACAGCAACTTGCTTAAATCTGAAAACTCTATCAGCTCTTTTAGTCTTTTAAATTCCATTAGCTCAAATGATTTCTGTACTCATTGAAAAATTACAAGAAGAAAACCTAGAGAACTGATCAAAATAGTGTTTTGATAGTATGTGTTTGTATTGTGTGTTCTAAGGGTATTTGACTAGTAGTTATTTGGGCATCAGTGAAATAGCAAGATGACCGTCGCTGCAAGTTGGAAAGAAGGTTTGTCACATGTAGGGTTATTTCATGCTTAAAGGTACAGATTTTAAGAGAGGTGGATTCCTCATTATTTCTCAGAGTTTGTATTTAAGAGAGAAATATGGAGGTAGATAACTGTATTTTGTTCCCACTGAAGAGCCTCCATGTATTAGATCCACTCCCCTAAATTTTTAAGTACTGAGGACAGGTTCTTTTGTGTTGTATGGAAACTGACGTCCGTAACACCTCTTAACAGCAACAGCAGTTGTGTGTATCACTTGTGAACCTGCATGGGACAGCACATATGTTCTCTATACTGTTTGCTCTCTGCCTGTGAACAACTTCATGCAGGTTCATCTGGAAAGGGAAAATATGTTTTGCATGTTTACCAGGATACACGACTCCTATTGGTTTTGTTTTGCATCTGAAACTTGGTAAAATGGTAGTCATTCTGAATGACTGGTTTTGAGGCTCCTGTCTTTTAGTGCTAATTGCTGTCTTTTCTCATAGCAGAGTCCTACAGCAGATTGATTGATCACAACTGAAGTCAAAGCTCATAAGGGAAGACCACAAGTGTCAGGGCTGGGGGAGCAGCAATGGGGCATCCTGAAGATGATCAGAAGTCAGTGCATAAAAGGATAGATGCATATTTACTATAAAGTGATGCCCTTATTTAAATATTAGATTAGCAGAATTTGGTGGAAAAAAGACAATACGATAGACGATGTTTAAAATGGCCCCTACAAATCATGCAGGAAAGAAGACTTGGAGATGTAGACTATCAATCAGTGAGAAAATGAAGCAGAAATTGCAGGGTTGTTGAGTTCTGTATTGCTCTGTGGAGGAAAATGAATATGTGAAACAGTCATATCTATTGTTGCTATTAGAGGAAGTTCTTACCCGGAAGTAGGTAGATATTTCTTAGCAACTGTGAATGGACTTCAAATTCACTTTAATCCATCCCCTTCTATAACTGCTTCCAGCAATCTCTGGAATGAGCTTTAAAAGGAAGACAACTGCTTCTAAGAAGTAGTCATGTGATGCATGGATTCAATGTCATTCTTCTTTTTGTGAGCAAATTCAAAGACTCCTAAATGGGCATCTTTCAACTTTACTGTATTCATGTACCACTCATTATATGTGTCATTTCTGAAGTCTCCTAAGCATGTAGTCACGACATGACAATGCAGTCTTACAGGGTTAAAATGTCATGATGGCGTGGAATATAATTAGAATAAGACTTTCTTATTATGATGAACCCTAGCTGAGGCTCTTATAAATTCAAATGTATCTAATTTCCGGCATGTTCAACTAGCTGCAGATCTGGGGCTGGCATTTATATTCACCTCTGCAATTGGAGCTGATAGAATAATTCGAAAGGGATGTGTGAGTAAGTGTGTTGAGCTGATGTGCTCATTAGTGTGGTTATGTGGCATCAGGAAGCCTGGAAAGTGCAGGGGCAAACGGACAACATGACATGCAGCAATGTTTCTTCTTCAGCAGGTACAATCTTGTCTCTGATAAAGGTTAGCACAATTTAGCTTGTTACCCATATTGCCGAAGTGCATATGTAACGGAGAATGAGGAAAAGTAACCATCTTCGTCCATGTTACCCTTGTACAACTTGAAACTATGCTTGACAGAATAGTCCTAAGTATTTAAGAGCATATTCGGAGACCTACATATCCCCCCCCCCCCCCCCCACTTATTCTTTCTCCTATCATCCCTTTTTATGTCCAGTCACCTGTTCCAGCAGATTCATGTTTGACAAGTTCATGATGCTGAACTCTGTGTATCTGTTGGATATGGAGGAGAATAAAGACTGTGCTTTTTAATTCAGAGAGTTTAATTTTCAGCGATTATAACAGCTTCCAGCTGAGAAATGAACTGTTAAGCTCTTTGGGTTTGGGTTTTATCCCTGCCTGGTTTGAATGCATTTACTAGCTGGTTTGAATGCATCAACTGAGCCTTTAAACATCACAGGAAACAAACATGGGTGAAGAAGAGCATCATGTTGGTGCAACTCTGCAGTCTTTTTTTCCAGTATTTCAAAGCAAATGTTTGAGTATTTGAGCTCCCTCCTCCTCCCCTACCTGCTAACGTGCATCTTATAGTTTTAAGTAATTCTCATTAAACCCTGTTGCCCATCTAAACATCCTGCGCAATAGAATTACGACATAATATTACATGCTTTTCTGGCTCGGTGTATTGATAAAACTAAGTGCATGCTGCACCAGTATAGGAAGAGCTAGAAAACAGCAAGCGCTGCTGTGCCCACTACATTCTGAAACAGTTCATGCAATGAAGTCTGGAGAACTTCACAGAGATAGACATCTTTCAGTGAAGCCAATGTCCCCCCAGAGGTACATGCTCAACTCTAGAGCTGTTTTCATGATTAGTTTTTAACTGATCTTTGTTGCATTGATTCTTTTTCTGTAATGATTGGCATTTTTTGTTGATTATTTATTTAGTTAGTTTTAGAAAAGCAGTTATTACCAGTATCTTGCACACTTTGGAATTACTTTTGAAGGACTGAAGACACAAAATTATACATCCATTTTCATATTTATTCAGATAATACAGGAAGTTTCAGACTTTTCCCATTATTTTAATCATCTGGACAAAGTTAAAAGACAGTAATTTTGCAGATACTTTATTTACTAAAAAGTGCATAAATATTCTTTAACAGAATAAATACTACATGGGGTATTGAGTATTCTTTAGTATCTTTCATCAAGGCATACCCATACTTTACAAAAAGTCTTATGGAACCCCTTTGGAAGGCCTGAAAGCAGATGCCAGAAGTTCTGAGATATATTCCTAGTTTGGTAGTGGTTTTTATGGTCACATTTTATAATGTGTTTACTCTCTAACATATTGGACCCATTTTGTGAAATAAATACAATGCAATGAAAGCAACATGAAGATATATATTGCTGGTTATGGTGCCATTGCCACACAAACTTGGGTAATTTCACTAAAATAGCTGAAACTACAAAGATTTACATCAGGTCAAAGCTAGGTCTCTGAAGAGGGTGGAAATTAATGAAATACATAATTCTGTACATAGAAATCTTACGGAAAAAGCAATGCTGTGGACTGTGCTGGAAGAAGAGAACTGTTTTCTACTGTTGATGGATTCTCTGCAACTGGTTGCAGTGTGAATTTCCATTTAAGAGCATTCAGCATCAGTTCTGTAGTAACACGTGTTCGTGTTTTGAAAAAGGCTTTCACCCTTATTTTGTCAAATACATTAAACTTCTTCAAGAAAAAATGGGAAAAAAGTTCCATCTTATCAACATGGTGTATGTTGTCATGCAAGGGTTTTGTTACATCATCAAGTATTTGAAAAGATTTATGATTCTTGCTATTCTTGACTTTGACTTATATTACCTATTGCTTTTGCATATATCATCTGTAGAAACAGTAGACATTATAATGACTTTTAAAGGCACTCTGTGTTTGATAACCTACCACATTTAGAACATACAGTTTGCATTCATAAATACAAACTGAATGTTCATCTCCATTGCTAAACCATCTAGTTAACTCTCTATAGCTTCAATCACCCTGCATAAAATACTATTGAAATGATGGGATTTACTTAAAGGCTAGTGAAATTGAAGCAAAGAGCATGGGAAACTTTTCAGGACCTGACCTGAAACACTTCAGTCCTAGAGTTTCAGTGCTTATCTATCAGCCTGAAAAACCACAACAAAAAAGATAAAGGGACACACGAAATCATGGTACAGGCTCAAAGATGAGTGACTATAGTAAAGATGTGCTACTAAATGGAATAAGACAGCTTTGCAAGGCTTGTATAGACAGCTGTTGGCTAGAGGAATGCATCCCTCTGGAGCATGCAAAAACAAAAATTATCTGAAGCAGCAGGTAAAATGTCATATGCAGATTATAAAAGAAGTTGAATGGGGAAACTTGTTTTCTTCCTGGAGGATTTCCAGCAATTTTTAGCATTAGTACACCGAAGGAGTTTTGCCGTTACTTCCAAGATACAATCCTGCAGGTGAAGTTCCCTCCTTTCCCCACTTTTTCAGTGAGGAAAGAGCATTTCCTAAATCTCATTCAGCCTGTTCTGCCCCAAAAAGAGCTCCCATCTTCTTACAGTAGATTGTTTCAGCATTTCTGGAGAATAACAATGGCTTTGGGAAAAAAGATGCTTCATTTTAAAACTGTACATCAGGAAAATACTGTTTCTGCTGTAGTCTATCAACCGTTTGCTGGAAGTGGCTAGTGGGTATTACATTGGATTTCCATTTATTTAGCAAGATGTTAAAGGGCAGGCTTGTGAGATACAGGATAGTGAAGATTCTCAGCTCAATGGGCTCACATGCTCTCTGAGCTTGGTGCTTGTCTAACTTAGGCTCTGTTGGTGTTAGTCATGAGTTTCAGTTTTAGTTTTCTAGGAGCAGAAAAAAACATGTTTATTGCTTTCAGTTCTACTCTCCAATAACCTAACTTGTGTGCTTATGCTGAGGCGAGAGCGGTTTCACATTTAAGAGGGAGAGATTATTCTAGAGTAAAATTAGTGCTTAAGAATAAGAAAGAAAATAATACAGAAAGAAAGTTTCTTCATAAACATCTCAAAGAATTCTCCCGTCTTTTACTGGTAAAAAAATTCATATGCTGAACAGAAAGCATTGAAAAAGTAGCTCTACTGGCCTTTTTCTGAATGCCTTGACCTCCTTAGCCCAAAGCTGCATGAAGATTTTGATTTTTGCTCCCCAGCATGCTGGGTAAAGAAAACTGGCTTTATTTATTAAATTCTGTAACTCTCTTCATAGACAATTTTTTCTTAAATTGCAGCTCCTAGATACAGAGAGCTCATGTGTGCATCTCTAGATATAATGTTCTGAATTTCACTGCTTGGTTTCACACACCAGCATCAGAGGTCAGCAGTGGCAGTATGATGTAGGGAGGCCCTGTATGGTAATGAGAGGAGGAATTGTCAGCACCAGAGCTGGAGATAAGAGCCTGTCTCCATGCCCAGTGCTGTGGGCAGGGCACTCCTTTGCCTCAGTAAAGATGTGTGTATGTTGGTTCTTTACATCACATGGGTACCATCGACTGCTGATAAGCCTACTGTCCATATTTCATCAAATGAACTAAACCCAATTTTAGCTGGGATAGAGCTAATTTTCTTCCTGGCAGGTGGTACAGCGCTGTGTTTTGGATTTAGTAGAAGAATAACGTTGATAACACACTGGTGTTTTCAGTTGTTACTAAGTAGTGTTTGTAGTAAGTCAAGGACTATTTTAGCTTCTCTCACCCTGCCAGTGAGAAGGCTTGAGGGTCACAAGAATTTGGGAAGGGATACAGTGGGACAGCTGACCCCAACTAACCAAACGGATATCCCACACAATATGACACCATGTTCTGTATCTGAACAAGGGGGAAGTTGGCCAGGAGAAGCTGCTCAGGACCTGACTGGGCATTGGTTGGCAAATAGTGAGCAATTGCATATTCTGATCATTATTTTTATCATCTTCATTATTTTCTTTCTTTTCTGTTCCATTAAATTGTCTTTATCTCAACCCAGGAGTTTTCTCACTTCTAACTGGGGTGAGAGGGGAGTGAGCAAGTGGCTGTGTGATGCCTGGTTGCTGGCTGGGGTTAAACCACAACAGAACCTGAGAACTGATGAATTACAATTCAGCTGGCTGGAGAAGGTGTAGGAAGGAGATTCCTTTTTCACAACAAATAAGGGATGGAGGTGCACTAGAAGGCTTCATTGTGATTTTCACTGCTATATAAAGTTATGCCAAACAAAAAAAAATAAATCTTGGGCAATAGAATTCAATTATCCACACTTTTAAGTCAACTAACATTAACTCAAACAGTCTGCATGCCTGTTTAGGGAAATATGGGGTAAGATGATTCCCAATTGGTTGTTTTGATGTAGCTACCCTGTTTGCAGGACAAGTTTGATATTGGCATTTGGTCTTAATGCCATGGAATGGTCCAAGGCAAATTTAATTTATGTGCTAGTGTAAAAGTCTGTTTCCAATTAGGAACCTGCCATGCAGCAACTGCTGCAGATGATCCCAGCTCAAATCAGCCATATGGCTGTCTACAGTTGTGCCATACCAATAACTGTTAACTTTATACATTGGCTCACCTGTACCTTTACCATTTTCCAGTGCAACCAAACACCTGACCTCACCACTACTGTATGGTAATAATACTGCACTCTTCAACATTTGTGAAGCTTTTGAAGGCCAATTTACAACACCTGGAGAAATGAGTAGAGTAGTGGGCTGATGGCTTTCAGTCAGCATTGCATATAGATAGTCACTTAAATAGCTTAGCAATGTGATCGCATTTGTTCAGAAGGTTTGAGCTAGCATAGATATAGGTACCTTTTACTCTTAAAGAGGTTGGCCCCTCTGGCTGAAGTTCTTTAGAATGTGGTGACTTATCATTCCTTCATTGGAGAGGTCAAGCATGATTACTTTTTGCAGCTGTGCATTTATTTGCAGTGTAGGGCATCTATAAATTTGTTTTTTAATTTTTTTTATTCTTCTTTCCTGCAAAGAATGCAAGAATCACACCTAAGTAAGCCATTAAGGCTAATTATATAACAGCAATCCCGAGTAAGTTCTTTTGAGTTGTATTTTGATATGTGTGCTGATGATCAAGTTTCATAGACATAAGCAAGGTCAGAATGAGTTTCTCTTCAAATATACAAGGAAGATAAATGCTTGAGAGAAAGGAGAAAGAAGAGGTAGGAAGGAAATCCACTAACAGGTAGTTTTTATACCGGACATCAGTGAGGTTTATAATGTAGATTCACTGTTCTGTTACTGAGGTTTGGAAGTGACTTCCTAGTATCGGTAAAGTAAACTATATTTAGTAGCAACTGTTAAAGGTGTATGTGCCTGGGAAGTGAATAATATTCTTTGTGAACACAGTTTGCTTGCAATACTCTCTCTTGCAGGGTGGCTCTTGTAGTGTACTTGAAGACCTAAATCTAGTTCCTAGATTACTTCTGTGGAAGAACTGGGTGGTGAAAGTCCTATAATTCAGTGTTTTGCTAGAAAGTGTTATCTGAGAGTAGCTCATAGGTATTCTATTTTCTTTTCAGTTAATGCTAAATTAATAGTTACTTCTTCATAGGAAGAAAGAAAAATCCTGTAGTGCTACTGTGCTATACCACGTCCTATTTCCATTTGTGGGCATTCGATCAAAATGAGATTATTTTCTCTGTTTTTACTATTGGTATGGGCTACAATTCCTTTGTGACTATTCTGGGGGGCTACAGAGAGAAACTGCTAGAAGCTTCCCTCATGTATGACAAAGCCAATGCCAGCTGGCTCCAAGACCAGCCTGCCACTGGCCAAGACTGTGCCTGTCAGCAACAGCGGTAGTGCCTCTGGGATAACATATTTAAGCAGGGGTTGCTGACGGTGGGGAAACCTGCATAGCAGCAACTGCAGCCAAAGGAATGAGAGTATGAGAGTGAAAGAACTGCAGACTCCAATATCAGTGAAGAAAGAGGGAGAGGTATTCCCCCTGCAGCCCATGGTGGGGTTGCAGCCCCTGGAGTGTCCCACGCTGAAGCAGGGGAGTAACCAAAGGAGGCTGTGGCCCTGTGGGAAGCAGGCTCCTTGCAGGACCTGTGACCCCATGGAGAAAGGAGTCCACACTGGAGCAGGTTTGCTGCAGGACTGGTGACCGCACAGGGGACCCACATTGAAGCAGCCTGTTCCTGAGAGATTGCACCCCATGGGAAGGAATCATGTTGGAGAAGTTCATGGAGAACTGTCTCCTGTGGGAGAGACCCCATGGTGGAGCAGAGGAAGAGTGTGAGGAGTCCTCTCATTGAGGAGGAAGGAGCAGCAGAGATGTGTGTGATGTACTGACCTCAACCCCCATTCCCCATCCACCTGTGCTGCTGCAGGGGAGGAGGCAGAGAATTCAGGAGTGAAGTTAAGGCTGGGAAGTAGGGAGGGGTGGGTGGAAGGTGTTGTTAAGATTTGTCTTTCTCATTATCCTACTCTGGTTTTACTGGTAGTAAATTAATCTGATTTGCCCAAGTCAAGTCTGATTTGCCTGTGATGGTAATTGCTGAGTGATCTCGCCCTGTGCTTGTCTCGACCTATGAGCCTTTTGTTATATTTCCTCTACTTTGTTGAGCTGAGGAGAGGAGGGATAGAGCAGCTTTGGTGGGCACCTGGCATGCAGCCAGGGTCAACCCATCACATGCTGGCATGCTTCTAAAGGTCAAACTCACTAAATAAAGCATTGTGCCTACTACCTGCTGAATTGCATTTAAATTAGTGGATAATTATGCAAAGAGTGAGATTCCCACAACACAAAACATATGGCTTGCTTATGTTGGAATACTCAGAAAAAGCAGCATCTGAGATGTGTGTGTTTGGTAGAAGAGCTTTCCCATCCTGAATCATACTAAGGGTAGCAGGGCTTTCATGTATTTCTTTATTTGCATGATGCACCTTCACTTGCAGTAACTGCAGAAGGGTAAGGTAATTCTTGCTTATTGTTTTGAGCAGGGAGTGCGTTTGGGAATGCATTATTTAGAATGAAACCCAATCCATGGAATTCACTGCAGACAGAGATGTCTGCACAGACAGAGACACATCTGATATAGCTATTGTAAAGGGATTAACTGTTTCTTAAATTAGACTAAAATGATCATAACAGCTTCCTTTGTCAAAGGCAGCTGTTCTGTCTGTACTCCAAAAGAAAAGAGGGGAAGGAAGCATTGCTGTCACCAGAGAATATTAAGACTCTGTTTTCAGAGTTACAGTGTCTTTAGCAGTATTGTAGCAACTTCTGAAATGTCTGTGATGTTACATGATTAACTGCAAGCTGCATTAAGAGACAAATGAAGAGGGGAGCCTAAAACATGAGCTAGCCTGAATCTCCACCAGAACTGCAGGAGAATCTGAAAGTTAGCGAGGTTCTGACTAACTCTAATGGATGTGGGGACTTCAGCCACTGGTCAGGGTTGCAATAGCCAAAAGCCCCCTCAAATCAGTAAAAGACAACTGAATGACTTTTGTCTTGCTCAATATTTATGGTCCCAAATACAGTGCATTGTAGTACTTCACTCTGAAGGACAGAAAGGCAGCGAGCAAAGTGGGAAGAACTACAGAAAAAGAATTATCGTCACATGCTGTAGGACATGGTAAAAAGGCACTGTGTGCCAGAGAAGCAAAATGCTTGGGAACTCAGCCGTGATATCTTTAGCAAACTGGGTTAGAAAAGACCAGAACAGCTTAAGGAACGTGACAGCGTACATCCATTAGACATATTTCTCTACTGTAACGTCACAACTGCATTTCTTTCTAGAAACTGGTTGACTTTTGGAAAAGTACCGCAATTTTAAGGGTGTGTCAGTGAGGTAATAGAAGAGAGGCAAGTGTTATCAGAATACTGGGGAGCCTCTAAAATGAAATCAAGCACTGTCTGTTTTAAAAGCTGAACAAGGAGGCCAAAATGGGAGCAATTCTCGGTGTCACACGTGCATACAGTCGGAAGAGAAATCTCAGCACTTACTACTACCATTTAGAAACTCTTCCAGAAAAATAACCATGTGAACAGAGCTACCTATTTGACAGATATTAAATCAATAATATGCATTTATCTGATGGGACCATAACCATTACTATCAGCAAGATAAATTTTTGTCACTAATGTAAATTAATTGTTACTCTACATGTGAAAATCTATATGTAATGAATTCAGGGTGAATCCAGATTGGGTTGGGTATATTGAAGAGCTTTCTGGAGATCAAGAACTGAGAAGGTACTCAACCACCATTATACCAAGAAAATACTCTTTACTTGACATTGCAGCCTCAGGAATGGTGTTTTTCTGCCTGTGCAAAGAATCATGTAACAGAAGAGGAAAATAATTTTGACTGATTATGATTATGCAGAGTTCCTCAGCAATAGTGGTGCCAGTAGGTCATCCCAACCTGTAAACTCGATTTTATTATTTTAAACATTAAATAAAACAGGACACATTAAAAAAGAATAAAGAGGTGAAATTTTTAAATGGAGAGAAAACACAGCTGTAGTACTTCTTAGCTGATAGTTGTTCAGGGGCTAGCAAATTTAGAGCCTGTATATATATGAACACATATCTTGAGACCAAGCTATTCTTTCTTCCTGTATTTTTGAAACTGTAAATAGCAAAAGCATTAATGTTCACTGGGATTTTACCACGGGGAAGATAGAGAGCAAATGGTTTCCCAAGATCATTACCAACTTTGGCAGCAAGTTTGCGCTGTGCATATCTGTAGCAGGAGGTGATGGTTTTATGTGGATTTTAAAAAACCGTTATGTTTATTTTTCTTCTTCAGTTCAGCTTTAGGTTTCTTTTTTTTCCTCTAACAAGGGAGATCAAAAAGATGTAGCTGGTAACCTTATGGAAGTAGCTCTCTCCTCTTGTGTAGTCCTGTTTGAGTGGGGTTTTAAATCAAACTGCCTTTCTGTTACAATGAAGAGAAAGGAGTAATTAACATAAGTTTGCTTCCCCTTCCGTTCAACCAAATAATGTTTATTTTACCTACCTTAGTACTTACTAAAACACACCCCCAGTCCCTAAGCCTCTGGGTGTATTTACATCGTGAGAAACATAATTAAACTTTAGAGTTCAGAGCTGTCTGTCCACATTCGATATTGTCAGAAGACAATCATTAGATTACTAATTTCCAACAAGCAAATCAGAGAAGGAAGCTGCCACCACTCTTGAGATGGACTTTGTTGTAAGCACAGAGAGTTCAAGTCAAGTGACTCAGCAGGCAGTGTGTGCAGATAGGGAGGAGGATGAAAGAGGTAACAAAAATGACCTTCGGTGATTTGGGGTTTCCAGGCAGGATTGCTAACTTTGCATGGCTCAGCTTTTGGATGTCAACTGACACATCAGAATGGTCTGATTTTTAGAGGATATGTGGAAGGTGTTCTTTGAAAATCAAGATCCTTGAATGTCCTGTGAAACAGATACTCTGAAGTAGAAGTTCTTGGTGTAATTTACAGAAAATCCACTTTCACAGGATTTATCTTTTTTTTTTATAAATAGTGCCTCTCATTTCCCCCCAGCATTCCTTGAATGAAGAATTCATTAATTTATGAAGATGCTGAAATGGAATAAAAAGATTGTATATAGATAACTAAAAAGTGTACTGTATAGCAACTTGAACTGTCACTTTAAAGTAGCATGCCACAGAAGAAAGGGAATAAAATTGACCCCACTCCCCACTCCTTGAATGGCTGTTTTGGACAACATGTATCGTACTGCTGCTCTTACTTTCTCACTTTTAAAGTATTTTTCCCCTTTTTATTTTTTTTTTCATCTCTTCCTTTTGTTGTGTCATTCCTCCTAATTTTCTGCCTTCCTCTCTCTTCTTCAGTGGAACTATTTCTTTTTCCATCACTCTGAATTTATTTTCAGCTACACTTGAAGGCTCTCGAAGATGTGTTCCTGTGTGTCCCTCCTACGTCCCTTGACTCATGCTGGTTTATACTCTCTCTTCTACATCTCCTTCCTTCCTGTCATCCCCTGTAATCTTATTACTATTTTCTCTCTGGCTTCTGCCCTTGAACTCAGCAGTAGACTTCTGTTCTGTAAGGATGGTTCCTCTTCAGTGTATGTGAATGCCATGCCATCTGAGGAGATGGGCTTCTGTGTCAGTGTCCACCTCTGGCACTGCAAGGCACAGTGTGACCTCAGGGACTGCACATGTGAGCGAGTGCCGCTGTGGCATGTTTCCACATCCCTCACTGCGCGGTGCAACAGCAAAGTCCTTTGGCCCCTTTGGTAAATTTGTGCTTACTCTTCTCCTGCAGAGAAGGTGGAATGTGAACTAGCAAGGTTGCTTCATTTCTTCCCCTGGCTGATTTGTAGCTTCAGGTCACTTCTGTTGTAAGGTGGTTAAAACACAGCCAGCAGCCAGCTTTCAAGTTTGTGGCTACAGTGGGCACTGAAAGCCACAAGTTTCAGCAACTGAATGTCCCGCTAAACCTTGTAGGCTGTTTACTTTCCTGCTCCCAGCTCTCCTCGCCCAGGAAAGAACAGTTAAATGTTTAGCTTACTGGCCTGGAATGTAAGAACTGTTTTCAAGTCTCTTTGTCCTGCAGATTTGTTGTCTTAAGTGTATCCACTTAAGTTCTCTTTGCTTCAATTTCTTGATACATTTTTTTTACCCCCTAAGGGCACACTTAAGGGCAAGGATGAGATTTTCTGCAGACTGTGGGTAAAGCGCTTAATTGTCACTGTAGCAAAACTGTATATAGATACGGTCTAGTTCATTCTGGTTGTAGAGAAATCTTACCTCAGAGTCTGTTGGTCAAGTATTCTGAGATTTTTTCCTAGTTAATACAGCCGCTTTCCGCTGCCCCCCAGCATCCTTATACAAAATAAAACAAACATAGGTTGTCTGTCATTGTATGAAACAAATCCAATCTTGAGAAAAAGAGATATGATAAATATATGGAATATTTGTTTGTTGAGGCTGACTCTATATGCAGAATTTTGTTTAATTTGGATTCTGGCTAGGTTTTATCCATATTGAAGGGTATGAGATTCTAGCAAAAAGGAGTGAAAAAGGCAGAGCAGGCCAGTGTGTGATGGTTATCAAGTATTGTGAAGAAGAACATGGCAAAATCCAGGAAAGAGAGGGGCTCTGCAGGAGAGAGTTCCTCTGAGATCTGTCTGACATCAAGGAGGGAAAGAGGATGTTTAACAGAAACAGGGAATCTCTTCTGGGACCTTATCCAGCCCTTGTTCTAAATGATATAAAAATATCTTGATTGTGCCTCAAAATGCAAGCAATATTATTTACTTTTAAAGATAAGACATGTCTTACAGGAAAGAAGCTACTTAGTTCATACAGTTGAAATCAGATCAGTGTTGAAGTAACTTACTGTTTTTTTAATGACATGTAATTAACTGGCAATCACTGAACTACACATTGAGGATCAGTATCAGCCATACAACAAATAAACCAAAACAGACACTTCCAAATATTAGTAAACACCTATAAGTAATCCTAAACAAATCCTAACCTAATTTTCCCCTCACCCTGTGCAGTTATGTGTATTCCTCATTCCCACCCATCCGCACTCAATACAAGCAGATTGCAAGGACGCAGCTCCCCTGCCCTGAGAATGCAGGGTCCCCCACTTTCACACACCTCTTGCTGGAGATGTGTGTCAGTACTGCTTGCACAAGTTGCCAGTCCACTCAGTTTGAAAGCACCCTGTAATTTAATATAGTCCCGCTGAGGTGTGGGTTCCTACGTGTTGTACCCACTACTGTCAGTCCACTGGCTGGCTGCTCATTGTGGGGGGTGGATGGGGATGATGCTCTCTAAGGCCTAGGCATTAGGAGGAGCATCTCCTTAAAGGAGATCACGCTGGTCAGGCAACTTCTGTCTGTGCCAGACTAGGCTGTGGCTGGTTCTCTGCTTCCGCTCCAGGATCCTTCCCTCCACATTCCAAATGTTCATGTTTCCCTTTCCCATGTTCTTTGTATAAAAATTCACTGTAATCCCCTGGTTTCTTTTTAATCTGTCTGATGATCATTTTCCTCTTTAACCACTTTCTCAGTAGCTACTAGATTGGGTGTAAAGGATCTGCATCAGAACGTTGTTCTACCCATGCTGACTAACTTCGTTATCAGATAAGATTAAATAGCTTGGTTAGTATCTTCTGTAGTCTGTCATGTCATCTTGCTTGAGCTACCTTTTGAGATTGCTGTGTTATTCTGTATAAACAGATATAGGAAACTCTTGCAAGCAAGAAAGAAAAATGAAAAATAAATGCCCATGAGGCATATCTGTGAGTAAGGGCTAAAGCACCTTGGCTGCCTGGGGAAAGCCTGCAGCATTGCTCTCTAGTTTGTAAGGAAAACTAGTTGGAGCTTTTGCAGATGAGGCTTGTATTGAATCATTCTGCAGTTATTCAGCCATATAACCCATTCTCCTGCCAGAAATTTCTGTCTCTCTGGAGGCTTGCTAAAAGTAGACAGGTGCCTGCATACCAGTCCCTCCAGTTCATAGTCTGGCGTCTTAATTCAAACTCTTCTTTGCTCTTTAAGGCTAATAAGGAACAGGGCAATGTTAATTATGTTAATTACAGGCTGAAGATGAAAATATTTGTGTGAAGAGGTTTGAATGAAAAGCCAGGACCTGCAGAGCCTTAAAATAGACAAAGATCTCTTTTGTCAAAGCCATAACTTGGCATTAGTGAAGCATAGCATTAGATAAGATTGGGTGTACATATATGAACTTTTGTATATTATTTTTTAAAATGTTTCAAAAAGGAAGGCAATTCTAAATTCTAATTGATGCTAAATAAACATCCTTTATTTTCAAATACCTCCTGATCTATATTGCATATTTTCAAGAGAAGGAAATGTCAAGTCTGACCTCTGAATAGGATTCCTGGCTGATAAAAGTGTCTGTTTAGGAACCTGAATAACCTTTCCAGAAAATAAGTAATTGGTACATACAGGGAATAATTAAAGTCCATCCAAATGAAGATGTTTACATGCTCAGGAAGACCAGAAAGATAACAGAGTTCAGAACTGGTACTAGTCCCATAACTTCCCCATGTTGGTAACAATATGAAAAGCGGCAAAGAAATGGGGAATTTGAAAAAAGTAAAGTGTCAGAGTGGGGTGAAAGTGTTGCAGGAAAAGAAAAAAAGAAGCAATACAGACTTTTTTTGTAGTTTTCTTTGTTGTCTTAGAGGAGTAGAACAGGGGAACCTGGAAAATGTTTTGGCTGATATAAGATGAGCTAGTGGATTTGTACAATGAGGGAAGTTAAACTTGAAAGACATTTTTAAAGGTATAGCTTTCTGTACATACATAACACAAAAGGCATCTTGCACTGGAAATCAATGACAACATAAGTGAGTTGGAAGAGCAGGGTTACATTCTGGAACCTGCAAAACAAGATAAAGTAGGAGATTTTATAGAAGCTGAAGTGGTTCCCAAGAGAGCCATGGATGAAGATGTTGAGGGTACCCAGTAACTTGAAGGAAAACTGGATGCTTTCTGAACTGAATTCTGTAGTTCACTTAAGTCTGAAACATCAGAAGTTGCCACTCAAAAGGGAGAACTGGGGCTGAGATAATATCTAGTCAGCCTTGAAAGGAATAGAGTCAGCCAACCAAAGGAATGAAGACATGTTTGAATTGGATCAGCTGTGCAACCTGCAGCACAGGCAGTCAGACAATGTTGACAAATTCCGTATGTTCAGCATCTCAGGTGATGTAGATTATAAATGATCATCCTAGTATCTGGACAGAAGTGACAACTGAGGAATTTCCAAATGCTTTTGAGAGCAGTGAATTAGGCTGATTTTGAAGAGACTGCTGGCATTCTTCCATGTTCTTTTCCCCATCACTCAACAGCTGCCCGAACAAAATTGTGGGTTTAAAGGAAACTTTCTAGAAAATAAAGAAATAATTATCCTAATGGCAGATTAATGGCTGGCTATGTGGTAGGAAAATGGAGACCCCTAATTTTGAAAGAATCTACAGATCCACCCACAGGTCACTCCTATGTTCATTTACGTAGTTACATCAGTGCAATGAACTAATGTTGGATAACTTTAGACTTTAAATGCCAAGCAATTTCAGTATTTAATTATGAAAGTTAGCTATTCCATTGGAAAACAGAGAAAATATCAAGAAAAATGGTTAAAAGTCTCTGCTTTTTTTAACTTTTCCTCAAAACATGGCTAATTTATAATCTCTACTTATTTATATGAAAGAATTTATTGCAATCTATGTACATATACATATAAATGATACATTAAAAATTGTTCATATCCTAATGCATGAGCTTCTCAGGCAGAGAGTGAGAGAATTTTTCTGTACCAGAGCAGGCTTTCTTGGTGTGAAAAAAAATATATATCAGGCAAATACTAACTTTCAGAGAGGCGGTTTTGCTACAAGAGTGATTGGCTGCTTTGCTGCCATAACGACCAGTGCTAGCTGATCAGCTCTGCTGTGGATCCCCCACCTTTTCATCAGAGATTAAGAAAGGGTTTGACTGATACCCTGATTTCTAATGGGAAAGGGGGAAACGACTTATGTCTATTAGCTCCACAGGGCATTTCTGCTTTTATAGACTGGTTTGAAGGCATGGAAGTATTGCAGATAATAACACATTAGTATGGCACAGTGCACAAGCTAATGAGCCTTGCCTCTTGGGGAGAATCATTCGGCTTAGGGCAGTGCTATTTTGACATGAGTACTTTGCTCCCAGTGTCATAGTTGACTCGATGCTAGCTTGGTGGAAGGGGCCAAAGTCTCTGAAACATCCTATATTATTACATGGTATGTACAGGCTAGCAGTACCTCTAGTCCTGATACTTAGGTAATTTAAATGAGGTTAAATTAAATTTATACCAAATTAAATTAAATTAGATTGCTTCTGAAATTGTTATATACTGGATCCAGTTTCTAGTCAAGTCAATGGGTCATTCCATGGGCTTCACTGAGTATTAAATCAGCTTTCAAACATTTTCATGTAAGAGAAATAAGAACAAAGTGGGAGAGGGAAGGAGAAGGAAATGTATACCAGCCCCTAGCTTGGCACATTAGGAAATTTTAGGCAGATATTGCAATAAGACCATGCTGTTTTATCTTCAAAGGCAAAACAGAGAGTCAAGGCTCAGTTATGACAATCTATGTATAGAGAGCTGCAGGGCTGGTTAGATGATGAGAGTCTGATTTTCTTGAAGAAAGATATACCAGCTGACAAGAACACGGAATCGTTTTAAGGAGTAGTGCATAATGTGCTAGTTTTTTTTCAGACATACCCCTCTAGCTATACAGACACAGGAAGGATGTCCTACAGAAAAGGGTGTTAGCTTTAGTTCTCAAGAGATCCCATCTGAATTTCTTGTTCTACCACAAAGTTTTGTGGAAACTTGAGCAAATCATTTAGTCTTAAATCCACAAAGGTTATTTAGGTTTCCTAGTGCTGGTTTCAGTCGCTTGCTCTTATTGATTTCCAAGTTAAAATGTTTTTGTATCAGTGGGTGCTGGGCACTGCCTGAAAAGTGCAGTAGATAAAGCACCCTTATGGATCAGGCCCTCAGCTGTCTGTTGTTTTGATCTCCCTCAGTAAGAAAGGAAGAGAGGGTGTTGCAAATTGCAGCTGTTATTTAGTCTAGTTTAAACACAGGGGTTTTGGGGAATGGTTGCAGTGCTCTGGGCTTTTTTTTTCTGAAGGAGTGGTCAGTACAAGGTTTTTATTGAGTTTCTGTGGGTCCTGCACTGCAAGGTCAACAGTGTTGGTGTGCAGTGATGAGAACTGTATTTAAAGAGTGTGAAACTACATAGGTAGCAAAGATAAGCAGCTGCCTAGTCTTATCCACCTAAGAGTAGTAAAGACATAGGGATTGTAGAGGGCTATCTCTGAGTAACTGCATTTCTTGATGTTGCCATCAAGGATATGTCCATATTGCACAGCACAATGCCATACAGCCTGCGTACTTGGGCTACGTCATTCTCAGTGAAAGCAGCTGTTTCAGCATACTAATAAGCTCTGCTGTGAATCCTACACTAATGTGGCTACAGAGCTTCTTAGGGAAGGTTTTACTCATTGAGAGCCAGCCTGGAATCTCTGTAAAGTCCAGTACATATGGAGATGCTCAGAAGTATGCATGCTATGCAGGTCAGCATTAGACTTGGGTTCAACAGATTGCAGATGACTGAAGGCAGCGTTTCATTACTTTGAAACAACTGTATTTTGTTTGGACAATTGGTCTATAAACCCTCATTATAAGGCTCCTATATCCATTAAAGAGTCAAGGAACTGCTTTTTAAATAAAGGCAGGCAGGTCCTTGTTGTGTAGATGAGTGCAGCTCCCTTTGAATCAATGAAGCTATCATAGTATACTGAAGGAGAGGATCTACTCAAAGACAGATGGAAGAGAGGTGACACAAAGTATGATGTTTTTCTAAAACTTTCAACATTAGTGTGACTGTGCCCATTTCCTTTGAAAGGAAACGTCTTGTTACATTCAGAGGGAACAGAACAATGCCAGGGCTGACTGCTGGTTGAAAAATCCCATCCCTCAGGCCAAGAGTGCCACACACTGCTCTCTGGTGAGAGAAGATTGACTTTAAGGGTTCAGCAGTTTGGTACAGTACTACTTGGCCAGCAATAACAGAGGTGAAGAACTCTGTAGCACTCGAAAATCAGGAGAGGAAAGCCAAAACACAATGGATGACCAAAAAGTAGCGTATTTCCATTGCATCCCCAAGTGCTGGAACATACAAGCTACAAAACCTCAGACTCTCCCAGTAGTCTATGGTGTCGGTGTCTAACTGGTCTCAGAGAAGCTTTTTGGGTATCTGCCACCATGAAGATTTCAGGAGGTGTTTAGGGCCAAGTTGCTCTGTGTTGAAGCCAGTGTTACATATGTGCCTGGGAGCATGTGTTACGTTAGTTGGGGAGTAAAGGCTTGTTTTTTTGAGGTGGTGGGGATGGTGTGAAATATACTGAAATGCTCAGTATCTTTGCTGATCAATAGTGGAATCTGAAACTAGAAAGTGTTGGTTTAATTGACCTTCACTGTCCTTGCTGTATTTGACCCAAGCTCCAACAGATGCCAGTACACCATAAATAACCCAAAGAATTTAATTAAGGAAAAAATGTTAAGTAAAGGGGCATGAGCAAAAAAAAAAATAACAGAAATTTAAGTTCACACGTTAACTTCTAGAGAAGCAGGGAACGGGTTAATGTAAGATAAGTGTCAGGATAACTTTGAAGTGTTTTTTCTGCTAATAGCACTGAGCCCAAAACAGCACCAATATGTTGATATAACTTGATCAAGTTGATTATATAACAGCTTGAAGACATTTTCCTTATCTGCTGGCCTCATCATCATTCATTTGCAGTATGTTTCAACAGACTACACTATACATCAGTAGTTATGTTCTATGTGCAATAAAATTACCACATTAAATGTATGCATTTATATACGTATAAGTGTTCACTTGATGAGGACAGGAAACTTTCCGTCATTCTCTCACTTTGCAAGTGCTTTCATTGTGAAGAGAGTTTCACATAGGAATTGTTTCAGGTATCCTGATTGTGTTCTTAGACTATTGTAGTTTTGACTTAAGCAGATATGTTTAACTCAGCAACAAGCGATGCTTGACAAGGTCACAAAGATATTGCTCAGTAAAGTTACCTGCCTTAGCTGGCTTTAATGGAACTTCCTTAGAGTGTAAGCGTTCATTTTTCTGAATAATGGTCTCAAAATGTGGATCTCAGATATTCTTGACCCATGGTTCACAGGCAACATACTGTCTGCGGGAACTTCCCCATTACCCACTACCCCAGGGAATAAAAATGTTCAAACTGATGCTATAGGCAGAGAAAAATACAATGTTGTCTGCAAAATATTTCTGTGTTATGGTTGTGTGATATTTCTCTGTTATGGGTCAGAAATGGGAACAGTATCTATGTGGAAGTGGGCTAACACAAGACATACATTTTAGATTGTACTGTGCAAGCGGCTCCCCAGCTCTTGTCTGCGACACAGACAGTCATGCTGGCACAGACACATTCAGGAGGCCATACTTAAATGCTACAAATTAAGGGACCATACTGTGCATGCTATGTTTTATAGAAAGCAGATGAATCCCTGCTTTCAACAGCACAATCCAACTCAGATTACTTTTTGGAGATTTAGATGGTGCTCTGTCATTTTTGATAACTTCTCAGTTTGCATCAATAATAAAATCTTAAGAGAAAAAGGAAGCATCTTTTAAAGGTTAGGAAATAAACAGAAAGTGGTTTGGGTAGGAAACTTTTAACGTTAGTGTTCATATCAGAACACATGCAGTGCCAGTGATTACCAAAAAATAGAAACTGTAGGCATGGGGGAAAATATGAAGTTGGAAGTACACATGATGACAGACATGATGTCTAAATTAGTATTATTTTTGTAATTTCCACTTAAGTGTTTGTCTCGTAGAGGAGAGCATGTTTTTCAGTACTTTTTAAAGTTTCACTAATTGTTCTGTTTGCTTTGTTCAGATTCTGGAGAAGTTTGGTAATCCTAATACTACTGCATGGCCCACAAACAGTAGCCCTAGAATGGAATCGGCTTTATTATGAGATGTTATCTTCACACCAAGGGACGTTTCAGGGAAGTAAATAGCAGTTTGTGGAATAAAGCAATTGAAAATACGCAAGTACACTCAGCAAACAGATGGTGTTTAGAATGAGCTGGATTCCTTTTTCATAGCTCTAGCTCAAAATATTTGATTCAAAAGTTCACTTTGCAGTTTTTTCTTCCCTAATCCCTTCATAAGGTATAGCGGTCTTGAAGGTTATCTCTCACCTCAGCTTCAACATAAGCTTTCATTTCTTGAGCATGATCTTACTTGCAATTAGACCATATAAAATACCAGATATGCTGTTCTATTATAAAAAAGGAAAATAAAGACCCCACCTGGTTCTGCACACAGCACTCCTTGGATTCAGGAATTATACCCTAATAGTGCCAATAAGGCAATGGGGTGTTTCTGCAAGAAATTAAAAAGGCTAATAATATGCCTGGTTAGAATGAACCCCACTTGCTCATGGAAGGCTGTTTTTATCAGAAATACAGAAAGATTTCAAACACCATGATAGATTTAAAAGGGTTATTTGCAGTGGAAGACAAATCCAGTAAAAACTAGCCAGATCCATCAGCTGATAATTGTAAATATTCGTTCGTTTCCGCTATCCTGTTGGATTAAAGGAACAGAAGCTTCTCTATGGTCAGTAACTAGCATATACTTGAATTATGGACAGACTGGAAACTCAAGAGAAGGGGATTTGTGTTATGTTTTGGCTTGGAACACTACCTTGCTTTCTAATTTTTAGAGTCGACCACTAAAGAATCCAAGACTGCAGAATTAGAAAATGTATGGAAAGGCTGAGGTAATGAAAGGTGGGAATACAAGCTCATTCTGCAGAGTGCCTGTATCCATGCGTGGTTATGTGCTACATGCTAGGTTTTACTCCTGAATCAGAGGGACACTGGAGGGAGCAGCAGTTGTATGAGGAAGAGAGAGCAGAGCAGTTCAGATACTTGTGTCTGTGATGAAATTACCAAGAAATGCTCTTAACAGAAGCTTATTACATGTCTTATGGCCATTTACATGGGGTGTGGTTTTGCCTGTGAATGCTGCATGTGCTGCTTGTTGTGCACCTTGTCTTGACTTGGTCCTGCAGTCCCAGTCAGCCTTGGCTCCTGTGCCTGTCCCCATCCTTAGGTATTCACAGGCAACATCCGCCTCACCCAAGGAAAATGCTGGCCAGTTGCTAAGTCTGGGGTTGTTAGGTGGCCCTTGCATGGCTTGCAACCATTAAGCACCATACCTCTTGTCAGCTAGTACCATGTACGCGCATTCAGTAGACAAGGTTTTTGCACATTAACCATTGATAAAACTTCCCTGAGTGCACTTTCCTCTCTGACTCTTCCTCATCCGTCCCACTATTTTTTCCAGTTTTCACTGGAAGCTGTGCTATACCATCTTGAACAAGTAATGGTAGTGCCCACATTCTGTATGCACAAGCACACAGGTAGAGAGCAATCCAATAAGGGTGATAATTTAATTAGGAAAATGAGAGGAAGGGGGAGGTGAGAAGGAAAGGAAGAAAGAGTGGGATGGGGGAGAGAGAAAAAGAAAGGCAGGCAGATGGAGAAGGGAGAAAACACGAAAGAGATGCCATGGCATATACAAAAGCCCAGGGTTTTCTGGAGGGACCTAAGGTGCCAGTACTGCAAATGATGAAATATCACTCTGGCAGAGAATGTATTTGCCAACATTATTATTTTTGCACTGACTTTCTGGTTGAGAGGGAAAGGCAATCTATCCATCAATTGGTAAGAGTGTTTACTTGTTTCTTCCATGCTCTCACTCTTCTGTGCAGGTTTGGGTTTTGTTTGGCTGTTTAGTTTTTTACTTTTCAGGAAAAGATACACTTTCCTCTCCATTTAATTAATCTGCTGTGTGATTTTTAATAGCCAGGTGTCCCAGGCTTGACTGCTGTACCCAAATTACAATATGGCATCCAATTTGGAGTATCTGCATGGTAGTCACATAGCTTCACCACAGAATCGGGTTCATAGGAATGAACAGAAACATAAGTAAACTGTCTTCATGTACCATAAGTTATGATGACAGTATGCCAGAATGAAAAAAGCTGTTGCTAAAATATATCCTTTCTGGTTTTCTAGGGTACTTTAAAATGCAAGTTCTGATTGTGAAGAAAGCAAGTAGTTACTTTTCTAGAATGAAAGAATTTCAGAGGAAAATTTTTACTAACTGTGATTGACACAACTCTGTTGTCTTTTATGGATAGTGGCTGCTACAGAAGCAGACCAGAAACCCTTGGCTAGGGAGATGTAAACAAATGCATCAATTTGTCTACAAATTCCAATATAATACTGTATTCTGTGTCTGTCAAAACTGGATCAATTAGATTCAGTATTTCTTTATCTACTGATGGGTGTGTAGGACACAAATATACATATGCTGCTTAGGGATACATTATTTAAAACTAGAATTAGACGTATGCAGTCAGAGCCACAGAAATAGGGTACTTATCAGAAACCATGCTTGTAACTCACATGATCTGGGAGAAGCAAATGTGGAAATACATCTTCATAAAAAATTCACACAGTCATAAATTGTGCCATCTATTTCTGTACACTATATTTTTGTTACTCCTGGAGAGAGAAGGTCTTTTTGTTTAAAGTAATTGCTGTTGGTTTTTCTGAAGACAGAAAGTATGCATCTTCTCCCCTCCCCTGCTGCCTTTTAGAAGTAGTCAGAGAACTGAAATTAATTAAGTTCTGACCTCATGTCAGCACTGTATATCATAATTAATGGAAAACAACATCCTTAAGGCCCAAGATCTGTACAATTAAAGCCAGAAATCTGTGAAAAAAAATCAAGATTAAAAAGAGAATGTTGGGAGAGAGAGCCTTTAAAAGCTGCATTCCCCTGCACGGGGAGATGCAGTCACTTGAAAGTTCACCTGACATACTCAGATGCATTTACATAAATCCCTTTGTTGTTCTGTGCAATTGCCTTTGTGTTTGTCTCCATGGAGTTCCCTGTCTCTAAACCTTGTGTGCTTTCCTCATTCATTTCACACTTACATGTTACAGCCCAGACCTTCTCAAAAACAAAGATCCATTTGGGTAACAGAGGTGAATCTTGGATCCAGCCCTGGTGTATGCAAAATAGCCTTTCTTTATCTTACAGCAGCTGTTACTGGCTGTTAAGAAAAAACACATGCCAATCAGGACACAGTTTTCTCTGCCTCACCTTCCTAAACCCCTGATATGTCAATCTACCATGAGAGATTTTTTTCACTGCAGTTTCCTGATTTTAGAGATGCATTAGACTGATAAGACTGGAAAAATGAGTTCTACATTTTACTACTGGTGGATTTACCTCATGGTGGTTCATTCTTATTCCTCTAACCTTCAAGAAATGAAGCTTTTGTGTCTTCTACTTTGCAAGTAGTCTGCTTATTTCCAAACATGTATTTTGTCTTTAATGACATCCTGCTTGTCTCCTCATCTCTAATAATTTGTTAAAATTTTTGGTTTGCATAGCTTGAAAAGTAACCAGGTAGTCTAGTTTCAAAAAATCAATATAACATTTTTTTCTTTGAAAACGTTGCATTCCTCCTTTTTCCATTTCCACTTTGCCCTTGAAAATAAGTTGAAGAAAAATGATATACAAAAAAGAAAAGGATTGACTATTTTGTTCTTCAGTTTTATCACAAAAGGGAAAAAAGCAAAATTAATTAAAGCAAGCCTTGATTTTCTGTTAAGAACATTTAATTGAAAAAACAAACCCTGATTTAAAGTGTTTTGATGTCTTCATTGGTTTTTATTATTCCTCTGGGCTCATCTTTAATAGTCCTTCACTCAGTATCTCTTTCTACTGATTTCAGTCTAAACACCAGTCATTCTCCCCAAATGGTGCTTAAGGCATCATCTTTATTTTTATCGTCTCTTTCTATTGCCTTTACTGTGATTTTGACTTCTTTTTGGCCCACAGCTCCTTTCTCCCATGGTTCCCTTACACAAATAAATAATTTCCTCGCTATTGAGTCTTTTTCCTCCCTACTGTCACTGGAGTTCCTCAGTCCTATTGGCATGTTCTTAAATGGATACTTGGTAACTTAGGAATGTATTCCCTCAAGATAGTTAATTTCAAAAGGTGTTTGGTAAGAGACGACGTGAACTCATCATTGAAAGAAGTCACAACCCAGGTGCACCTTTCAGGCACCTGTATTTTAAAAACTCTGCTAGCTTGGTTTTCATTGAAATTGAGAATGACCTCATCTGCTTGTATGCTATCGCTGTCTTGAAATCGGATAGCTTTTTGCATAGTCCTGATGCAAAGGACTTTTAGATGTTGACTTTTAGGATCATCCCTCCAGTGTTTTTTTCTTCTGCTGAGGCAAATTTGTTTAGCTTCCTGCCCATAACAAACTTTCAAGCTCTTTCAAAGGCACATTGGGTCTTACCATCTTGTCTCCTAACACAAAATCTAATGAGAAAATTTTGATTGATTTCCTTTCTCAAAAATCGTGTTTAGTCTCCAGCATAGGTTTATATTTTATTATTCTAATTCTGTCCACCTGAAGTTTTATCCGTGTCTATAAGAAGTACAAGAGCTCAAACATTAGACTGATGTTCTGAATATGTTATTCAGAGAGCCTCATCCAGGCCTTCTTTCTTCAAGAAATTTAAGATAATGCTCTTTCCCTTCAGTGTCCTATACAGCTTCTGTTGTCTATAGATGTACTCTTATATTTTCTTCCTTTTATACTCCATCATGAAGCCTTTCCTAAATTTCTCTCCTCTGTCTTCTGAATTCTTTTTACATGTAGTTGTGCCCAGTTCTGTATTCAAACCTGCATTTCCATTTTACAAAGCTTACTAATCCATTTCTGTAAAAAATATATCCAATTATTATGGGACTAATTTTGCCTTCTTCGGTAACATTAAGTAATGCAATCAGTAGTTCCCACTGGAATCTGTAGAACTTCTCTCTAGCACAAGTGGCTGGATCTGGCCCTTCTGTAAAATCCTATACAGTATATGGTCATGCTAGAAGCAAAGTAAGTCTGCTAGTAGGTTGTTCTCTGGATTGGCCAGAGTGGTTTGTTTATAAATTATATCTTCTGTTTTCTGTAAAAGTTGCCCAGCTTGCAACCCAGAAACCATGCAGCCGTTCACTCACTCCCCTCCCTTCTTCCCCCCGCTCTTGGAGGGATGGGGAGGAGAATCGGAAGAATGTAACTCCCAGGGGCTGAGATAAGAACTGTCCAGTAACTAAGGTATAACATAAACCACTGCTGCTGCCGCCAATAATAATAATCATGGAATCATAGAATCATAGAATAATTAGGGTTGGAAAGGGCCTTAAGATCATCTAGTTCCAACTCCCCTGCCAGGGGCAGGGACACCTCTCACTAAACCTGTGAGTTTAATG
Source organism: Ara ararauna (assembly GCA_028858755.1). Taxonomy (NCBI): domain Eukaryota; kingdom Metazoa; phylum Chordata; class Aves; order Psittaciformes; family Psittacidae; genus Ara; species Ara ararauna. The sequence continues at coordinate 2,777,380 of CM054378.1, forward strand.
ATAAGGGAGATAACAGGGGAAGAGAATACAACCGCTCACCACCTGCCGACTGATACCCAGCCCAACCGAGCAGTGATCTAACCCTTCTGGGTAACTGCCCCCAGTTTATATACTGGGCGTGATGTACTGTGGTATGGAATACGTCTTTGGTCAGTTTGGGTCAGGTGTCCCATCTCTGCTTCCTCCTGGTTTCCCCTTCTCCCTGGCAGAGCATGAGACTCAGAAAGTTCTTGGTTAGAGTAAACATTACTGAGCAGTAACTGAAAACATTGGTGTTATCAGTGCTGTTCCCAGGCTGAAAGTCAAAAATACAGCACTGCACCAGCTACTAAGAAGGAGAAAAATGCCTGCTACTGCTGAACCCAGGACATCAAGTTCTTGAACTCCTAGTTCACTTTAACTTGCCTGATCCTGTTTTTATGTAGCAAGACAAAACTGAGAAGTTTTGTACAGAATTACAGGGGAAGAAGCCTAGAGATACAACAGCATGGGAAATGTCAACAGCCGTCCCTCAGCTGTTTGAGGCTTCACTTTATTTTCAGCATGCTGCCAATTCTAGCTGACACTGCTGCTCTCTGGAAGGGAAAAGAAAAGCTGCTGGTTTTGTTCTCTCTGTTGTTCAAGCCACTAAAATAGGACTAGCTACAGCTTTTGTTGTTATTGTGTTTAACAGAGAGCTTTGAAACAGTATATTTACAAAGTATGCAGAAGGTACTAAAATAGCATTTCTCTGGTAACTTCCATTAAAGTTGTCTTAGTATTTCCTCTGCTGGCTTTTTTTTTTCCTTTCCTCTCCTCTCTCCAGTGGGTTATTGAGCAACAGAATGATTTCCAAAACAGCAGGGAGAGGCTTCTGGCTCATATTGCCTCTTTCCAGACATCTTAAGCAAAATTGAAAAAATGTCAATAGATTTCCACTCTTGAGTTAGTCTCCCATAAAGAATATGTGAAATCTGTATTTAAGATCATACAAATACAAAGGCAGTTAAGGATGCTCATCTTGGGGAAGGGGACAGGCTTTATATCGATTGTTTCAGGTCAGAAGGAACTATTTTATCATCTGTGCTGCCATAGTATCTCTTAGCACCTATTAACTTTCAGCTAGTTGCCCTTGTACTGAGCTCAGATTTAGGGCTGGCTAAAATACAAGAACACAAGGAAAATACCTAGTCCTGGTGTGAAAACATCCACTGTTCTCGTTTGGAGCTTGCTTTGGTGGTTGACCAGACTTAAATGAAAAAAAAAGGTGTGTGATTTTTTTTCTCAATTTATCTGTTTTCTCTTTCTGAATATTGTAACTATGTCTTTCCTCACTTTAATAACAAAGATGCTGTTCTAGTACACTAGATTTTCTTCCCATGGAGGTATTTATATGCTGGCATCAAGTCAGCTGTCAATCTTTTCTTCTGATAAAGTAAACTGACTGAACGTCGTAAGTCTGCTACTGTAAAATATTTTCTCCAGTCCTGAAGTAATTTGTCTGGCATTTCCCTGCCCCCACTCCAGTGTTTGAAATGTATTTAAATGTGTCTATTAAAAATGTGTGCAGCTTTCTATCAGCATCATGAATGTAACAGAGGTTAATCATTTCCCTATATGCACTCTGCATGCTCTAGCATCCAGTGCATAAGAAATGTACTAGCATTTCTCACCCCAGTGTGGCATTCGCCATGGCTTATCTAATATAACACACAAAATTTTCTTCGAGTCACTGCATTCTAGGATGCAGCTCCCAAGATACAGTGCTGATAGGGCCTATATCTCTTCTCCCCAGATGTGTCTTCATTGATTTTACTGCAGTAAGTGTATTTTGTTTGAATGGACCCAGGACACCAAGTAACTCGATTCGTTCTGCCTGATTCATCTGTCATACTCATTACTTCTTCTTTGGCATATCCTCAAGTTTTATCAGGTCATTGGTTCATTACTCATTTACACAGGTTTAGTTTGGGAATAACTCCACAAATGTCAGTGGAGATACTCTAGGGCTGACTCATTGCCTCTGTATATAAGTAAATTTTTGGCCTCTGGGATATAGTTGTCTGTTCTAATAATAAATCAGAAGACTGGACTGGAATAGAATAGAATAGTTCAGTTGGAAGGGACCTACAATTATCATCTAGTCCAACTGCCTGACCAACTCAGGGCTGACTGAAAGATAAAGCATATTGTTAAGGGCATTGTTCAAATGCCTCTTGAACAGATAGGCTTGGAGCATTGACCACCCCTCTAGGAAGCCTGTTTCAGTGCTTGACCACTCTCTCAGTAAAGAAATGCTTCTTAGTGTCCAGTCTAAACCTCCCATGGCACACGTTTGGGTCACTTCTACACATCCTATCTGGGTCCTAAGAAGAAGTCAGCACCTCCCTCTCTCTCCACTTAGTCTCCTCAGGAAGCTGAAGAGAGCAACGAGGTTACCTGCCAGCCTCTGTAATACTAACTATAATAGCTCTGCCTGAGCTTCCCCGGCTGAGTGTGTGACCAAGGTGTGTGGTTGGGGGGAAAGTATGATTATGAATCGTCTTCCTGAAAGACCGTTCCTTGCTCTGAAATAAAAAGGAGGAACCAGAAGCTGGCATCAATTTTGTGACAGAAGATGAATTAGACTACATCGCACAGAATTTAGAGAAGGAAATACAAATGTCTTTTCTGTTACACTGCCTTACAGTTTTCCTTATCCAGCTCTACTTGGCTGCACTTGAAACCCAGGACATAACCTGTAGCAAAAGAGAGAGCTACATCATCTCCTGGAATTTGTGACTTTTTGTTTAGCTTCTGTTCAGTCTAAAAAATCACTACATGAATATTCATTCTTCAAACTGTAGCACCTCCTACCTATTACATGGGTGTAGTCATCCACTGTCAAAAGTACAAAAGAAGATGGGAAACACTTTCCAGAGCAGTTAGTGCAAATGATACTAGTAACTGAACTGAATGGAAAACTTTCAAGGACATCGGTAAGCTTTATACCTGGATTAGCTTATCCAGAGGTCAGAAGTTATAGGCATCATAAAGCAATAGGGAATCAGGTGTTTTGTTTTTCTAGATACTATGGCTGCATCTATACAATAAAATGAAGCATTCCTATGAACGTACTCAGGACTGTGTAATTTATTGCTAGAGCTGTAGCTGATATAGAGGTATTCTCTAGATTGTACAAAGAATGAGAAAACTGGACTGGGGAAAGAAACACGTTGTGGAAACAAACAGAATAATGCAGTCATCCTCCTGCACAAGCTGTGGTTTTGTCAGATAGCTCCCAGCTTTCAGACATCCAGCTTGATTCTGCTTTGAGCTCTTTCTTACCTTCTAGACAGTTGCTATTCTCCTAAGATTTTGTTGGTAAGGAAAGGGGGAAATTTCTTTGCTGCTCGGAGAATAATTATCCTTGGAGAACTGCTAATAGCCAAAATTACACTGCCAATGTGGAAGGTAGAAAACTAATCTGGAATAGTTCTTCAATATAGTCAGCTGAATAATCCCACTGAATCTCTAGAGGGCTTGGTAAATGGGATATTCTCCCTTGGAAGTCGTCTGGCCAATGTTCCTATTTATGTGGTGTAAAACACTCTTTTTTTTCTATCCTCATCTGTAAACGTAGGGCTGGATTTTACCTGCTTCTACCTGCGTTTGTTATGCTGTTTTAATATGTTGCTCTTACTGGATTTCCAGTCTGTCATGTTATATTCCAGTCAGTACATTTCTACCTAATGGCATTAAAACTGTCCTAAAAGTGCAGAACCTGGGAGTTTTCTGCACGTTCTGCATTATATTTGAATGTTTAAGCTTTCCATCTCAATGCTCACATCTCTTTGTAACTCTACATCCACAAATACTTTTTCCCTGAATTTCTGCCACCCATAAGAAAACGTACTCCGAAAAGAATCTCAGCTAGGTATTGAATCTCTGTGAAACAAAGATTGCAATATGTCTACACTCCCCCCCAAGGCTTTTTATTTGATTTAAAATACATAAAATTCAGAAAAAATGTCCTGAAAACTAACCATTTTTTTGCTGTCCTCTCAAACTCCTTTTTCCCATCTCGGAAGGGAGAAAGAAGAAAAGGACCACCAGTTAGGGTATAAGAACTACTTCTTTTTTCACTCTTCCTCTCCAAGCTTTCGTTCCAAGTGGTTTTTGCAGCTGCTGCAGCCTTGCTAGCCACAAGCAGCACAGGTTGTGGTGCGCTTATTCCATTTGCTTTGCTGCTTTGTGTCTCAGCTGCTACATGTCTGTCTCCTAGAGTAAAAATTTGTCCAGGCAGCCTCCCTTTATTCCCTATCTTATATATACTCCAGACTGCATTGCCAGTGCTTATAATAAACTAAATGAGATACTGCTTGTTGTGATCACCAGTAACATGAGAAAGAAGTATATCCGTCTTCTTTTGCCTTGGTTTTCAGTTGCACAGAATCACCCAATTGCATTGGTACATATCATGAAGATGGTTTTTCTTTTGATCATATGCAAAAGCCTCAGTATTATGCCACTACCCTATATGTAAGGGATTGTGTTGTGTGTGCTAATTTAAATAAGTGATATAAAAATGCCTTATGGTACTCAAAGTCCTATTGAGGGCATGAATAGGTAAATACCTTCTGGGTAATCTATTGAGTCTGGATAAAAAAAGGAGGATGAATACTGATAATCAGTGGTTTAAACAGCCCAAGGCACATCACTTTGAAAGGAATCATTGTAAAAGCAGATTTCCATTATTATAATTTTTTACCTTTTAGTCAGAGCCTCACCTTCCAACAAACTAGTTTGTTCCCTTTAATGGCTGAAATTTTAATGTGACTGAAGTCACCTCGGGTCTCTCCTAAGTATGTGTTTAGCTAATAGCCAGCAATGTCCTGAAAATGGCGTGAGCTTTGCGTAAAGAGTATCAGGCTTTGTCACACAATGGCTTCTTTTCTCACTCTAAAAGAAGTGTTAATGTCACCAGAAGGAACGCCCCACAATATGAGTTTTAGTTAGAGCCTCAGCAAAGCTCGGAGAATATGGAGCTGCTTTTCTATTCCCTCTGATTCTGAGATTGCTCACTTAAACCTTTGACCTGTTTGTCCCTTACCACATATCCAAGGGTCTTCATGGATCTTCTAAATTCCACTGGTGTAGAAGCTGCACAGAAGGAGGTTTATAAATACATTAATATATCACAGAAGCTGTTAAAAAAATAAGATAAATGTATGTGTAAGTATCTAGGATATATAGAGGTGTCCAAGATTTCATTGTGATACTCAGTGAAAACTGTGGCCATCCTTGAATGCTTATTCCTTAAACAGTAATGTGATATGGTTATGGTGTAAAGGCTGCCTCGGGTATATTGGATAAACCAGATCACAGGGGAGTCAAATATGAGCCTATTTTACCCCAAACAAGCAATTGAAGTGTGGCCCAGCATGTGGCACACACTGATTGTGAATACACAGAGCATAAATTTCCAAGGTGAATGTCTAAGAATGCCACTTCTAAATATGCATCTAACTCAGAACCCTAGAAGAACTCTTTAAAGAAATTAAACCCTCTTAAGGAAAATAGCATCCTGTAACAAATTATTTTTTTAAGAAATTAAAATGAATTAATTTCAAAAGGCAATTACATGCAAATACAGTAGAAGGAGAATAATTTGCACTAATGACTGGGATACCCATTGCAAATTACTGAATTTCACAAATTACTGAGTCAATAAGCAAAACAAATTCAGGCCAAGAGTAATGCATCACAAAATGTCCAGCATTTTGTTTTTCCAAATGCAATTTAGTTTTAATTATGATATAGTAAAGCAATGAAAGGGCCACCCAGGGGGAAAATGCTTTTAAATGCATGAAAGACCTGTGGCCCAAATGATGTAATCTCAATGTAGAATCCCAGCCAATAAACATCTCTTTGAGCTATTTAATTGGTTTTTGGAATTTCCTATAATAATATAGGGAGTAATAGAAATGCTCAATTACTGATATTAATCATAAAGTATAAATGAGATGAGCCTCAAAGAGCAAGGTCTATGGATGCTACAGAAGCAGAAGTCAGATTTTAAAATGAAATATCACTGTCTGTGTTTTTGCGAGTTCCCCCTCCCCATGATAGCTGAGTATTCCACAATCCTTGATGGATTCTCTCCTCTCATCATTTTGAAGCAAGAAATTTTTCGATTTTGCAGCTGGGGAATAGCAATGTGGAATAGATTAAGGAGGTCACATACAGAGTCTGCTGATGAAGTGGGAATTGACCTGAATCTCCTGAGTCTAGTGAGCTACCTGTTAAAACGGGTTTTCATCTGGTAAAGAATCTTAAATAAGGCAAAAGAATGGCTTTTTATTTGTGCTCAGATCAAAGCCTAATTCAGTTCTGCAATTTGTTTATCTGGGAGGGGTCTCTACAGCTGACACTGGAATCCAAAAATCCCCATGGAAGATTCATACACCTGAGTGGTGGCAGTCCCCACAGTGAACCTCCAGGTCTGTGTATAGCACAAAGCAATCATCAAGTAATAGGATGAGGCTGGCCTTCAGCTATCTGGTGGTGTGCCCAGCAGATCCCTTTGAAGGGAGCAGGAAGAGGCTGAATGATGGAATCATAAAACACAGAGGTGTAAAGTAAAAGATGAAATTGTATCAGCTGATTCATTGGAGTTCAACCCAAATATATTCTTCCACTTGTGCACACAAGCTCTACTGTTATAAATCTTTCAGCTGCTGTAAATGAACCAAAGCTGTTCATTCCTGAACTTCTGCTCTTCCTTCATGCTCTTTTTTAAAGTTACCAATGCTGTCTTTTCTCTGCAGTTTGGCTGGGAATCAGTCTGTGTCAGAAGAATCCCAGAAAACACACATTTTCCATGGGCAGAACTTTGCAAGGTACAACAAAGCTGTTGTAATGCCTTCCTCTAAAGTGTCTCTTTAGTCAGTAGGAAGGGATTTCCTGTACTTGATATTAAAAAAGGAAAAAAAAAAAAGGAGAGAAAGAAACTTCGAAAGTAAATGAAACTCTTGGTTCTGGGTTGGGTTTTGGTTGGTTTTTTTCATTTGTTAGTTTGTTCTGCTTTGTTACTTTTTAGACTAAGGGAAATTAAAGATGAAGAAAAAAGGACCCCCAGTAGAATGATAGGACAACTTAGTGGCAGCCAACAGGGGCCAAAGAACTCATCGATAATGGAAGGTCCCATAATGATACTGCTTGGGCAGAGAAGCAGGATGCAGGTATCTCATACAGAAAAATAATTTCCTGTAGGTTGAGTTTGGAAACAATTACTCGGGACCGTTTGAGTGATTGTATAATAATTGTGTGAAGCTGCCTTCATTGTGATTATGGTGAAGCTCCAAGGCCATGAGTAGAGAAATCAGGTCCGCTTAACCCGGGTGCTACACCAGTGTGGAGTGCAACGTGAACTGGTGCCACTGTTACTCCTGTATGCTTGGAAGATGACTGGCTGCACCTAAACCTTCAGTGTTTCTGACTTTGGGTATTTGCTACACAAATTTACTTTTTTTTGGCAAGTAGATACCTATGACAAGGTTCCCTGTTGTGGTTCCCATCAATTTCCATTTCTAATAATAATTTGGGTGTGCCTGGCACTTTCAAAGCTTTCCTGAGTTTTCCTTAAAATCTTCCTGGAAGGTTGAAGACTTACAGGTGATTGTGAAGGTCAGAATGCAAATTTCTTTTCTGTTATCAGATCAACAGACTATCATATTGAATATACTTCACTCTGTAGGTGTCTGTTAAAATCAGTTGTTTGGTGACTTTAGAAATGGGCAGCAGCAACACAGGTTGGAAGTCAGTCTGTCCCTGTGTGTGTATAAGCAGAGCAGTGCAAAGGGAGGAATATCTGTTCTTACTTCTGCTGTGGTACAGATCTCTCACTGGAGTAGAGCAAGATGAGTAAAGCAAGGCTGGAATGTTTGAAGTGGACTGTGCTGCTTCTCCTTTGAAAGTAAACAATAAATAGACATTCAGTCAGGAAGCAGATAATACATCTTTTTAAATGTGCATGTCTGTCTTGTTTTCTTTTTGAACATGAAGTATTTCTGATTCCTTAGAGCTGAATCCTCTCCTCACTTCTGCCTTAGGAATAAAAGGAAACTTTGGGAAAAAAAATCCTAAAATTCTCACCCTCACTTTCTCCTTATAAGCTGCTGACACACCAGTACACATCCTATCAAAATGTATTGAATGAAATGCATGTTTCGCATACTAAACTATTCCAACCACATCACAAGTCATGGAAGAGCCATTCCAGGTTATTGATCAAGCAAGCACAAAAACATACTCATTTTTAACTATGTGCAGATGCTTTTGCTTCTGTAATAACTGTTGTGTCTAGCTGGCAACTCAAATTTTAGAAACCCTTTTGGGTGGTCCACTGAGACAATTTCAGGGGGATTGATAGCAATTAACCATCAATCCCATTGAGATGTATAGACGCAAGCCTTTAAAGGCTATGGCTGATATTCTTAATTTCTCTTTTTTTTTGATCAAAAACTCTCTCCAGAATAACATGGTAATTTCCCCTTGGGAAAATAAAACCTGAATTTGCCCCATGGACTATCATGTGATCATCTTAGAAGACCTTCACCTGGGATGTCTGTCTGCAGCAGTCCCTTTAAATGCAGGGCATTGAATCAGTGGCTCTTTTGCATGTGCGTTCGCAACTCTTCTCTGCAGGAGCTGGTGAGCATACTTGATATTGATTATGCTTGCCCTTGCATCTGGGTTTTTTCATGTTTCTGCAGGTGGTCTGATAGCTCTCAAACAGTAGTTCCTGTATTTTGGAGTATTGTTCATATCTATACGTGCATTTTATGCAAGCTCTTTATCACAGCACTTGCATTACTAAACCAGTATGTGCCAGGTCTTCCTCCAAAATACCAGTGGGGCTTTTATTGATTTATTTTATTTTATTTTAGTTTTTTTTTTTTTAAGTACTGGGGGCTGTGAAGGGCTTTTTATTTGCCTTGTCAGTAACTTGACCTGTCTTTACATTTCGGTTGTGCTTTTTTAATGCTGCTCAACAGTTGTGAACACAAGGTAGTAAAGAGCAATATATCAATACTATGATAATTATAAGGTTCTATCTATGTGTCAAATAAGAAAGCAGGGCTGAAAACAGCAGATACTGATACACTTGTTTTATCTGGAGCCCAGTGGACACCAACAGAGTGCCTCGGTGATGCACTGTCAGGATTCCTGTTTTGCCATCCTTTACTATCTTGTCTCTCCCTAGGCTATTATGGTCCCACTTACATGTCATTATCTTACACTATTAGGGCTCTATACATTGTAAAACACATTTATTTAAAGAGGTTGTTAGAATATTCACCTCTGTCACTGTGTGGTCTTTTTATGTCCTTTCTAACTCAAGTGAAAATAGTTAGGAGTTGGGGTTTTTTTTCCCCACTGCCTATCCTGCCTTTTTTCTCTTTCCTTTTGTTATGATTTCTACAGCTCAGTTGTCTGTGACAGTTCAGTTAACTGACGTTTTGGGGACACAGTTTGCATGAAAGAAACTACAAAACAAAAGTTACCCTTCATCTTCAGAGGTTGAGTTCTGAAAAACTCTCCTGAAACAACAATAATGCAATAATGATAGTAATTCCTACCTCATTAGTTGTCATATAAAATCTCTTGCATCTGAAGAATATTATTTAGGCTGCAAAATCAAGCACTAGAAACGCCTGACCTAGAAGTTACTCATTCAACTTTAGCTCTGGGCCTTTTGAGTATCTGTCTTGTGTGTAAGCTGGTTTCTGCAGGAGATACTGTTTGTACCTGTAATTAAGTTGTCGCAATTCCTACTGGGCCATAAATAATGTTTTTCTGGCACCTGAAAAACTGTATTTTTTATATTTTTAGGGGGCCTTTGTGGGCTTGATCTGATTTAAAACTACACCCTGTCTGCATATAGCATGTTCTATAGAGGATACATATGCAAGATTTTCCAACAATAAAGTTTGATCAGATTCTGGAAGTATATTACCCTGTTTCCACCTCAAGCCCCCTCTTCTCCATCACACTAAATTAATTTGTGTTATCTGTGCTTCTACATATATTGTCTCTGTTGCTCTCTTGCATGGAGTGGCATGAGCTGGTGTAGCGAGGAGTAAAAATCTGTAATGAATGGTAGATCAGCAGAATTTTAGTACATTTTAAGGCTGCATTTGTAACAAGCATTTTATTTCTTGCTGATTAGATTATTGATGTTGTTATGGGCACACCTTCCTTCCTTTTAATACTAAGGTCTGTGCATTCAGAAGCTGCAGTGGGCTACTTTGGTGGGTTTTGTCTTTCTAATAATAGCAAAAGAGACTTTGAGACTTGTTTTGCAGATATTCTTTTGCTTGCTGATACAGACAACTAATCCAAAGATGCATTTGACTTAATGCTTCCTTGCTCATGTTTCAGTTCTCTGAATGCTAAAATGGGGCTACTCAGGAAGGTATTTCAATGGATTTACTCATGCAAAAAGCTAATAATTTGCAGGTGGATTTTCAGGGTTGGGTCTCATTTATATTCTGCGAGTCAGCAGCTGAAGCCTTTCAGTCATGAAACCATTAGAATAACCTTAACCAGCTGGCAACTCTGTGTATGGTCAGGAAAACCTATCTAGTTGCAAAAGGAGAAATATCATGTTTGGAAACAGAAGGAATAGCAGGCAACATTCCTTTATCTTAAGACCAAGGTATGATAGTTTGGACTCTTACCAAGAAGTATGGTAAATGTAACAATATCTCTTTTGTTAAGAAGGCTGTCTGGATAAAGTAGTGGTAATGGTTATGATCAGATCAAAAGGTGATAGTTGATTCTAGGACTGGTATGCTTTATTGTGTTTTTGGTTTTGCTTTTTTTAATTCTAGTAGATAACTTCAGTGGTTGTAGTGGTTTTCCACTCTAGGGGTTTTTTTTTGGTCACTCTAAGGTACCCAAAAAGTATGCATAAGAACAGGCTGTAAATCTCAGTTCATATGTTTGATTCATCTGTTGCAGCCTTCTTTCTCTGTCATGTCCTTAGAGGAGAAACCCAAAATATAGCTTTTTGTATTTCTAAATTCAAAGGGTGAAAAAAGGGTGAAAGCTCAGTTATCAATATGGACACATTGCTTTTCAACACTGCTCCCCCTCTTTTTTCCCCCTTACCCTGTCATCAGTTGTTAGCTGCTGACAGTTGCCATAGTTAACACTTTGCTCCAGGCTTTTCCTTCTACTTGAGGTCTGCAATACACTCTCCTTTTTCAGCCTGACCTGGGCACTGCCTCCGGCTCTGGCCTGATCTTTGCATTACATCACCTTGAAATAACACACCTTGTGCTGGGAACACCTCCCTGCAGCACAGATGCACTAGCTTTCTCACTCCTTCTTTCCCTTTGTTTGCTTTCTTGCCTTTCTCATATTTTACTTTGTGATTTCTTCCCTGCTTATTCTCCTCGATGAACATTCATTTGCTCTTGGTAGAGGGACTTGTCTTTGTGAGCAAGTGTGAGGGAGGTGGCCTGCACATGGTTTAAAGCTTTCTGATGCTGTGTGTATGATGAAAAGGAGCTGCACTGATGTACCCAAATGGGAACTTTATGATTCCCTTTTAGTTGCTCAGCCACTTGAGATAACACTGCTATGAGAAATCATGCTGCAGGAGTTCACCATGATTTTTGAGAGCGCAGAATTTTGGCACTGCGCAGAGTCCCTTGCAAGCTTTGAATTCCCAATCTGAGGTCCAGGCACTTTTGAACCCTGAAGCTGGTAAAAGATTCCCTTCATGGTTAAAATATAGGTGAGGATAAAGGGAAAAAGAGGTTGATCTAAACCATTGCTCCTACAAGCACACCCCATTTTTTCAGGGTATGCTGATGCTGTCTTCAAATGCTGTGATTTGGATCTATTCCTAAAGAAGAACAGCCAACATAATAACACATTATCCAAGGCTATAGCTCTGCAAATTAAATGTTTGCTGAAAACAGGACTGGAAGGGGAGCAGTAGTTCACATAATCACCAAACTGTAGAATAGTTAGGGCTGGAAAGGACCTTAAGATCATCCAGTTCCAACCCACCTGCCAGGGGCAGGGACACCTCCCACTAGACCATGCCACCCAATGCTATGTGCTTTGTAATATTCTTAAGCAGTGTCTGTATAGCTGGTGAATTTGAGGTATATTTGGTTTTCATTGCCATCTTTTCAAGTAGTGTCACTAGACTTGCAGACAGTTCTCAGCTTTTTTCAGGAGACTGGTGTTCCTCCTTTTGTTTCGTATCTGTTTTCACTGAAGCAAGTGTGGCATGTAGTGAAATCTTGAGTAACTTAACCAGATTGAAATGAGGCAAGGAGCAGCCATTGAGTATTAACCCTACCATGTCCCACTGCAAAGAAATCCCTAAGGGCTTTTCTTTTCAAACAGTGAGAGAAACTGAAACAACCTGTCTGTAGTAGAAACTGATTCAGAAATAACAGCAACAGCTGTAAGAGAGAAAGCTAGTGGAGAAGTACCTGTTCCAGTCTGATCTTGTTAATCTGGATAGCTGAGCACCTTTGGGAGTACTTCTTGCTCAGGAAGCTGAACTTACTCAGGGTGGATGCACGGCTTTGTACAGTTGGGGTGTGCATTCTTCTATGCCATCCAGGCACGACCCAGCTTACATTGGCAGGTATATTGCTGCAGGAGCAGTGGGATGTTTCTTATCATGGCTACCTTGGGTGTCTGACAGAACCAGACAAACTTCTTGTTTGAGAGCAAGAATTATAGGGCAGAGAGCCATTACTGTGATTCTCCTGTTTTCCATCCTCTCTTCCCAAATCTAGTTGATGCTGTCAAAGGTAAAGCCAACTTATTTTTATCACATCCTTCTGTCCATTTTGGTTTAGTTCATGTGTTTGATCCATCTATTGCAGCTAAATAAAATGTTGCAGACATGCTGGCATAGACAAAAAGGATGATCTAAGCATGATGATGTTAGCATAGGTCTGGCAGAGTTGATCCAATTTCTTGCTGTGCCACAGGCTTTCTGTGCTGGCTTGAAGCATTCATATGATTTCTGTGGACTTCAGTTCCTCGTCTGTAAAATCATGATAAAATTAGGTGATGAATGGATTTTTTCAGTTCATCAGCCAAATTGTAAAATCAAAGGATGAGGTGAGAATTTGGTTCAGAACAGAAACTTCTTATCAAATCAGACTGAACAAACATAAAGGTCATTTTGGAGTGTTTCATTCAGTCTGAAATGAGCTGTTGTGATTCACTTTAAATATATAAAGAAAAAAACATCTTTTACTTTGACAAATGTTGTATTGAAATGCAAATTTAGTTTTTGTGGCAAGATCTGAATGAAAGATTGCCATTGCCAAACAGTTTTCTGTTTTCCTATTTTATACTCAAGCCCTTCTCACTGCTTTACAGAGCATTATTCACCAGAGTTGAAGAAGTAGTTCTGTTTGCTCTGAAACATTACTGTTTGGACAAGTAATAACAACAGTAATAAATTATGTAGTTCTATACAAGCTTGTGTTGCTCTGGCATAAGTGTTTCATTGCTTAATACAGCCTATGTGTATGTGGAGGATGCAGGATGAGATCACCTGGATACCTTGGAGAGAGGTATTTGTATCTGGCTCGAAAAGCAGACAAGTTATCTTCCAAGAGTAATTCTTGTTTTGGAAAGAAGTGTGCCTTCATGGTGGAAAGGTCAGTTCTGCTAATCCACAATCTGGATCTGATGCCGACTCTGACTTTGGTCTAATCTCATCCTATTAACATTAAAGCAAGTTTTTTGTGTGCAGAATCAACCTCTTCTGTGTGACCTTGATAAGTTACCTAACCTTTCTGTGCTTCGTTTTTCTCCTCGTTGATTAAATAAGGAATCATTCTTCTTTCTTCACAAGGGTGTCTTTCTATAGAATTCACTCAATGCTTGCAATGTGCTTTGAGATAATAATTTCTCTCTGTAGACCTTCAGTAAGATAACATGCTGATCAAATTCAGCTTGGTCAAACACCTGGTAAATTTAGGAGATGGGACTCAGAGCAATGACCATGCTGCAGTCTTTCCCTTCTGACTCTTTTCCCCTCTTCCTTTATGCTTTAATAATGAGAATGAGCTTTTATATGGACTATTAACACTCAACAGGGTGCTGGGAAATGAGATGTCATTAAAATATAAAAGACAAATAAGTTGTCTTTGCTTTTTTCCGTAACTTTAGATAAGTAAAATCAATGCCTCACAAAACTGATAGAATCAAATGTAATCACATAGAAATGTATAGTAACAACAGCAATTTATCACATAGATATGTACGAATGAACTAATAACAGTCTGCTAGTTAAAAGATTATCATCACTGCACCTAAAGAGGCGGAGTTTGAACTCACTGCTGCTGTACAGCTATTTCTGTAGTAGTGTTTCTGTGAAAAGCAATGCCAGAAGGTTTTCTGGAAAAACAAAAGCAGAGAAATAGTTGTCGTTCATCTGAGCATCTGACACAGTTATAGAACTTCTGAAATCACTGCAGCAAGTTCTGAACAATGTGTAAAATGAAAAAGTGCCAGCCAAATGCAGAGAGGGGAAAACTGCAAGGCCACTTGGAAACTGCTGTGCTGTATTACTCCGCACAGACACATAATCTTTAGCCTGGTTGGAAACAGAAGTGCCTGGGATGCTGTAGTTTGCCCACCTTCATCCATAACTAATCTGTTTGCTTACTGAGGGATAAATGAGAGCTATGCGTAGTTCCTGGAGGATGACTCTCTCTCTTTCCCCTCCTCTCTCCCCCCCCCCCCCAGTGTTTTAATTTCTTTTTTATGTATAAAGCATTGGTTACAAGGCATAGAGAATACGTACATAGAGAATATGTGCATGCTGCACTCTCACGTTTACTCTCTAGACTTAAAAAAACCACAACCGCCTACTTGAGAAAAGCTTGAGAATGTGTATCTAATTTGTAATTAAATACGTCTGCTACCTTTTCTCTGCCAGTGATTTCACTGGTTCAGACTAGAGTAGTATTGATGCTGACCAGAAAACTAACCCTTTACCCAGTATTGCTGATTCTGACCATCAGCAGTACTGTGCATAGTATTGCTGATGGTCAGCTCCCTAAACTATCAACAACAAAAAAGACACAAAGCAAAAATAGATGTCAATTTTCGATTGTTTCTTTTCCTAAGAACAACAGTGCTTTCTTTTACTTGTTTCCATTTCTTTAGTCTTTAGGAGTTTTGTTTTCGAGGTTTTCTCTGTGCCTTGCCAGGCCAGGAATAAAAGTCTGAAGTTCTCCAACTGCCATAGCTGGGCTGAGTAGGAAGCCCTTTTGCTTCATGACTGGCAATGATGAAAGTCCCAAGGTTAGTCCACACTACTTAGTCCAGGGTGGAGTACCAATGAAATTAGTGCTGCTTTTCGCAGAGTTTAATAGTTTGGCCTGGATCCAGCTGCAGAGCTGAAGTCTCTAGTGTCTGAAATAAAAGTGAGGGAAGGACGTATCTTTTTTGCTATAGTAAAAATGGCCTGTACTATGCAGAATTCTTCCCACTTCTGGTAGGTCTCCTGAAGGAATTCCGACCAGCAGCACTAGATGGCTGAAGCACTCATGGAAATGTGTAGGTCCTGGAATACTTCCTCATTTCTTGATAATTATACTGATTGCTTTCTAATATTGTAATATAGCTCATCCATGGGTAGCAAATTCTTTTCAGCAAGTAGATTGCTTAGATTAAACATCATCCAAGCCTCTGAGGCTGCGTCTTTTTCCAGCTGCACTCAGTGGATGGTGTGAGCGGACAGCCTTTGTTGGTACAGCATGCGCCAGCTGATAGCAGGATAGTCCTCGGATGGCTCACCCCTAGGAGAGCTTCGTGTCGCAGGTAAGGGTGCGAGCCCCCGGCCAAAGGGCCAGGCAGGAGTTAAAGCGCAGCATCTCAGCGCAGTGCCGGCGCTTTGGCCGCTAGAGGGGACTAAAGACCGGCTCTGGGTTGGCTTGGGTCGGGGCTTGGCTTCCGGGGGAGCCGGGCATCCTCCACGAGCCGGTGGGGCAGGGCTGGCGGCTCCGACCCACGGAGGAGCTGCCGCAGAGGAGAGGGGGGTGAGGCGCCGAATCAGCTGCTGGAGGGGACGGGGAGGTTTGCTCACTTCCAAGTCAGGGGTAACAGAGAAATGAAGCCTGTGAATGCCTCCCAAAGTACCTCTGCAAGTCACCAGTGCCGGTGGAGATACTGTCACTGCCAGATTTCTCTTGGGTAGCGTATTACGCTAGCGTTCATTTTATCCTGCGTTCACTGTGTGAACCTAAAGCCTAATCTGTATTTTAGGAAGCACATACAGCACAGGCTTGCTAGCCACCTCTTCTGCAATACAGGGAGGTAAAATTTAAAGCTATACCGACTCTTTTCTGCTGGAGTTAGCATGCTGAGTGGGTCATCTGTGTGCAGTAGGCAAGCTACCCTACTACCAACGGGAAAATAGAATATTTGGTCTCTGTAAAGGAAGGATCTGCCTGTGAGATGCTCTTTGAGTCTGAATTTTGTGTGTGGTCTTTGAACCTTAAACTTCTGCCATGTGATTGTCTTCAGGAGCAGTAACTGTTTCCAGCTTCAATTTGGTTAAAGAATTAAGCATTGGCTTGAAGCTAAGTGTGGAAGATGAGCAGTTGTTCATAACTGTGACATGCCTACATCAGTTTTATTTACAACTTCCTCTTCCACAAACATCCTTGGTATATTTGATGGTATCCTATCTGCCTAACATCCTGCTGCAGAAGGTGGGAACCTGCGCTCTCTTGAGTGCACCTTGGTTTTCAGAGCATATTACTTTCTGAGATATCAGTAACGAATCAGAAACAGTAATGAGGTTTTCTTTAATCAGAAGCTCTAACATACTGGGAAAATGTACTGAACTTTTGGAATAGCCCAGCAAAAGAGGATGCTAGGCTCTCCAGAGTGCAACTCATGAACAGGCTTCTAGGGTTGCTGAACATATGAACTGCAAATCGAGGCTTGATAGTAGTTCAGGAGATGCCTTATTATAGGCATATGTGTGTTCTCACTGAAGGTTGAATGTGCGCCTGAGTGACTTCCCAGTTTATGTATTTCAAAATCTAGTCCAGGTCCTTGTGAAATCTGAGAGAAATGTTCCATTTGCAGAAACAGATTTGAAATAATGCCCTTCTTGTGACTGCATAAGGAAGGATGCAGTTCGCATACAGATGTTCAGGGCTCTGGATACTAAATAGATCCAAAACAGAATTTATTAATGATATTATCCTTGGACTGGAGAATGAATACAGGCATTGTGCTTGCATTACATACAGATAAATCTGATCTAAATTATTTAACAGTAAATGGTTAGAAAAACATGGTTAATTTGAATCTGGTTTGCTTTTTTTTGAGAATAGCACATCTCATATTATGATGTGAAACATTCAATGTTGTTACAATAATGTTCACTCCCACAGCAGATGAGTCAGCTCTTCAAACTAAATACTTAGTTCCCTCATTGATTTATACTATCACTCAACCTGTGATGGGTCATTTGTGGCTTCCTGTCTTCTGGACACAGCCATATGGCATCCCAGTGGGATCCCGGTCAGTGACTCTGGGCTATTACAAGGTATACATGGTTGGCATGCTAGACTACTGATTAAATATTAACCACAGCAGACGCATTATTTCCACTCTGCTTTGAAATGAGTCTTTAATTAGAAAGAAAATAACAACGCTAAATGAAGCTTCATGGTTGTTTTCTGAAGTAAATATTTTGACCCGTTGCCTGTGGTACAAGCTCAAAAAAGACCCTTGAGACTTTCAGGCTGCCACTGAGGCCAAACACGGGTGTCTTGAATCCAGTGCCAATCATCTGACATAAGTAAGTAAGTTTAAATAGGAAAGATGGCTTGCCTAAAGAAAAAGAACATACTTCTGTATGTTCAGAAAGCCAACTGTCTACTAGGCTGCATCAAAAGGAACATGACCAGCAGGTCAAAGGAGGTGATCCTGCCCCTCTACTCTGCTCTCGTGAGTCCTCAATTGGAGTATTGTGTGCAGTTCTGGTGTCCTCAAAATAAAAAGGACATGGAACTGTTGGAACAAGTCCAGAGGAGGGCCATGAGGATGATCAGGGGACTGGAGCACCTCCCGTATGAAGATAGGCTGGGAAAGGTTGGGGTATTCAGCCTGGAGAAGAGAAGGCTGCGTGGAGACCTCATAGCAGCCTTCCAGTATCTGAAGGGGGGCTATAGGGACGCTGAGCAGAGACTGTTCATTAGGGACTGTAGTGATAGGACAGGGGTAATGGGTTCAAACTTAAACAGGGGAAGTTTAGACTGGATATAAGGAGAAAGTTCTTTACTGTAAGGGTGGTGAGGCACTGGGATGGGTTGCCCAGGGAAGTTGTGAATGCTCCATTGCTGGCGGTGTTCAAGGCTGGGTTGGACAGAGCCTTGGGTGGCATGGTTTAGTGGGAGGTGTCCCTGCCCATGCAGGGGGTTGGAACTGGATGATCTTAAGGTCCTCTCCAACTCTAAACAGTCTATGATTCTATGAATCTTAGCCATGTCTTTTTTAGGACCAGCTACTCTTGAAGCTGTAGTTGTATAAGCAACTAAAAATATTTCATTTCTTTTTCCTCATAGTGGAAATTCTTGTAAAATATTCTTACTAGGAGCTTTAATTCAATTCTAGATGTAAGAGTCTTGTTTATTATTCTTACATGCCCTAAAAGAAGAGCCATCATGTTTAAGTGTGTGGGAAGGGTGGGGGTAAATAAGTAATTAAGGACCCATATTTTACATTTCATGAATAATGTATGGAGTTAGGTACGTAACTTTAGTGTTTTGTCTCTTTATAAGATGCTGAGATAATCCAGAATCTATTTTTTTGCCCTCAGAAATGAAGATGTAATTATTTTTTTAATTCCTTATTCCTAAGCCCTTGATTTTGTCTTTGCTTTTTATTCAACCCCTGAGGAGCCTTTCCTAAAAATGAAGCAGATTTTCAATGTTTAAAACAACCTCTAATTTACTTGTAATTAAATAGAAATAGATTTGCTGATGCTTAATACTTACTACAACTCCAAGGGAGTGTTTTACAAACAGTAATTTGAAACTTTTCATTGCAGAGAAATACAGACTCACTGTTCCTGTCAAATAATGTGCACCTCCTAAGGTTTATAGGAATCCAGTTCCATGTTTTTATTAAAAAGAAGTATGGTTAAGCCACTTACTAATAAAAGCAGTGGCTTCATGTGCATTAATTCTGCCACTCCCTTCTGTGTTACAAGCCCTAAAAGTGACTATTTTGTCTTTCAACACATTTTCCTCAGGCACAACGGTGGGTAAAATGTCTTGGTGTGTTATTACAGATATTTCCTAGTTTGGGGTTGCATTAATTTAAAATTAAAGTCTGACTACGGTCTTAGAAACTGCGGATCAAAGCCGAAGCCCATCAGAAGCACTGCTAGTGCGTAATACCAGACTGAAAACATTTGCATTACAGGAAAACTTTCTCAAAGAAGATCCCAAGTAGCTGGTGGTTATTTTATGCCCCAGAAAGTCTGATTATCACATACTAAATGCTTAGTAAATACTAAATATTCAGTAAATACTAAATACCTCGTGCTGGTATTTTATAATGTCTTGTTTCTTAGAATTGCTGTTACTTTTTGTGTACAGTATGTGCGTACAATGGGGACATAAATAATGCTTGCATCACATGCATTCATGTGACATCTTGGTTTGTTTTCTTAGGTTACATTTCACAGCAGCCCACTTATTAATTTAGGTATTCTAGGTGATTTTTGGCAATGGTAGTTTTGTTGAAGACCCTAATTAATCAAAACAACGCTTCCCCTTAATATTCTACCCTGAATTAAATTTCTGCAAGTTGAAAGCATGTATTAATTTTCTTCTTTACTTTTTAATTAAACCTGGCTTCTATAACTGAGGTTTGAATTTGCTTTAGTACTCTTCAAAGTAGTGATGTCTTAATCCACAAATGAAAGTGGATGTTTTCTCTGTAAACAATTAGGAAGATTGTCTACTTATAAAGGTGAGAAGACAACAAACATAAATTGCATGTGCTGGTATTGAAGAAACTCTCTACTTATTAAGTGAGGGCAAAGTGTTTCTTCTTGGAAACAGAGGAGCTGTTAATGAAGAGTCGACTTCCAGGAGATCACAGGAGTTTCTGTAGGGAGACTGTGCCCTCTGAAGTCCCACCTTCATCACTGGTGCGTTCTAAAATCCAGAGTAAACGTTTTAAAAGTGGCAGCAGCGCCCATTGCCAGCAATTGTAAGGCTTTTCCAGCTCCTGGTGTAGGTACCTCAGCACTTCAGTGGCCCCTGTGCCAGCTTAGGTGGTCTTCCTCAGCTTTGTCCAAAGGGAAGCTCACTACGTAGCCTCCCCTTGTCTCTTCAGCCCCATTAACTACCAGTAGCAAAAGGAAGAATCTCTTCCATTTGTGCTTATCTGTACGGTAGGAAAGGTGACCATCAGCATTCTCCCTTCATCAGTGAAACTAGTCCAAAGTCTAAAACACTTCGGGCCATTCCCTGTGACTTCCCCAGACTTTAGATTAGGGCTGTTGCAACTGCTCACTTCCACTTCTGCGCGCTCTGTCTTTTCCTACATTATGTATTCAATCTTTCAAAGTTTCTGAGAAGAAATCTATTTTGAGGCTTCGTGGATTCATTTGATATGTTACACACTAAAGAAGAGCAGCTGTTTTGCTAAGTTTATACTGGCAATAGGTCAAATTCTGCCAGCAGCTTCTCTCTCTCCTATTACCAAGTAGATCTATTGAAACACATACAGATTCTTCTGGTTTTGCTTCATAACAATTTGAAGCAGAATTTAGCCCATTAAGCTTAATTACGTGAAAATCATCTTTTAAAAGTCTCATTAGTCTTTCTATTTGTGCTGCTGTTTTTCTACATTAATCATACGAGCTAATATGTGAGTGATAGTGGGTCTGGCTGTTTACATGCAGAGAGTTTATGATATTCTGTTTGAATCTGTAGTTGTGTCCTTGGATTTTCTTTTGATGTTAGTAGGACTTGATTTAACAGAGGGATAAATGATTTCAAAACTATGATGAGTTCATACTAGAGAGAGCTCCATTAATTCTACAGGTGCCTATTGATTTATATATATATATATAAATCTATGCCAGGAACTCTGCAATATGTGGCTGATTTCCTTCAGGCTTCTCAGAATTATCATGACCTTAAATATAATACCTATTGGAGATAAGGGACTTGTGTAGAAATGTACTGATTTTACTTCAGGTTGCTGTGCTGCTGGAATGGCAAACATTAGTGCTTATAAGTATAGAGAGAAAATGAGTACATTTTTCAGTGCTTGGAGATGCAATGTCTATTTGTGTTACCTGTTAGCAGATAATGCAGTCTCTGAAGAGCACTGCCCTGGGCTGTGTTCTTGTCACTCTATCCTCCTTCGTATCTGATTGAATAATTGGAACAAATTCCTTTTGGGGACACCTGAGTTAGCATAACAAGTGGGCAACTGTATGGTAGCAATCTTGCTTGTTAATTGGAATTGTTTCTTAATAACAGAACATGTCATTTTGGATAGTGTGAGACATAGGGTTCTAAAATAGAAGCCAAAAATGATGTTCTTATCACTGATCATTATAGATCCAAGAGTATTTATGGACCTATAGATGCTTTTCTTGTTGTCTTTGATGTCCCTGTCCAGATTTAACTCTTATCAGGCGTTTACTTTTCCTAACCTGATCCATGTCTGCTCAGACAATTTCTCTGTATTCCTCCCGTGCTACCTGTCCTTACTTCCACCCTTTGCAGGTTTCCTTTTTGTGTTGGAGTTTGTTCAGGAACTTCTTGTTCATCTGTGCAGGCCTCCTGGTATTTTTTGCCTGACTTCCTCTTTGTTGAGATGCATTGTGTCTGAGCTTAAAGGAGGTGATCCTTAAATATTAAACAGCTTTCTTGGGCCCCTCTTCCCTCCAGGGCTTTACATCATAGCACTCTACCAAGAAGTTCCCTGAAGAGGCCAAGGTCTGCTCTCTTGTAGTGCGGGTAGTGAGCTTTCTGTGTGCTCTCCTCACTGCCAAAGGGTTCACCTTGAACACCACCATTTCATGGTCACTGCAGCCAAAGCTGCCCTTGAGCTTCATGTTTCTCACCAGCACCTCCTTGTTGGTGAGAACATCTATTATATTCTTCAGAATTAGGGGACAAATTCTTCCCTTTACTTGTATGCTATGTAATTTCAGATCCTGACAGATCATAAGGACATATGTCTCCTGTCAAAAGGCATTCATAGAATCTTATCTAATTTTTTCCTCTGATCTTACTAAGCCTAGAAAATACAGCCTGTGAACCCTGGCTATTGATGACTTAGGCCTGCTGAAACACTAATCAGATGACACACTGGCTGATTTCTCTCCTTTTTCTCTAAGGAGTGCAACAGTTGCTCAGAAATGACCCAAATAATTTTTATTAATGGGCCCAACATTACTTTCATTTCAGAAGAGACAAATCATTTAATAAAATGTATGTTCAGTTGTGTTCATTAGTGCTAATCAGTAGTTCATTAAACCTTAATCATATCAATTTTGGGCCACTAATATGCAGGTAGTTTAATAAAGGACTCAGCAGTGAAAGAGCACACATTGCATATTCAGGAACATATTCATCCATAGCAAACCATACTTAGATACACACTTTCCATTCAGTTGGGTATCAGGGATGAAGGCAAAAAAAGTATATATGACAAAACACCACTGATAACAGTTTTAACTGTAGCACATGCTGTGCTTATTTATTATAAAGTCTTTGTCTCATAGAGCTCAGTTGTTGATGTGGGTGGTTTGAATGCTACTTGAGCACGGAGTGAATTAGGCTGAAAGCTTGGACCTGCAGAGTTAGCCTCTCTTGTGGAAATAGCCGGGCAAAGTCTAAGTATATCGGGAATGCTTAGTAGTTTGAACGGATGATTTGCAAAAAAGCACATTGGAGAGTAGTATGTATAGTCCCCAGTTCATAAATTAACATATGCAAAATTTTAGGATATGTGTAGTTCTACTGAAGTCACTGCTACTAATGTGGTACTCAAAGCTTGTGAATCTGGCTCAGTACCTTTCCAAGATGTCATACTGTCTTCCAAGAAGGGCTGTTACCAGTTGAACAGTTTGCTGTAGGTGTAGCCTAAACTGTGCTACAGACATTGCTGAACAAATATGTTTTACTTGTTACTATTTATGTGTTAAAAAGTCAGTCTGTATTTCATGGTTTGCCCTGAAGACTGAGGAATAAGAATGACTTATCGGTGTACTTATTCTGTGTCAGAGCTCTGATGTGCCAGAAATATAGGCTGGTTTATTCCAGTTAAAATTTTATACTGATGCGTGTTTGAGCAACCATGTCTGTCCTAATTCCTTCTGTGAAGCAAACAGGAGTTAACAGCTGGTTAGAAATACCAAATATTAGGGATAAGACTGGAATTCTTTGCTTGTTGTTCTTTTGAACTTTCTTCATTGAAATTCAGTCATACTTTATAAGATGCTAGTTTCTGTATTTTAGGTGACCATAACTGAAGAAGGTATAGCAGCATGTGAAGCTCTTCTCTCCAAGAAGTGCAGTGTACTATTTTATCATGTAGTACATCAAGATGTCATCATAGACTGTAGTCATCCTTCTGATACTGTTCAGGCCAGCAAATTGTTTAACTTGAATTGGTCCCTACTTTAATCTCCTTTTACGCCCTCTATCATGTCTTCTTTCTGATTTAGCAGTCCTAATGAACAATCTTTACCCATTTCAGTGGGAGAACCTGATGTTTCTACTGAATTTTCATCCTACAGTAAAACACTGTGCCTGAAAGAAAACAAGAATCTACCTCTTCTCCCCTCTGCAGATTGAATACCATAGAGAGTCTGTTTCCCTTTTTACTTGCTCTGTGATCCCCCCTCTCTCCTTTTCTTCCTTGGTTTTTTTTTTTTTTTTACTATGTAAGGAAGTGACAATGTTGTGGGAGGATATATTCTATAACAACTGCATTTAGCAAATGAGTGTTCAAGCATATTAATGCAATAGAGTAATAAGTGTCTGCTAAGATAACTATATTCATCATGTCTTTACTAAGCACTCTTGTGTAGGTAAGTAGATGGAATATTTGTTTTCCCAGCCTAGTCTCATCAGAAATGAGTTAAATGCATACAAAATGATCCTAGATCATTGCTGTTAAATGTCTTCGTAGTTTTCACAACTGCGTATTCATCTTGCCTGTCTGAGGATCTTCATTCAGTCTGCCTTTTGGTTGACTGGAGTCTCATGTAATGCACTTTACCAGCTCTCTAGAACTTTGGCTAAAATAAAGCTGACATCACAATAGGCTGATGACACTTTAACATACTAGGTAGGAACTTAGCAGCAGCTCTAAGAAGCGGTGTGGTTTCAGACATTGTTGTCAAACCTGTGCTATACCATTGGGATTTCCAGCTCAGCAGGTAAGGTTAAAATTTTAATACAGCATGATATATTCTTCTGCTCTTTTGTCAAACAACACAAAGAGCAAACAAGTGTAGTGGAGACAGACCGGTCTGTGCAGATAGGTTGGACTCCCTGGGTGCAAATAGTATATTTCATTCTCAGATGTCTTCTCTGCTGCCCCTTCTTTTCTCTCCTGAAGTTTACAAACATCTTTGGCATATAGTATGGCAAAGGCTGAAAGCAGAGGCTAGATAAGGACTGGAGGGAGAAAACAGCTCAAACCATGTGCAGCCTAGATTTGGTGAAGGGTCCAAAACTGTTGCTTCCAACGATTTTCTTAAACCATTTGTAATAGGAAGGTGCTTGTTTTTGTAAAGCCGTAAGAAAATCAAAGCAGAGGTTTTTGGGAACTCCTAAGAACTGCCAACAGCACAAGCTTTCTGACACATGCTCTGGGATATGCAAGGTTTTGGTAAAATGAAGAAGTTCAGCCTATAAAAGGCTGATGATGGATTGATGTGCATATGATTCTGTTATACATGAGCTGGTTATACTTAAAAAGGTGGCATATCAGATGTTGAATGATTAAAAATGTAATTGGTCTAATCTAAATATGAGGACTCAGGTAGATGCAAGTTCTTCTGGATCCTGTCTGAGTCACTGACACTGGCTTTAGCGTTTGAAATCCAAGATGTATTGCTGTAAGCGGGCTTGTTGTTTGGTTTGGGTTTTTTTTAGGTGGGGGAAATTTTTTGGGGGGGTTTTGTTTGTTTTATTTGTTGGGTTTTTTTTTTTTTTTTTTTTTTGGTTCTTGATTGCTTGCTTGTTTGGGTCTTTTTTTTATTTATTGTCTACTGTCATAAGGGGGATCTCCAGGGGAAAAAAGAATGCATAGAGCTTAGCTGAAAGGCAAGGATGTAACAGACTTATTCTCTGTGGCCTGGAATACCTGGGGCATATTGACTAGTAGACCAGTACCAGAATATAAATAATACCATATTGTGAAGCAAGGATGGGAAGAGTGTAATTAGTAATGTATGTTACTCATAAAAGTTATGTACTGGTATTGCTCAGGGCATGAAACAATTTAAACACAGGATTTCTTTGCAAAATGGGAAGAATCTAAGCCTAAAATACTAATCAAATATTGCGTTTAATAATACAGTGAGTGGATAATTGGAACAGATGAATCCCATATTTTATATAGGTTAATAAAACATTATGAACTGGATATATTTCCAAAACTGCTACCAAGGGGGACAAGATGATGGGGGGTGGAGGGGAGGATTGCTAACATGGTGTAGAACCATTAAATTTTGCTTACTGTAGTTCAGGAAATTTTAGTAAGAAGTGAGCTTTCTCTTTCACCTTAATGGTTGTTTGATGGCGTTCATGAAATCTGTGTGGGTTTTCAGCCTAATGCTCAATAGGCAGATGTCCACATTGTGCAGTAAAACAGTGTGTTAATGTGCCTTTCTATTTTCAGCCAAAACAGTATGGGAATGAGGGCTCAACACTGAAGCTGCAGCTAGAGACTGAAGCTCTGGGAGATAGTCTGTATTACCCATCAAATATGATTTTAATAGTTAAAAAAATCTTGTGTTTTGTCTTGAATTTTGGTAGGGTACGGTTGTGTGTGTAGTTTTGTTTTTGTTTCTATAATTGCCTTTAAGTTAACAAGAGCTATTCAACCAACATAAGTGTTTTCTGTAAAGTTGGCAACCTCACTTCCTGGTCCTCAGGCCATTAGTTTCACCATCCCTGAGATCCTTTCTGGACATCCTTCATGTTTACATTGGTGTCCTCCATTGTTGCTTGACTTTAAAAAAATGTTTAATATTAACCTGTTGCCTTTGGGGCTTCAATTGAATTTGTTCTCCAAAGGCCTTCCAACTTCATTATGGGCTTCTGTTTTCAAAGGAATACATTTCAACTAAATCTGTTCAGTCTGTACTCTGATCTACTGTGTGAGACATTAATGAAAGAGGTGGGAAAAACACACGAAGACGAAGGTTTTAGGTTTTGGCGCTTTTTTTAATTAACTGATAAAAAAACCCAAGGAAATGCATTTGAAGCATAAGTAAGACTTGGCTTATTTGAAGTGTAAGATATTGAGAGAGTAAGTTAATAAGACGATGTCAGGAAAACTTAAGTGAAATATGGA
Organism: Ara ararauna; assembly: GCA_028858755.1. Lineage (NCBI taxonomy): Eukaryota > Metazoa > Chordata > Aves > Psittaciformes > Psittacidae > Ara > Ara ararauna. Next base: position 2,803,987 of record CM054378.1, read on the forward strand.
AACTCCAGGAAGGGAAAGTAGTAAATGATATGTGGGAAACCAGGTTAAATATGCAGAATATATAAACATATGTGTACAGAAAATCTGCTGTCAAGCCAAGGGTCACTGGGGCTGTTGGAAAACCTGAATTGGGTTAATAATGTATGAGGTTAATGTTGCTAAAAGCTCAAGTGGGTTGTTTACAGATATATTTATTACAGAAAAGTACCTGAAGATCCCATGCTCGAGACTATGATAAGCATTTGTTCTGTAAGGAAGTAAAGTAAGAGTTATAATACATTAGACCTGGAAGAATTAAACCACTGGCTGAACTATATTCAATAGGATTCAAGTTAAGTAAGACAGGAAATTGGAAATGTGATGGCAAAATATAGAGGAAAGTAGTGTAGAGCTTGATGAACAGTGTTTCCTGCTGCCTGCGTTGCCAGAGCTGTGGTGTGGTAGTAGTACGTTGCCATAGCAATACCTGATTTTAAGAAAATGGAGATTAAGTTTGCAAACACTTCATCAGTTGTTGGGTATTGCGGACTTTATATATGTTGTTTGGTAAAAGAATATACAGCCATAGTAATTCAGCAGAGTTTGAAAATGGGCCTAAGGGATTTGGAAGCAGAAATTGCAGTGAAAAATTATGATGAAACTAGTGCTTATGTATCAACTAAAATCCATTGAAATCTACCCTAAAGTGTTGAGGGGTTTTGTTGTTGTTTGTTTGTTTGTTTGCTTTCCAAGTAAACCTGTCTGCATAGGCACTGGGAGAAGTTTTACAACTGAAACACATTGCTTCCAAGAAGTACACTTGGTTTGTGCTTGGTGGGTTTCAATTAAGTTTCATTGTCTAAATTCATTTCACTGTCTTCCATCCTAATGGAAAGATGCTGGTGTAAGGCTTTTTATTGAATGGGGAAATTTTATCTGACCATCTGAACTAATTTGCCACAAGGACATTGTAAATAACATCAGGAGGAAAAGAGCTTTGGAAGTCACTTTGAAAAGAACTAGGACCATAAGTCTAGATAACACTTCAACTAGATATAGCTTGAGTCTCTGACACTTGGCACAAGTTGTTCGTAGGGAGTTTGCAAATCAATGTATTCAAGAACATTTTGTAACAGCAAGGGACTGTAGGTGGATGGCAATGAGGATTTCTATTGGTGAAGAACTTTTATGTCCTTAACACGTATTTTGAGTACATGGAGAATGTACACTTGCAAACTTGAGTAGGTGGTCAGCACTTTACCTGAAGGGCACCTTCTCATTTTAATTTTTCTGCAGTAATCCAGTTTAAGCTGTTGTTTGATTTTATCTTATGTTTGATTTTTATTCTAAGGACTTTTTCAAGCAAGGGGTTTTAATGATACTTGGACAAAAAAATGAAAGATAATTTTTTTTTCGCATTTCAGTCCAGCTGGCACTTGCACACAGATGGAAAGATGTGACTAATAGTGGATCAGTGTATCCCTATAACTTGAATCAAAACAGCCCAGTGAAACTAAGGGCTCTGGCTGTGCTCCCTTCTTTCTGATCCTAGCTTAAGCAGACCTAAAAATCAAAGCGTACTATGTCAACAGGTATAAATATGATGTATTGCCTCTCTGCAGTATTTTCCAGGTCTCATTTACATTGCACAGAGCACATAATTAGTTGAATGCTAGAGCCTAAATAAAGGGTTTGTATAGATTTGAATCATTGAGGATGAACTATGGAGAGAAAACCAGCTGTCTAGTTCTTTGGCTTGTTGTTCTCATGCCTTATGTAAGTAGCATCAAAATGCACTGGGACACGTTTACTTGTTCAGGTAGATGTATGAGTCAAACAGAATGTTTCATCATACCATTTTCCCTCTAGCAGCTAAGGAAGTCCTTTGATGGAGTTTCACTAATTTAAAATAGGACTTCTTCAGAAGTCCAACATTTCCAACAGCTAAGTCCTCGTCTAGGGCAGCATTCTTTGATACTTTCTTTAAAACTGAGTCTTGTAATCATTAACCATGAGTTACAGAAGACAGCAATGCCCATTTTACGGAACACAGGATTAGCAGCAGTCTTTTCCTTCTTGGGATGAGGAGGGAAGAGCTAGTGAAGAGCACTTTTCCCAAGGCATCCAGACGGGAGGATTTTTACTTTTGTTTCCTGGGAGGTAGAAGTAGGATTAGAGATTGCTGTGTCCCAGGTATAAATGCTTTATGGGAATTGTAGCAGACTGTAGCTGAAGCCTGTAAAACTTGTGACCTGGCTAAAAGAAGAAGGGAGAACTGTTTGTTATAAAGATTTAGCCCAGTTCAGGGGCTGAAAGGAGAGCAGGAGGCCCTTCAGCTGTAGTTTCCACAAGGTACGCAAGCAGTGCCGTGGCACGCAGTTCGGTTTGGCTTATCAAGCTTCTGTATGAGGACTTAACCATTGAGGACAACTTTTTTGTGTGGTTTTTTGTTTGGCTTTTGTCTGTAGAGGGAACAAGACTTGGACTACAGCTGCTTTCTCACAAAGGAAAAAAATCTCTTTTGATGGTTTATGGCTTTCCTTTCAGGTATGCAGTGATTTCATATGACAAGTACAATTATTTATATGAAGTTACCACTTAAGTGTCCTGTTCTCCCAGCTATTTTGCAGATCCCCCTGTATAGTCCTACTAAATATGACATATCTTTGTTCATGTGCCAAGAGCCTGGTTTTCAGTTCCCTTTGAATACAGATTTCCAAGAGAAGACTCTTTCTGCTAAAACACCAAAATAAAATAGAGGCATTGAAATATTGTCCAAAAACCCCCTCTGCAGTCACATGTTGTCATTGTGGCTCTTCAAGACAAAAATCATAGTGGGCGTCTGGTGGGCTGCAGGCCCATCCTGCTGAAACCTTTTCAGGGCCTGGTGAGTTACTCTGGTGCCTAAACTGAAGGAAAATATGTCTCAGATCATTTACACAAAGCTCTTTTGGAAACTTTCCTTACCACCCCTAGAAGCACACTGGAAACTTCATAGCTGCAGACAGAAGATGCCTCCAAGAGCTTGATATCTAATTAAATGTCTTGGTTCATGTTAGCCGAAGAAATGACTTGAGGGGTGAGAAGTGGAAGGGCTATATTTACTGTAATATGATATAGTAACAATGTGGCCTTTCTGACTTCGTACAATGAGTTGCATCCAATTCTTTCTGACTTTTTTTTAATATTTCAGTTATTCAGGTGAAGCTCGCTTCTGCCAGGTTGTATAGAAGGGATGGCTTATGGGGGAGTTTAAATTAGGACGAGGTTATGGTCTGTTGCATTGGAAGATATTCGCTATATAAGGAGCAACACACTGTGAGCAAAAAAAATAAACACAGTTGCTTTCTGAAGCCTGGCTTTGAATGTCTTGATCAAAGATCAGAATATGAAAAAAATAAATGTTAAAATATCCAATGTAATGCTGTAACTTATCCTGTAGGTGTGTATTTCCTGGGGTATTTGGGGATGCCCAGATGCTGGGGATGCCGGCATTTTCCTCGATGCTGACAGGTGCAGATGTAATGAAAACCTTCTGTGGTTTTTTTTGGAATGTAGAATACATTCCAAATGCTGCCATGCTTTGATGGGGAAGATCTGTGGCTGGATGGCTTTACCAGATGCCTGGAAGTAGCGCAGGCAGTGGCACTGATGTGGCACTGCTCCATGACAGTTTCACTAATGCCACTTCATGTCCCTTTGGGGAGGGGAGCATGGTGAGCTGCGTTAATCGTTGTGCGCCTCTTGAGCTGGGCTGAACTTGCAGGACTACAGTTCTGAAACTTGAACTGCTTTGCAGGACTGCAGATGTCTTTGGCTCACCTCATTAGATATGTGTGTAAATTATGCCATGAAAGCTTGTAGTTATTCATTCCAGAGCTGCTAAGATGCTTTGATGTGCTTGGATTAGATGGTGAAGAAAGCCTAGATCAGCTGGCAGTATCCCACAGAGGTAGGATGCATGCATACAGTATGAATATAAATTTTCTTTGAGGCCTTACAGAGGAACAGGGTTTACATACAGATCTTGACAAACTATTTCAGGTTTCTGTAGGAGGATCTGGAAAGTGGAGTAAAAATCTGTATATGCTCTTAAGAAGAATGAGTAAAGTACCATTTTGTACAGTGTGGAAATGGGCAGGGAAAGGTCATGGCACTGAGCATGGAGTTTGCAGTGGCCTCATTTAAAGGTAGTGATGAATGAATGAATAAAGCTTGAATGCCAATCATTTGTCCTGAGTCCAAGGGGACTGAAATTGAGCCCTGGTCTGTGCCCTGCTCTCCTCTCTGTGCGTTGTGCTTTTCTTGTGTCTATAAATTGCTTATATGTGAGAGGGACACTATATAACACAGATAAATCGACTTTTGCTTATTTATAGCCATAGACTTATCTGAATGCTGACAATTGAGAGATTCTGTGTGAAGAAGCACTAGTCAACATGTTTATTCTCTTCTAGATAACAGCACCAATAACAAGCCTACCATGGATGTTATTAAGCTATGTTAATTTTCTGTTTGTTCTGGGAGCCGTAGGGTTTTGGTGGTGTTTGTTGTTTTGTGTTTGTTGGGTTTTTGTGTGGGTTTGTTTGGTTGTTTTTTAATTCTTGTAATGTTTTCTCTCAGCTTCAAAATGAGAGAGAGAATTTCATCTTTTGTAATGACAATTAAACAGAGTTTGAAAGATCATAGCCTGGATGTAATAGCCACATTCTTGGAATTTATTAACCGAAGAACTAAGTGAATAATTCAAAACAAATTTCTTTCTTGACAAATGGACCCTCCAGCATTCTTAATATTTTCACTGGGCAGATAATATTGTTATCGTCATCGTTTATATCATAGTAGATATCACTGGTTTCAGTTGAGGCTTTCTTTTAAAGACAGCTTTTGTCCTTCCAGAGCACCAAGAAGTGTGACTACGTCACTTTTTTTGTTTTTCTTTTCAGTGGGTGTTCTGGCCCTTTTTTTTTTTTTCTTTTTTGACCTATCCCCTTAAGTTTAGGGGTTGGTTTGCTTTTTAAAACATGCTTGTAACTGTATATGAAACAACATCTTGAACTTCTTGAGGGCAGAGTGATTTATTGTGCAGCCTTGAACCAGCATCTCAAGAAAGTTCTGGCCTAAGCCTAGGTCAGTTCTATCCTGATTTGTAAGGAGAATCCCTGTGCCAGAGTAGGACAGATCTCAGCTGCGGTCTTCATCCCACTTTTTAAGCGGTCTCTTAGAAGGAGCTTGTCAGTGAAAGAGGGAAGGCTTCTGTGCTCATGGCTTTATAGACAGCAATACATAAAGTAGACCTTTGATGTGCATATGCACTATTTCTGATAAGATATGGTGGTGGAACAGTATGTATAACTCATTCTTTCCAAGTGCTAGAGCCGTCTGTACCAGAAGCTTTGTTTTGTTGTAGTCCAGAGATGATAAATGAGTATTTAAGGCCCCTCCTTTATCACTTTGGAGGAGGATCACCTAGAACAATTAAGACAGTGGAAAGCACCATCTGCACTGCAGTATTCTCCATATGTACGGTATTAAAGTTAACATGTGAAAGGAAAAAAATTAGAAGGCAAAACTGTTGCTCTGGCTGGTCAGAGACACACAGCAGGTTAGTGGTGGAGAAGGATTAGAATTTGATTCTCTGGAAATTCCCTTCATGGGGTCATGGACCACACGTTTTTCTTAAGATGGTTTTGATATTTACTGATATTCTTCAAGATTTCTTGGGTTTATCCCAAACTGTGTGTTGTGTACAGTCTCTATGGCTTTCATTAGGCAATAATTCTCTCTAATTAGCTCATTAAATAAAATGCTGTGAGTGACATAGAGGAATATACTTGCAATTCTTGAAAAATGCACCTCAATTTCATATACTGCTTCTTCACATTTGTCAGTTCCTTCTGTGGACACTTATTCCTCTAAGGTTTGATTTTCTAGGTCTTGGGGAGGAGCAGAAGGTGGTGGGAAAACAATTTCAAAGACCCTTCAAGGAAAAGTGGCAATTGGTGTGGCTATCTGTGTAGAGTTAACTGTTGCTCAGATCTCTCTAGGACTGAAGAATTGAAAGCAGGAGAGAAAATGACTTATGACAAGAAATAAAATGTCAAAATACAAACATCCAGTAACAAAACATGTACAAAGCTACAGCAAGAACCTGATATTTATAGTATGGCAGTTCCATTCTGATCCTGGCAGAGACAAAAAGCAGGACAGTTTCATTTCATCTCTACTTAGAGCCAAAGAGTGTCATTTTGCACTGTGTGTCAGGGGCTGTTCGCGTGCTGTGAGAATTAGTGGCTTGGGGAGGGTGGCAAAAAAGTGCCAGGCACTCCATGGTTGCACAGAACGAAGTGCAAAATCATCTTATTAACTCCTACCAGCTGAAACCTAAAAAGAACCAGCAGTTAGCCTGGATTGGTTATTTATATTTAAGAGGGTTTGTTACCTTCCCCCCAACTCCCTCCAGGATAACTACTGAAATGCTTGAAGACATTTAGGGGATGTTCTACAAGATAGCTCCCAGATGAAAAGGGCAAGCACTAAATGAGTATATGTTAGCAGTGTAATGAGACAGCAAGCCAAGGGTATTTGTGCCAATGTATTCTTCCATAGATCATGCTTTTAAAAACACTTTTTTCACGATTAAATGCTTAAAAATGGTGTAGTTTTTTCCTTTCGTCACTTGCAGATCTTTACATGCTGTTCACTTAATAGAAAGTCTTGACAACTTACATAAATACTTTGGGGAAGGGTGTATGCTTATCTAAGCATAAATTCTGTATAAAAGTAGTGGAAGAGCTAGCTGCAGAATGAATAGTTACTGAAGAATGCGATGCTGCAGGTGCCAATATCTAAGGTTGCAGAAAATTAACCAGTGGGGCATAAGCAGGGTCAGCCCTAATTTCGGAATATTTTGCATTGCTTACTATTTTGAACATCCTGAATTCTGGTATGAGAAGCAAAACCAGCTTCCAAATGAAAACCTGGGAAGACAGAAAATGCATTCTTTTTATTTTTTGCACTATCTAAGTCAGCATAGATTTGTCCAGAACAGTCAAAAGCAAGTCAGTCCTGCCTTTTTAGCTTAGCACCATCACACAAACACCTAAAAATAAAGGAAAGGAAAGAGAATCTCAACAAAAACAACCACCTTAATAATGGTCGACCGTAAAGAGTGATTGCTCACTTGATACAATAGTCCAAATTTGACCAAGCTAGGAAGCCAGGTAAATAAGATGCATTTAATTCTAATTTGGCATACATTCTCCCTCTTTAAATTTAAAAGCAAGATAAGCAAGCAAGTACTTTAAAGATAATTACAGGATTTCATTTTGTTAGGACAAACACCTAACCATTCCGTAATGCCTGCAGATGACTAATTGTGTTGTGCTCCTGAAGGAACCGAGTTGCCAGTCTGCTTTGAAATTGGAAAGATAATAAAGCCATTTAATGTTGTAAAACTTTAACTCTGAAAATATCTTTACCTTCAATTGGTTCAAAATTATAGAAGTCTCAAGCTAGGCACCTCTCAGCGCTGTCAAATTTAACAGTGACTTTTGTTGTATGTAAAAAATCCCAACCAACCAACAAACCCAAACAAACGCCAGAACACCTTTTTCCCAGAATTACTGAAAAGTGAAACATCACTTTTGAGATGTAACATGAACGAAGATTTATCTCTCTGCCATTTGTTCCCTGCATTAATCTTCAGGTTTTTTAATAAAGGTGTGGAACAAAGGGTCAGGATGACTCACAGAAATGGTAACAGGATACACAGAGCTTTTCACCTGCAGGTCATTAGATCGAGTCCAGCCAAGATGAATGTTGCCTCAAAGCTTTTCCACCCCTTTATTCCTCTGTGATTTCAAGGCATAGAAACTAAAGGATCTATTTCTGCTTTGTAGTGCACTGGTGACCAGTGCTGGAAAAAGCTACTGCCCCTGTGATCCACATCAGTGGTGAGGGCAGAGGTATGGTGTTTGCCTTCCACAATCTAGCTGCTCTGCCAAGTGGCTAAAATGCACTGATGAAAGCAGCAGTGGAACTTGCTCTGTTATGGATTCAATTGCAGTGGTTTTCCTCTTGATATATGAAAGACGTTAGTGTTCAGCCTCCTCTGCTCAGTAGTAACATAGTGGAGGGGAGAAGAAATAAGAATGGAAGTGGGATGTGTCTAGATCCCAACTGACAAGAGGAGAAGTGCAAAAATAAATGACATTTGTCTAGCAGTTGTTTGTGGGAAATCCCCACATAGACCTGTGAGTAGGTGTAGCCCATGAGAATAGGGTAGTGAAACAAATGTACACTTGAGTTTCCCTGTGATTTTCAACACTTACTACAAAAATATATAATCTTATAGAACCTGCTTTAGAGGAATGAAATTGCACAAGACTCTCTGGCTCCTGTATACTCTAACTTAAATAATGGATGTAACTTTCAGCTATGATAATTGAGTGTCTAATACTTGGTTTATGAATGGTTGGAAGTATGCGGGCTTTTGTGTATGTGTGTAAATGGTTTCTTTTCTCCATCTTTTTTTAAAGGACCCCAAAATATACTCTATATCTATTGAATAAAAGAATTCAAGCACCAATGTAGAACTAGGAAAAGGATTTGAACAAAATCTATCATTTTGCATTTTCTTGTAAAATGAACATCATACTGTATCCTGAAAAAAAATGACCAGTTGTTTTTCCTTGCACTTTTTCCTCTTTCTTTTGTAAATAGATAATTGTATATTTAGTTGCTCTTGGCTCATCAGGGAGTAAAGAGCATGTGATTCCACTTCTATCCACTGCAATAAGGTCTATCCCTTTCTGATTTCTCTATGACCAGCTCTCATATCTCTCACTGCAATTAGCATAGAAATACAAGTGTAAACCAGTCAGTCACATTGGTGCCATACTTGTGTTTTATTTGGCTCAGATGAATATTTTAAATGAAACCTTCCATGTGTTTTAGGGAAGAAACTAAAACAAACTTTGAGGGGGAAGCCCTTACCTACTTCTTTTTTTCATCTGATGGTTGAAAACTCCAAAGAATTCAGAACTGAATGTGAATTTTATGTTAAAAGGCCATAAGCAACTCTTTAAACTTTCTGATGATTGCAAAATGGTACAGTAATTGAGTTACAGAAGTATTTGTGGGTTTGTTTGGATTTTTTTGATTGCATTATATGTGAATGACTACCAAATCAAGCAAAGAATATAGGAAAAGGGTAGGCATGTGACATTCCTCCTGAGCCACAATTCAAGGACTTCTTGTCTTTGGAGTCAGACAGGGTAGTTTCTATGTGGTTAAGAGCATTTAATGCATCTTTCTTCCTTGATCTTGTTTAGTTTCTTTGTGACGTGATGTAAGCTTTTAATACATTCCAGCATCCTGTGGCATGGCGCATCAGAGTGAAACCACATACTGTGTGTAGAACCTGTAACTACCCTCAGCCATGAGCACCTTCACTTGCTGTTACCTAGCTGTTATATTAGGAGAGGCAGGGAACAGTCAATATGGGGCCATCCCCTTCATGTACTGTGGGATATGTACAGACCTCGGTTATGAACGCCACTCAGATTGTTCGGTGGTGGTGGTGTTGTGGTGGTTTTGTTGCTGTTTGGTTTGTTTTTGGTTGTGGAGGGTTTTTGTTGGTTGGTTGAGGTTTTTCCTGAGATTGCTGACTGGACTTCACTCTTTTGTTTTGGTTTCCTTTAATACCTTGATATGCCTGTTATTCTCTCAACAAATTCCTCGTGTTTTAATGAAAGCGATCCGTTTTGCTAAGACTTTTTCTAAGCTGTTATTTTAAACAGGAGGCCTGCCAACAGACAGCCCAAAGCTTAGGATCTAGGATTCCCCAAAGGACTTTTTAGTGGAGGGTTTGCATGTACCTATTTCTGCCTAAATACATGGCCCTAATATTTTGAAAATGCCTTCCATGAAAAATTACAACCTTTTTTTAGTTGCCTAAAAATGAGTGTGAGTGATTTTAGATAGAACAGATTTGCAAAATGCCTCTTAGGATGGTTCATCATTGTCGTGCTGGAATAGTTGGTACCTGAAGAAAGGAATCTGGTTTTGACAAATGCATTTCCACTATTTCCACTGCATTTACCTCTGGTGAGGGAAGCTTGAACAGTGATTCCACTGACTGTAAAGTAATTGGTAGGTCCCTTATTACTCCTAACATTACCAAAGCCACCTATGTGTTTGGCTGTATATTTCCAGATAGTCTTCACTACTGGAAAAGGCGTTTCTACCTTGATAACTTCGAGTAACATCCAGCAGCTCCTACCATCTCTCAAGACAGGTCCAGTGGTAGTGAGGCAGTAACAAGACTTAAGTAGTGAGGGCTGGCTCTCCCCTTATCTCAGTTATCAAGCCTGCTCCCTGCAGCCATCCCTCTGGCTTCTCTCAGGAGGAGGGGAGCAGCACTCAAGCACTCGACCCACTTACTGTAGACACTGCTTGTACCTCCTTGCAGCACACACTCACCTGGCCAGCAAGGAAGGCAGAGTCTCCCTGCATGGAAGCAAGGAGCTGTTGGAAGCTGGTTTGAATTGTCTGTGCAGTGTCCATACCCGACTTGCCATCCATTTAGTGTTTAAGCTGTTAGTGGGTTTTTAGTCTCACAGTTGAGGTTGCTAATGATTGATTAATCCAGCTTGGTGTGGACAAAGCACGCTAGGCAGTTATAAAAGAATTGGAACAATTTCTCTGATGCTACGTTTCATAAATTGTACTGCCTGGAGTGCAGATGATCAGCAGTGGCTCCATTTCTAGTCTTGACCCTGAGCTAATTAGGGCAGATCCTGCTCCTTTCCATCCGCTGAGATGAAAAAGAGACTTTCAAAGAGGTTTTCAAAGGAGCAGTTTTGCCTGGTGTGGTGGCTGGTTTTGCTGGTGTTGGGTTTTTCTGTTTTGTTTGATTGATTTTTCTTTTTAAAGGAAAACATGCTCTGGGACTTTCTGTAAATTCATTGCCCTCTGTAGCCACGAGGGATTAATCAGAGGTGTGAGAGCCTGCATATTGGTTCTTGAGAGGAATACATAATGTTTGCCAGTATGCATGTGGATGATAATGACTTTTGTTCCAAGGTTTGTTTGGTTTGGGGTTTTGTTGTTTGGTGAGAAAGCTTTGGGTGATTTTTTTTTTTTGATTGTTTGGGTTTTTTTTTCTTTGGGTTTTTTTTTGTTTGCTTTATTTGTTTTGGGCTTTGTTTTAAGGAGAAGGAGGTGGGGAGTGATCAGAGACCCTATTCCTTTACAGTCTACCATGTTCTTTACCGCAGTGTGTAGCTGGTTGCAAAACAAAAATGCGTGTTTACTTTAAGGCCAGACTGAATTCTAAGTTAGAAGAATGAGAAGAAATAGAAAGAAGAAATTAAGACAAAAAAGAGAAATATTTGAGCTGGAACTCGAGCTGTACAGCTTTCTGCAAGGGTATTGTGGAAGAAAGAATACGTTCTGTTTGTACTGCTGGAAGAGGGTTTTTTCCCTTATGTGTTCCTGCTGTACCTTGCTCTTGTACACATGGATTGTGAATCTTTATCAGAAGGGATCATTTCCAACACATTTGGCCTTATTCAGCTTTTGTAGAATGCAACCTTCAATAATACATTGACCATAATAATGACCTTTTTAAAATAGGCTTTCTAGTAAAGTCCATTCCTGATGATCAACATGAAGCTCTTATGCATTCCAACCACTAAAAAGGTATTAGGAAATCAGTAGCTAGGGAACTGGGAATTGTGCGGAGGCAAGAATTTGCTGTTCTTTCACCAGCAAATCTGGCTAGAGAACTTAGGAAACAGAAGTCAATTTGCCCTTACCGACTGCATATGTTCATTTATCCTAGCCACTTGGTGTTTGCTTCGTGAACATCTGTAAGGAAGATGAGGGTGGATGTGCGGAGGAGCACATTCAAAAGAAACAATCAATGCTAGAACAGAAATCAGAGCTTTTGCATTTAAAGCAGCTTTTCTCTGAAACTGGAGACTAATGTAATTCTAGGCAGCTCAGATTCTAATGTTAACATGTCTTTTTAGGTTTTGATGACATTTAACATAAATATTAATGACAATCTCATTATAACTTGGTTTCATACAAAAGTGGATTTTTCTTTTTATTCATTCCCTTGTGCTAACTGTTGTTCCCTGTTGAACAGACACAACATAATGCAAAATCGCCATGTATGACAACTGCTTTTTTATGTGCGTGGAAAACCAAAACATTTTTCAGGTTACAGGTGTTTGCACAGAGCAAACACAAGAGTGGCGTGAATCCACACCTGATGTAAGGACTATCAATTATCCTGCCGAACAGGGTGAGAGTGTCATAGGAGCAACTGGAGGATGAAGCTGAAGGACAACTAGTGTAGTAGGTGAACAAAATACTAGTATATTTTTAGTGCAACATTCTTCTTTTTGTTTTTCCCCCTTTTTCAATATTCATTGCCCTGGGTTTCTTTTCCTGAAATATCCATGTCATGCCAAAAGAGAAATTAATTTCCAGCTACGCAATTAATATTAGGTTTACAGGATGTTTTCTGTCTTATGCACCTTATTTGTGTTTAGGTAGCACGTGTTGATGGGCAAGCTGGTATCCTTTGCTTTCTCTAATGGCTTTACTGTAAGTGATTTCTTTACAGAAAACTTATAAATACTATGATTCCCAGCATTATGATGTCATAACACCTATAAATACTCGAAGTACAGAAATGCATCCTTCTAAATGGAGTGTTTATAGTACTCTTGTGGATGCCTTCCAGCTAGAGGATGAGCAGCTCGTAATTCTTTTTTGACAGAATACATAGGAAATCCATGATTCCTATCAAGTTCAGCAGAAAGACCCAGACACCCAGATCCATATGCCATGATTTGCCTCGTACACATTTGAAGCGCTAGCAGATTTAATTGTTATGCCCTGGGGAATCTTCAAAATTACTGTTGGCAGATACAAGTGATATTTACAAGACAAATATGTCTCAGTATATTTACCAGGTGATTACTGCTCTTTCAGAAGCAGTAAATTATTGTATTTATTCATCTATGATACTTCCATGGGTACAGAAGGCAAGCTGTATTTATTGATTTATTTATTTGTTTTTATTTGAGGGAGAGTTAAGGATGGGGAAGGGGGAAGAAGGAAGCAGGTTTAGATAGTGCAATGGAGGCAGTCAAGTTGCATAGTTTACCATTAGCTCTGTTTGAAAAGCAGCATTTAGAATCACAAGGTTTTCATTCTGTGTATGCAAGTGATTTGTAATGCCACATATGCTACGTGATAGCATATGTAGTCTCCAAATGTTTCATCTGTGTCTAGCCACTCTGGTTTTTAAATCACTGCAATATGTTGAGCAAGCGAACAACTCTACCATATAACTTGTTTGTGTGTGTGTGTGTTTATATTTAAAAAATTTTAGATATTCTATCGCTTTTCTCTCATCCGCACTTCTTTTTTCTTCCTGTTTCTTCTCACCTCTTCCCCACGACATTATTAACTAATACATTTTGTATCCCTCTGTGTTTTGATTTTGGAAGTAGTTGGCTTAAGGAATCTGAATCAACCATACATTTTCAGCATAAAATCTTCAACCTAAAGCTGTTCATGGGAATTAAACAATATCTTTCCCTTTTCCTCTCTAGCCGACCCCATCAGGGCTGAGTTAGGCCATGCTTTTTGAACCTAAGCTTTATTTGAGGATGATTATATGTAGTCCTGCCTTGTTGCATAAAGGCTGAGAATGGGTAATGTGACCACTGATGTACCAATTCTGCTTTTGCTTAATTTTTCAGCTGTAAAGCCCCCTGAAAGTTATATATAGTGTTGGAACCTTTTTATGGGATTCAGGTATTTCTGGCTGTGAGAAGCTACTTCTCCAATAATGTACAGGAGACCACAACTGAAACTGCAAAATCAAAGCTGCAGGTACTAGGTAATGCCAGAACTGAGTTTTAAAAATTAGTTAGGACTCTTTATATAATATGTTAAAAGGGAGGTGGGATTGTATAATGTGATTGGGGTTTTTTTGGCCCTACCTCACTTGCCAGATGGGCAGTGCTGTCTTGATGAGCACTTACTTTGGGTTCTCCATATCATTCTTAACCTCACCTGTTACATGCTATTTAAAACCATTTAGAAGACAGCATTAGGTTTTTTTTCTGCTTGCTCTAATACTGACTTACTACACAGTGCTTATTTTCAGAAAAATGCTGCAAACTGAGGTGCAGGGTCCTGCATTTGGGTCGGGGCAATCTCAAGTAGAAATACAGGCTGGGGGGAAACTGAATTGAGAGCAGACCTGAGGAGACAGACTTGGACGTGTTAGCTGACAAGAAGCATAACATGACCCAGCAGTGTGCACTTGTAACCCAGAAACCCAACCATGTCTTGGGCTGCATCAAAAGGATCATGGGCATCAGGGGAAAGGACGTCGTTCTGCCGCTCTACTGCACTCTTGTGAGACCCCACCTGCAGTACCGCATATAGCTCGGGGGTTCCCAGCACAGGAGGGACATGGATCTTCTTGAGTGAGTCCAGAGGAGGGCCCAGAAGATGATCAGAGGGCTGGAGCACCTCTTCTATGGAGACAGGCTGAGAGAGTTGAGCTTGTTCAGCCTGGAGAAGAGAAGGTGTCTGGGGAGGCCTTAGAGCAGCTTCCAGTGCCTATAGGGGGCCTATGAGAAAACTGGAGAGGAACTTTCGACAAGGGCATATAGTGACAGGACCAGGGGGAAAGGCTTTAAACTGAAAGAGGATAAACTTAGATGAGATGTTAGGAAGAAATTCTTCCCTGCGAGGGTGCTAAGGTGCTGGCACAGGGTGCCCAGAAAAGCTGTGGCTGTCCCATGCCTGAAAGTGTTCAAGGCCGGGTTGGATGGGGCTTGAAGCAAGCTGGTCTGATGGAAGGTGTCCCTACCTGTGACAGGTAGGTTGGAACTGGATGAACCTTAAGGTCCCTTCCAACCCAAACCCTCCTATGGTTCTGTAGTACTGGAAATAATGTATGAAATTGCCCCTTTAGGCTGTTTATTTTGTAATGCCTAAGGAATGTGGGTTTTTTTCTTCTTTTTTAGCATGCTTAGCATTATTACCACTATACATAGACAGCATGTTTACAACACTTATACTTTACATATAGAAGCATGATTCTCATTAAACAGTTCCCAGAGTACAAGCACAATTCCCAGCTGCAGTTGTGAGGGCTCAGCACTTCTGTAAATCATGTTTTAAAATGAACATGAAAATGGGGAGCACATGATAACTAACCAGCAGTACAACACTCAGTCTAAGTGACTTGCCTAGTTTGACATAGGAACATTAGTTCTAACATAGTAAGTACTAACATTGTTTTTTGTTTTTCCTTTCTCCTCCATAAATTTCCCCCTCCTTTTCTTTCTATACCTTCTGGCCGCAGAAGAATGAGGAGACTCTGGGAAACTGTTATACTAAATCTGGAGGAGTGAGAGCTGAATAAGCACAGACCTAGCCTTCTCTTCCCATCATATCTATACTTCTTAACCCATTGATCCTTGCTTCTACCCTGCTTCTTGGGTGTTGGCTGTTGTTATTTTTCTTATGTGTCAAGTTCACCTTTTCGTCCTTAATATTATCCCATTACTTGTTGTCCTTGTTCAGCCTGTTCCTGCTCTTTCTGCCTGTTTTGTTTTCTGACACAACTACAATTATAGAAAAGAACATCTCTTTTTACTTCTGCAGGAAATTTCTATAAACTATACAGGATTTTCTGCTAACTTTAGACTCCTGTTAGCCAAGACAGCTTTTAGAATAAAGGTCTCACAGTACTGCTGGACATTGTAATTGCAAGGATAAAAATCAGCCTAGAACTTGGCTCAGTGTCAGTGATGGGATGCCTGTGCTTGGTACTGGACTTCCAAATACTTCTGGCCTTTGCTATACTTGAGTTCCCTGGAAATGCATGTTTTAAGAAGAAAAAAAGCTTGATTTTTAAGAACTTCCTCTTGTATGGCAATGGACAGTCCTTCAGATTTCTGTGTAAACAAAATAGTATTTGGTGAATGCTGCTGGCAAATCCTGGGAAAACAGACAGCGTTTATTGTTCAGTATAGTAGAGCATTCTGTTGGTGTGATTGGTAGGAGGCTAGAGAGGAGATAAAAGGTTTTGGAGAGTGTTATCTCACGTGGTAATGTGTTGGAAATTTCTGCCATCAGTCAGATCAAGTCCTTTGCAAAGACAAAGGATTTGTGGCCCAGAAATGTTTTCAGGAGCCTTGGGGATAAACAGTTTCTGTCAGAGATGATTTAGCAGCATCTGGAGGTGAAGTGATTGCAGCTGATGCACCATAATCATCATCCCAAACACCCTTTAATTTCTTTATGGAATTCTAACAAGGCAGTCCTGGGGGAGCGCCTCACTGCCAGCTTTCCCTGCAGATGCCCAGCCTAAGCGCCACATGTGGCTGCCCGTTTACTGTAGCGTAAATCTAGAAAGGGTACTCCAGAATTGCACAGGCATGCCTGATAGCGGAGGTTAATGATGGGCTTAATCAGGACTTGCATGGGGTTATCTGGTGAAACAGCCATCTCTTTTATGGCTCCTTTCTGGTAAATAGAGAAAAAAAACAAAAAGAGCAGACAAAAAGCATGAAACGGCTCTTTTTTTTTTTTTTTTTTTCTGATTACTGCCTGATATTTTCTTTCCTAAGATACCTGTAGTTAGCTGTTAGGTGCCAAATGGAGGATTTGGAAAATGCAGTACCTTGCTGCAAAGTCTTTCCTTTAACCACTGTATTTCTACTGGGGAGAACTCACTCTATGTAACTGTTGTCATCTGGTGATAACATTTTTTACTTACCATCTGTCATCAAACCACCATGTTAATTGTCAGATACATCGGTCTCATAGCTCTGCAGCTGCTCATTTTGAAGACCTCCCTCTTGCATGCTACTCGTTTTGTATCCATTGTCTACGTACCTTGGAAGTCATACACTTCCACTCAATGCCTTTGACAGGCCTCGTCAGTAGCCTGGTGAAAAACTGGAAAAGTACATAACCCTGACTGCATAAGGGTGCTGTAGGAGATCTGCAGCCAGCAGAACGATGTGGAGAGGAATAAAACTGTCTGCACACATATTCCCAGCTACAATTATTTTTTCAAATGGATTTCTGATTTCCAAAATCAGCTTGCTTGTTTTGTCTGGGTATTTTGCCCCCCATGTGTGATTTCTACCATGATGATATACTTACTGCATTTCCACCAGCATGCATTAGCCCACTTTAGCCTTGCCTTTAGTCTTAAAAACCTTGCCCAAGTGTTATGTTGCTTTCTCTCTGACTCCTACTGGAATGCCTTCCATTCCATGATCAGAATTTACCCTGCTTCCTCTCCCAACCCAAACTATTCTGATATCTTGTTGTGGACATTTTGAAGAGAGAGATAAGCCTCACTGTGTGTTTATGGGTGGTTTTGTAAAAGATGCAAGAAGAAAATAAGTATATCACTGTATTTTGATCCCTCTCTCAGATCTTTCTGACTTAGTGGCCAGGCTAGTCTATGGTGTTGGAAATTTATTTTTCTGTTTGTTTTGTTGAGAAGAAGGAGGTAATTCTGATCATGCAACTGATAGTATTGTGTGCTGACTTTATATATATAATACCCATACATCCTGGGCATCGATGTGTTTGGCATCTGTATTCAAAACTTAGCACTTCCACTGCAGGCAGACATAACAGTTTATGTGCTTTATAGAAAGTGCAAACTAAAGGCCTTAGTTTGCCATCAGCTAATTTTAAAATATTCTATTCCTTCTACTGCAAGAAGCCTATGAAGTAGTTTATGGAGACTTTTCCTTAAGCGTTTAAGTATTTATCATCTTGTTTATTATGCATTGTTAAAGCCAGTGAACTTACAATGAGGCCTTCTACCTTGAATGGCAGTCATCTTTCCTTTTGTGAAGATCGATCCTGAATGTCCTACATGGGTTTTGTATTTTGTAACATTTTGCACTACCTCATTTTTTATTCAGCTTCACTGATACGAGTAATTCTCTGAATTAAACTGAGATAACGCTAGGTTTATGTGAAATAAACACTGCTTTAGACGAGGAAAAGAATAATTGAAAGAGATGTTCACTGGCATTTTCGTATCAAAGTAATGCTCTGTGACTGTGTCAGCAAATATTATTTTCCATCTCTGTCAAACAATGCCTCTAATGTAGCAGCAAACTAACTATTAATCCAAGGTCGATAACTGTAGTCCTGCTTCTCTTGTCTCTGTCCCTGGTGAGTCCAGTCACCAGTTTCATTGGCCCCACACAAGGCTGTTGAAAAGGGGTTGTGTGTTCTTGAGGCCTTATCAGTTTGCAACCTGGCAGAAAATATTGGGCTTATCTGTGCTCTCCAGTGGCTCCACAAGTCAGCATATTGTGTTGCGCTTTTTTAGGATGTTTACTTTGGCATCCAGCTGTGGTTGGACAGTTCTCCTTAGCTTTGGCAGTAAGTAATACGGAGCTCTCTCTTTCCGCCGCTCCTCTTTTGTCTACTTTCTGTTTTTCTCGCTTGGGTGCCTGCGACAAGTCTTACATGGCTGAGCTGCCCTTGCACAGTCCCTGGCATAGAGAGCTGAGCTGTGCCTGTGTTGTGGCATCTGCATTTCTGCCTGGCCTGTGAATCTGTGCATTGCCATAAAGCTGCATTTGCTCATCCTCTGATGTATTTATTTATTTTCAATCTGCTCTTCTATCATTTTGTCCTCAGCAGACATGTAGGTACAACAGTAATTATGCAAATGACCATAGCTATGGTACATTTTTACTTCCTCTTGAGTCTGTATGGCCTGTTCCCAATGGTACAGCTTTTTTTCCTTTCCCTACAACACTCCCTTTTTCTTTCCCAACTCCATGTATGTAGCCTACATAAAATGGCTGTCTTGAGAACATTTTCTCAGCGCTCACTGTTGCTGGAAAGCTCCTACTGTTTCTCACCTATACGAACAGGATGCTGCTTCTAGCCAAATTTTTCATCCACATTTCTTTTTCTTATTTTCCCTACTTAGTTCCCTGAGGTGCCATGTAATGAACAGAGTTAAAGAGAGATAAAGACCTTCTTTGACCTGGAATATTGTTTCCTACAGTATATTCTTTACTACTTCATTGAATCTTGTTCCAAGCATCTCATGAGATGGGATTCCATCTGGAGACAGTTATGTGGTCTAATTCATCTTGTTTTTCTTCCTTGATGTTCAGCCTCAATGACCCAGTTTTTTAAATGGCTTCACATTCCTTATAGTTGTATCCTCTTAGACCATTCAAGCACAATTGCACAATCTTCTTGTTTTCTATGCTTCCCATGCCCTTTCTGTACTGCTTTTGACATTTTTATGCCTGATTCATTATAGCTGTGCCAAGCTGCATATTGCTGGGGTCAAATTTGCTTCTGAGTTGGCGATTTGGTGCAGAGGTACAATAGAGCAAAACTGACGTCTGGCAGTGTGAAGGTCTCTGCTGTTCTTTTAACTTTCTGAATACCCATGATCCTTTCTGCTTCCATGTACTCACCCGCTGTTCTGTGCATTTCTTTCCTCATTACTCCAATGAGTTCCCTGCCACACTAATAGCAGTTCTTTCTCTTCCTCTCAGCTTCCTGCTTTAAGGTGCAAAGTGGACTTCACAGCGCTTTCAATCTGCCACGAACCTGCTTATTTTAAAAGTGGACTAATCTTAACAATTTACGAGTAACCTCCAGACTACAGAGTTACCACAATTGCTTCTAAGTATATTTCAAACAAAACCAAAATCCTGCCTAAATGACAGCTGAAATATTCCAGCTGGGTGATAAACATGTTCATCTTCAGAGCTATTAGCATTTTTCCTTTCAGTAGTGTTTTCTTACTTCAGATTTTTATCAAATTAAAACTCCATGTTCTTAAGGCTCATGTAGCAGCAAGCAGAATTTGGCTTCTACTCCATCTTCCATATTCTTCCTGTTTAATTAATTTATTTATGTTCATATCCAATCTAAAGGCAAAGGCATCAATCACAGATGATTTGAGTCTTTGAAATTATTAAAATTATAATGACATAGAAGTTGAAACTAACAAATATTCTGTTGCAACTGTAACTGCTACCCAGGTCTGTACCAAGCTATTACATAGTTCTGTCTCAAAATCCAGGGGCAAGAGAGAATTTGTGGGAATGGAGGGGTTTGGAATAATTTCCCAATTTGACATAAGAGCCATTAAGGTCCCTGGTATTTTACAAACTTTAACTGGTCCTGTTGGTCCCTTATGTCTAGAAATACAAGGAACAATGTGCAGATACTCTGGCAGATGATTGGCAGATGAGGGAAGCTGCTAACTTCCATTTGTCTTTGCTCTCCTGGTAAATTTGAGTGATAACCTCTGCTAAAGCAGCCTTCCGACCTCAGCAGAATTACATTAATGCAGGCACTATGGCAGAATTATATGCAATTGTAAAGGATCTTTACAGTCTTTTGGCTATCTAAAGATTATAGGAAGAAAATTGTGGATGGTATTGATGTAGGATGATCTAGTGTTTGTTACAGCCCCAGATGAGAATCCAGAAAGTATAAGGAGACACTAGTGCCTTCAGCTGTGTAACAGTAATGTCGTCCTTGCTGTATCTTTCCAGGTAATTGTCCCCCTAACACCAGAGAAAGTGGTTTAAAAAAAGACAGGAAAATTTTATGGCTGTTTGTGGTGAACACACTGACAAGATCTGAGTGTTGTAGACCACTTGGAGAGAAAGATATAAAGTCATAAAATAGCCTGCCTTGAAGGTTTTGAGACCAGCTACCAAGCTGCAATAAATCACTGTATAATAGATGAAGGTAATGTCAGACTTGTTTTGGTTCAACTTTTTTTTTTACTCCAGGAAACAGTTTATATATGATACCTGATGTAAGACAGAAGATCAGGAACTGTCATGAGAGGTGTCTGTGTGCAACCTGAATAATCTCATGAGAAATGGAAGATGAGATTCTGAATGTCATTTGCCACCATCAGCAGATGAGTACACTGAGGGGCAGGTATGCACAGCTACCTTGGTGGTACTTGACAGAACAAGAGCAACCCTCATGTTCTTCACTAACAGAGGGTTTTTTCTATGACAATGATCTTTTATTAACTCTGAATCACAACTTAAGGCACAAGTATGTCTGGTATGTCTCCAAGGGACAGGGTCGCATTTCCTGTGCACGTTCTACGAAGGTCACTTACATGCAAAGAGAGAAGATCTCTCTGCTCCAGATTTTTCCTCCAGAGTATGTCTGTGGCTGTACAATATTCTGTCTTTAGCATAGTAATATACTGCCTCTCAATATATCATAACACTAGCTTTTAAAATACAGTGTACCAAAGCATAGATACACGGGGGGAATATCTTTTTAGGAGTGTGTGACTTTTAGTAGTGTGCTACCTTTTTATCTCCTTTCTTATGCTTAGAGGAGTTTTACGTAGGGTGGGTTCTTTTCCTTTTTAGGTGGTATTTTTTTTGCGTTGTTACCTCCCCGTTAGGAAAGTACCAAGCAATTGTCTATGTTGGCAAGAAATAAGAGAGGTAATAATTTATGGTGCAGCCAGACTTCTGTCCTTCCCCTGTATATAGTAAGCCTGGGGCTGGGTGGTGCAACAGAACATCTACTGGTGATGGGTAATCTCCTGCCTTGATAACTCAGAGCTTAAGGTTCTTACTTTTGTCCATAAAATAGCAGTAAGAAATGTCCAAGTAAACTTAATTGAGTGGTGTATAATTTTTTAACATACTGAATATATCATCCTTTGGGAAGAATCTCATGATGTCGAAACAAATTTCTGATACATTTAAAAAGACTGAAAAGGGATAGCACTTGGTGAGGCAGTCAGTCATTTGCCTGTTTCTGTTAGAAATATATTAACGCCTCCTTTGATCCACTGGGGATTTCACTGAAATGTACTGACATGTGTAATGCATCCATAGGTACTGAAAGCTCTACTGGTCCTCCTCCTCCATAGTACTGGAAATATGAATTGCATTATAAACTGTAGGATTTTATTATTTACTGGAGTAAAATAATGATTTGAGTAGAAATTGAATTTGATTTTATTTTATTTGGCCAGCTGGGTATATTTATTTATTTATTTATTTGTATCCTGAAAGCAAGCCACTGGTACACAGCTTCATACATATCCTGGAATAAATTATCATGGCTCCATTAAAGGCAGTGGAACTTAACAAAGTTGTGTGACTTTAAGTCCTGAACTTTGACATCTTTAAGAGGCTAAATATAGCAGAAAGCACAAAATTCAGAGTAGCCCTGTCTGCTGCTGTGAAAATTGTTATTGGTTGTAAGAAACTGTCTAAAGTTAGGGAAGGGCTATATCCAAGCATACATCTACTCTTTCAGTTTTTTGAAAGGAGAGGGATGGTCAGGATATGCTGAGGAGTCCCAAGAAAAAAATCACAGCAGCTGTGTATATGAAATGTCACACTCACTGGAAATCTCCTTTGGAGATGTGTTTCAGAACAAGTTACAAACTCCTATCTGCAGCTTGTCTTGGCCAAGTTAAAAATCTCATTCCAGGTGCTCTGTACCCTTCAGTCAGTGTGTAAAGATGCATGAGAACATTAAGAGAAACAAAGACAGATAACAGAAAGAAAAGAAAAATCTGTGCTTTTGAATTTGAAGATTTAAATTTTTGCGAAGCCAACAGTGTCAGCTGAAATTAACTGGACTTACAATTCTAATTTGCCTTGTTGGGTATGGCATTAGTAGAAGCTGTATGATAGGACTATGTGTTAAAGAAGCATAATTGCATTTTTTGCTTCTCCAGACCTTGTTCTTCAGCTTCAGAAAGCTAGTAAATCAAAGATTAATATTGCAGGGAGATCTGGTGTGATTAGCCTTGCTCGCAAAGGAAAGGTACATAAATTAGAGTATTTGCAAAGGAGACATTCTTCAACCTGAGAACAGATGAAGAGAAGTGAGTTACACTGCTTTCAGTATTAAAGCAGTCTGATAACATATTATGGAACAATGTCTGGAGCAGGGAGCATGTCTGCCCTCATAGTTTGCACATCGCTTGGCACACAGATTGGTGGAAGAAAACAGAATGGGATTTAAATATGCATTTCACAAAGGGATTTTATTTTCAAAAGGATGATCAAGATGTACAATACTGTAAATCTGTCTCTTCACTCAAGAGAAACTGGGAAATTTTATGCCAATTGATGTCTTGATACGATATCTTAAGAATAGTGACTGATGTTGTGAATGTTTTGTTATTGTTTGCTTTTTCTTTTCCCCTTTGTTTTTTATTGAGAAATGCAAATAGGAAGAAAGAAAATGTGGAAGATGGAGTACTTCTGAAATGAGGATCTCTTTGATCCAGTGCTGGAATAGGCCTAGATAACAGCTCCCTATAGATACTGCTCCTTGTGTGTTTGCAGGCACTAAATGTCAGTCTGCATTAATACCTATACAAACATTTTTAGGTATGTTCAGATAAGGGCTACTTTAAGGCTGATGGAAAATTCTTGTGCTTTTTCCCTCTGCAGCTGTAAAGGTAACAGATCAGAAGGAAGCTAGTGCACCAAAGTCTGGCATCCAGAACTGTTTCTGACTTTCACATATATCACTCTCAAGCAGACAGTGAGCAGCTCCACTAGATATTGTGAGATAGCTTTACTGTATCGCATTCAGCACAGCACACCATCCCTTTCTTGCGAAGCTCTCAATTAAGTCCAGTTTTTAGGTAACTGTTCTCTGGGTTTTGTTGGGGTTTTTTGTGTGTTTGAATATTCTCCTATTTCTTTTACAAATGAACTCTCATTACGTAATAAAAAGTATAATAGAAATTACCTATATCTCATCGGGTTCTTTCATCTGTGCTTAAAGACTGTGTCATGCACTGTAATAAGAATTCTGATACATAAAATGTTCCTCCTAACTTGTGGAAGTTGGGTCACATCACTTAGATCCATACTTCTTGCATAGCAAACATGTAGTTACAGAAAATTCTGGTTATTCAGTTCTCCCTAATTTCAGAGACTTTAGAAAGCGGCATTTCAAAACCTCAGAAAAGACTGCCTGGTAGTTGCTGCTAGTATCTGTTACTAAGGTGCTGCAGAACTGCAGATTTAATTCTTACAGGCGCATTAACAGTATCTTTAAGTAGCTGACATCAGGGAGGACATTTTTCTTTGGTTCCTGGTTTTGTTAGGTGTGTGCATGCACATGAAACTTCAGAAATGGAAGGAGAAATCTGACTTGTTGGCAGACCTGCAAAATGGTGTGTAGAATAATATAAAGCCTCCACTTACCAAGTTTTATTTTCCAGAACATAGAGGGCAATAGCCATAGCTTCTGTATTAGTTAAGTTGGACATCAGACCCAGGTCAATATAAACTCATTAAGTTAAGTGTGATGTTGAGTTTTGTGTCTGCATAGTTATGTAGATTGCTTGGAATAAAACTCCCTGGATTTGGCGCCCAAAGAAAAGAGCACATGTTTTTCCACAAGATTGGACCTGTAGATCTCCAGAAATTTTCTCAGTGAGGAACCATTCGAAAATTTTGCAAGTTGTAGAGTAAGTATGAACTAAATTTTATTAGCTATCTTTCAAAGGGAAACCTAGACTGGCCACCTCTTGTTAGGAATTAGTGTGAAACCTCTTCCTTATTTAGCTGGTTGTGCAAACCTGTGCATGTCCACAGGCTTGGAGCAATGAATTTTTGTGTTCATATATATGTTCTGTGAATTTATGCATCAAAGAAATGTATTTCTTTAATTTTGTCATGCTTTTTTGTTTTCTGGTGTTCTTGAAAACTCAAGATGTTGCCAACTGAGTCACAGACGTGGTTCACTTGTGCCTCTTGGTGGTTGAGAGGTTAGTTAGGAAATGCTGAAACTTGCTGCAAGACCAGTATTGGCAATTCTTGGTTTGCTTTTTATTGTGGCTTGATTCACATCAGTTTGTACTCAGAGTTTTTACTTGGCTTTTGAATTTGGTCTTTTAAATTTGCTACCAAAATCCAGAATTTTGGTAGCAAGGAAGTTTGGGCCAAGTTTTGATGCTCAAAACCTAGTCCATGTCTGGCAAAGGTACCCCTGTTGATATTTTCAACAGAGTGGGCTGAGTTTCATGATTGGGAAAAGTAATCAGCAGCCAAAAAAGCTGCTGAAATAAGTGAAGATATGACAAATCCTTTAGCACCCAGTCCTTAAATATGGTTTCAGTGAGTGTCCATGGCGCGTAGATGTGTGCAAACTGCTCATCGATGCGGCTAATTTCTACCTGTTCTCGGTGAATCACTGATTACAAATGAGAGGAGAGTAAGCACAGATAAACTGCTGTACAAGAATATTAGTGGGGCATAAACACTTAAATCTGAATTGCTAAATATTCATGAAGAACATATTGGGCAGTCATAGGTTCCCCTGAGAGAAAAGTGGTGACTCATATCTGCCAACAGTGCAGAACTGTCCTTAGAGCTCCCAGGAAAATAATGCCTCTCAAACATAGCTGCTTGGCACAAGTGTATTCTGGGCACAACACTTCTGCCAGCCACCTAATCTGCAAGGCCAGCTATCCTCAGTTTTTCCCTTCTGGAAGGTGAATAATGGAGCGTCTGCCATACAAGGAGTCCATCCTGTATCTCAGTACTGCTCTTTCATAACCAGAGACCTTCACTGGCTTTTGGGTACCTATTTTAGGTGTCATCCTATAAAAAGAGTGTCAAATGTGTGTGTGATGTCTATTATGGTTAACTTTAGAGTGATCTAGGGGACTGTGAAGCAGTTTCAGCTTTGTTATTGTTCTTAGCTTTTACCCTTTTGGCACCATTTTGGAGTGATTTCCTTCCCCTTCCCCGCCCTCCCCCCCTTCATTCTGATTGTGGTCAAAAAGATGTGAGAAAACCAGTTCCAGCAGTTGAATAGTCAGCAATAATATCCCTAGTTCCTTTGTCTTCCCCCTACTGCTATCTCCTGGTTGCCTTTGCCCCCATTTCACATCAGGTGAACTCCTAAAAAAAATGGATAGCATATGTCCTATTCCCATGAATGTCTGTCTCTTAGAAGTACCTGTACTTCACTTTGATTCATGTTGTTTCATTTGCTCATACTGTCATGCAGTGCACCAGAAGTACCACAAACATCTCTGATGCAAGACAGGTGGCCAGAAACCACTGTCTGCTGAGGTACGTATTTTGAATGATCTCATGATGGTCGGGAACTGTGCAACTCTGAGCCTGGGCTATTAGCTTGTATTTGTTCTTATGGGGGAGAGGAAGACACTCTTTGCTGTATCTTAACTTAAAAATAACATTATGTATACGTAATGTTATAATAACTTAAAATAACATTATATATATATATTTTGAAGAAGCAAAACATGTATGCCTACCCCTGTTCTTTGTGCCATTCTGAGCTAAATGTTTTGTAGGGCTTTAAAAAAATTGTGTTGTTCTGGTACTTGCGTATCCTCTTTTGCAATGGATGGATTTAACATGTTAACAGTTCTAAAATTTCCAGGTTTTTTGGGCTGATGTAATAAGGTGTTATGTTATATGGCATGTTGAGCATAGTATTTGGTGGTCTTGATAGTCTCAGATATTGCCTGTCTCTCTCTTTTTACTTCCCACCCACCTAATCTTCTGCTTATGATGAAAAGAAGTAAATATAGTTTCTTAGCTCTTACAATACCTACCTGTCAAAGTATTTAAATGCCTCGCCTCCACCATTTTAGCCATTCCTAATTCTCTCGAATAAAGTTTATTACGTAATTCAAAGCTTGAATTAGATTAGAGCTTGGCAGCAGGTGATTTTCTACTTGGCATGTAATGATGGGTTGTTTTCTTAAGGATTCTTAATTGGTAGTGGTGCTTGAAGTTCAAAACCACCATGGCACTGCTGCTTTTTCTCTGATGTTATGGTAGGGTTGCAGTCCAAAACCAAGTTTCAGAGTACTGCCAAAAAGCAGTACTTTTTTTACCAGGAAAAAAAATCTTTCAATTTAGTAATTTAATGGCAAAATGTTTTTATGTCTTATACCTCTGTTAGGTTCCTGTATGTAGGTGGTTATTGTGCAACAGGCAAGATGCTACTGACCCCGCTCTATCTAAAGGATGCGATATAAAGACAGAGAATGAGAATGCATGAAAGAAATACTGGCGTGATGTAATTCCTGTTTTTGAGGGTCATTTTTATGAGTTTATAGCTAGAGTGCAGAAGTCCGTTCTTGAGCTGAGACCTGGTTTTTATAATGCATTTTTTGCTCAAAGAAGCTTTTATTCTTTCCCAATTTAATCATAATGCATATTTAATAGGTTTAGCTATGCAATAAATTACAGGTGTTATGCTTTCGCTTTTTTGTTAATGCAAAAATTATGATATAATTTTTAAATTGAGCTTTGCAAGTCTCTAAACTGAACAGCTCCCTTCAGATGTATGCAGTTCAGGCTTGCATAAAACATGAAACCTATGTTCAGCCATATCGTCTGAATCTATGAATAATCTTTAATACCTTTCGTGGTCGTTGACTAACATTTTGAGGTCATGATCCAACAAAACACTTATATGCCCATAGCAGTTAATATTGTTATTGAATAAAACACATGAGTACTTCCAGACTGGAGACAAAAGAGCAGTTAAATGTGAGCATATTTTTTGCTTTCACTGTTTTTCTTCACTGGGATAATGAGATGATACATTGCCTTTAGTACATTTGTAAAACAAGTATGGCCCTTTCAAATTCTGCTGGTTTATTACGCTCATCTGAATGTGTGGTTCTTTAGAGTATGAAATGGGGCTGGCTTCCAGCTATAGAGAAGGTTGAAGTTTGGACAAAATTTAAGGGTTTTCTGTAGGATATAGTGTGGGGTTGTTGTTTAATAGGAGCTGAGTAAAGGACATTCAATTTTGTGAATGGTTTCTTTGTGTGTTGAATGAGGTTGTTGGTTTGCTCTGAGATTGGATTTTCAATTTATATGCCAGGAATTTATAGAAACACATTATATAAAGTCAAAGAAGGAAATCGGATGAAGCACAGCCCAACCCAATTCACCAAACTACAGTTTTTCTCCTATGATCAAAGAATGAAAGAAAGCTACATGTCGAGTATTGAAAAACTGAGCAGGATCCTCACACTTCTTGCCAATTCTTTTTCAGAGAGAGCTGTTTATTGCAGCTCCTAATTTCTAAGATACTAGACAGACCTAGTTTGTTACCAGTAATGACTCCTAATGAGTATGTACGTTGAATCCCTGCTCTGATGTCCACACAGCAGGCCTGGGACTGGCTTCCTTTGAAAAAATACTCTCACCTCTTCAGTGATAGAGAAATCTTTTCTTACCTTTAACCCTAACTTCTTTTCTTCCTTACCCATATATACAGCTGGCTAATTGGCCGCTCTGCACCTCCTAGGGGGCTCTCAAGGTACAAGAGAAAAATGCCTATAGGCATTTTGAATGCAAACATACCTGCCTTTACCTCATTTTCCTCACTAGAAAAATAATAATGGCAGGGTTTGGTGAAAAGTTTTTGGTTGTAAAGGGGTTTGATAAATTTAGGAAATAAATTACAGTTGTGTTCAGGGTGATTTAAGTAAAATGGAGATGAGGAAGATGATGACAATCTAGCTTTCTTCATGTTAGCAGAACAAAATTCAGTTCAACTTCAAAGGAGGATAAATAGGGATAAATGTAATGGCAACCTTTTGTTCTGTGAATGTTGTCACAGAGGGATTGAAAGTCTGAACAAACAATGAAAGGCAGAAAAAGAAACAGCAGGTGCATGAGGGAGACAACACAGTAGAAAGTAGGAAGAGCTGGAAGGAGTATCTGTCATAACAGTCATAGCAGAGACAAAGGGAAAACCCAGGAGCCAAGATAGCTTCCTGTGCAAAGTAATCTGGATATAAAAGCATAAGGTCTAAAATGGAAGATGGGATTAGCAATGTCACTTTCCTAAAACGTCCTCCTTACTTATCACTTAAGTGGTTTGATTACTTTGCAGCTCATGCCTTGATTCCCACCATTCCCTCACCATCTTTTCTTTTCCTGTTTTGTTCTTACTCTTTGAAGTGATTTGAAATTTTAGTGGAGGAGCAGCCAACCCTCTTTTACCTTCGGAAAGCTCAAGTCTTGTTAGTTGCTGTAGTTACTCTTCCCACCAATTCCAAGAATTGCTTTTTGTAGGGTGAAAAAGAAATAAAAGAAAAAAAAGCTCAGTCATTTCCTACAAAAGAAGTCCATTCAAGGAAACATGAGCTCTTCTTTTTTTTTTTCCCTGAAGTGTAACTTTTGGGTTTAGTTACAGTTATCCCGCTCAAGACTTGCCATTCACTGTAAGCAACAAAGCAGAAGTGACAAAAATCATCAGCTTTGTAGGATTAGTTATTTTTAGTTCTGCAAAGAACTTGAAACAATGAATTATTTGTTGGGTCTCACTGCTGCTCAAAGACACTCCATCATACAGCAAGTGTGACCTGCTTAAGGAAGTTAAAAGACAGTGTGGCCTGCTGAGCTCAACAGGTTTTAGCTACTTTAAGATCTATTCGGATGAAATGGGAAAAGGCCAAACAGCATCATTCTTTAGAGAAAATATGTCAACAGGTAATTATTTGGAGAATGCATAATTACCTGGGAGCATTAAGCATGAAAAATGCACATCCTAATTCAATTACAAGAAATGGCAGAATGAACAAAGAAGGACTCACTGGTGTTTTGCAGTTATTAGCACAGCCATCCCCTAGGATTTTTGAGGTGTCAGAGTCTGTGCTGCCAAGTTCATTGTGCATTTGGATTATTTGGATTTCTTTTCTTTCTTTTTTTTTTTCCCCCCCGTAACTATTCATGATTAGTTTCTCATTTACAGCCCTGTGGCTTCATAGAGTCACCCGGAAAGGTTAGTGATGAAACATTTATTTCACAGGTAGCGCCACAGCAGAATCAAGCAGAATCAGGACAACTTTAAATGGGAGGCTGACTAGATACTGGCAAATATGATTGCAACCAATGTTTGGTTAAAAAAAAATTAACTTGCGATTCATCCTTGACTAAAGATGTACTTATATTTCCATATGTAAGCCTTTGTGTGAGAGTGCAGCAGAAGTCTAAGAAGCTATATGATAAGGAGAAGCAACTCGCATTAATGGGGCTGGAACATCTACTGTGACAACTGGGAACATTTATAAACTTTTATTGTGTTTACCCTACTTTGAAAAAAATATGAGACAGTTACAAAACGACAGCTAATTGTAGGTTTAACTTTATTTACAAACTTACTTTACAAAATCAAGTAAATTACAGCTACTGTATAAAGCTATTAACTACACTTACTGCCGGCAGACTTTGCTTGTGGTTAATTCAATGATGGCAATATATTCCACCTTGCGAAAAAAAGAAGAGCTAATATATTCAAACTAAGGGTTATCTGAGGCTCTAATTATCTTAGAGTACCTCTGTCAATTTGCAAATTAATCACATTCGTCAAACAGTACAAAGCAACAACAGCCCATACATGATCTCATACTCGTAATTTAGCATGATGTTTAAGGTAATACAGCATTGTCAGAGTGTAAATATCTTGATCTAAACAATTTGACTTCAAAATTGCTCATCTTCAGTTGGTTTTCTTGTGACAGCTTTCCTCTTTTGCCTTATAGAACTTGCTCTTAAGGTGGGAATTACAAATGGTAGCATTTTTCCACCTTTTTGAAGTGCCAATGGGAAAACCATGAAAGATGGTCAGATGCTTACATTATCCAGTAGTATTATAAAGTCCTTCAGTTTTTCAAGTAAAAAATAGATTATTTTTTTTTGGCAGAAACAGATGTGTAAGATAGTAGTCAAAATGGAGAAATTACTCTAATTCCTCAGTGATAAGCATGTGTAATAAATGATAAAATATTATTCCTCGACAAAACGTAGAATTTCCAGTTCATGGGAAACTTCACTGTTTAGAACTTTCCATGGACTGAAAATTCAGGTTATTTTGTCAGAGACAGATGCTCAAGTTTCCGGAATGTACAGCAAGGTATATTCCCCAGGTACTGTAGCTGGAGCAAATCTGACAAAACTGCATCAACTAAGACATTTGTAGGAGAATGTGAGAGATGGTTCAAAGGCTCACTGAACTGTCTTGGAGGTGTATGCTGAAATCCCATGGACATGGACCTGGGAGAGTCTGCCTAGTAGGCTTCTTCCAGAGTTACCCATTCTGGGAGGTTGAAGAGCACTAACTGGGGATTGTGAGTACCCCACCTTAAGTTATGACTTGGCAGGCGGTTCCTGCACTGGGATTCAGTTTGGGTGATGTCAAAGCAGATGTAGTCTTTTAAGACCCCCATGCTAGTGGAACTGGGCTTCTTCATAGCTTCATATCCTTCTGGGAAGGTGTACAAGCCCCATTCCTAAGTTATACACCACTCATACCTCGAATTTTAGTGGTATTGAATTTCTCTATCTGTCTGAACACTGAACAGAATCTACGAAGCCCAGGCTGCTGGAGCCCTGTCCTGCACATCCTCCCAAATGAGAAGACCACAGAAGGCAGGAGCATGGCCTTCTTCACAGTGTTTGTGTTTGTTGAGGGGATTCTCTTGTGTTTGATATGTGGCCTTTTTCAGCCTCTTCTGCTGGTTTTGCTCTTTGTACCCACGGAATTGGACTGGAACTAGAATGACCTAACCATAGGCTGGCTTGGTTTTGGTTTGTTTGGGTTTTTTTTTTTAGTAAATACTTGGTGATCTGTTGTGAGCAGACTGAAAAAGGTATCAGCTTTCTAGGTGTTGTTCTACAGTGTCTTTATTTGATGCTAATGATGCTTTCTAAATCTGAAAAAGGGTTGAGAGTATCAAAAGAATTAAAAGTCAGCTTGTGTGGATTGAATAAAAATGTGATAAAATCACTAAAAAAAGTGCATGTCTGGTGCAGGAACATAAATTCACTTTGCACGTAACATAAACATACTAATACATGTACCTTAAATATGTTTAAAGCAATAGACTGCAGAAAAGTATAGTTTATGTAGCAACATATACCATTTAAGGCAAGTATTGTAAAGGTAATAGGCATGTTTTGCAGGCAGAGAGAATGTACACAAACCCAATCTACAAAGTGGATGAAGCCATTATGTAAATCTAAAGTTGTCAAAGCGATCTATTATAACTATTTCTACTGTCAGCTGTTCCATATAGCACAAATTCAGAAATGTACTTGTCCTGATAGGGGAGAGTATTTAGATACTATTCCAACTATTTATTAATTTTCCTGATTTCTACGGTGCCTATTGCAATGACCATTTTTGTTATAGGAATTAATGCAAAAAGCAGAAGGGGAAAATGAAAAGCTATAACAAAAGTGTCATGTTCATGACTTGAATATAAATCGAAGGCTGTGAAGGAATGACATGGCTCAGAGAATTGCTGCTGGAGGCCAGTCTTTTAGCAGAGGGTCATGTTTAGAAACTAGAACAGGTGGGAGGGAACATAATGTCGTTACTGGTGGCTGTTTGTAACCTATGTGAAAGAGAATGTGCTCTCCATTCAGTCCTTAGTATGCTGCATACAAATAAAGGATCTAAATGGGCAGTAATGAGAACCTTACTGGCATTCTCTGCAAAGAGTTTGTGGGCTACTTCTTTGGCATCCAGAACTAGTTGTTGAATGTTTCTTCTCTCTTTGCACACAGAAGATACTTCTCCAGGCTTAGGAGTGAGGCAGCATTTTAAAAGCTTTTCCTGTCACTGATGTTGCTACTTTTTTTTTCTTGGGGTGCTGGATGTGAGTATGCTCTGCAAGAAATCTGGCAGTTCAATACAAATGCTATTCAAACATTTTAACTATATCCTCACTGTGAAAGTTACTTTTATTGTCTTTCTGTGTCCGCTTTTGTTTTAAAAGGCAAAGTAAAATATGTTGCTGCATCCTGACAGTTGTGCTTCTTCCCGAACAGTAGGAAAGCTCAGAGGTTTGAGCCAGGTCCTACAAAACTTATTATCCCTTTCATGTGTGTTAGGATTTCACATAAAAAAAAAGTGCATTAGACAGCATTGTGAAGTCAACATATGTAATTTTGAAAGGATTAACCAGCTATATAGGCATGAAATAATAGGGGCATCATTGGTTTCTTTGCTGATTTATTCCTAATGATTTTTAGTGATTGACACATTCAAGTTCCTTCTTTTTGAGTACCTTTCCGGTTTCAATAGATTTTCAGTATTGGCACAGTCCAAAACTACACAGAACGCTACAGTTAGCTGTAGTTTATTGGAGAACCAAGTCTCAGGGAGTGCCCAGTGGCTGGCAGTGCAGTACCTACAGCCAAATCCATGCTTTGAGGTCAGGAGAGTGGCCTAACCAGTGACTGCTCTGAGGTCTGTCTCATTATTTGGAGTTGGGGTTTAGAGTTTATGTTTTGTTTAAGTTTACTGCAAAATCTTCTTTGGGCCTGCAAAACATTCCTGACGTGTGTCATTGAAACTGACAGAGACATTTCCACTAAACCCCATAGTTTTCATGAAATGCCAAATTTTTCAGAGTAGCATTTAATTAGAGAAAATAGGCAATAATTAAACATCCTATCAAATCTGTAGATAGTGAATAAAAACAACAAAAGCTGTTACCACTGAGCAGCTGAATGTTGCTTGACATTATCATTTGCACATATGAGATATATGTTACAAAGGACATCTTAACATTTTGAGTCTTTAAATTACCTAACTTCACTTTTTAGTTTCTATTAATTTTTCTCTGTATTATCATTCAGTGTGGAGGGAAGTTCTCTCTTTTGCTTTCTGCAAATGCTAACTCAAAACGTGTCATGTCCCTAATTATTTTTCTTGGACTATGAGAGCATAAATCCTGAACAGTAGAATTGACTTTGTAAAAGAGGAATGTGGGAAGCAAGAAGCTGATAAAAGTCTGGGCTGGATTTTAGGAAGGAAGACGGTTTCATCTAAGCACCAAGCAGCTTCCCCTCTGGTGAGATCTCTGGCTTCCAACAGCAGTGCCTCCCAGGCAGCACCCCAGGATCCTTGCTGTTCTGGTAAAACTTCACAGTCATTCCTTGTGCTGGGATCTCAAGTTGCAGTCAACTCCACAATTAGGCAGCCAGACCCACTCTCCATGTGTCAAGTAGCATTACAGAAATTGGGTTTTGTCCATCCCAAATGCCTTGTCTTGTGGAGAGGGAAAGGAATTTTCCATTAATGCCATGATATGATGAGACTACAGAGTGCCTCCTGTAAATTAACCCTGTACAGGGGAAGTACAAGCTGGACAGGCTGCTTGGAGGTTGGGTTTTGATAATCTCCTTTAATACCATTTTTTTTTAGAGCTGTGCTGTTGGCGTTATTGGTGCGTTCTGATGGCTTCACCTTTAGTATGTTTGAATTTGGCTCTGTAGACTGGTATGCATCTTGGCACAAACAGAAGGCCAGGCCAAACAAAAGGCCTACCAGCTGTGGGCTAGGTAAGAATAAAATGTACCCATCCCAGATGGGAGCCCCTGCATAAATGCGAATGCACACATTTTAACATGTGAGTGATTCTGTGCCTTTTAGGGAATACACTTTGATTTTCTTGGGTATTTCTGTGAACCCTTTTTCATTGCCTTAGTGAGGAGTAAAACTGGTTTATTAAAGTGTCTTCCTGAAAAACAGTATCCATCATGGTATTGCTGCTGAAAGGGAAGGAAGAATCCTGCAAAGAATCCTAAAAGCAACATTCCTTTGTCTCTGAATCACTGGTATTAGTAAGACTGTAAGACTGCAAGGCTGCATTTGCAGGATGTTTGTTGTCTTTTCACTTTTTGTGAAAAATATATGATAAATTTAAGATTCATTGAGTATTCTGGAAAAAAAACCACAACTATCTAGAGCTAAAAATACATCATTTCGTAAAATTGTTGTAAATATTTTTCTAACCAGTTGTAATGATTGGAGAGTTATGGGCTTCAAAACCAGAAAGCTACCTAAGGTATACAGGAAAACTACCTAATGTGTACAGGAGTCTGGGGAAAAAAGGGTATTCTTCAGTAAGGTAGACTAGTGGTCTACTTTGTCTCATGCACCTTTCCAGAGGCAGTCTGGGGATCTCCAGCCCTCTAACAGCTGATGTTGAGGCACAGACCTACACTGAACCCGGGCTTTGCTTTTTGTCTGTTCAAACAAAGAACATGAGTTTAGTGTATTTTTCTGTATTTCATTCTGCAGCAGTTTTATGTGTATCTTGTGTTTGATTACTGAGTCTGATCTGTAACTCTGTGCAGGATTTTTTATTATGCAGTTACTGTTCCTTTGTGTTGCCAGCCATTAACAGACGGCTTATTCCTTTAATAAACAGTTACTTGATACATGTACCTATCTAAACAAAATACATGCTGGGTATCTGGTACTGTTAAAAAGGAGTGTTCCCAGTCTTCCTGAGGGTAATAGAAATATTTTAGAGTAAATTTTATTGTGAGTGTTGAACTTCTGAACTTTTGGGCATTACAATGATTAATTCTTTTCATTAAAAATAAAAAAGCCAAGCTGAAAAATTATCTGCTTACAGATCTGTACTGAGGCTCTTCTAAGCACTAGTATGTGTTCCTTCCATCTTTCTGTAAAAGTAAAAGCATGAGCATTATGATTGGTTGGGATATCACTAGTTCTCATCCAGAGCATGTCATTGCAAAAATAATGTAGATCCCCAAGAAGTAAGTGTGAGCTATGCTATGCTTTTATGACTTCTACTGGAGAGAGTCGAGTTCTACTAGGTTGTATTTCAGAACAGCAGACAGTTCTGGTCATAGTATTTTGGGATAAAATGGTTCATTTCTGAAGCTCTTTTAAGATTAGCAACCATATTTGAAATCGTCTTTAAAAGTCCATTTTTGATAAGGCAGTTTCCTCTAAGTTGCATCCAGCTGACAGTGTTTTGTAGTAATAAAAGTTCATTAATCCATCCTGATCATTGAGTAATGTTGTCTTAAGACAGAAAGACACTGCATACAGTCGAAATAGATTCAGTTAATCTTCTGGTATGGACTGCATAAGGAAGCATCTGATCCTCCTGATAGTCTCTGTGATACAGACCCTTCAGTCTATGGAAGTGTAATGTAAAGGATGAAGCGTAAGTTTGCTTTATGGGTAATCTTTAAGTATTGTCATGTTGTAATGTCATCAAATCCATTTGTCAGACCAGTTTCTATGTTGTCATAGTTCCTGCTCTCCCCAGAAGATGCTGTGCTTACCATAGTTAACGAGAAAGGGAACTCTTTTTCTACCATTTTTCATGGTCTAATAGCCTCCAGCTAGTTCTCAGTTTATGGAAAGAGAGGATTACTGTGTCCTGAGAATAGAACTGCGAAGGGCAATCTATGATGTTTTTGAGTTTCTGTAAAGTTTATTTCTAACATTACAACAGACTTTTCCTTTTTTTTCTTTTTTTTTTTTTTCGTTTCCTAACTGGATCATAAGTAGCTCAATTAGGTGCTCCATAGGCTCTCTGAAAAACATTGCCCCTTTTTCGCTTAATTCATGTTATGTAAAACCATGTTTACATTGTGCTAATCATTTGTGCTTCCTCATTTCTCCAGTTTCCTCCTCCCTCCCCTCATCTGTCATAATAATAACAGAATAAA
The DNA here is from genome assembly GCA_028858755.1 of Ara ararauna. NCBI lineage: Eukaryota > Metazoa > Chordata > Aves > Psittaciformes > Psittacidae > Ara > Ara ararauna. Next base: position 2,840,562 of record CM054378.1, read on the forward strand.
ACAAAAAAAACCCCCACCAAAACCCAAACAAAACAACAGAAAAAAACCACCCCATAAAACAAAACAAAAAACCCCCCACAAGCAAACAAAAAAACCCAACCTTCTCTTAACCTCCCTCCCCCCCAAAAAAACCCCACACCAAAACTCTTTCAACTGAATTATATCACAATTTGAGATATATTGTTGGAGTTAATCATATGTCTTTATATCCTGTTCCATGGAAATTTTAATGTGAAATGGTTCTTTAATTCGCGATCACACTCAGTCACTGCTCTGTCCTCTACTCTCTACAGAATCTACAGAATCTTTCTACTGTGTAGAAACTTTGAGACCCAGATTAATTGTCCAAAAGGTTTAATCTTGTTTTGATATCCATATCGTGAAGAATTGAAATATTGATCCTCCTATCTTATCCAGTAGTTCATCTGCCAAGACAAATGACCCACTTATTGCATGGATCTGGAAATAATTTTAATCTTCTTATTAATAAGCTGAATGTAATTAATAGAAGTAATGGTGTAGCACGAAGTAGCGAACTACTGAACATAAAATTTTAAAGACACTATAGATCATAGAATCACAGAATATCTCAAGTTGGAAGGTATCCATTAGGGTCGTCATGTCCAACTCTCTGCTCCTTGGAAGACTACCTAGAACTCAACCATCCGACTAAGAGCATCGTCAAGATGCTGCTTGAACTCTGACAGGCTTGGTGTTGTGCCCTACTTTCCTGGGGGACCTGTTCCAGTGACCAGTTACCCTGCCAGTGAGAAATTTTTTCCTAACGTCCAATGCGAACTTCCCGTGATGCAGTTTCACGTCTTAATGCTGGTCATCAAAGAGAGATCAGCACCTCCCGCTCTGCTGCCCGCCTTGAGGAAGTTGTCCGCTGCAATGAGGTCACCCTTCAGCTTTTTCTTCTCCAAGCTGAACAAGCCAAGTGACCCTGTCTGCTTCTCATAAATCTTGATCTTGCCCTTTACTAGATTTACTGTTCATGGTGCTATTGTTTCCAGTAGCAATATCTAGTTTTTCCTCTTTTTTTTTTTCTTTTTTTAATGTAAGAAATGCAAAACGTGGACCCCTTTGTAAAAGGTGGTGTTGAGATTCTCCTTTCAATGAAGTTTCTTATGGTGTAGTCACTGTATCAAATTCAGGCCACAAGCAATCAGAATCCAAAGTTCTCACATTTCAAGTAATTGCCCTAGGTTTCCACAGGCTTCTAGAGTTGAGTGTCCTTATAGGTACGTGTCCCATTCTTTAGACTCATGAAAGCTGCTTTTCTCAGCGCCTGGTTATTGCTTTCCCTCTCAGTGACTCTTAAAGTATTGTACACAAACTGGAGAAGGAACAGCAGGAAACAAGAGAAAACCACCTCAGTATAATGGTTGTGGGCACACTTCTGGGAGATGCGAGACACGACTTCAAACCCCCTCAATTAATTGTGTGGCTCCCAAATCCCAGAGAAGTAACTGACTAAAAAGCTGAAAAATAAACCTTTAAAATGTTTCTAATAATAGAGGAAGCTGAATGGTATTTGTGGTATCAAGAATGAGAATTTTACCTGCATTTATGAGCGGATGACTTAGCTCTCTGTGTCTGATATAGGTGGCTCTTTTGTTGATTTTGCCATTGTTTCAAAAGGTAATTAACTCTACCGATTATTTTTTTCATTATTATTATTATTCTTAAAAAAAAAAAGTCAAAATTACTTGAATACCCTTGGTCACAATTTTGACACAACAGCTCTTCACGGGTCCCTGAGTTTATGGGGGCTGTAAGTGCTTCTTTTGGGTCATTTCTTTAAAATGAGCAGTGAAAAGGGCTTTGAATCTCAAAACATGGGAGTTTAGCATGATTGTCCATTGTAGGCATCCAGCATCCTAACTGAACTCTTTTCAGTACAGGAGAAGTTCAGTTTAAAACCAATGTGAAATAGGTTTGTAAAGAAAAGTGTCCCCTACTCTTTTTTGTTCTGGGGGAGTGAGTCTTTCTTTCAGACTGATTCCCAGCATAGCAACATTCAGTAACTTTCAGGTTAAAAACCTTTGTACAATGCTCTCTGGATCCCAAGGGTGATCTTCCTTCTGACACCGCAGCCACCTAGCTAACTCCCAAGTTACTTCAGCAGCCTCTTCCTCATCTCCTCAGGTTCCCTTCAAGTTCCCTTCAGGCTTTCTTTTCTCACTCTTGGCTTGCTTTTGCCTATCCCACTGCAAGGATGTCTCCATAACCCAAGCAGGCTCCATCTGCTCTCTGTGGCAGGAACCTTCTCCCTCTGCTGCAGAAGGCTGCACCTGACTGTGTGGGGTAAACCAGATTTCAAACTAGACAAAAGAAAAGTGAATATAGAACCATGGAATCATAGAATCATTTAGGCTAGAAAAGACCTTTAAGATCATAGAGTCCAATCGTAAACCTAGCACTGCCTAGTCTATCACTAAACCATGTCCATAAGTGCCGTATCTTACACATCTTTTCAATACCTCCAGGGATGGTGAGTCCACCACTTCCCTGGGTAAGCCTGTTCCAGTGCTTGACAACCCTTTGGGTGAATAAATTTTTCCTCATATCTAATCTAAACCTTCCCTGGCACAATTTGAGTCCATTTCCTTTGTTCAATCACTTTTTCCCTGGAAGAAGAGACTATGCTACAACCTCCTTTCAGGTAGTTATTTAAAGTATATATTTCCCACGTTCCTGAGCATGCCTCACTATTCTGTATTTCACAGTGAAGTAACAGAAGACCAACATCCAATCTGAAATATTCAAGCACAACTGACAACTGCAATAGAAAGCCCATCTCCTAAATCAGCCTTATCCTTCTCGTTAGAGCTTAAAGGCCCTAGCTGAGAAGCCCAAGTGCACTAAAGCCATTGTACAACCACACAGTAGGAGCCAGTTCCTGCCTCAGAGAGCTTGCAGTCAAAATAGATGAAATACTGTTGAGCACAGCACTATTACTCTCTGATAGAAAGGCTGAATTTAACTGACAGACTCCCAAGCTCAAGGTCAGAGAAGGACTATGGCAAACCTGGAAAGCAAACCAAGATTTTCTGAGTTCCAGCCTAGTGCCTGAGATAGAAGACAATCCTTCAAACCATGCAGAACAGGACCATTTGTTTTCATATGAAGTGCTCTTTTTCATGCTGGTGGTTCTCCAGCACCTTTTTACATGGCTTTCCATCTCTGCCACAGAGCTTTCCCTCCTCTAGGTGTTATTCTGGCAACACAAGATCAATTATAGTGAGACATGAGGGTCTACATTCTGCATGCAGTTTTTAAAGAGGAAAGCTTTTGGTAACAACAACCACCAACAGCCAGTCCTGCACTTCTTTTTCCTCTCTTTAAAAAGAAAACCAAAATATCCCGCTTTCCCCTATTCTTTTTTCTTTACTTTTTACAGACCTACAGCGTTAAAGTCTCTGCAGACGTGAAATGTTAGGGGCAAATTAAGAAAAACAACAACAGAAAGACCTCCAAATCCTCAGAAGTTCACAAAATAATATGCAATTGTTACAAATAGCTTTTACTATCTGATGCTCTTCTGAAATCTTTCTTCTCCAAAACATAAAACCAGAGCCAGATAAAGCAATGCTATTGTTCAGCAATCAAATTTATTTCCTTCTCCTTCTGACAAGCCCTTAGATGTTGCGTATGTTCAGACAGTGAGCATGGAGTTTACCTTTATTATTAAGATGCTAAAAAAGCATAACTGGTGCCAGAATCTTGTTCTAAAATGTAGATTTTATCAGAAGGGAAAAAAAAAAAGAGTGGGCTATTTAATCCTGTCTTCTGTCTTCTCCCAAATAGAGGGTTTTTACTTGCCCTTTCCCAAGAGATAATGAATTCTTGCAATTGTGAGATATACGATATGAATTCAAGAATAATACAGCACAAAGCTTCTTGAAATCAATACTGATATTCACAGTGTTATTCCTATTTTAAAATGTGGGCAATGGTGGAATGTATTTGCCAATGAAATGCTAAATGACCCGTTTCTGTTATAAGGAAGGGGCAGATGCTTGTTCAAAGCAAGTCTAGCGGCAACTTGCAGATATAAGAAGACCATTGCTTAAAGAATTTTGGGGGAGGCTGAAGTAATGAATTTAATTGACTTCTCTGCATGCCTAACTAATGTTTATCTTCCTGTCTTATAAATGCTGCAACAGGCTTTCTGCCTGGGAAGGAAAGCCTCAAAAATAGATATAGGGAATCTTGACAGGAACAAGCTATATTAAATAAGACATGAATAAAAGAGAATGTGCTTCAGTAGTTTCTAGGCTTCTTATTTGTTGTGGGGAAGCATGTCTAAGAGCAGCCTTTTGTCAATTGGAGTGCTCTTGAAAAGTGAGATTATCTTTTCATGTTAAAATTGTTTCTTCCCATAGTTGATTTAGGAAGAAAAGGAAGAGGCTTTCGGAAGTGTATGTGGTATCAGGGAAAAGGTGTTGATCCATTAATGTCAGCAGAAAGAGCTACAGGAAACAGACAAAATATTGGCCATTTCACTGTCCTCAGCTCTGGCCTGTTAGTGACACTGTTATACCAGGGACAAGGCCCTTCATGGAAACATGGATGGCAGCAGGGAGGGGAAGTGGTGCATTCTGATCACGCTGACAAGTGAGGGAAGGACTGACTGACGTATGTGTGATACGTATCGATAACATGTCCACAACTTTATTGCTCAGAAAATGCCAGGTTAGAAACCTGGTTCTAGCAAAATTAATCGAGATGGCATGTGGAAATGGACAATGCGCCTGAGATTGCGGTTAATCTACAGCTGGGATTTTCCCACAGAGACAGTAAAATAAGACCAGTTAGGAGCTGGTTAGATCACCCTTCACAGCAACAATTCACATACAGACATGAGCTATTGCTTTTCCTGAAGAGCACTCTTTCAAGGTAATAGTGATGGTCAGTAGTCAGTTACCAACCCATAAACTATGCAGCCCCTTTTATATACAATATATTCAGAGTAATAAGCACCTTTCAGAAACATGACGTCCAGCCATGGGACACCCTTAAGAGAAACAAGGAGAAAACCTGTTGTATAAACAATTTTCTGCGGATGAATCACCTCCTTCTTGGCATACTGTCCCAAATGTCTATGATGGGACTCATCAGTTTATGTTGCTGAATCCCACATGCTGCAAGCTCCATTCAGCAGGATAAAAGTAAGCAGGTCCAGCCCTGAACATCTGCTGGGAAATGCGGTGGCTGGATTCAGCTGCTTCCCAAAGTGAGCACTTGACTGGCCTTTCTACCAGGCAATGTAAGATTCAGCTAAGTGGTCCAGGAAAATAAGCATTAGTCCAGGGTCTCTGCCAGGAGTGGGGAAGGAAACACAAGTGGGATTTTGGTGAAGCATGGAGAAAGTTAGCTGCAGCCAATCAGCCATGGTAACACCTCGGACTGTTATCTGTTATCAGTCCATTATCCTATCTAAAAGAATACAGAAGCAGTACGTTCTACTCTGCCTGTGGTTCTAATCTGAAAGCTTGGTGCGTCCTTATTTCCTTTTTCTCAAAAAGGAGGAAAGGAAGAGACAGCTAAAATCTGGTATTTTCAAGTTAGTAATGGCTCAGAGAACTCGTTTTGTCTGGTCTTTGTACCTCCCTAGCTAGGTCCTGTCTGTATACATGTTGTCCTAAACAGAATGTGATATGGTATCAAAAGTATATGATTAACAATACCAAAAATGAAGTAAGACAAGGGATTGGTTGACATTTTTTCCCATCAGTATGATAAAGCTTAGTGAGCCATATTACTGATTTGTAGAAGCATGATGTTTCCTTTTGTTGTCTACAAACCAGAAATACCCTAAACAAGAAGAGGAACTCAGTGGTCTTCTCAGTAAATAATCACATGGACAGTTTGAAATCTGTGCGCCCTTTTCCTCTTCCAAAAACTGACCACTGCAGTGCCCCAGTGTAAAATATTTTACATCAGAGTGTAAACCCTGCGGAAAGCCAGCAGCTGAAGATGGACCCTGCGCCAGCCAGAAGGCCGAGAGGAAAGGTAGCTAAGGTCAGCCTATGCAGTGCGCAGCCCTCTGAGGTCTAACCCATGAGAAAGTGGGGGGAAAGAAGGCAAGGAGGAAGTCTTATTTCTCAAGAGCTCATGGCCTCACTTAGGGCTCTAGGAAGCATCTCTGTCTTCTCAGGTCTTACGTGCAAGATGGTGTTGTATTGCCATCATGCAGTGCCTGCCCCGTGATGGCTGCTGTTCAGCTCTGCTTTTTGAAATGCAGGGGAAGAAAGGTGCTGGTCACAGCCCTGAATTTTGTGTAAAAGTAAGGATGCTTGTCAGCTGGATGCTGCTACCAGAGGTCCAGGTGTGAATGAAGGGCACGTCAGCATTTTTCAGCAGATGTTTGCTAGTGACTTTAATTTGAACTACTTGTAATTTAGCTGGTAACTTTCCAACATTAACTTAAAAATACCAAACCTTCCATTCTCTTTGTGCCATGGTAGGTCTTCATTAGGAGAGATAGCAACTGTCTTCAGACAAAAGACACGCTCTCCTGTGCTGCTGAAGAATTGCCCTTTGTATTTCTGTGCTGTTCATTATATATCAGTCTACAATTTCCACTGCTCTTTGTTGCCATTTTTATTGCTAACAGGGTTTCTGTTCATCTAGCCTTCCTCTACTCCCAGGCAGTACCTGGCTGAGAATCACCCCCTTTTTAAACATTGGTAAGAGGTTGGTAAGCTGCCTCGAGAGTGATTTGCTCTTCAGGAGTGGCTGCTGGAGGGCTGCTCTGAAAAAATCAGTGGCAGCCCCAGGCCATAAGTAAAATCTCCACTTTCCTGAATCTAAACCTACTTATGTCAAAATATTGCCCTCTTTTTCACATGCTACTGTTTATTTACCCTTTTAGTAATATGTTCCCTCCTCCCATGCCTTTCTGTCTGGTGCTTTGTTTGCATGCCTCTGTTGTCTGTTGTTGCTTGTATATCTAATCTTCAGGTATCAACTGAGTTTAGGACATTTAAGCCAGTGGCTTAGTGGTGCCACTCACAGCACTGTAATTCAAGATCTCAGTGTTTTCATCATGGCTTAATGTAGTAATGGCTTCTAGTTTAGATTGTTCACTTTTTACAAGATAGCATAGCAGTTGGAAGAATTATTTCTTTTAATGTGAGTTGAAAGGGAAAAAGGAGAGCCTTGTTTCAGCCAGTTTCCAGATGCTAGAGTGGGCATCAATAATGTTCATCTTCATTTTAACAGAAGACTAACAGAACCATTAAATGTACACATTGTCTTCTCTTCCTAAAACTAGTCTGAAACCATACAAGAAGAAACAGGCGCCTACGCACACAATTTCTGTGACAACAGTGGGCAGTTCCCAGGAGGAAGGTTGTATGGGGCCTTCAGGGCTGGGATTAGATACTGTGTGGTAATTGAAATCCAGAGAGATTTAAATCAACAAGGGAAATCTTTGCAGGGTAAGGCTTTAAAGCATAAGTTCTTTGAGACAGGGCCTATTTCTTCATCTGTCTTCTGACATGTCTGCTTGTTCCAGCAATGTTACATAAACCCATTTGTCTAATGTGACTTTTTCAGGCTTTTGCTAGCAAATAGTCTGTTATGGGCCTGATGCTGGTTTGTCTTTGCAATAGAAAATAAATATTTTGAACTGACTTTGATCCCATTCGCTTAACCGTTTGGAGCAAACTGTTACTAGGATATTTTGGACACAGATTTACTGACTGTAATGACCCAGTAGACCAGAACATCTTCAGAAGAGCTGTCACAATCTATCAAGTCAACGATCTGTGAAATATGAATTCTCTATGGAAGTTGTTATGGGCCATTAAGTAAATAATAATACCTATTTTATAAACTGTATATTAACTTTATATTTATTACAGAAGATCAAATTGATGCTATAGACTAAAAACCAGCCTGAGCCTCCAACTAAAACTTTTCTGACAGTGAAAAAACTGCTGTTGCATTTGTCACACGCATTCTTTTTATGACCGTCTGGTGTAAAATGGTGTACAATTGGTATGAAATGCCAGAGTACCCAAACAGTCTCCTTCCATAGCATTTTCAGCCTAGTTTTGAGAGCAAAGTCCTTGTCTAAGATGGCTTAGATAAGTTAAAATGGTCTTCAGCTGAGCTGAAGTAGAAACCCCTTGAAATGTGCAGAAAATTGCAAAATACAGCAATTAACAAAACTAATTGCTCTGAATTCTCTCTGAGTTCCCTGGAAGGCATTAATTTTGCGAGTTCTATTCCAAGTGCTGTATCAGTGTTCTGAAATATTTAATGTGTTTTTCCCCCTGAGGTACAGGGCAGGACTCTGATCTCCACGCTTTATGAAGGAGAATCTGAATCACAAAAGTTAAATTCATCTCTCCTAATAATAATCATCTAGAAGTTAGGCAGTGAGCCAAATAGACTCTACGTATAGTCTCAGAAGGAGAGAAACATCCCCATTGGCAGGATTCAGCCTAATAGAGGTGTCTGAAACATACGTTTATGCTTCTGTTGAGAGCTGTGCTTGAGTTGACAAAGCCCCTTGTCTCCAGTCTGTTCCTCCAGGCTGCCTTGCTGGTAAATTGTTTTCTGCTTGTGGCTGTTTCCTTGGCAAATCCAGTTGCTTTGCTCTGGCAGGGCTCCAGGTTATAACCCAAAACACATTGCCAAGTCAAGAGACCCTAAGCTTACAAGAAAAGTCTTTAACCAACTGTTGCAGTGTATGGAAGACCCAAGGTGTTTAGAGCAGTTCTATCACTATCAGTTGGTAGGTAGAGGATAGCGTGATGAATAACAGCCAGTATTTATCTGATGTAGCACAAGAAGTCTTAAGTAGAGCAAACAAATGAGGTGGCTATACCAGGTTGCGTGATCTGGCTAGAGTATTTAAACTTACTCTTTTTAGTAGTGGTCTATTTTCTTTGGAACTTTCTTCCTTTGATGCCTTTGTAGATGCCAGATGTCAGAACCCTTTATGGGAGAATCATCGAAGGACAGAACTAAGTCTGAAGCAACCAGTTTAAGGGAAAGCAAGCACAAACAGATTGCTAGAATCAGGTGGTAGCAATGTAAGGTTACTGCCAGATGAATTAGATGAGTTAATAGCAGTGCAGAGAAGACTTACAATTCTTTGGTACCTGAAGACTGGAAAATGACAGATTTGACAACCAGTCTTCACAGCAGTGTAGGGAGCCTCTAAGCTTATTCATTTTCCCAGGCTAATGAGTGGAAACGAGAAATCATACCTGTAAACTCGGAAAAACATGACCTACTTGAGAGGAGCCCTCATGACTTCTTTAAAGGGAAGTTCTGCTTTATAAGCCTGTTGGTCTCCTTTGAAGGGACTAGCAAACATGCATAACAGTGAATGCAATAATATATCCCACTTCAACTGTCTTTCAGCAAAGGCTTTTAAGGAAACCAGACTGGCATTGCATAAATTATCATGGATAGATAATCAGTTAAAGTCTGGCAGAAAATGGTCAGTGCAGTTTTGTATGGCTGGCTGTTGAGTCCTGTGGTGGTCAACATATTCATAGAGGACATAGAAAAGGGAATGAGCAGTGGTGATGGCACAAAGGTTTGTCAGGACAAGGGTAAACTGAAGAGTGGCTGAAAGACTTTTTGAGAGTGAAAGACTGGGCAATAAAATTGCAGATTAAATTCAATGTAAAATCTGAAGTGATAGAATGGGGAAAGACAATCTAGATTCATGTACAAAATGGTGGATTCCTAGCTGACCTTCACCATTCAGGAGTTAGATCTGGACTTGTGATACCTATAGAAATGCAGGTATTTTACATGCTTTGTAAATATTTTGTTAGACTCTTAATTCTTTTTTGTAGCCTTTTTGTGAATGCATCAAATGGCACTGCCAGTTTGAAAAATAAATCCTAGCATCTTTCCCTCCGCAGTAGATAATTACCAGCATGTAACTTGGATTCCTTTTAGAACATGACTGATTACAACTAAAATTGTATAGCATGACTCATCGGTTGATAATTAGATCTCTCCTCATAACGTGCCTAAGTCATGTCACCATAATCTCTAATGATAAAGGAAAGAATGACTGATTTCATGATTTTGCCAAGCAGAAGCTACAGTTTTCTAATATAGTCCCAATAAAGAAATTGATAGGTTTTTCATGTTCTGATTTGCATATTTTCACACCTTTCATTCAAAGCATTCTTGCTGTCCTTTAATTGATTTTTTTTTTTTCCCTTCAACTTCCTGTCTTACACTCATATTTCCCACCAGCAAACAAAACCAATGAGGATCAAAAAGGGAGCTGTGGCTTCAGTCTGGACAGACTTTTTTAAAGACTTACATGACAGACTGTGAGCAAAATATCTACTGCCAGAAACTACATGTTATTACAATTATTGCACTAAAAGGAGCTACTGCTGTAGGTGCTGTGTTGAAAGAAGGCTGATAAATGTTAGGGCATGGTGCGCTTTCCCAGGAGGGCCTGGATCTAGAGCTTGATTAACCAAAAGTGAAGACAAATCTGGGGTTTTGGCTTCAAGCATTGGTAGTCAGTTCGTATGGTTCTGCATTTGTTTCCAAGAAGTAAGATGTGACCGTAATCCTCCGAGTATTTTGTTGCATATTTAAATTAGTAGGTTCTTTTTATCTCATTAGGGCAATAGAGCATTTCAAGTAATTAAAAGATGAACGATTACTTGTCTGCAAACTTTGCACATCATCCAATCTGTATTAGGAGTGGAACAGCCAAATGATATCAGTCTCTTGAAATAGGCAACAGAAGGAATGAGAATTAAACAGGTGAACACTAAACAACTTCATCAACTTTATAGCATCTGCATGGTATACTCAATACGCAAATATTCTGCACTCAAGCATGAAGAAAGATGGCCATGGACATCCCTTTTGATCCTACTTTCCTATTCTTACTAAGAAACAAATTTCATTTGCCCACATCAGTCTTAATCTTGATCCACATATTGAGCCCTGTGGGTCTGTTTTATGTTGCAACTGTAAGCACAGGCATGACTACTTGGAAGAAAAGAACCTTTGTGTTTGAGCATACAGTTCTCTGATCTGGTTGCAGACTGGAAGGAATAGTAAGGATCCCTTTACATCTGATTGATAGCTCAAATGCAGAATCTGGGATTTTGACAGATGAAAAGCTTATTTTCATAACCAACCTTCAACTGTAATACCAATGCAAACTTAAAAGATGTATCTGCACATTAATAATACTTTAATCATTCCCAAATGCAAATCAAGATGCATAATTTTTCCATAAATCAACACTGTTATACACTTTATGAAACTCTATGTTCAATGCTCCTCCCTGGAAAAACTAATTAAAATTGTCAGTTGATAAAGTTAACGAATGATAGTATTTCCCATGTAACTCTTAATATAAAATATTTAGAAACTAAAACTAGTACAATAAATATATTGAGAAAACACACAAGTCATAGGTAAGGTTATTCTTTAATGATGAAAAATGCATTCCTTTTATGTAAATGTGAATAATATATGAATAATGTATGTTCCTTACGTAGGTAATGTAACATTTATTATGTCCTTTAATATTCACTGCTTGGGTTTTAAGTGCTTTGCTTTGTAAATGATGCAATAGGTAAGCATATCTGTGTCATTTAAAAGCCTAAGTGTTTTGTGTTAGAAGAGAGCTGTAGTCATCTGCAAAGTTTGGAACTTCTTTAAAGACCCTTGAAATTTTGGTGTGGTGGAAGTTTCCATCTGGTGATCTGTTTGGGTTGCTTTGAAACTTTTATGAAAACCCTCTGTAAGAGTTAGACAGTTGAAATAATTGGAAGTTAACATGTATTCCACTAGTAGTAATGAATTCCTTTGTGTGTCTAACACCTACATGGAGCCGTGAAGATCTGTTTGTGCGTTCTCTGAGGTTCCTCCTACTGGTTTAGTGCTTCAGGGCTGCTGCAAGCAGCTTCCTCTGTTCTGTCAACTAGTCAAGGGCACAGCAAATTCTTCCTCCCTGGGCTGGCAGTGTGTGTCATGTTGTGCATTAATCTAAGATGTATACTTTAGGAATGGAGGCTTTTTCAAGAACAAGGTTTATTAGCTCGTGATGTATCAAGTTAGAGGTGGAGAGCAGGCTGCTAGTCCAAATCAGCATCTAATGTGAAAACTGAATGAGGAGGAGAGAACATTCTCTGCTAATGTTTTCTTCCTGGTAATGGAGGGTTCTATGGCTAGTCCTTTCTTCCTAGCAGCCTTAAAACAGGAATGAACGAATGAATGAATGAATGCTTGTAGCTGCTTAAATAGGAAAGTCACTGTGCTCCCTGTGAGCTTCTAGGGACCTGGTACTGCAACCCTTGGCAACAGCGTGTGGGGTGACTCAGCTGCAACAACCCTTTTTCTCCTCCTTTCTGGAATGAGAAAGGGATCACTTCATTGAAAGCTAACCTATTCTTTTACCCATATGTCTGGGAAACAGCCAAGGTGAGTCATGGTTGTGAAGCAATGAAGCACCTTTAGGGTATTTTACATCTAATTTCTGTCAGACCAGCAGGACAATGCTCAGAGCTCAGTTCACCTGACATGCGAAATTTAGGCCAGCATGGACTTTCCTGTGAGGAGAGGTCTTTGTTCTTGTTACCTTAAGGGTCCAGCATCCAGCTTTCACCTGCAGATCTAGGAGGGCTTTACAGAAGAAGGAGGCATTGTAATTCCCATGTATGGATGCATGCACAACTTTAGGAGAGTGAGGTGGCTTGTGTGGGGCCAGCATTGCAGAAGGAATAAAGACCAGTCTCTGCAATCATTTGGATGTGGTTCTAAAAGTTGTCTGTGGGACACCCTGTTTCCTTTTTGAGTTTTGCTTCTTCTATAAACGTCGTTTTCAATGCTCAACAGCTATTTGTAATACGTTAGAAATAACATTTCTATTTGTAATGCGTTAGAAATAAATTGATGCAGTTTATACAAACCCCACAAACACGTGGACTGTTTTACAAGTCCTCAATCACTCAGTGGCTTCTGTTTAAAGTCACGCACCAAGGTGCCATATGGGCTGCTTGATGGGGAAAATATCTGGGTGTTCCTCGTGGTTATGAAGTCAGTGTACGATACGTGCTTACAGCTCTCTGTCTTGCTGAGAACAGTCCTTGTTAGCCAGCTTTCGTCAGCCTGAACACAACTGCGTTTTTTGCTTCCAGTCTTGCATTCATGGTGCCAGATGGTACTAAAAAGGAAAAGGAGGAAATGAATCACTCTCTCTAATAATTTTCGTTGTTGTCTGCTTCATCCGGATGAATGTCCCCACAGGGACCTGGTGATCTCCAAACTATTTCAGACTGATCTCCCCTTCAGCCCAGCTTTGCCAGTCCTGGATCCTACAAAACTGCTGTTTCTGGAGGTCTGCACACTTAAGTTGCAAATAAATCAAGGGCTTAACATTTCCCCCTGTTTTTACTTTACATGTGACTTATTTAAGCATTTGCCCCTGGATGAGTCATGCTAAACTGCTGCTGGCTTTAACTGAGGTGAATTCTAAGGTGAGGAGTCATTTTTTGTAATCCGGTGTGAACGGTGGGACACCACCATCTGAACACTATCACTGAGATACCGAACAGTGCCCCCGTTGTTAGAAAGGTTACCTGTTCCTGTGTTCTAGGAACCATGTTTGATGGCTTTCTTATAATATTTAGGTTTCCAGCTAGAGCGATGATAAACCAGCATGTCTAAATTAAAGCCAAAGAGCTGTCCCTTTGCAGCACGGCTTAATTTTCTTGGTGTTATTTTGTTCTTGTTACAAGTGTGGAAATACCAACGTTGATACTAAGTGCCAAATTAAAACAATAACAGGGTCCTCTTCATTCCCTAAGCGCTGAAGCAATAAAAGTTGCCTATCAAGAGGAACGGAATGGACTAGGCTGTATCCGCTCACGTCCAGAAAGCATGTTTCATAGCCACTTGTAATAACAACCAGAAAGCTGGGAGTAGAATTCAAAATCAGTATGTGAGACTAATCCCGCTCCCCCATAACAAAGTGTAAGTGTCTCAGTGCTTGAGCTGAAACCCGCATCAGTACGAAATACAAAGCTACCTGAGAAATCCAGTCTGTCCTAGTCCATCATTGTTGCGTCACTCTTGCACGATGAGGATACAAATCCAGTGCCGCTCATGAAGCTTTCACTAAGTCTAAAATCCTTGACATCACAGGCTTTCAGCCCAAAATGTAGTGATACCGTTTCTGGTTTTTTTGCTTTCTTAGCAGAATGCAGTCATTTGGGAAGGAGCGTTTCTCAGTTTACTGTTGCTTGCTGTGCGCATTTTACTGGGATCTGGAAGTCTCGGCCAGGACTGACTGCAGCCAGCAAGCCACATGTGATAGCAAGTGTTGCACAGTTGTGTGATTCCTGTTATAATTAACTTGTGTGTTCTTGTGTGAGTCCCACTTTAATGAGGTTGTATGTTCTGAGTAGAAGAAAAACATGATGTCCCTATTGCACAGGCAGGAATTTCACGCGGGTCAAAGGGCTGCATCTTAAACTAGAGGTTTTAAATCTGATTGCTTTAAAATGATCCTCGCTACCCGAGGTTTTAGCCTCCTGTTACGGCTGGTAAATTCCCTGATGTCTAAGATGCCTGCAGGTCCCTGGCTAACAAGGTCAGGCTCCTTTGGAAGCACACTGGGGAGGGGGTGTTCAAACTGCTGCATTATTGGGGCTGCCTTCCTTCCAGCTGAGGCAATTCTGAAACCACTGATAGGAACACTTCAGAGTGGATATGTCTAGAGGAAGAGGATGACCTGCAATGTTCAGCAACCTTCTTGACATTTTCTGACACTTGCTATTGAAGCATATTGGGCTCAATATGCATATGTCTCATTTTTGAAACCCTTTCTCGCATGTTCGCTCAATAACAGTTTCCAGCATATTGTACTCTTGTGTGTTGTTAATAGGTGTCAATCATTTAACAGCTGAACTGCCTGCTTCAGTGTTAGCCAGGGCATTTCATACAAGTTTTCTACTGGTGCCTGCTAAAGCCACAGACCTCTATTAGTAGGCAAGGCACTAGCTTCCATTCTTTTGCTCTTTATGGCTCTATACGATGTGCTGTCTTAACTACTGCTTCAGACAAAATAGGTTGTTTAGAGACTTTTGAAGTGGAGCTGAGCAACTTTGCCAGCTCTGCTGTGGTAGTTTCCCCAGTAGTAGACAAGACCAAGAGCTCTGTGCTGTTCCCATTATCTCCTCTTGTATCACTACTGTACACTGGCAGTTGTCTGGTTGTGTTTGCAGACCTACTGCAAGACTCAGTGCAGCTTCCTTAATGTTTTCTTAGCCCACAGCGGCTGCCGGAGCCCGAGGTTATTTAGCTAAAGCATGCTAAGCAGCAGGAATGAGCCAGCTGTGTTTTCCAGCTTTGTTTACAACTGTTCCCTGCGCTTTCGGGAGCTGTTGTTCCCCCCACACCCCATTGCCCTAGTATTTTCATTTGCTTTAAAAGCAGCTCGAGCTTTTGCAGTCGGACGTGGTGTGCGAATGTGTGGAAGTGACAAAGGATGCCTCGTGTGTTCTTTGTAGTGTGCATTCTTTGAAGAGGTGAGTGCAAGAGAGTTTGAACTGCGCGTAAGGTCAGGCACCGAACTTGGAAAAATAGAGGGGTTTTCCTCTCTAAAATTCAAAGGGGATATAGCACAGAAAGCAAGTCTTATGTAAGTGTGGGAGAAGAAGAGAATGGGAAGGAGGCTGGAACTGAATTAACGGCAGACTGAAGCGCTTGAAGTGATCAGCCTCTTCTGTTTCTTTCCCCGCCCCTCTCGGATTTCTCTTTCCAACGAGTTTTAAAACTGCTGCTGCAAAAGCCAATGCAAGCAGCAGAGAGCAGTACCGAGCTGCTTGCCTCCGATGGAAATGGTTGCCATAAGGACAACTGGTCTACAGCAGCAGCAGCAGAGGTCCAGAATGTAGCACTAACGATCTCTCTTCGGTTTAGAAACTACTGTGATGGTCTTCCCTTCTGTTTACTGTGCGTACACATAAGAAGGAGAGCTGAGGCAGTGGGACCATTTGTCACCAGTCCCCTCATGCTCTTGGGCTGCTTCCTGTGGGAATTGAAACCAGGGTTTGCTTTTCACCAGATGATTCCTTGATAAAAGCTTGCAGAGCAGAGCAGAAAGGAGTTGCATAATAAATATCTAAAAAGAGAGGGAATAGAGCAAGACGGGGAAAAAAAGAAGGTGTATTTTAATTCAAAGGTTAAATTGCCACTTTCAAAGCCATATTTTTGAGTCCATTTTAATGGAAAGTAATCAACAAGCATCGTTAAACTGATGAGGCTGCCTTCTTTAAGATCAAGGCATTTTTTAAGTGGAAGTGCTGAACAGTGTAAATTTTTTGTTTAACAAGAGTTTTGTTTTTCCTTAATGAAATAAAAATCTCCAGGGAAGGAGGTTGTATAGAATGAATTATATAGTCGAGATTTCATAGAAAAGATTTAGTGCTAACACGTGCTTTGTGCTTCAGATAGAATAATGACTCTCATGTGATTTAGTTCAGGTGGAGTTTGGGACCACTTCTGCTTTCCAGGGGTGGGAGGAGGGCTGTTCATCAGATGCACTAGCAATTTTGGTTGTATTTATTTCTTACCTCTCCTCAGCATTTTGTCTCTGTTTCCCCTGTACTATATAGCCCTGCAGATACGGAAAGAGGAAAATAAGATGCTGGAGTTTTGTTTGTCTACATTACATTTGCTCCACCAATAAACTGTCTCCCATGAGAAATCATTTTGCATAAATCCCTTAAAGCATAATCCAAAATTCACTGGCTATCTTCCAGGGCCAAAATACATCTCAGGTTCAAATATGTAGGGAGCTTGGATTTATACTGATTGTATCTGCAGGTTGTACTCTCTGATAGTGAAAATCTTTCAGACACACATTATGATGGTAATGTTTTTCCTCTAGTGAAAGACAATAGAAACCTGTGAACTTGTGCCTTGTGAGCTGCAACCTCATCTCTGTCTCTATCCTTGCCAGGTAGCTAGGGCTTCCCCCCTCCAGCACAAAGAATTCAAGAAACCAGGTGTGAACTTGCCCAGTCAGCTGTTTCTGTGTCAGTTGATCTGGATGTTATGCTCTTTACTCTCTTATCCGTACATTAAGGGAATAAAGATAGTATATCTGGAAGAGCTTTCATGTGATTTTATCTAGATTTAAAAGATTTTGAGGAGCTATGTTTGTAGTAGATCCTGTTGAATACAAATATGGATATGTGTCTTCCATGTTCTACTACAGATTTTTATAAGCTGCCTTTTTACAAGTTATCAGTTTAATAGCTGAACTTCCACGCATTTTGGGGCTCTTTAAGCCTAGGCAAGGGTGAAAGGTTAGCTACAGTCATCACCTCAGATAGAGCCTTTGACATGTTTGCCATGTTAGTGTCTCTTCTTTTATTTACTAAACCAACGGTGCATCCTTCCTCCTTATGGACGTAGAGGGTGAAGCGAAAGTTCTTCTAAGTCTGCAAGCAACCCAGGAAACTGATTCATTAAGGTTTGATGTCTCCCATTCAGCTCCATAAATAGTATCCAATTGGCTCAGGTCTGCCTCTGCTGTTTCATTACTACCCTTTAGGAAGCAGACCCTGTCTGCAGCAGAGGAGAAAATCACTTTGTTTTCTTACTCCATGACAATCCCCTCTTGGCCAGTCTCATCTGGCTGGTTGGTGACATCCTTGCTATGCAATGCTCAGGGGCTTAATTAGATAACATGCCTTCACCATCCTTTTTTATACACATGCTATTTGATGGTTTGTGCTGCCAATCACTCAGCTGAGGTAGACAACCCTAATCTCCAAAAGGAAGCAAAAGATGAGAACTTGTTTTATCCAGCTGATACTCAACACCTTCAGAAGAAGCTCTGTGAATTTAGTCCCTGCTTGTCTTAAACTAATATCTTGTCCTGCCTTATTCAAATTCAGAATGGTTAACGTGTATTTCTCTAGGATCCACAGACCAGAGCAATAGCCCCCTGCTCACTAAATGAACCACTGATGTTTAGGAACATTATATTCACAAGCTGGATTCTTATGTATGTATGTAGGGAAATGAGCTACAAAACCAAAAATAAAAGCTGCTTGCAATGCTGCATCTACTTATGTTTGGAAAAATCAGTAGGGCTTTACCTAGATCCATTCTGTATCATCTCTTGTGTGCTTCTGTAGCAATAACCAATTGTCATGGTTTAACCCATCAAGCAGCTAAACACCACAGAGGCATTTGCTCACCCCCCTTTCCAAGTGCAATGGGGGAGAGAATCAGGAGAAAAAAAAATAAAACGCGTGGGTTGAGATAAAGACAGTTTAATTGGACAGAAAAGGAAGGGAAAATAATAATGATGATAATGATAAAAGAATTGAAATATGCAAACCAAGTCATGCATGATGCGATTGCTCACCACCCTAATGACCGATGCCTAGCCAGCTCCCAGGCAGTGGCCCTTGGCCAGCTTTCCCCACGCTTGACATGGCCCCATATGATCTGAAATATCTGTGTGGTCCCTTGGGGTCAGCTGTCTCAGCTGTGTCCCCTCCCAGCTCCCTGTGCACCCCCAGCCACTTGCTGGTGGGGGGGAGAGGCAGAAAAAGCCTTGGCTTTGTGTAAGCACTGTTTGGCAGTAGCTAAAGACATCAGTGTGTTATCAACAGTGTTCTCATACCAAGTCCAGGACACAGCACTATACCGCCTACTAGGACGAAAATTAACTCTATCTCAGCTGAAACCAAGAGAGTAATAAGTTTTGACATTTTGAGCACTACTGACCTAAAAAGCAAAAATATATAAGCTTTTTTTTAAGAATTTTTTTTTAATATTCCTACAGATTTTTCTATAGGTCAAATGCAATGTGCTCTGAGCATCACCGCTTGGTTTCAAAGCAGTTCCATGTAACGCTTTTGTGAAATGAAGAGCTTTCTCAAGCAAGATTAAACAGCCTCTCAGGAAGATTAACCTCTGCTCCAAGAAAAGACTAGAAAGCTTAGAGCATGCGAATTATAGGTCTCGGCATGTATGAAGAAGCAGGTGGTGTATTCTGAATAAGACCGAGCTGGGAAGCAATATGCGGGTATAAAAAGAATTGTTTGGAAAGAAGAACAGAACATTACTGAACTGATTCTGGAACACTTAAGGTTGATTTTGTTGGTGTCTCTTTTATACAAATAGTAGGATGGGCTTAAATGTTTGATCATAGCAATGATTTGTCTCTGTGATTTGGTTACTCTGAGCATCCAGCAGCTTCTCTAAGAGTGGGGAAGTGTTTCTGCCGCATCATAAAAACTGTGGTCGTCTGCTCAGATCCAAAGTGTTCTCTGACTTTCTCGCTGGTCATTTGTTTGGTTTTGGCTCTCTGTGTGTTCTAGTATGAGTTAGAAGCAGCAAAAGATAAAATGATCAATGTTCTTTCATTTTGCTCGTAACGCTGCCAGGGGCTGTATTTTGCAAGGCCAGCAGTGTGACCACCTCAGGGTCCTGTCTCCATCATTCTCAATCCCTGATGAGTAGCTCTGATACTGCCACCCTCATCATCTCTGTCTCCATGAGCAGAGTAGTGAAGGGATAATTCTTAATCGTTTGTAGCTTTATATCTTGAGAGCTCTTCAAAGTGATAGGGCCTGGAGGATGGGCAAGAGAGAAACTGAAGGGGAAAAATGGCATGGAATGGATGGATAAATCATGATTTGGAAATTGGGCCACCTGCTGCCCACCTTCTTGTTTGAGATCAACCACAGGGAACTGGAGTTTGGAAAGCGAAGTTATGGAGACTGAATGGGATCCCTGAGTAAAGACTGGCTTTTTCCAGAGTTTTCACAGCTATTTCTTTATAGTTTTTTGTCTATCATTCAGTTACTTTTGATGCTACCCTATGCCTATGTGTATATATACACACAGCAAGATAGATAAGTAAATTAGGATTCTATAAACATTCTGTGCTCATCATCCAAACCAAATTTCACAGCTTCATTCATAGTCTTTGTGCCCCTACCTCTTAACAAAAGCTCAATTGTTTACTTGTTCCTAGACTGAATGTATAGCTATAAACTATACTGAGTCTATATCGTATTTCCCAGTAACAGCAGTATGTCGTTTGCATTTAATATTTACATTGCTGGGATAATAATACACTGTGCAAGTCTCAGTGTCTTCAAAACCTAAAACATTTACCTGCAAACAGAATAACAATTCTGTAGCTAATCCTTCATAATTATTTGCAGAGAGATTTCAGCAGTCATCACATGCCTGTCTTAAACCATTCTCTTTGTGGCTTCACACAGGTGACTCCTTTTCTGTAATCATAATTTTCTATACAGAGGCCTTTCCCATGCTTTGGCAGTACCTGCCATGGTATGTTGCATCAGGTTTCATGTCTCTGTCATCCAGGATTTACGTTACATACGCCTTGTTTCTGTTGTAGACAGCATGTAGACAGGATACATTTGCTTTGTGGCAAGAGTTTGACCAAGAGTTTTGAATTAAAACATGTTATTAGGTTTTGTGCTTTTCAAATGGCTGGGGTTTTTGTTTTGTTCAGCCGGGAGGGGCCTGAGCTGTTGACAGCGCTAGTGACCTGCTGTGTGAGCAGGGAGATTCTCTGCTTAATTCACTGATCCTGAGCTATCAATTACATGACATGTCCAGAGTCTGAGTTGTCACTTCACATTTCATATTTTAAAGATGCAGAGGAAGCAAAAGCACTTCAAATTCTCCTTGGGGCTTTTCTCTCCTGGGTATTCTAGACTTTACAAAACGTCTATTAGATCCTTTTGAAGATCCTTCCCACCACCTTTGTTACGTTCCTGACATGTTCTGGTCTTACCTGTCAAATATCTTCTTCCTCCATCTTCAGGTTATTACAGGGTGGCTACTGGATGTTTTCTTGAGTGACTAAATACGAATCCATGCAAAGAGTATGCTTGTTCCCCAGGCCAATATTGAGCAATACATGATTTTTTCTTCCTTTTTCCTCCCTGTTTGTAGCCTTTATATGAAACATGTCCGCTCTTCACCATGCAGCTCATGTAGGACCACCTCATTTTGCTAGTTTGCTTCTCTGTAGAGCTTTGTGCTTCTAGTTCTGAGTGAGCTCCACTCTCCAGCTCTGAGGTTTGTACTCATCTTTGTTGCCTTCATAGTCTTTCCTGTCTCAATTCTGAAGCCAAATTCTGTTTGGGAACTGAATACAGCCAAAGTTCAGGTAATGAGACCTGTTTCCTTCTCCCACAACTTTTTTTTTAGGGGAAAAAAGAATCAGGTTTCAGGCAGAAATTAGACCTATCCTGTGAGTATTGTCATTGTAACAGAAGAAATAGAAGAGATCACTAATCATGGAAAGATCAGTGCTCGTTAAAATTTAGGAAGTTATGTGTGCTTGTGCTGTCAGAACAGAACAGTGGTGCGCTGTCTTTGTTTCAGACTGCTGTTTCAGACGAGGAGCTGGATTATGATGCTGAGAATACCCAAACAAAATTGCTAGTGACTTTTCAGTTATTTGCCACATATGCTTGAAAAACATTCAGTTAAATACATTTCTTGTTTAGCAAAAGTTGCCCATGTCTTCTGCTAGATTTTGTCTGAGAAGCATCTCTCAGAGTGTTCGGTGCAGCTGTGGGGAGATTATTTCATTTGGTACAAGGTAATTGAGACCAGTATTAAAAATCCCCTGAGATTAACCTTTCTTTTACCCAATGTGTATGCCCTTGCATTGATAAGAAGGTGTGGTGCTCAGCAGGAACTTGTTCCTCCTATTTGCACCCACACAACAGGGGTTATATACTGTATCCTGGTTTAGCAATATTTGTACTGCTCTGTTCTTCGGGAACGCTGTAGCTACTGGGAGGGAAGAGATACAGACTGATCACTAAACTGGCATCCACACCAAGAACATCTGTTGGTCTTCTCTTGCTGGTAAAGCAATCTTGGCATGATGAAAGCAGTGCGAAAACGTAGGTTAAACCTTGCTATGGCTGTTTAAGTCATTACTGCCCTCCAGCTACTTGTTGACACTCTTCTGCTGAAGGTCAGTGTCGCTTATAGCTAGAGCAAGGGGTGCATGCTGCTTGGTGCAGTGGTTTCTTGGCTTAAATGAAGTCTGAAAATTGAGTTGGTACTCAAACGCATGAGCTCACAGGAGTAGCTGGGGCTTGTGTGTGTGAGCTTTTCTGCTGAATATGCCATAGAACTGTTACTTGAGACATGCAGAAGGGGCTGACCACTGACATGGCAATGGAGTGTAAAGTGAGTTTGTTGGTCGTGAAAGATTTTGAGCATCAGTGTAACCTTAAGTTTATTGGCAGTGAACCTCCTTTTCCAAGTAGGACTTATCCTTCTGGTATTAACTAGTGCAGGCACCTGTGGAAATTTTACCCTTCTCTTCATGAAGAGAAAACTTTCTGATAACTGTATGATGGTTCTTTCCAAATGTCTGTCAGGGAATTACCCCATAATGTTCCCGATGCTGGAAGTATCTGAAATCTTGCAGTTTTACCAAACTAAAATTAGTGAAATTACACTGTATGTATTTTACAGCTGTGTTGCATTACACAGTAATTGCATAGTTAATAATACAGGAGGTACGCTACTACTTACAAGGAAAGTTGATAAATTTGGGCTTTATTATTAGGTTTTTTTTTCCTAAAAAGCCCTTGCTGAATACTTTTGGACTTGTGTATGTTTTTTTCATACTCTTGCTAGCAGCCTTAAGAAACAAGGTTTGAATTTGGTAAGGATGAGCGTTACACACTTAAACCTAATTTATATGTCCTTTATACATTACTGAGCATGTTTCTATTTCCTTAAAACTCCCAATTCATGTGTCCAGTAGTGAACAAAAAACACCACCCAAAAAACGCCCCCAAAACCAAAACACACAGAAAAATGAGAAAGAAGCAATAGCACTCACCTCTATCAACTGGTGTGTGCATTTACAGCTGCTAAAGGGAGTGAGACACCAAAGTTTAGCTGCTGTAACTCTGCTACTTGAACATGTACGGTGCTGTGCACATATAAAGAGTTTTGCTAGGTCGGGGGTTTTTTCTATTCTTAAGGCAGAAATTATTTAAGTCTTGCTTTAAGCTGATGTGAAGTCATTAGAACTAATCACTTATGAAGCATGTCTTTAAGTGGTTTCTTCACCAGAGGTAGATTTGACTTTAGTTTCCTGAAATGGAGCCCAATGGTCTGCTGGTCCCTCTCTCAGAAGCCAGCTTTATTCAGATCAGCTTTTTGCTGATCATTTTGCTGACCACTGCGGTGTCACCTGGGTCCGCACATGAGTCTTTATAGGTAGCATATTCCTAAACACGTGAGTTTTCCTTTCCCTGCCGAACGTAACATGGTACAGAATTTCCAGTGTTTTAACCTTTGTATTCAGCAAACTGAGTGAAAGTTTGATTGTTTCTGAGATGCTGTGTGCTTTCACAGGCTTGTGAGTCTCTCTTAAAATGCTACTTCCTGTCCTGTGAAGAAGCATTAAGACTACTCTGGAATTCAGCTGGCCCGGCCTGCTGTGGTTGCTGTTTGCCTGAGACAAGTCAGCTTTTTGTCCATTTTCGTCTGTTATTGGAATTGGGGAAAAAATCTCTTTTTGCTGCTGCAGGGCTGGGATGAAAATATCACAGCTCCCACAGGCTTTCTCTTTACTTCCACTTGTGGTTTTGACCATACTCTTTACAGAGTAACTGAGAATGCTGTGGCCATTTCTGGGACCCCCGATCCAACTGGGATTTTTTTCTGGGCATTTTGTGTTTCGTATCTTTAGGGACTGTGATGTGAACATCTAACACAGTCATTCTGGAGAAGAGAGTGTCAGCAGAGGCCAACGAGCATTTTATTATTGCTCTGTGTGACCTAAATATATGGTAGAGTTTGCCTTCTGCAGCCTTTTTATAAAACTCTCCGATGTTTTGAAACTGTTTTCTGTCAGTGCTTCAGATGGGTAATAATGGATAGGTGAGGGACATGTCTAAACCTTTTGCATGAATTCATGGTCATTAAGCTGTAGCAATAATAGTGAAAGCAGATCTGAGATGCACACTTATTTCTTCATCTGTAGACAGGGACAGTACTACTCCAAGGAAAGCCCCGAGCTCTTTATTTAGATAGCTGGTGAGCTTTATTTTTTACTCTTTTTTTTTGGTCTGTTCACCTGGTTTTTAGGTTTGCTGCTTTTTTCCCTTTGGGGATGGAGGAGTTGGGAGCTATGGGAATAGGGGGGGGTGTTGTGGGGTTTTTTTTCTCAATCA
The DNA here is from genome assembly GCA_028858755.1 of Ara ararauna. Lineage (NCBI taxonomy): Eukaryota > Metazoa > Chordata > Aves > Psittaciformes > Psittacidae > Ara > Ara ararauna. The sequence continues at coordinate 2,864,810 of CM054378.1, forward strand.
ACACTTGCACCAACTCGACACCGACTTCTGTTCAGTTTTGTCTTCAGTTGCGTTTGTTTTTTTTGTAGTGCTACCAATATTAGTGATCTTTTGCTTAACACAAACCGCTTGCAAATCCAGTTCATATCCTTCTAAACTTAGCACGATGTCCTCAGTATACCTTTCAATAAAAGTTGGTTGCCTCTCAATAAAATCAAGCCTACTGAGTAAAAAGCAGTGAAACATTTGATGGACTCCAAGGGAGGAGCTGTCGAGCACTGTGTGATCAAATGTTTCGCTGCTTTTCCCCTTATTTGGGCCTTTCAATAGAAATGAATTTTCCTAGTGACCTCGAAAGCTGGGAAATTTCTGTCCTCTGTTCTGCAAAGGGCTTTCCAGTTCTGGGAAATAGGACCTTAAAGTTCTCATGGGTTTGGGGCAGTCTCCCCAGTAGTGCTTAACCCCCCTGTTGAGATGATACTGTTTATCCAAATATTGGATGTAATCACTTCTGGTTTTGTCTAGGGGAGTGGGATGGTGCTTCTTACATTCCCTTCTGCTTTGTTCACCTCCTGATTCATGGAGGTACGATCATCCTCCTCTTCTACATGCTCATTCCTTCCTACCTGTACCTTTTACAAATGCTTTTTCATTTACTACATGAATTGCATTGGAAACCCTTCTTGATTTAAAATTAATGGAGGCATTATTTGTTATTCATCTTCTACTGAACCCTTTTCTTTGCTCCTGTGAGCAACTCTTGTATTGTAAGTCCCCAGTTCTCTTGTCCACTTGGCGCACTGTTTGCATACTGTACTATTTCTTGATGACTTAAGGTGACTTAAAAAGCTTTCTGATTTGCTGCAGTTGTATGGTAGATTTTTTTTCTCCCCTTAATGTGTAGTATTGCCATGGCTTCTGTTGTTTGCCACCGATCGCTATTCACAGGCTGTGGGAGAGAGTTTATTTGAGAAAAGCTGACTTTTTTGGTAAAAGCTTTCAATGTCTTTCTTCCTTAGGATGTTTTCCTGTACTATTTCGAGTTCTCCATCACTGTGACAGTGTCAAAACATTGTGTCAGAGCACTGTGACTAGACTAATACAGAAACTTTAGTTCACTTTAAATGACTGCTATTACAAACCTAATTTCAGTTGGGACTGTCAAAACCTGATTCTGGGTCTTCCAGCACAGGGTTTTTATTCCAGATCCATCTGGTTTCTTACAAAGAACTCGGTTAAGACCTGCAAAATCGCAGGATAGGCTTTTGTGCTCTTTGTATTTTCCATATAAACCCACGTGTGTCTCACCTTTCCTTTTACACGGAATGCAGTTCTCTTCAAATTTCCGTAAGACAGGTTCGATACAGCTTCTTCTGCCAAGTTAACTGGAAGCTATTAAAATCATCAAGTGCTTCAGAGTCAGCTGTTGTCAGAATAACACCACTCCCTTTATTTTTTTTTTTTCTGGTTTCACCCACTGCTTGCAGACAAAGAGAGAAGCAGCATTTAAATGTTTTTCACGTGCCTTCCATGCTTCTGGGGAGTTTCGGTTCTACTGTCAAGCTTTTAATAACTCTATTGAGCTTTCTGTAGTTAACTTCAGCTTTAGCAGCATTTCTTATTCAGAAACGAGTTGCAATGAAGAGAAATGTAATAAAGCTTCTTCTGCTGTTGTTGACTGCTTTCTAACTGGCCTGCATTGCTTAACTCAGAAGTCTGTCTCTTAATAGTCCACAATCCAAATTATTTAGGCCAGGACGTGAATTCACTATAAATTCCACCAGCGTTTTCATTAACCACTTCAAGGGGAATCATAAAAATGGTCCATCTAAACTACAGTGTCTTGTTCAGTATATCCCTTAGCCGTGCCATGCCTCTCTTCCTTTGTTACTCCTACATCTGTCCTCCAAATATTACATGGCACTGATCCATCCTTCTTCCTTTTTTCTGTTTTTTAAAGTTTCAGAATGACTGGGGATCCTCTTTCTGAGGAAACTTCACTTTGGAGACATGCTTTGAATGTTATTTCTGGATGTAATGTACCTTTGGACAGAAAACTAACCTTTTCATTTACTTCTCCAGCCCATTTTGTCCTTAGAGATTCATACAAGTAGACTGAAACTGGCAACCAGCAAAACCTTATCACTTTATTCACCTCAAAATAGTTCAGCCAAAATGTGTAATTAAATGAAAAACATAATAAATTTTAACTAGCTTTTTAGATTTCTCTGTAAAGATGAGAGAGGTGTCATTTGTCTTGAGAGAACTTATCATAACTTGAATAATAAAATTGAGAAGTAGGAAAATGGCTATTATAGATAAATAATTGCACTGAGTATTTCCCAGTTTGCATTTTTGATGCCATATCAAAATATATTGCAATGTAATACACAGGATTGAAAAAAAGAATATTTTTAATTAGAAAAGAGCTTTAATTCTACTCTCAATAATGCCATTAAAAATATATTTTGTTTTAAATCTGCACTTTATTCAATTATAAAAGCTCAATTAATCAACAAGAGCTAAATGAGTTCTGTTCAAACTAATGGAACATAACACCATTTACTCTCTTTATCCATTCATTTCCTTAGAGGTCAATTTTGTGGCTGTTATTCAGAGGCTATTGCAGTGTTGGTTTCTTTCTTTCTTGCTTGCTTTCTTGCTTTATTTATTTATTTCTTGCTTTTTTTCTTGCTTGCTTGCTTTCTTGTTTGCTTTCTTCCTTTCTTCCTTGCTTTCTTTCTTTCTTCCTTGCTTGCTTTCTTGTTTGCTTTCTTTCTTGCTTTCTTGCTTGCTTGCTTTATTTATTTATTTCTTGCTTTTTTTCTTGCTTGGTTTCTTGCTTGCTTGCTTGCTTGCTTTATTTCTTGCTTTTTTTCTTGCTTGCTTGCTTTCTTGTTTTTCTTGCTTTCTTCCTTTCTTGCTTGCTTTCTTGTTTGCTTGCTTTCTTGCTTGCTTTCTTGTTTGTTTTCTTTCTTGCTTGCTTTCTTACTTTCTTGCTTGCTTGCTTGCTTTATTTATTTATTTCTTGCTTTCTTTCTTCCTTGCTTGCTTTCTTGTTTGCTTTCTTCATTTCTTTCTTGCTTGCTTTCTTGCTCTTTCTTTCGTGCTTACTTGCTTGCTTTCTTCCTTTCTGCCTTTCTTCTTTTCGTTTTGGTGCTTTTTTGTAATGCATTCCAGTCTCAGCTTTGAGAATGGAGTTGCAGAAGAATTAGTCCGTCTTGCAATTAGTGCATGTATAGCCACTGGAATGCCTGGTAATAACAGTTTCTAACAAGAATGGATTGTTATTGAAATAGAATTCTATCTCCTGTAGAAATAGTAGTAAATCAATAAATTATTATTCTATAAATTATTAAATCTATAGACATAAGATGACCATAAGTTGAGTTCCTTCTCATTAATTAATTAAATGAGGACATATGCCCATTGTCACCATCTGTCTATTAATTTAATAATTTATTGAATAATGGATGCTGCTAATACAATGTTGAACATGACGGTATCCATCTTCAGTGCTACTCCAACATTAATGAGCTTGACACTACAGCAGCCTACTCCACCCTTTTGGCAAATGTCTTTATTTCATATGGTCCAGCAGAACGTGGTGCCTGGATTTGTAACCTGGCACATAGTTAATTTCTGACAATTTCTATTCCACCAAAAATCTGGCTTCAGAAAATGCACTTTTGGTTTGGTGGGTTTTTTTTGGTTTTTTTTTTTTTGGCTTTATTTTGAGTAGTGAGAGAGAGTGAGACTCTAAAATAGTGCCATGAAAATAAAGAGGAAAGGAATAAGGCTGATGCGTTTAAACAGGTCAGCTTAAGTAACCCATTGTGTAGCTGTAGCCCTGCTGGGAAGCATTGGCTAGTTCTTGCAAGAATCGCTTAGTAAATAACATAGTCTTGAGTCTAATAGTAAATCTCCAGATTATTTACTCTTCATATGAGATTGAAAGAGTTGGCATAAGCTCTCTTAATGCCTCCTTCCCCTCTTTCTAAAAAGAGGTAAGAATTTCTCAGTGTTTTGAAACTCTGTTGTATCTAGGTTTCTGAAAAGTTGCATACTAAGTATAATACATTGTTCCTAGTAAGTATGTGGCTTGTTTCTATTTCTTATCCAGCTTTCTCACTAAACTAAGTTTTACTGAAGCGCAGCAACTCCTGAATCTAACACAAGTCATTGATGTTATTTTCAGTACTCTGAAAACAACATTTTCTGGTGAAGTTGACTTCAAGATAACTGTGCTACTGTACTGATGTACATCATTAAAAGCTAAACCAAGTCAAATGAACACTTGCTTATCCCCGTGACCTCCTGAATTGTGATGTATAAAGCTTTGACTGGCTCTTGCAGGCTACATTGATTATATATTATCACATACACCAAATGATCTTTGAGAATCACATTAACTAGATAAATGGCCTAAATACACTTAACTGAATACACACGCTTCTCACCAGTAAAATGAAAGGATGTCAGAAAACAAGTTGCATTTCATTTTTTTCTCTTGCCTGCAATGATTGATCAAAATTTTGGTTTTACTACTATTTAATCACATTCATAGAGTCATCATGATATCAAATGGAAGATGTGGGAATGTGTGGGAAGAATCACTAGTGAGAAAATTAACTGGGTTAAAACTGTCTTGGACCTAAATGAATGAAATAGGTAGAAAAACAGCAAGCATGAACTGCCATAAAATGGAAGTAGTTCAAATGTAATAGGCCATGTGCATTTGAATTTGCATTAGTAAAGGGAGATTTGCAATGGTTGCAAAAGAAAAAAAAGCCCCCAACCCCCCCAAAAAGTAATTTCATTGTACAGTGGCTGTTATTAAGACTTTCTATACAGTTACCTGTGCGAGTTATGTGCATAATAAAAGCATGTTACATTTTTTTAGTTGGATGATCCCTGTCTCCTGATCTGTGACTTCAAAAACTATTAAAGCCTGCACACTTTATCCAACAGGGTAAAATTCAATATTTAACTATAAGCACAGGCTTCAGGATTTTAGCATATGCTTTGTTATTTTGCTGAGGATAAATTGCAAAAAAACAGCTGGTTACCTTACCTCAAAACCACATGGAAATGGATAGATTTATCCTGAGTAAGAGCTTCCAAATCTGTACAGTGCTCCATGCTGATTTCTGTATGGTGCCTATGGGTATGGCTAATGGCTACACATAACTTTGCTTTAGCTACAACAGTGGCAACATCAATATAAGACTGACCTTATAGTCTTCTTGAAAGGCAAAATCCTATTGAATACATTTAATAGGAGTTTTTCTTGTAATGGAACACAATTTTGTATCCTAATTTGGGCTGACGTATATCTGCTGGAACAGATAAAAAGACTTGTAGAAATTTCAGTGGGAGCTGGAACAAGCTCATGATGCAAAGCAATGTGCAAGGATACCACTCTTCCATCCAAAAAACCCTATCCCCCTCCAAATCCAATTCAGACAATGGATGTATTAAGCTGGAATTATAGTATTGTCTCTTACCAAAAGAAGTGGATAAAATGATGTTTTGTAACATCATCAACAGACTTCCATACAAACACGTCTTTTTCTAGATGCGACAACAGATGGCTCCACTTACTAAAAGAATGCAACCTTATTCATATTTATATTCTCTTAGTCACTCCTTCAAGCCAAATTCACTTGCAACTCAGCCCACCAGGGAAATTAAAGCCCAGCCTGAGACAGCAAGACTGGGGGTTACAAGAAAGGCATACCTGCATTCATAAGAGGTGCTTGCCAGTTTCACCTGGTGAGAGAACTCCTGTAAAATGCGTGCTACTGGTTAGCCCTCAACAAAGGGTATTGAAGTAATAATGACGTGACATGTATGCTTCGTGCTGTCATTTCAAAGGAGGATGAGTTTCAACTTCCTAGTAAATTGTTCTAAATATGCTGCAGAACCTTTACCTCTAAATCAAAGATACAATATTTTAACCACGAAGGGATTAGCTTTATTGCTGTATATGCATTTTTGAACTGTAGAATATATAGAATGTTTCATATGAAATATGCTTTATACAATTTATATATGTATATATATAAAAAGAAAAAAGTAGGGAGAGGAGAAGGATGCACAGGTACAGGAGTAACACCCAGATGTGTTACCCATGAAAGGATGAGTAGGTAGCAACATCATGGTTTATTAAAATGATGGGATAGAAATAGACTTATCCTGTCATAAACTCGTGGGCGAGCTATTTTTCTCTTATGTTAATCGTAAATCACCGTTTTGCTTTTCTGCTTGAACAAAAACACCTCAGAGTACCTCCAGCAGTTACTATGGAAAGAATGGTTTTCATCCAAAGGTCAAGACTGAATCTTACAGACCTTTCCATTTTTATACCATCTGGATGCAGATAATACAGTGCAGTATTTAGATCCAGATCAGTGTTAATAGCTCCGGTGAAAGAAATTCCCCTAAGGGTGAGAGTCTTTAACAAGGAAATGTCAATGCCCCACTCAGAGGGAAATAATTTTCTGTGAGACCGAATAGCAATTTAAGTGACCACCGTTGGGATGTCATGGTCCAGGTGTGTGATGTGTCATCAATACTGCAAGCACAAATAAAGTCTGTCAGGGGGAACGGGTAACCGAATGGAAAATACTGAGTTTCACAAACTCTATTGATTAAGATACTTTTGGTTAAAAGCCAGGAAATGTCAGCAGTCTGAAACATATCAGTCTGAAACATAGTCCTCAGCTGCTGTTAACCCAGTTGTTATATTCAGTCTAGATCTTGGACTCTTTATCTGACCCTATAGCACTAATGGAGAAGATCAAGAAAGAAACCTTACTGTTCTGAAAATGCTGTCTAAATGGCCTGTGACATTGCTACAACACAATGAACTTTGGGTTGAAGTTGATCTTATGCCTATTTTGTGGGCTGGCACAAAAAATACTTGATAACAGCTTGTGACATTGCTCTGCTGTCTTACTGCTTCTTAATGATGTTGCTGGCTGTCCTTGCCTGCTGAATGAAGGGCTGTTGAATAGGTCATATGAAAAGACCCCTCTTTTCGCATCATAGAAATTGTGGGGTGCCCAGAGCAGCCACTTGGACGTGTTTCAGAATCATGCTCGGTGCATTTTTAGGTTTATTTTTTTTTCTCTTTTCTCTTTTTTCAGGTAAAAAGAAAGAGCAGCTGAATTCAGGATAGCGCTGAGACAACTCTGGACACTGCAGGTATGAGATATCTTTTGGGGTCACACCTTTAGTTTATCAGTAATTCAAATGGGCAGAAAGATGAGGGAGAGCTCACATAAAAATCCAGTGCCTTTTCTTTGGGAATCACTCTGATTGATAAATCTTTCTGCTTCCACAGGTAATTTGATTTTTGTTGTGATAAGTTTTTGGGTATTTCTGGGAAGTCCTGTCATTGCTAATAGGATACTGGATTAGCTGGATCCTGCTGGATCACTCACACCTGGTCCCGTTCACAGTGCCTCCAAATGCCCCATTTTCTTGTTAGTTATTTGCACCTTCTCCTAGACCAAGAGCAATTTTTATTTCTATATCCCACTGCCGCAGCTCCTCTCAGAGGAACTCAGCTCAAGGTCACTGCTTGACCAATTTACATTACTTAATAAACTCACATACAGCCAAGAATGTAAAAATCAAATCAGGTTTGTGAAAGGTTTTGGCCATGTAGAGATGGGAATGCAAAGCTAGAACAGTAGAACAGTGCAGTGACAAGCTGCGTGCTGTTGACCTTTACTGATGATTTGGGATAAAGGGAAGTCTAATTTTGGGATGGCTTCACTTTTCTGTTCTGAAATTGTGGCTATTTCAGAATTATGTATGCAGTTATTTTTAAGAGATTCAGGAAAGCATCTAAACATTCGTTTTAGATGTGAAATGGGAAACTTATTTTAGATGTGATCTGTAAACTGTGTGAACAAAACTGTTTTATATTTAAAGTAATGTAGCTCAAGCAGCAGACACTGGAACAGGATGGGGTCTGTGCCTGTAAGCTCAACTCCTGCGTCTGATGGTACTGTGCTGGTACCTACCAGGAGAGGTCCTAGCAGATGCGAGTCACTGCTGTACTATTGTACCAGGGTCTGTACAAATATGTATGTCTCCCAGTTCGTGCTGCCAGTTTTCACTCTGGAGAAGGAAACATTGGAAGTCCTTTGTAATAATAACTAATGAACTCGAGGCTGCTGTGTCTCGTGCCTAGCTCAGCCATGCAGGTTAGATGGGGGAGTGTAGTTCCTTCCTTGAATCTGCACAGCTACATAACACATGACAAAATCCTACTCGATGGGTAGGAGTTAGAGAAACGCAAGCCAGTATCCAGAGAGGAATTTAAAGAGGGAGTTAAGAGCATCCTTCCCCTTGTACACATCAACCCCAGTCCAAACCAATGGGACGGACCTGCGGGATGTTTGTTGCTGAGGCAGCTTCCCTCATATCTGCTGCCCTGGGCAGCTCCCTTGCTTCTAACAGGCTTTTAAAGTGAGTGTCTCCTGAGTGGTAGTAGTAGTGGTTCCTCTGAGGGCTGCTTATGGAGTAATATGTTTATATATTTATATATATATATATCACACACATATATACATGACATGTATATGTGTGTGTATATATACATATATATATATATGTGTAAAATACCCTTTACTCAGTGCAGTGTCTAAGGGCACCTCCAGTTCTGGAGCTGCAACAGTAGTAATTAAAATGAACAATACAGAAAGAATGTAATGTTGCTACTAACCATTGTCTAAAATGACAACATTTTGTAATGTACTGTAATTAATACTAATAATCACCAATTAATGCCTATTTTACTTGATTGGAAAGAATGTGCTTTTGAACTGCTACACTGTCAACTATCTGACTGCATAAGTGATTTGACACTGAAAATACTCCCCAGAAAAAGCTCCTCCTGTCTGTAGCACAACAGATATCCTGAGGAATGCGGGAGTCAGAAGACATTACTTTCCTGCAGTGTCTAGGCAAACTTGGAGATCACTTGGAACAGTAGTAGAATAATATATACTAATATATACTAATATATACTAATCATTTACTTCACTACTTTGCCAGTATGTTCAGAAATGTTTACAAAGAATGGCAGTCAAATGACTCTGGAACAGTGTGTAATCATGCATTGTACAATAGTTATATACCGTGGTATATAACCAGGCATTTTGTTTGGAAGCACCACAGATATTTGTCTAAGGGGGAGTAGACTTTGATTTTTGTTTTGTTGGGTTTTTTTAATATATCTATTTCTTAATAGCAAAGCTTTCTGGTAGGCATTTCATCTCCTTACCTAGCAGAGCCTCTGACCTGTTTGGGTATGTGTGCTTATTGCTTAAGTGCTTTGTAAATTCTGTACCTTTTCTGCATCAGATGAGTCTCTTCTAGCCCTGCAAAAGCAACACTTCTTTTGATTCACAGAGCTGCAACAGTCTTATGAGTGTGGTATAGCAATTATCACATAATATCCCTCAGAGACACAGGTAGGAATGGTTGACCCAAAACCAGTCATCACTCGAGGGTGATTTTTTTCTTCTAATAAGCAAAAGCCAGTTGGGAACAGCGTATTTTAGTCTCAGTTATGCCATTGCTTGAAGTGTGAAATCACATTACATCATTCTGTAGCATGTAGGGTTTACTGTGTGAAGAAGCTTCAGACTGCAGTTCAGTGCTGTGCTGCCTGGCAATAAGGAGCATTCTGTCTTGCTGGGGTTCAGCAGTTTAAGTAGTACTTACCCAGGTACTGTAGTAATCACCAAGAGCCTCTGATTACTCTCTGGGCAGGTAATGGTTGTCATGGGCCATGCTGAAGAGATAGTGACATTTCCAAAACTATAGGAGAAAGACAATAGAGGAAAGGGGGAGGAGTAGTTATTTCCTTAGACCTCCAAACTACTGACTTTATCATCCAGTTTTGGAAGCGTTACCATCAGCATAAGTGGTATCACCTGCCCCAACATTAAACAGAGACAGCTATGAGTAGTTACAATTAGTTCTGAGTGGCTTTTTTTAATAGAAAATCTGTAAGAATGGGAAAGGAGGTTGGCATAGCCTTCCCCAAGTGTTTTGAGATATAGAGAGGATTATGACTATCCAGCTTACCAACTCTGTGTGCAACCTACTGGTGTAGGATCTTGTGGAATTGGCTCTCCAACGCTGAGTGTGTGAAGTGTTTACAGGAGCTTATCGGTAACGTACTGGATGGGGAGGAAAAGGTTTGGGTCTAATCTTGCTAGTCAGTGGTTATAATATTATATTCAGGGTGTTGGGCTTTTTTTAAATTGCATTTATGTTCACCAGTTCCTATAGCTCTGCAAACATGCCATAGGCATTTACCTTCTGTGCATGTATGTATTTCCTTTGCACCTGATGAAGCTTTAGTATCGTGTCTGCTGCGTCCAGGGCTCTCCAGTACTGCTCTCTCAGCTCTCCAGTGGTTAGGAGAGTTCCGCACAGGCCAGTTTAAGAGCAGGCTGTGCTGAGGATTAACAATGTGCAGCGATAGCTGCCAGTCACTGTCTGTCCCTAGCATACAACAGGACTAGGGCATGGGGCTGAGTCCAAAGAGTCCCAGGAGAGCAAGTAATGTATGGTAAGTGAGGAATGATGCCTGGAAAAAAGCATTAGGCATGTAGCTGATTTATATTAACTATAGGTAAGCTCGAGGCTTTCGCCACAAAGGGATGGTGGAACTGCCAATTTTTGGGGATAGGATGTTGGAAACTTTGTTTGAGAACACTTGTTCTGAGACTTAAACTTCTTTGAACTCCCTGTCATGTTTACTAGAAATCTGGGCTGGGCTTTTATGTTGAATAGGGCTTGTTTTCTGATTTCTGTGTGAAGTTCTTATGAGGTATTGAAGGCATTCTTAATAGAAAAGGGTTCAAAGTGAACCAGCAGCTCCCCTCCCTAATTCATCTCACCTAATGAGTCAGCCAGTCTTGGGTGATTGTGTCATAACTGTACCTAAGCACACTCCATTTAATCAAGATTAAACTCTCTTTAGCAAGTCATAAACATTAGTCAGCAGAAAGCTTAGAACCAGTGTAATTTTCAGTTGGGCAGTGTATTCATCAGCAGCTATAGAAAAGGAACAAAACTGTTCACTAAGCATAGGAGTCAAAATATTCCTGAAGAGCTTTCAGCTCAAGGAAAAGATAAACATTAGACTTATGGGAAACGGGAAACCCGGAGGCGTAAAGAAGCGGGACAGCAGATTTTATGGATATAAATCAGTAAAGAAAAAGTAGCTTTTTCAATAGAGTTGGACAGGTGAGTAGACGTTCATTTGGACTATGGATATACATAAAATTCAACAGGAAAGAGGATATCATAATACTGAATCCTATTTTATTAATCATGGGCCTTCTGGTTTTCCCTGGAGTTAAAAGAATGCACAGGATCAAATCAGTGCCTGCAGTAACAAAACAGTTCTGCCATGAGCAGCTGTAGCAGTTCAGAATAGGAGCTCTGTGTAATCACTTCGGCATTTCTGTAATCACCTCAGCTTCTGGAGGCAGGCAAGGCAGGTCAAGCAGGGAATGGAGCTCCCTTGGCAGAGCTAGAGGGTCTTCCCCTCCAAGCTCCAAGTCCGGCAGTTTGCTCCCTTGCAAGCTCAGGCACAGCCAAACCCAAGCTGGGAACTTGTGGTCTCCATCACTGCTCCCACATTCCTCTCTCCCATTCACACATATTGGCAGGTAATGGAGAACCTGGAATCTCTTGAGTGTTTCCCTTAGGAATCTGGGGAGCTGAAACACTTCAACACATAATTCCTTTGTAATCTTTTACTCACCCAAATATAAAAGGAGTCTGGAGGAGGAGAAGGGGGCTCCTGTGTTTTTCATGGAAGATTTGGGAGCTCTGAGCAAATCTTCACTCTCAGCGTGGTAAACTTTTGAGTACTTTTTGTAACTATTCAGAAGCACTTCTGTGCCATGGCTCTCGCAGTATGACTGAGTCATCCTGGTGGCAGCACGGGCTTGGGGTAGAAATGCTGTCCTAGTCAGGCTGGTGCAGGCTGGCTCTGTACTCCCTGCTACTGTAAATCCCAGTTCCTATTTGTCACAAGTGCTGGCATCAGCATAGCGCTCCGGCTGCAAGCGGAGATGTTTTTGTTTATGAGAAGTGGAGCATCCAAGAAAGGGCATAAGCATTTCTTTTTTGCTGTGTATGTAATGAGGTACAGAAGAGTGGCCAAATGGATCCGTATTTTTCACTTTCTTGGTGTATTTACCGTATAAACATCTGAAACAGCTTTGATTTTTTTCCTGGTGTTTGAATGGCTCAGGCAGAGATTGCTGAGGCTCTGTTTACCACATCCCACATACGAAACAGCTGTTCTGCTTCTGGAATTTTTATAACATTGTTAATATAATTAGGTTGCATACAATTCACTGTTCCAGTCTAATTTTGCAAGGATGCTGCTTTTGACATTCTGTATAGAACATCATCTTCCCTCTGTACAGTTGAAGTTTGAGCATCTTTCTCTAGCACCTGAATGATTTTCTTATGTTTTCCGTAGGAGAAACTTTTCTTTTAAAAATTCCATCTCGCAAGAAAGTACGTCCCCAAAACATTCCTTGCTGCATCCACACTCAAAGATTTCTCTGCTCAGAAGTGAAAGCCGCATTGTTAGTGAGGCACTTTTAATGTCTGATTCTGTTAAATGTACTGCAGCCGAGTTCTGGGAAAAGAGAAAAGGAATCTGAATTCTGAACTCAGGAGAACAGCTTTACAGGAATAGCTTGACCAGGCAAGGGAGGAGACCCTTTCTTGATTTGCACGTGAAGTTTTTGGTTTAGAATCTGCTTTGAAAAGAACAGATTTCACTGTTTAATGTAAATCTCACGCTGGTTGGGTTTAATTCAGGATAAATGTTTTGGCTTTTTCTCTGCAGGGGTAATTTGCTATTGACACATGTGCAGTGGTTCTAGCTCTGTTATCCTGTTTTTCTTTGTGTCCTTTCATCACCTGATGAATCAACACTTCCTCTCTTTTTTCTTCTTGTGTAAATAATTGGGGACCTCACCTCATCTCTGTGCACACTGCAGGGCAGCTGGAAGGTTTACACCTGATCTCACCCTCCCTCCTTTCCTTTCCCCATTCCCCCCCCCCCCCCCCCCCCCGAAGTGCTATGGTCTGAATAGTGGTTAATGAAATCTACATATTCATGAAAACAAAGTCTCAAGCACAGGAAACCCACACTCAGCGTTGTGTTAATATTGCAAGTTCTACAGTTCAGTTTTTTGGGTGTGAAAACCATTCTCATAGCTGTGTCTGTATTAAAGATTTGTCTTCCAATGATAACCACATGCTTTTACGTGCAGAACAATGACACCTTGCATGTGTGGTTTGCCATCCGTCTAATGATCTCAGACTACTTAGGAATGTGGATAAATTTCATAACCCTTTCCAATCTACTGTATGGATGAGATAAATGGTGCATTCCTCATTTCACAGACACAGATTGTCCTGGGTTCAGCAGCAGCAGTCATTTTTCTCCTTCTTGGTAGCTGGTGCAGTGCTGTGTTTTTGACTTTTGGCCTGGGAACAGCGCAGATAACACCAGTGTTTTCAGTTACTGCTTGGTAGTGTTTTGGTCTGACCAAGGACTTTCTGAGTCTCATGCTCTGCCAGGGAGGAGGGGAAGGTGGGAGGAAGCTGAGACAGGACACCTGGCCCAAACTGGCCAAAGAGGTATTTCATGCCACAGCACATCATGCCTAGGATGTAAAAACGGAGGGCAGTTACCCGGAAGGGTGGGGGTGCCCTGCTTTGTCGGGCTTGGTATAGGTGGTGAGCGATTATATTCTTTCCTTGTATTTGCCTTGTCATTATTATTATTGGTGGTAGCAGTAGTGATTTGTGTTATACTTTAGTTACTAAACTGTTCTTATGTCAACCCGTGGGAGTTGCATTCTTTCGATTCTCCTTCCCATCCCTCCGGGAGTGGGGGGAAGAAAGAGAGGGGAGTGAGTGAGCAAAATTGCATGAGTTATAGGGGCTTAAACCACGACAGCAAGCAGTTTGGACAAGCCCGTTTCATGCTTTTGTGCTGCAAGTTAGATATCAGGAGAGGGAGCAGATTGTCTTGTTTTTACAAACCTAGTGTAGTGTCGTGCGAAAGCTGAGCTCCCCCTCCTCCCTCGTGGAAGCTGTGTTTGTTTCTTTAATTAGCTGAAACTTAAATGAAATGTACAATGATACCTTGGTATACACTCAAATGTGCTCAGACTCTGGGGAACATACTTGCTGCTGCTACCTAAGGAATGCTAACGACAGAGGTTAACAATTCCTGACCTCCTCTGTGGAGTATTTCACTCTCTTCAGACAAAAGCCAGGGATTTCAGGCTTATTTTGAGGGAGTCTGGGGCCTTTACAGTCTTTACAGCCCTCTGGTAGCAAATAGCAGAATGAGCAGAAATGGCAGCTTCATTGTGTCACCCTCAAAGGCAGTTTTTTCCCTGGAGCAGCTGCCAGGGGAACTAATGAAACACTGAGCGTTTGTTAACTAACAGCATTGGTGAACAGTGAGTAACTAATTTATGTGGCACGCAGCAGCTCTCTATGAAAACCTCCATTTTTCAGCATTGTGGGTATAATAATGAGTGTTATCACTGCTGTTGTTGGGGGCAGACTTTTCTCTTTATCTCTTCACCCTCTTGAAGTGGGCAGAGGGAAACATGAGAACTGTACAGCTGAGCAGTAGTTGGCATCTGATAGTAAGAAATGTGCTGCGGCTCTCGCTGTTATGTTGCAACTGGTTAGGGGCACAGACAGCTTAACTGTTGACAATTTACGTGTTTGGGTTTGTAACAGCCCCTTTTCTGCTGTCATAACTGTGGATAGCAGATGTTTACATCAACAGGGGCATGTCTGAAAAGCAAATCACCAGCTTTCCTAACTGCCTAATCAAGAACTTGCTCCTGCAACCGCTGGTCTGGATGGGCGCATCTAATAGTGTCACTTCACTGAGAACAGGCGAGTCCTCCCTCCTCCCGTGATGGATAGACAGACTTCCAACAGAGCTCGGGCAGGGGCTGTGTATAATTACAAGTCAGGCTGTCAGATGGCTGCTAATTGTGTGCCATGCAGCAGGTTTCTCGGTGGGGATGACCTGAGTCAATGGCTCCCCAAAAGCAGATGTTTTGAGTGGCATCCCATAAGATGCAGAGGGCATGGCTGTGCCTAAGTGCTGCCATCACATCTGAACAGGGCAGAACTGTGAGACACTGCAGCTCTTCCCATGGTGCATGGATTCTCCTTTGTGCTGGGAGAGGTGTGTGTCTCATAGTGGGACCCCGATACTACCATGCTGAATTCAGCATGCTCAGCTAGGGAGTTACTTAGGCTGGACTGCTGGGAAATTCTAAGATAGGGCTGGGATTTGAATAAAGCAGAGCCAAATGGGATCTTTTCTCCTTTTAAAGTGACAAACTGAAATCACCACCGTAAAGCAGACCCTCGCATACTTTCCTTGGAGCCTACAGCTTGGAATCTCTCTTTTTTGTTTCAAACCAAACAGGAACAGATGGTGCTGCCCACACCTCTTTCCAGTCCCTTTTATTCCTTAGCCTTTTTGTGAGCAAACTTACACAGGACCCCTGCCTCTTGATCTTGATTGAATTCAAACTTAGCTCTCACCTCCTCCTGGGAGAGTCTCTGGCCCACCAGGTGTTACAGAGGCCTGGATAAAGGATGGAATCCATCCCTGGCCGGCATGAGAACTGTGCCACCATGCAGAACAAACTTCTGGCTGACTGCAGAAACAATGCGCGGAGCTGTATTGTGGTTAAAGTCTTTACTAGTTGACTATAGCAAAGGGTTCTGTCTTTAAAGCTGAAGAATCATATTCAGCCCCATAGACAAACCTTTTCAACAGGAAGCAAAACAGTGTTTCCACTCAACAGCAGGCACTGTTAAGATTTTAGCACTAGGTGATGTGTTGTAATAGGTTCATACAGAAGGGGAGGAATGGATGTATCCCACATCCTCCTGTAATGGTAACGTCGTGGCAAACAGTACGATATAAAAATGACTAGCACATCTGCCTTTGTCAGATGCCACTGCAGTGAATGCTCTGGGAAGCTTGGGAGATGCTAGCAGAGACGAACATCCTCATTTCTGTCTCTTGATCAGGACTGTATGTGAGGAAAGCCGAAAGGTTATAGTAGATCTGAGGATGCCCAGAAGCAGAATCTTAGGCAACCAATGCGCTTTAACGTAAAACCAGGATACTTAAAAACTTTTAATGCCCTCGGTGCTCAGTGGTATCCTGGTAAGAGACATAGTCTGGCTGTAAGCAGGGTATGGACACAAGTCCTTGACATTCCTATGATGTTCTTTTCCAAATCTGCATATATTTCCAGGTTTGGTGAGCATCTGCTTCACCCACGAGCAATGCCAGTTGTATGAAAATATCTGTCATCATTCTGAGAGACCCTGTCCCTTTCCCTGCCTCTCAGAAATATGACAAGTCCAATTACTGAAAGGTGCAATTCTGAGTGTGACCCAGGAATAAGGTAACATTGAGAAAGTTGTAGAGAAGCCGAAGTGTCTTTATTACACGGTTCAATGACTGCTCGCACCCTCCATGTCTCCTGCCAACTCTATTAGCTACTTGCTCTGAGAAATAATACATTTGAAAAACAAAAAACCCTACAAAAAACCAGCCCATGTTCCAACACCCTGCAAATATCCATTTAAATATATTCCTGCACAAATTCCATATGTTGACAACCTTGTATTTGAGAAGAAATGGCATTTTCTAATCCTCTATTTGATTTTCTCTGTTACGGACTAAATCCAATTGCCTAGATTGGAATAAACCTTGGTAAAAGATGGTGTTTGTCTTTGTTAATCATGCAGAACACCCACGGCTCAAAAAAATACCGGTGTGGAGTAATGCAGCCTCAGTAACCATTCTAGCAATAAATTCTGCATGAAACGGGCCCCACGCTGACAGCCAATCTGATCATTTCCCCATGCAGGAAAAACTACTGAAAAACCTGTATAGAGTTTGGGGGGTGTTGTTTGTTTTGGTTTGCTTTGGTTTCGTTTGTTTTATTCCTTCAGGGGTCCTCTTGCACAGGTTTTTCAGCTATCTTAATTTTCAGAAGATGAAGGGATGTCCTTATTCTTCCATGAGTATGTCATTTGCATAGTGAGCCCCAGGGGTTCCTCAGTTTCCTCACAAAGCTGATCTAGATACCTACATCTAGATCTGGAGACCTCTGGATCTCATTAGGGCTGGCCACACTTCTGTGTGAAGTCATTGTGCCGTTGTGCTGCTCTGATGTGAGTTATGTCTTATGCCCATGAGGGAGGCATTTCTGCCTTTGCAGGAAGTAACCTGCTCAAATAGAAATCTGAGGAACTCTGTTAATGCATACACTTGCTAGCATGTCTTATCCTTTTCTAAGCTGACTGCAAGATCATTTTTGGCATCAGTCTTGGCTGACATGACTCTTCAGTATTGTGAACATCCTGATCTTATTATCCTAAGGTAAGCAAAGTCTTAAAGGAGTAACATTTTTCACAAAGATGAAGAGAACACAGGAAAACTAGAGCACCTTTGTACTACTTATTCACTTGTAGGCCATGAATGTTTATTTGATCCATCTAATCCACCCCTGCTCAAGGCAGAGGGGATGGTCCATGCATGGAAGGCTTTGGTGGCTTAGCTGGCAACTGAGCTCTGAAGTAAAGCTATGCAGTTCTGTGTGTTCCCTTTCCTGGATCTGGAGGCTCACTGCAAGCCAGGTATCTGTAGGACTGACCCTTACTGCCTGTTTTCTCTTTAGAAGTCTCCCCTCCCTCCTTGTGAAATAAATTTAGCATGTTTTATAAAAGGAGATTATAGACTGAGGATTCTGTTTTTCCTCTTACCCAGTCAGTAAGCAAATTAACTCTTGACTCACACCACATGCCATGAATGCATAGCTACCCTGTTTTCTACCCTACTGCTTTCCTCATTTTTCCTTTTTAGTTCAAATTCAGTTTGACTTAGAACAGCTTTTTTATGTCAGTCTAAGTTGTCTTAAGTTCTTCCTTGCTGATGAGTAGGCCACAGTCATTTCAGTAGACTCATATAACGTAAATAGTGTATTCTCATTTTAGCCACATTTATCTCATTAATTTACCTCTTCAATCTGTTGGTGTTCACCTGTTGCTCACAAATTAATTGTTTTATCCATGTTATTTTTCAAATCCATTTCCCTGTATTTAGTAGATTTTTTAAATACGAAAGACATTATCACTCATGACACCTTCCATGTTTGTATGAAGCAGAACAAAAAAACTCAAGGTGGAAAAAAACTTGCGCACCAAGGCACGAGCTGTCCAGTTAGCTGCAAAACTTCAGCTGTAGTCATCTCTTCTTGACTATTAAGAATCATTTTCATGCCTTGTGAAACTGGGATATCAATAGTTTAATCCAGTGTGCTAATTCTTCCCTCCCAGTCACACAAATACTGCCTGAGGATTTTAGTCAGACAAACATCCCTTCATTAATTATATCCAAATTACCTGTTTGCATTACGGATGATGTCTGGTGAGCACTGAGGCAAAGACAGATAACAGTGGGTAGGAATTAGGACTTTATTTTATGTGGCTGACTAGCCGTTGGCCATCACTGGCATTATGGGATTGTTCACTTGCCAGCACAGAATGCTTCCTTCTTGGAAGAATTAAAATAAGAAAGGCTGAGTGTTGAATAAAAACGCACATTTCATAAAGTTTTTCAAGATAATTACTGGTGCTCAAATTCGGGGGATTTTTTAGGATTCAAAAACTTCTTGCAAATAAATTGCTGACGAACTGAATGTACATGAAGGACTAATTTTGACCTCCTTGAGTAATGATAGCGCTAAGTTGGTACTTTCTTTTTGTGCATATGTTAATGAATGACTTTTTGTACCACTTGACTAGATCTAAGTTGTAGCATTCTTTCATGTTCCAGGCAGCCAAGTCACATTTTCACTCCTAAGCATAGCTCTAAGATTATACCTATCCCTTATAATCGCCTATCAAAAGGATTTTGTGATAGCCTGATGAAGAATGATGTACTGAGGTATATTTCAAGGACCTGTGTGTAAAACTTGTGACATCTTTCCTTTGAAGCATCGTTCTAGAGGTTCTTTTGAAAAGCACTGAATGCTCAGCAAAGGCGCCATTTTGACTGAAAAAAAAATGACCTGCTTTTGCAGATAGCATTATTGCAACCCAAATAATAAATGTTCAGCCTTTCAAAGGCTGTCTGAATAATGCATCTCAGCTGTAGCACAGGAACTGTCTTTGTCCAAATTAATAGCTCACAGTTATTGGGACCTGATGTAAAATCCAGTTGTATCAATGAGAATTCTTCCAATAGTCTCTGGGAATTGCTAGAATAGGTAGCATTTTTTATTGTGCCTCCATCCAATGCAATGCTTTGCACAATTTACTTTTTTCCCTTTTTTCCCCCCCTTTTTTTTTGACAGACCGTTGGGGTTGGTTTGGTTTGGGGTTTCTTTTTTGCTGTTTCATTGCTATGTTTTTGATTGTTGAGCCATGTATTCTCAGCAAAGGAGTCTGTTTTTACTTGACATCTGTCCCATTTCTCTGGGAAAATAGACTGATTTGTAAATTTTCAGTGAAATTCAAAGAACCTTGAATTTCAAGCTGGTTTTGTTTTCTTACAATACTTCTCCTACCCACACTCTTGGAGCGGAACCAA
The DNA here is from genome assembly GCA_028858755.1 of Ara ararauna. Lineage (NCBI taxonomy): Eukaryota > Metazoa > Chordata > Aves > Psittaciformes > Psittacidae > Ara > Ara ararauna. The sequence continues at coordinate 2,884,515 of CM054378.1, forward strand.
GACAGAAAATGCTTTTAAGTCACTGACATGAAATTCTGACATCAGTAATCTTTAACAATTTCAGTAATATAAAATCTTCTTCTATGCTTGTACTGATTCCAGCGGAGGTAGAGTAAATTTTCTTCATTGTAGCTACTGTGGGGCTGTGTTTTGGATTTGTGCTGGGAACGATGCTGACAACACACCAATGTTTGTAGTTACGGCTGAGCAGCGCTTACACAGAGCCAAGGCCTTTTCTGCCTCTGACCCCACCAACTAGTGGCTGGGGATGCACAAGCAGCTGGGAAGGGGACACAGCCACGACTGCTGTCCCCAGCTGACCGCAGGGATATTCCACACCATATGGCATCATGCTCAGTATTTAAAACTAGGGGAAGAAGAAGGAAAGGGGGGACGTTCAGAGTGATGGTGTTTGTCTTTCTAAGTCACAGTTACATGTGATAGAGCCCTGCTTGCCTGCAGATGGCTGAATCCCCTGCTGCCAATGGGAAGTGGGGAACTGACTCCCTGTTTCCTTTGCTTGTGTGTGCGGATTTTGCTTTACCTGATAAGCCGTCTTGATCTCAGCCCAGGAGTTTTTTCCCTTTTGCCTTCCCAGTTCTCTCCCCCATCCCATCTGAGGGGAGTGAGCGAGTGGCTGTGTGGGGCTCAGTTCCTGGCTCGGTCTAAACCACAACAGTGGTAAGCAGGCAACTAATGGGAAAATCTATCCAGCTAGTGGGCCAGTAAGAATCTTGAAATTCTCTTTGAAGGTCTCTGCTCTCTTCGACTTTTTATGATCACACCTTCACATAAATGATTTAGCCCCGTGTTCACAGACAGAGGATGCCTCGGACACATTTGTATGAAGGTATGTGTCCATGAATATTTGTGTTGAGTCCCAGCTACTTCTCGATTTCACACACACCCCCCCCCCTTTTTTTTTTTTAACACTTTAGAGTTACTTGGAAAAAAAAAAAAGGCAAAATGAAAGAAAAAAACCCAAAAAACAACCTAGGAGTAGAGCTATAAAACTTCTGTAAAGAGTCACCCATTTAGTGCTTAGGGCAGTCTTTAAGCAAGTTCACAGTCTTCGTGGCTACCTTTTCTCCTAGTGTGGGTTTCCTTCCATGAGTTAGGTAACCAGCTTGTTATGAAAACATTGGATACAGTGTAGGACAGATGATATGCTCAGAACTCCAGGGACTGTCTTATCTGTAAATGTGTATTGGACACTTCAAGTAGCGTCTTGGCAAAGGACAGCTGCAGGGAGTAGTCCGATTACTTACAAATACACAGGTTCACCTGAACTCAGTGGCAGCAGCCAGGGGCAGCTCTTTCATCCAGAGATCTGTACTTCTCTTTCTCCAATGCTTTCTGAACTCAAGAAGCTGTGTCTTGTGCATCATGACAGCTTCCTCATGACTATTCTGTTTTTAAGCCTGCACTGTGTAAATTTCAATCTTTAGTGCTTATTTCTCCAGGAAAACCCCTGTAAATATGTGTAGGTTTTTACTGATATTCAGTTATATGGTGTGTCGAGTTGAACTGTAGTTATCCTACTATCTTGGTACAAGGATAGGCATAGGTGTTCTTTCCATGTAGCCTGAAAGGTGGATGCTTAATACATGAATTATCTCTATCCAGGCGTGTGCTTGCCTTTGGATTTAATAGTATTCTGACAGCAACTGCAATCAACTTTCAGCATGTTTTTGTTTTGTTTTGTTTTGTTTTTAACTTGTACATCGAAGTTATCCAATTTTATTGTAAATCATGCAGAACGGATCACAAAACTTGTGAGAGGAGTATTGCGTTTTGTAATATTTGACTATGATGAAATTTGCAGTGCGGACAACAAATATGAATAGAAAATATTTCACAAGCATTCCATACACTGATACAATGCCTAAAATATGTATTTCTAGATGATGAAATGATTATTCATATACTGTAAATAGTGATTTCTAGAGAGTTCATCAGCAGAAATTTATTGGTATTAATTCATTGCTGTAGATAATTCTCTCAGTTCAGTGGCTCATCGTGTGGACAGGATTTAAATTACTAATCAGTACCGTAAGTGTTTGAAATCCATTGAAGATGCCCTCAGAGCCTCTAGACCCCCTCCTATGAGAGTTCTTAATTTAGTCTTGTCTTTTCATGATTGGTTTATGTGTTTCTTGCTAGCATTTGCAGAACGTTCTTGATGACATTTGTGTTTATTTTGGACAAAAATACTACCTTAGCTCTTAAAGGCAGCAAGCCATGATTTTCTTTAATGTAATGTAATTTTTATGGTTAAGCTTAATCTTTATTGGTATTTGTGGCTTTCCTGTGAACAATTCTCAGGACATAATTAGATGGTGTTGACTGCTGCTTCTTGTTCCAGCTGATGATTAGGAATTTTACTGACTTCAAAACATTTCCAGCTGCAGGGAAAAAAAGTCATTCACGCACTCGTATGTGCTTGGATCCTTTGTCCTAACTTTTTATTGTTTCAAAAGATGCCTCTGGGCAAACCAAAAGTCTAATAAGTAGGAGAGATACAGAGAACTATCAAAACCAAGCTAAAACACCTACAGAAAAGTGATCAAAGACATTTGCCAGTGCTCTGGAAAATTAGACATTCATTGCAAAGTCACTGCACGGTGTAAATGTGAAGCAAAAAGATTATTTACATGCAAAAATGAATTGCTTCATAAGGCTTCATTTATAATCTGAACATTTATATAAACGCCTAATATTCTCCAAAGAGATTAAATTCAGTTGGGTACCAGTCTGTGGTATGACTTTGGAAAATGAAATATACTGATTGACGAGTGTTCCAAAATACAGCAAGTGAGCCATGATCTGGCGTCCCTAAGGCACTAAGAAAAGCTTGCAGTACTGTCATAGGAAATTACATTCACTTGCAGAATGCTTTGGCTAGCTGAATGGATGGGGTGTTTTTATGTAAATTAAAAAGGAATGTGTAACAGGTTGGGGGAACTTGGAATTTTAGTCTGGTGCCAACCCAGATTTCCGGTCTCCATGTTCCTAAGAGTGGATTTGAGGCTGAGAGTAAGTGAGTGTGGGAGGAGGAGCAGAAGAGGAAACCCTTGTGTTGATCATGAAAAAGCATTTGGAGAGAGCATGAGGCTCCCAGTGGCATTGAGAAGCTAAGGCAGCCTGCAGCTGAACAGAGACACTTTTTAGCCAGTAGTAAACAGAGCCGTTTGTGGCAAAGGTTATACGGGAAGGAGTAAAATGGAGCAGCGAGTGTAGCCGTAGTGCACTTTGGTGGCAGAAGGACATCCCACTTGGTTGCATCAGTTGGTGTTCTAAGAGAACTATTTGTAACATTGAAATGTAGTGTGTGAAATTGCTGTAAGTGAGTTCTTTAGCACATGGGCAGGTGAATCACTGTATGTATGTGAAAAAGAAAATAGGGTTTTGCTTGTTTTGTCAAAAAGCCAGAAGAGTGTTTCCCCTCACATTCAACTCACAAACTCTTATTAGGGTAATTCATATGCACTCTGTCAATCGTGTACCCAGGGGCTGCTCAGTGGTTGTGGCAGCACTCTAGTTTACAATACTAAAAAAGAGGAATTGTAGCACCACCAAGCACAGAAGTGCCCTGAAAGCAGGAGGTCAGTGGGATTTCATGGGGCCATCATTCACCTCAGGGCGCTGGTACTGTAGAAACCTGGCAAAAGTGCTTTGCCTTGAAGCAGCTTCAGGTTAAATGGAAGCAACTCAGGGAAGAGGACAGCGCTTGACTTGCAGAGCAACCTACAAAGCCTTCATAGGGAGGGAGGGGAAGGAGAGGAATGATTTAGGGAGCTGCTGAGGTAAATCTTCACCAAAAGGGGGGCATCTGTATGAAAAGGCAGGGATAATACAGCAAAAGGAGAAAGAGGAGAGCAAGGCCCTGGCTGGGAAAAACAGGTGGCTTGGTGGGGGGGTTGCAGCAAGCAGGCGATCATGATGGTGGATGGTAAGGGACAAAGTGATGAAAGTCTTAAATGTCCCTAGAGCTCCAGCAGCTGCTCCTGCTGGTTTGGGGGATCTGATTGCCTCTTCCCAGCACCCTCATCTCTTCATTGCCACCTGCTTACTAGTCGCTGCAGATTGCCCCGAAGCACCTATGTCTGAAAGTGGTCTCCTGAGTTTAAGAGAGATGCTGGGCAGGAGAGAGAGCCCCAGCCCCATCCGTATCTTTTATTTCCCCTCCCACTGCCATTTCACTGTTCTTATATCACTGTATGGGACCTGCAGCTGTTCCCACTGGCACAATCTCTGGCTGTAGTCCTAAAGCAATCTGGCCATCACTGCAGCTTTACCTTTCCAAGAACACAACCTTCTTGCCCAGCTATGGTGTGTCCTTATTCTGTTAGGTCTTCTGCTGCCTTGGATCCCTGTCTGATTGGAATTGGGTCCTTCATGGACAGAGGCATTTGTGTTCAGATCTTCCACCCAGCAGTGTTGTGAGACCTACTGAAGAACAATCTTTCTCATTTTCTGGAATCCCACCTCCGAACTAGATGATTTTAAGGTCCTTTCCATCCCTAACTATTCTATGATCCTATGAAACAAGTTCTTAACAACAATGAGCACAGTAGAGCACCTAAGGAGGCTGTGACAGAAGCTAAAGCTAGAGAAAATTAAGATAGCTGGGTAGTATTACTGCAGTGCTATTGTTTTCTGGGTCCCAGTTTAACTTCTATCCTTTTACATGTCCTGAACATTTGTAGATTTGATTTAAGCTCACTGGGAGGCAAGTTATAGCATAAATACAGATTTGGAATGGGGAGGATGATGTCTGTTCTTTATTCATTCCCTTGGTATAATCTGCCCAGTCAGATATGTTCATGTCAAATTAGAATAGGAAACTTATGTTGTCCTGCGTGCTTACCCAACACACGGATGGGCCACTAGAAAATTCATTGATTTTTTTCCTTCTGTCTTTAACACTTTTCAGATGGGAATCCTGCTGTGCCAAAGTCTCATTGTTCCCATTGCCCAATGCACTTGTATATCATAGAAATAAATAAAGTCGAGTTTCTGTAGTCCTTCCAACTGCAACACCCTCCACTCTGTTACTGTGATAAATGCTTTTTTTTCTTTTGCTGAATCTATATTCTTTACTGGAAGAATCTGAAGCAATAGTGCCTAAAGAGTCCCCAAAGGTATTTAACTTTAAAAATCCACTTTTCTTAAAGATAAGCTTGTTTAAAATGTGACAATCCATGTTCTACTGCTGATTGCTGGGAAGTGTGAATCTGGAGTAAAGAACCATCTAGAGGTATCTAGTCTGTGTGAGAAAAAAGCAAGGGGGCAAAAGCAAAAGTTATAACAGCCCACGTGTAGGGCCAGAGCCTGGGTTGCTTTGCAGTCTTTCCTCAGCACACTGCCTTTGTCATGGAACTTGGGGCTGTGAGATTTGAGTGACTGCAGACGCCAACCTTGTGCCTTGATCCTGAGGGAAGACAATTCTTGACTTGTCTTAGCGTCATTTGTTGATGTGGAGAACATTTCAGTTCATGGAGGCAGCTGAGCACTCTTCTCTGAATGGTATTTCAGATTTCAGCACCTGCCTCAAGACCGGGAAGATGTGTGCGTGTCAGTATCCCCTTTCATACTTCTGTCCACTTGGGCTGGTATATCTTGGACTCTCTAGGAAAGACCTTCAGAAAGATTGTCTCAGCGTGTGTGCACACCCCCCCCTGCTCACAGAAAAGCCCTGTGCTGCGTATCTATGTTCAGGGTTAGAGTACAGTGGCATTTTGATGTGTTATCATTCGATTTGTCTAAACCATGTAACTGGAGGGCATTTCTTCCAGGTGTGGTTCTTAGCTCAGTGAGCTAATTCACTCTCTGAAGTGGGCTGTGCATCTCCAACAATTAGAGGAAGAACCCAGAACAAGTGGGCCCCTAGAGTTTACGAGGTGCTATGAGTCCAGGCTGTTGCCTTTCTCAAAGCAGACACATCAGCAGTAAGAATTGAGTATCCTGAATCAGGTGTTATGTGATTTGTCTGGTTTCCTGGGAAGTTATCTCTGATGACATGCATTGCTCATTGTTGCTTCTGTGTTTTGCCACAAGTAAGTTCATTTCGATTACATTTGGAGTCCTAGAAACTTCCAGGAACAGTTCTGGGGGAGGGAAAGGGACAGTGCTCATGATATGCACTCTTAAATTATCCCACTTGCTTAAAAAAAAAAATCCCAGAAGACTGTGGGCAAATAAAGCACAGAGATAGGAAAGAGTCCGAAATAATCAGGGAATTTTCATGAGGAATTTCTGAAAGGGCATGGGCTCAACCTGGCTACAGCAGCATGTCATCTTGCAGGGAGATCTAATTCTTAACTGTTCTGCCTGAGAAATACCTTATTTCCTTCAGCTCAAGGTAAGAGAATGCAAGATGGAGATTCTTTCTCATGGGCAGAATCAAGCTGAAAAAGTGAGAAAATGAAGCCAGCTTGTCTGCAGCTGATATGGATCAGAGCTTATAATCACTTTATAAAAGCTTGGGCTATTCCCAGGGATACACAACTGCCCATTTAAGATTTTTCTGTTGGCTGGAAGTGACCTGGCTAAAATGGTTCACTCTGAGCTTTTGGTAACGTGCATTTGCTTTTCACACATGTGAGCAAAGTGACTAAAAAGGCACTGATATTGAGGAACCAATTGAAGAACCCTTCTAGTAAACCATCATTGATAGTTAAATCTAAGAGACTTTTGAAACACATTTCAGTCAAGAGGAGTCATGTAAATGACCTTATAATATACGCAAAAATAATGAAACAGCCAATAGCTGCATTTTGTGTTGAGCACGGATCAGCCTTCATTTAAGCTGTCTTTCACCTTGAAGTAGATTTGAATAGAGGCATAATGGAAAAAGTGTAATACTCCTGAGCACTTTCCTTCTCAGAAGAAGGAGGACTTTGCCGTTTGCCATTCAGCGATTCTGATTTAGCATTGTATAATTTGGAGTGACCCACTTAGCACTGTCCAAAACAAAGGGAAGCTGCTTTACGTTTCTTAAGCCAACTTTCCATCTGTTTAAAGTGTTAGACACTTAAGCTCTAACCATGCAATAAATTTATCTGGGGTCATTTTTTGAAACACCTCCATTCAGACAAATCTTAGAGAAGCAGTCAAACACCTTCCTTCTTCCCCTCCAGGACTGCCTTTAAGCACAAGCAAAAAACCTAAAAGCACCTTTGAGATTGATTTCAGCACTTTATGGATTGATTCCTCCCGTGATGGCCTAGGGAGATGGGAGGAGGCTGAGTAAAAGGAGGTTTCATGGGGGTGTAAGGCAAGACATACACACCAAAACTCTTCCTGTGATAGGAGACAAAGAGGACACACGCTTTGTGAACTGTCTGCCTTACCCAGCCATGTGTGGTGTGATGCGTGTAAATGAATACATACTAAGAACGCTACAGAATACTGCTTAGTATACCACCCAGGAAGTTCAGTAATAATCCCTAAGAACTATTACATCTCAAATGCGTTATTGATGTTATGAAACCAAAATCATAACTGTGAAAGCTGGAGTCAGAATGTGTATTTGGCTTAGTATAATGACTGCAGCAACCTGTTTGCAGTTTCATTTGTACCTGAATTACTGTGGCCTACCCCTGAGTCAGGAAATAAGCCAGAAATTAAAAATGCTGAATGAAGGACTTTCGTATTTAAAGATCTCTGATAACCTTGTTGTAACTTTAAAACCTGAGGAAATGTGCATCTGTGTAATGAAATGTATCTTCCAAGTTACATAGCAATATTAGTGTATTGCTCCTTTTTCTCCTCAAGATGAGTGCTTGGACCTCATCAAGCAGAAAGGATGGGTAGTGTCCATACATAAAACAAAAAGCTGGTCAAGATCCATGCACGAAAAGGCCGTGCATTCAGTTAAGCATCTTTTACCATGCTTTACTACTTAGCATATTTTGTAGTCTCTTCAGCATACCGCGATGGTTAGAAATACCTACAGATACATATTTTCTGATTCAAAATTAGCAAGAACAAAAACTGTAGCTTTGAGCTATGGCATTCATATTATATAGGAGTAGTAATATGGCTTAACAGTTTAGTTTGAACTTGCATAGAATAATGATAAGTTGAACTGTTTGTATTAGTGTTCTTTGCAAAGGATGAAATCCTCATCAGATAAACATTTGATTGCCTAGTTGTTAATTTCTGAGTTAAAAAATAACAGATAAGATGGATTTTAGTTTTAAAAGCTTGTTTGGAAATAGCAGAAATCACTTGCTTGAACAATAATTTCTATGGGTAACTAAGCAAGCATTCTTTATTAATGGTTATGCCACGTAATTAAGGCTGCAAAGTTATTTCCACTTAGACCCTAACCCTTTTTTACATATGGCAGCTCAGACTCCTGCATTTCTGGAAATTTCACTTGATTTCAACATGTCACTGAAAGGTGATGCATGGAAATTATTAGCATGAGTGGGAACCCACATGCAGACTGCAGTAGAACTGTAAGAAAGAGTGTGCTAAATTAAATACACAATTTGGCATGCACATCTACAGGCACAACACTGGGGAGATGGATGACTGTCAAATTCTCAAGCAGAGACTATTTGACAGTCATCTGTTCATCCTTTCTCCTATGACCACTTATGCAAAGAGATGCAAATATGTGTCTAGCTGACACATGGAGCAAATAAAATTCATTTAAACATTTTCATGCAGGAAAGGAGGCCTCAGCAGCTGATGTGCCCATAGCCTGGGATACTTAGGAAGTGAGATCAGTAGGGCCCATGCACTCTGGATAGCAGGTGACAATGAATGGAAATAATTTAATTAGCTAACTTCAGCCAGAGTGATGGGGAGAAGGAGATAACATGAGAAATGCTGGGGAAACGATATGAAGCAAAATGGTAATATAATCAGACCTTCAAGTAAGAAGCCTAGATGTCTGAAACCGAGCTAGGATCTGTGACTGCAAGTCCTCACAGGTAAATCTGTGAACATATGTGTAAAAATGCTGCTTTGGGTACAATCTCCTACCCTTTGTATTGCTTCTTAACACATAGCCTCACAGGCTGCAGTTTGATCTATGGGCAAGAAAAGTTAAAATGCAGATAGTCAGGTAAATTATAATGATGTGCCTGGCAGGAAAAATAAAAGGGAAGAAAAACCAACCCTGGGCCTGGATACCTTCTGCCACCTCTTTTGGTCAACTGATGGGTGCGTATTTATTCCCCTTGGATGCAGGCACTTTGAAGCACACCTGAGTTATGAGGCTGCTCTCCCCTTATTTTCCATTTGCTCATTAGCAATGGCTTATCCAAAGGTTCAGAGAAGCCAAAGGATCACTCTGCCAAGAAGCCTGAATTTTCTGGTTTCATGTTCCTTGGGGGAATCTTTTAGTGGAGGCTGTTTTCTCTGCTTCCCTTCCTTTTTCTGCTTTGAGCAGCTCTGTGTCCTTGACAATCATCCCTTCCATTGACAGTAAAGGTTTAGGAATTGTTTCTGTCATCTCAGAGGACTGTTAAGAAAGTAAATGTCATTACAAATAATTGTAGTCATTCAGATGACAATAGTAGCAACCTTCAGGTTTTGCCAGAAAATTAGCGAGCTCTGCAGGTCTGTTCTTTGATGGGAAGAAGCGTTCAGGTTAGTTTTTAACTGATGGGAACAAATGAATTGAAAAGGCTGAGGTTAAATCGTGAAAAATGCAACATTGAAAGTTCAGCATTAAACTTTAATGTTTCTCCATTTTACTTAATATTTTTCATGGTAAAATACTGGAAGCTATGTTTCCTCCTTGAAGCTCAATTCTACTAAAAATACTTTAAACCAGTTGAAGACATGTATCTCTTTAAGTACGAAATGATTAACTAGTAATGCATTTTGGGAAAGTGGCTTACATAACTAATGTGATTGTACTGGCTGGAGCCTGAAATATTGGCTGGAATCTGAAACAGTGCGCACTAGGGATTGTCCCTTTCAAAGCTCCTGAGGCAGACAGTAATAACACCAGCCCCCGAAGCACTATGTGCTATGTACAATTTGGGCTGTTATTTCAGAGTTATTGAAGACCTTCAACTTCCTTTGAAACAATTGCTGACTTTCAGGATATGTGAGAAAGTTTGGATTTGGTTTTGGATTTCTTATGATTCAAAAGAGTGTTTCTCCTGTTATTTTGATGAGCTCCGCGGTAGTGTCTCTTGCATATATTCAGATATGTATTTATACCGATGTTACAGAGTTCCCTTTTGATATTCAGGTCTGGGGAACTGGCTTGCATCCATAGCTCAGACGGCATCTCTTTACTACATCCACAGTAATCCTTGTTTGCAGGGGCATAATTATGTATTTCAGCATTCTTTGCTTTGCAGTCAAAAGCCAGGTACATATTTTCGTGTGAGCCATTATATTCAGAGAAAAACGCAAACTCTGATTTACTTTTGCAAAAAGTCCTGGACCATTTCAAAATAATTTACACTGCCTTTTACAATAGTGTCTTATTAATTGCAATTCAGATTCTCTGCACACCATGGAGTTTGGAGGTCGCACCATAAAGACTCACTAAGTTCAGAGGAAATATCCTTTCCCAGACTTTCAATAGGCTTTCACAGGGTTTAGGAGGGTGGATTTTAAGAAACTCCATGCGTTGCTTCCAGATGTAAAATTTAAAGATTAAGTGAGCTCTGCTATTAGTTTAAGTTCGATGTAGAACTAGTTTGAGGCTTTTTGTGTTACTTTTTACTTAGGCATCACGTATATTGAGCTTGATGCACAGAAAGCCAGAAACAAAGATTTCCTTGGTTTTTCCAGGTTTAGGAAGATAGATAAGACCTATTAGATCACCTTGTCTGCAGTCCTGAGGAGATAATGCAAGATGCTGCATTTTCCCACTTGTGCTTCCAGTTGATCCTGGAAGTCTCGGCTGGAGGCCTCTTACTGTGAGAAAAAATAGATGCATCTTGCAGGGCTCTTAAAATGCAGAGCTCCCTTCTTATTCTGCTATTTTGAATTCCTGGGTAGACAAGGAATGCAAGGGGAAAAGGTAGGATTTAATGGGCTGGCCAAGTCACCACAGTTCCTCCTGTAAGATGTCTCTACCCCAACTGCATGTGCGACCCTGACAGAAATGCAGCTGTAACAGTGGGACTTGCCAGCCTGAGGAAATTAGGAATCCTGAGGTGAAACCAGGTGTGAAGCAGTCTGTTAGAAAGCTTTGAAACTGACGTCAAAAATGATCAGAGAGCACTGATCACCATGGTATTTAACACTCAAGAGAGCAGCAAGGTTATAATAACACTTGCATGCCTTCCGAGAAGGAGGGTGGGTAACACCAGATTAATGAGATAACAAGAAAAACTGTTTTATTGTTATTGATGACTGAATTATGACAGATGTAAATATTGGTTTGTTTTTTTTTCCTAAGAAGTGCAGATATAGTGCAGTTTTAGAATAGAAGCTTTGGTAAATGTCAGAAATGAGCAATGTTTTGTGCTTTATTTGTTGGTAAGTTTCTGTGGCCCACTGTGAAATCCCCTGGTGTAAGTTTGCTTCCATTAGTACTTGTAGGGGTTAATATGGGCGCAAGGGGAATGTTTTGGATTAGAAAACAACACTGAGAAAGAAGGGCGTGACACAGCTCTGATTTATTCTCAATAACCGACAGTCTGTCGTGGTGCGTCATTCTGTACTGAGTGAACACCTCAGCAAGAGTTCCACCTCCTCTCTGTGAACCTGGTACTTGAGCCAGTTAAAAGTGCACAGAGCCCGCTGTAGCATATGCTTCTAATGTATACCTTTAAATTGAATTATTAGCCTTCAGTCCTGCTGAAGCAGCATGTACTTTGTTAATCAGGCACCAGATTTGTTTCTTTTTTTGTTCATGCTATTTGCAAATGGAAAAATAAAGTTTTCCCCTTGGGCAACTCATGAGAGGAAGATTTCAGATGCCCAGGACGTGTCCGCTGCTTTCACTGGTACTTTTGCAGTGCACTGTAACAGTGTGGTGTATAGGAGCCAGGACTGCTCAGAAATTATCAGAATAGCGCAAGTATTATCAGAGAAGAAACGCCTCCACATTCATGTAGATATCTCTGCGGATAAACAGCTACTGTTTCCAGGGAGGATGGATGCCATTGCTCGGGCTGGAAAACTTTGAGCCACTGAACACGCATGGCTGTATTAACTCAGTTTTAAGAAAAATAATGTCACATAGCTCTTTTCTGCATCTGCTGGTTTGCAGGCTTGGTATTTCTCATTTGCAGGAAGCCACTGTGTGCCTTGGAGTGGTGAGGAAATGAAGCAGGAGAAACTGAGCTGAGATTTGTGAAATGGGCAAATATTCAAATTAGTAAAGGCAAAGACTTCAGCAGCATCCTCTGAAATATTGTATCTGCAGGGAAATATTAGGCCAGTGGCAAATCTGCTCCTGGGATGTGTAACACGCTGCCAAACTCAGAAAATGAGACAATCGATCTAGCGTCAGTTGTTGCCTGGTTCTACTCTCTCTATGGGTTTGTGTTCACGTCAGAAAACACAGATCATCAGGTTGGTGGGGAATAAACATTAATTTGTTGCTTTCAGTGTGTTTCCACCAATTTATCCCAAGTGAGAGATTGGCCTGGATTTAATGGAGGTAACAATATCAGTGCTTTGTCCTCCATTCTCTTTCCTGAGAAAAATGTTCTAATAGCTGATAAGTCATTCGAAAAGGCAAATAAAATACAGGTCGTGCCTCCAGAACTCACTGCAGCCTGTATTGTTAACTCTGATGTTTTCTGCTCAGTGAGAAAATGCATATAACCCCCCATGCAGATAAAGCCCAAGTCAGATCAGTAACATCCAGTACTGACAGTGTAGTCATATTTACTGAGAGAGACAGAAATGAGGGTCATCTCACAGGAGAAGGTTTTCCGTTCACCACATATTTGTGAGGGGGTTGTTTGGTTGCTTTTAGGAGCGAGATGTTTTTCTTCCCTTTTTTCTGACAGTTCTTGCCAGGCGAAGGCCAATTAAAACCAAAGCAAACTGAGAAGGCACTTATTCTGCAGCTGATGACAGAAATGGCCAGGCAGGGTTCCCAGGGACTCAGAAGCATGGATGTATATATCTGGGATCCTAGAAACCCTGCTTTGCTCTGGCAGAAGTATCACTCCTGTTGTTGCAAACAACATAGGTCAGGGTCAAGAATGTGGCGTTTTTTAGCAAAACTTTGTTTCCCCTGAGAATTTCCTGATAGATTTGCTTTCATGCAATGGCGTCGAAAGAACTGAATCATCGTCTTCTCAGAGCTACTTCTCTTCCACATGCCTATTTAAAATACAGTAGCACAGATGCTCTCTTCCTTAACCAGAGTGTTTTGGAGCAGGATGCTGTTTAACTTTCTCCTGTTCTCTTGATGTTCTTTCCCATAATATTGTTGGTCTTTTTGGAGAAACAAACAAATTAAATGAAAGCTGAAACAAGGTGGCCCTGCAAGCATATGTGGGGGAGTTTGTTGCATTCTGTGCTCAACCAGAAAGCCTTTGAAAAGAAGCAACTGGAGGTGTAGTCACGGGAATGCTTGGAGACCAATCCCCTCCTCCTTCCTTCCCACATGCTGTGTCTTCTTGAGTTTACCTTTGGAAGGCGGTCAGATAGTCTGCACCAGAGGGGAGGACAAGCAGCTGGAAAGCCAAACGGTGTGACTCTGTGTGAAAGTAGACTTGAAGACTAGGCAAAGCAACCTCAAAAGAACTCTGTGTAGGAGTATCAGTAACATAAACTGGTCTGTTTCTGTTACTTGAAAGTGCTTGCTCGCAAGATGGTATTTTTGTTGAGTTAGAGTTGCACATATTATGAGTGTAATTCTCTGCTCTTTTTTTGACATTTTTGTTTTGTTGGAGTTTTATTTTTGTACTGTTGAGTGATATACACTTGGCTTGAGCTGTAACAAGAAAAATAAGACTTCTCAGCTTACTCAGGTTTTGAAGGTGATTTTCTGTCAACTCCTATGCAAAAAAAGGGTATGAATATTTGACTAAAACCCAGGTGTAAGTTTCATAGCCTGGTTGCTTCATCTCCAAAGCAAAAGCATATTCACTTCCCCTCTTTATCATACAGGGATAGAAGTGTTGCCTCAAGATCTAACTCAGGTGTTGAACATCTGCCGGAGATCAGGCCAGCAGTCTTCCTGATCTGATCAGTCCAGTCTGCCAGCCGCAGATGGGCCTCTATCACTGTCTGTTAGGCTGCGCGCTAATGTTGCCAGTCCCAGTATCCAGTTAAATGGACTCAGTGGGGCAAAACAGCGCAGGGTACAGCATGGTTTTGATATTTTCTGCATGTCACTAGGTGCAATTGGTCAGCTTTAGGAGATTTCTCCTCTTGTGACCTCTGTGTTCAATTAGGATGACGAACTGCGCTATTAGTATTAAAAGTAGTTACGATAATAATGCCATAACGATACAGGTAATCTTGGAGTGTGATGCAGATCTACTAAAGCATCAAAAAAGCCCTTCATATGGAGTGAAAGCTTACAGAGAGGTGTTTTGCGGAGCTCAGAAACCACTACCAAGGGTGTACAGCTTTTTAGATTTGCCAGCCTGTTGTCTGTTCTTTTGCTATCACGCTTCTCACAAAGCAGTGGGCATCCTCCGGTTTTATTTTCCAGTCAGCAGATCTCTCTTCCCTCCAACCCCAGCCCTCTTTCTATTCTTAAGCATTTGAACACGTGTAATTTCTTACATGTTCATGTAACTAATGCCTGAATAAAATAACCCATCTAGGTAGTTTTGATGTTGCTTGTGTTGTCCCTCAGTGTTCATAGAAAAGCAGATTTTGAATTCAGCTGGATGGGAGCTTCCATTAATGTAAAAGCCTTGCGGCTCAAAATCATTTGGTAATATTAGGAGCAGGGAAGGGCAAAAGAAAAGAAAAAAAGAAGGAGATGCAGTAACACTTTGCACATAAGTGCATCCATACACTTGAAATGCATCTGGTTTTGAATAATGTTCAGGAGCTCCAGCAAAGGGGAAAAAAGAGAAGAGAAACTGTTACACATTTAGGCACCATTTTCGTACCTGCATTTCCTCCACATTAGGAAGTCATTCTCCCTCAAAAGGACAAAATTGTGCACATATTATTTTTTGAAGAGGAGAACACATTCTGCTCCCAGTCCAAGGTGTACAAAATCTGATGTATTCACGGCTGCTCCATGTTGCTTCACCTGGAAGTTGATCCAGTAGTGCTGTGGTGAGGTTCTGTATCTGCTTCTGTATCCTTCATCTGCTTGCTCTGCTATTACAGTTTAGTTTGATTTTTTTAATTTGTTTTCCCCACACCCTCACTTTCTTCCACTCCTCACCCTCTCTCATCCACAGGAGTTAGAAACCCCATAGACATTGGGATAGCTTTCAGGGTGCCCTTTTTCTTTATTTTCATTGATGTCTTCTTCCACCAATGCTTTCTTCTCTTTTTTTTACACCAAAGTCTGGTTTTCAGACCACAGAAACCCCATCAAGTCCTTTTGCTTCACAGTCCCCTGAGCTGGATAAGAAGGTGTATGCTTCTAATTTTCTAGAAAGCAACTTTCAAGTCCTCACTGTATTCATGGATACATGCAAATAGTATCCAGCTAAAACAAAAAACCAGCTTGTGATGCTTTTCTTTGACCCAAGAACTCAGGTACCAGAGCAGAAATCTTAAACCAGAAATAGTACCACCTGCTGAGGGCACATGCCATTCAACTCCCTTTGATGCTCCAGAGTGGTCTTTCAAAACAAAGGTACAAATGTAAATTTTGGCTGAGTAATGGTGAAATGTTGATGTAAGTTCCTCTGTGCCTATTCTGCAGACAAAATTAACCTTTTATAGCCCTCATTAGTTTAAGCATCCTCTGTTTGTAAGTTCCTGCTTCATTCCTTGGCAAAGGTGGAAGCTACTCCAGGAGGTTTCTGTGAGGAGGACATATGAGGAACCCTTTCATTTAAAGTTTTATTTCTGTTGCTTGCGGGTACTTAGCGCCAAGGATTATTTTTGCTGTTGCAAATAAGTAAAGTCCAATATGGTCTCTACCAGCTGCTTCGGTAGGTCTCTGAAATAATGTTTGTACTTAAGTCAGTGTTATCAAAGGCACAGAGATCAGGAGCAGGATGGAAGGGCGGGCTTGCTAGGAGGGCAAACAGTGGCCTCCATGCAGGAGGCTCGAATGCAGTGTAAATCACAGGGTATTCATCCCAGAAAAGGCTTGGAAGCAAGAAGGAAGAGACATCAGTCTTTTCCCCCACCTGACTGTTAAGTTAGCTGAATTGAAAAGATGTTCAGTAAAGGGCTTTCTGCCTCATAACTCTGCTTTTTCTATTCCATGAGCCTGCAGAAAAATTGTAATCCTTTCAGAATGCCTCCATTAGCACAGCTGCCTATGGGAGGGAGTAGGAAGCCCAGTAGCATTTTCAGCGGGAGTTCTGGACTAGCACAGTGTTCCAGCAAAGGCGCTATTAACATCTGTTTATCTGCTGTTCATGGCTTAAGTGTCAGTGGGAACTCATCTGCTGGAAGGAAGGGTTTCAAGTAAGGTCAAGTGAGAAAGATACTCTGCCCCACCGCAGGTCGTGGGGGGTTTATTTTCACTGTGCCTTTGTTGGTTTTCCTCAAGCTAAAATACAAGGTCATCTGGACTGAAAAACACATGTTGTTCATTGGGCATGAGAGATGGGTATTCCGTGTGTGGGAAGCACCACTGCCATTCACCTTTTCTCTCCTTCTAGATAGTAATGATATTAGCAATGAATCCCTCTCTGAACAGAAAGGTTGTGTTGCTCTATATTAGGCATTGATAGGTCTTTTGCTCTTCCTGCTGTCTTCCAAATGCAGCCAGTTATCTTTGTATCAGTGATTTCTCTGTGCTGCTGATTAATCATTTCTGCTGAGCTGCAGTGGGCTTTCCCATTAAAGGAAGAAACAAACAGACAAGCAAATTGTGGTTATAGGTTCAAGTGATATAAAGTTGGCCAGGGGGCAGCTTCCATTAAACACGAACTTTTCATAATTTGGGACTCGAGGTTTCCTTTGCCCAGGGTATAAAGGTTCGAAGTCTTTCCAAAGGCTCTGGGGAACAACGGTGTGGTATTTATTTTAATGTTATTTCCACAAGTCAGGAAGCGGCTGTTTGTTCTAAGGGAGCTGAAATGGAGCTGAGCACTACTGTTAATATTTGCCTTTCAGCAGGTTTGATGGTGACCTTCCTCCCCCAGTTCACCCAAATGAAATTAAAAGATGGAAGGAAAAAAGTTGTAAGTTCTCAAAGAGGACTGTCTTCAGATGTCATGCAATAATGCTGCGGATGGATTTTAAAATAGGGCTTGTTAAATTTATGATTGCTAATAACATTTGTAGTTACAGTATGCAAGCAAAGATAAGGCCACTCTAATTTCATGCTTCAGGAGGCAAGATGATTGCCCACAGGGGGTCAGGAAGGATATTTTCCCTCCATGCATATACAGCAGTGCACAGCTGTTAGGGACCTATAATCATCAACACACCCAAAGAACATGCATGGATTTGAAGCACATGCTTAAGTGGCATGCCAAGCTGGAGCTGCCAGGCTTTCTTATAGCCATGGGTAATATTAAGTTCTCATGCACCATATTTTAGTTTTCAGATCTTCTAGAAATATTGAACCAAGTTCTGCTCATTCTGATGGTAACTCCCTTCAATCTGGTATCTCCAGGATTGCCAGTGACTGATCGTGTTGTCTGATTTGTTACGTGACATATTTAGTTCTGTACAATTCCCCAAAAAGGGTACATATGCAAAACACAAGTGATGCAAGACTTCTTGAATTTTTGAGATGATGAATCATTTGGGATCAAAATACAGGGATCATATATATATGATCTATATGTTTACCGTTCATCTATGTGAATGGCAAACAACCAGCAAATTAAAATGAGCATCCTTATCTAAAATAGCAATATTTAAGAGAGGAAATAGTGGAAAGGATAGCAGAAACTAGTTTATGCTAGTTTATAGCATAGATATGTCAGGAATTGAATATAATGCTGAATTTTTAAAATACCTTTATGAGAGACTCAGAGTAAGTATTTAATTATTCCCAATCAACAGATGGAAAAAATAAAGCAAAGCGATTAAGCAAATAGGTCAAAAGCTTGGAGTCTTTTGGAGGCATTAGCTAGAAAAGAAGCGTAATGTTTGATCTTTCTTAAATGGCTGGTACTGCCTGTTCACATGGGAGGAGAAAATAAATTAATCAATTCATATACCTATTCATACATCTGTTAATTTTATATTAATACAGATATTTTCCTATCTGTTAATTTTACACAAAGAGGCTCTACTGTACTGTTGGGAAGTAGGTGTTTTATGGCATAAGTTACATTCACATAGTTATAAGGAGGTATCTTAGCAATTCTGGTCTAGTTGGGTTTGTGACAGATGTTATGATGTTTAGAAATGCTGACATCATAAATAAAAGCCATCCTTTAGCCAGGAATCTGCAGCCTCTGTTTCTCAGTGGCCTAGACAGTTGGCAAACACAGTATTTGCCTTCTCAAGTCAGTCAGTGGACTGACTTTTCGGATGGAGAAAGCAGCCATTTTGACATTGTGTCAGCAGAGAGATGCACCTCGTACAGGTTTTGTTTGATGGGAATCCATTTATTTCATGTTGGATTACTTGATGTTTGGTTGCTGCAATTTTTTACCTTACCCACGTGTTTCTGTTGCTACTCCCCTGGGGTGCTGTGAGGAACAAAAGTACAGTTTAGCACTTCCTCACTCTGTGTATTTCAGTCTCACTAAAATCCCATGTTTACTTGTTTCAATAGCTGATGACTCAGAAATTCAAAGTATTTGAGTCAGATTGCCAAACAAGCCAGACACCATAGACAGAAACAGGACACATCTCTTTGTTCCTGATCAGCAGCAGGAGAATAATGTGGAAGACATTTGTGTGCCCTCAACCTTTGATCAGTTTCTGGGTATATCATTTCTCTGCACCATGTGCTGTCAATTAGTTGATCCAGACAATATAGATGAGTCTTGCAACAGCAACAATCTGAAAATCACTCCTTCAGGACTGCACTCAGTAGGAACCAGGCTGCTCCAAAACTATTCTGCTGCATTTTATTTTGTTGAATATACGATCCGTGGCAGGTTAAGAAATCGGTTCATTTCCACAAGGTGATGTATCAATGCAGTAGCAGCAACGCAGCCCATCAGCAGATACATGCTGGCAAAGGTAAGAATATAGAGGGCTTGCTGATCATACTGAGTCTGTTCTTACAGCCACCTGCTTTTGCTACTAAATGCCTCCCTTCCCTCTCTATTTGTAGTCTCTGAGTCTTCAGTGAGAAGCTGGGAGATTGACAGGTCTCTGGTTGAGACACAAGCCATTCCAGAATTTCCTGTGTGAGAGCCATGGGAACCATGTTTTTTAATATACTGTGGGTGACAGCCTTCTATTAAACCATAGAAGGAAATTAGGGAAACTAAAGCTCAGTGTCTCCCCAAATTTGTTGATTCAGGCTGGTCCAATTTTCAACAGTTTTCTTCATGAGCAGCAGTATTTATTTTCAGTAGCAGCCATTCATTTATTCCCATTAGGATAACATGGGGGTTTGGAGCTGAAGTGTAGTAATGTTACAGAAGCCAATTACCCACTGTATGCTTGGCTACATGGGTATTGGGGAACACATGCCACCCATCACAGCAGAGATTCCGTCCACTGATTAATCCCTAGGTAGGAAGGTTATTACAGTCCCAACAGGGATCTCTGTATAGTGAGACCTTTTTTATAGGGGGTTAATTGTCAAAAGCCATCTGGGAGTGCAGATTGTTGGGTTGTTATTATTATTATCTTCTTAGATTTTTTGCAGCTCCTTTTTATCTGTACCTTTCATTTTTATAGACCTTAATATTCATCTTTTTAGTATTTTATAGTTAAACATTTATAAACAATTGGAGATTTTGAACAAAGGAAAAAGCTATATACAGAATAAAAGTAGCTGCAGTAGTCTGTGAAAACTGGGTCTTAAAGCTTCAACTTGAAATGTGGTGGGAGTAGATGTCCCATATCTGTAATGATGAGTCTGATTATGCCTTTGTTAGAGATACTGAAATTGGATAGTACACAGAAATAGCAAGCTAGGCAGTGAAAAGAGTCTGTATATTATCTTTAGAATTGACTGTATTAAAATTGAAAGGAAGTTCAAGAAATGCCGGTCAAAAAGCTTTGTATTTAAACCTGTCAGCAGTCTTTATAACTTCTGCCCTGTCCTTCACTCCTTTTTCCCTTTTTTTTTTTTAACCTTTTTGAAATTAAGTTAAAATCAGTACTTTCTGATTTTACAATTTTGTCATTAGCTGTATTTCAGAAACTTCTGCATTGGCAGTACTATGCCTCAAAATGCAGCATGCCAGAGGAAGCAAGCATTTACCCTGTATTATATTGCATCATAATACGATGTAACACAGCTTGAACTGCACACTCCAAATCTAAGCCCTAAAGTACAATTTCCTAAATAAGCATAGAAAGAAAATAAGCAGGTTTCAGAAAGTTAGAATTAACTAGCTCCTTGGGGCCCAAATGGTTTTCATGCAGTCCTCCTCAGCAAAGAACCTCGTCCTGCTAAAGGAGGTGCGTGTCAGTGTCGCTGGGACATACGGTGTTATGCTGAGAAGGATAAAAAGTCCAGACAGGGACCCATGTTTTCAAAAGTTTCTGGCTTGATATTGAACCCTGTTGCTACTGACAAGCTTGGGGAGGCTGCAGGAGGAGGGGAGGGTGTGCTGCCACATGGTTTCACCCGGTTTGAGAAGTACCCATAGCATTTGCCTTGAAACCTTAGCGGTAAGTAGAGGAAGGATGATCTAGGGGTCAGGGTGAAAAGTGGTGATTCTGAAACTATGAGTTCAATTCCTTCCTCCAGCTCGAAGCTGATGTTTGATTTTGAGCAAGTTGCTTATCTCCTCAATTCCCATTTGCTCAAGGCAGGTAACAGTAGATTCCTGCTTCCCTGGAAATAAAATTGTGTGAGATTAGGAGACACAAAGTGGTTTAGAAACCATAGGGGAAGGGAAAGGACTGAAATCTCTGAAATCCAGCTGTGTGGAAGCCCTTGGAGGAGTTGCCCTTGGATTTCAGTTGCCTGGCTTGGTAGCCTGGAATGGTTTGGGGTTTTGTTTTTTTTCTCCCTGCCTCAGACAAGCTCCCAACAGAGGCTCAGAGCACAGCTCTGCTGCAGTAACTCCTGCAGTGACGGCGAAGGAGGAGGATTAATGGCAAGTTGCTGGGGGAGGGAGAACTCATTCGTGTGAGCTCCCTGATAGACATCCCTATTGCCAAGCGGCTCTTCAGAACATCTTAGCAGACACTGTGTTTGTTTCAAGCCAGGCCTGACTTGTTCGACATTGGGCGAGCAGGAGAATATGAGCTGACGTGTATTTCTCTCTCTACAACACGACTGTGATCCAAGGTTCCTTCAGCTGTTTTTCTGTAAAAAGTTGATCCGATGTTTCTGCAGCGCTTTTCCTATCCCAAAGGACGATGTTTCTCAGAATCTCTGTATGCCTACCACAAGTGAAAAGCAGCTGCTTTTCAGGCTGCAGTTAGCAACCAAACAACTCTGAACGTCACCACCCTTAGTGAAAAGACATTTGATCTACCATTTGCCCAAGGACATTTAGAGGAATCCCCCGATGTTACGAAGGGTGCCTCAGAACTATTCATCACCAAGGCTCAGAACAAAATGCTTGCTGATTGTTCACAGAAATATATGTCAGTAAGAGAAACATTTCTTTCTCCGGTTTTCCTGTGGAGTACTCAGACACGTTAGAAAAAACAGTGGCAAGAAGAGTCTCTCAAAGCAGGACATCTACCCCCTGACTTCCTGAACTGAAGGAATCACAGGTAAATCCCCCCAAGCCCTACAAAATGTTAAGCCAACAGATTTCCCACAGTTTAGTTAGTGCTGTCTGTAAAAAAGGGATGAATAACCCTGCTGGGAAGAGTGGCTTTGTAGAGAATGGTGATCAGCCGCTGACCATGCCTTAGCTATAAGCGTGTGTGTAAGAGGTAGATACTTTCAAAAGGAGGTTCTTGTTGCATCACCTTGGGTGACCTGATTTTAAACCTCACCTGGGTTAGACTGTACTTAATAATGTGATTGATCTATTTATTTATTTATTTTTTAGGAAATAAAGATGTCTCTTCATTGTTTTAGGCACCCCAAGATTAATCATGCAATAAATAAGATGAAATTTTGAGTCAAAATCCATTGCAGCCCTCCAGCCGATTACCTCTTACCTTCACTGGAGACCATCCTACAGGTTTTGGTTCTAAGACTGAGTTTTTGGAGAGAAGAATTAGCTTTTAGTGCAATGCAGGTACTATTAAGAGGTGAGGGGAAAGCAAATAAAAATAGCAAACAGACAGCTGGCTGACACAGAAGGCTACTATATAAATTTATAAATATATAAACATATACTCGATAGATCAGCTATTTGGTTTACCTTTAGAAAGTTATCTAACCCAGGCTATTTTGACAGTCAAATTCTGGAGAGGTTTTTTGTAGGGAACTACATGCTGGCCATCCCTTCTGCCTCAAAAAAGGAAGGAGACTTCAGGTGAATTGTCCCTGATGAGCTTGCTGGAGCAAAGTGTTTCTGTAAGGGTTATAATCCTGCTGAGATTTTACACTACAAAACTGCAGTAATTTCTGGTTGAGAAGGGACAAGGCAATGCTACAAGGATTGCTGTCAGGTTACAGAAGAGCTTTCATATTTGTGTTATATCAGCTTCTGCAGCCCCAGGCAAAATTGGTATCTCCAGTGTTCAAGGCGCTGCAGAGCTGGAGCAGATATATCTGGTTTAGGTGCTTAAACTAAGTAGATCAGAAGGTCAAAGTCTAGTGCCTTGCTACCTCTGTGCCTGCTTGACGTGTCAGGTGAGTTATCTGCAGGTCCACTGAGCAGCTGCCTGGTGATAGTGGGAAATACTCAGCAAAGGGGTGGCCGAACTTTCTGGTGAAAGTCAGGGAGGCACCCTGGAGCTGCCTGGTTTCTTTGGAGACATGCCACAGAATTAGCCATGGAAATGAAAGTGCAGCAAATGTCCCCTTTCCTAAAACAAGTAAGTAACACAAAAACATCAAATACATTGAGGCAAACCACCACGTATCCCTGCCTTTTGTGTAACTGAATGGTAGGTAGAAAACTTACCTGGTCTACTAGGCTGCAATGGTCAAAATCTTATCTGCTGCTTGCCAGGAGAGAACCCTAATACTAGGTGGCAAACGCAGCAGATAGAAGGAGAGAGCTTGCAACTGATACCTGACCTCTCATATGAAGATAGGCTGAGAAAGTTGGGGCTGTTCATCTTGGAGAAGAGAAGGCTGCGTGGAGACCTCATAGCAGCCTTCCAGTATCTGAAGGGGGCCTATAGGGATGCTGGGGAGGGACTCTTCATGAGGAACTGTCGTGAGAGGACAAGGGGTAACGGGTTCAAACTTAAACAGGGGAAGTTTAGATTGGATATGAGGAAGAAATTCTTTACTGTGAGGGTGGTGAGGCACTGGAATGGGTTGCCCAGGGAAGTTGTGAATGCTCCATCCCTGGCGGTGTTCAAGGCCGGGTTGGACATAGCCTTGGGTGGCATGGTTTAGTGGGAGGTGTCCCTGCCCCTGGCAGGGGGGTTGCAACTAGATGATCTTAATGTCCCTTCCAACCCTAACTATTCTATGATTCTATGATTCTATAACAAAGAGTATTTCTTGCCCTGTGGAAGAAATCTGGGCCCTGTATTGCTGGCTCTCTCTGTATGCATGCTCAACACTTCCCAGTGGCAAAATGCCTTTCCTTTGTCATCCAATATAAAGGGTCATACTGACATCAGCACCCCCCGTGTCTCCCCGTCAGCTTCAGTCATTTGAAGGAAAGTTCTGTCGAGGGTACTGTTCTCTGGCAGGTATAATGGATGTAGCTGGACTGTATAAAAAATTATTTAGCTGATAAACGTCCCTCCTACCAGTTATTTACATTATTGAAATGTAGACCTCAGATGTTTGACTTTCAGCAGTAGCCGTGATCTTCATGGTAAAGATGTATAAGGTAAACATAAGCAAGACACACTGGCGCAGTTGTTGATTGCATGGTGGGTGGCCGTACGAGTGGGGAAAGGGTGAAGTCAATCTTAAAAGGCATAGCACAGGGGGGACGACCAAGAAGGAACTGTTCCTATCTTACACTGGATTTATTCTATATAACCACTTTAATTTTACAGGATTTATTCCAGGTTTACATAAATGGAGGTAGAACCAGGATTAGATGCAGCCAAGGGTGTCTGATTAATTAAATGCCCGAGTCTCACTCAAAGGACATTGCTATGCTGAAATCCTAATCTTCAAATAAAACCTATGCACACTGCTAGATCTTGCAACATATTTTAAGAAGAGCTACTTTAATGCTTTTGAGCTGAAACTTTGGAGTTGTCTCTGCTGTTTCTTTGTCTAGTATTTTCATTATTACGCTACACAGTAAAGAGTTAGGTAGTAATAAAAAGAGATTTGAGGTTAAATCTGTGATAGCTCTAAAATCAGGAACAATTGTGAGGTATAATTAAGTTGAAAAGGCCACAAAGGAAGAGTTTCTAATTTTAACATAAAACACACAGCTTCAGTTATATAAAAAAAGAACTTGGCAAATTTTACAGAAAGCAATTGCAGAACTCACCTAAGACTCATAGCTAATACATATCAATTTTCAGAAGTCATAAAGATTGATTTTTTTTTTTACGGACTAGATAGAAGACTGTTTTACTTAGAGTAAGTTTTCTTCTATGTTCCAAGAACTCTATAACTTTTTAGTGCATGTAATTTCTTTCCTCGTATTTACTCAGAATGGGAGATGTAACTCACTGAGTGCTAGCTTTGTGTCACTGTGCATTTAAGCATTGGTTGTCTAAACAGTTAAATCCACATTATCTAACACCAATGCAGATAATTTTCACAAATACATCACAGCCGTGTGCATGAGTAAAGACATGCATACTTGCTCAACTGTAAGATTAGGGTTTAGGTTTTCTTCCACAGAGAATCACTAAACTCCTCAGCAGTCCACTGTCTGTAAGCTGTTCAGTATGCTAGCTAGATGCAACAGTGATGGTTGATAAACTAAAAAACTCTACATAGGCATTCATATTCAGTTAGTCTTTGTATGATGTATTGAAAATAACAAACAATTACCTAGATGATGTGTGCAATTTTCAGCGTTTAGTGACAGTAAAGGTAGCCATGAAGCAAAACTGATTGCTCTGGACCCCTTATTGTCAGAGGAAGGGAGAGAAAAAGTCTGAAGCTTCAGTACAGTGTGGAATATCTCTGTCTGTGTTAAGGCAATGGTTTTAATTCTTACAATGCTTTAGATTTTTCCAGTACAGAAGAGGAGAGAGGAAAAGAAATAAATAGTTGGAAGCTTTTCTAAAGCATGGGTTCAGTTAGGCTGCAACAAAGTGATAATAACTGTAGTGATATCGTATGCATCATTAAAAATACAGTAATCAACACTTGCTGCACTAGACTTGTAAGACTCTTTTCCGTAAAATACAGTGGCAAATTTAACTACTGTAGAGGTAAATATTGATTTGGTGATTAGGGTATTTTCAGTAAAGGTGCTTGGCTTTACAGGATTTTGCATATCTCATATCACTCATACACAGTAAATGTGCTATGTCTAATAAAAGCAAATGCAGAATTCTCCTCAAAGAACAGAAGAATATCTTTCTGAGTCAGACCAATGCATAGTCCAGACCAGGATCCTGTCACTGGCAGTGATCAACTGGATACCTAGGAAAAAATAGAGGACTGAGGCAAATATGTGGTCGTGGTTTCCTGGTATGCATTCCCAGTTTGAAGCTATCGCTAGGTCAGACATTCTTGTGCAGGGGTATTTATTTCTGTATTGGGTAGCACTTGTAGAATTTTCATTCCATGAATTTGTCCAATTGCTTTTTTGAAATGGCATGAACTTTTTAGAATGCACAATATCCTGGGACAATGACATGCATTCTCTATGGATAAATTGTGCTGTTCATACACTGTGGTTTGCTTCTCTGAATTAAATAATGGTGTGCAAATGGTTAGCAACTCTGGATTTCACAGACACTTCCACTGAAAAAATCATTCAGTATTTTTTATGTTATACCATAGCAATTATTTCTGTGCAAGTTCCAGTTAGCCTTCAGTTACCTCTCTAAGGTAGTTTAGAAGTTGGGTGCTGGGTCTCCCAGAATAGATATATGCAAGAATTATCAATGCTTTAAGGAAGAGGCAGACAGAGCAAATGGTAATGTGGATAACTGTGTTCACTTGTTTACAGTTCCTTTTCCCATTTCACATGCAGTGCATTTGAAGACTCTCTTCTTTAAATTTGTCTAAATCCAGAATAACTACTGTGTTGTTTCATAGGTGTAACAGAGACCAAATCTGACCCAGTGTCATTTTAGTTTCCTGACCTCATCTGTACCTGTCATTTGTGGAGCACTTGCCATGTTTGCTCTCAGTAATGGGTGATGTTATTCCTGCACAGCATGAAAGATGCACAGCACTGAAAAGAGTACCTTAGTATGCTTCTCAGGAGCCCAATGCTCAGACAACATTGGTTTCTCAACATGGATGCAGTTGTGCTGTGAAACAGGGATTGCAGACTTGTGTGAGATTACCAGACCTTTCCTCTTGTATAACTCACATTTTGTTTCAGGTGGAGATACTCAGTGTTGGCTTTGCCGAATCACTGAAGGCCCTGAAGCATCCCTGGGTAACAGCTAGTCCCCAGGGCCTTGTCACAAGATAAAGAGAAACTGTGTAGCAGCCTCGTCATCTTCCTTCTCCTTTTGCCTTCTTGTTGGAAGGAAACACATCTCCATTCATGGTTTTCATCAGTGTGGTGATGTTTTACTGACAGGACACCAGAATATTTTTGGGGTGTCATGTTGGCATTCCCAGTGCCTGACAGCAAGAATGAAGTGGAAACTTCAGGTGATTTCCAAGAGAACCTGAAGGCTAGTTCAGTTAGCTCCTGGATGACTTCAATTTATGTGGCCAATGTTAACTGTGAGTGACAGGTTAGAAAGCCCATGCAGGTACTGATGTATGGAACATTTCAGCAATGGAACTTCCATGGATTACTTGTCCTCAGCAATTTCTCCAGGGTATGATTTTAGACAAAAAACCCAACATTTTCTTACTGTTGTTGCCAGATGCTTCATCCACCTTAAGTCCATTGGCTATGCCTATGTCTGCTGATCAATGTAGAAGGCTAGTCCTATTTATAGGTGAGTTTCTTCAGCCCAGTCTAGCCCATGCATTATTCTAGGCTGATAGAAGCCCTGTAGAAACTTCTCCCCTGCAGAGCCCCTCTTGTGTGCCGTCAGTCAGCTGCTGTTAGAAATCAGCTTCTTCTTTATGCATTTTTATTCTTTTTCGTTGTATAGTAACCAGCAAGTTCAGATGTTTTACATTTCAGAACTGTTGCTAAAATCTCTACACTACATAGCCATAGACATACATATCAGTGTACAACAACTGGAGTAGCCTCAGGGACATTGTTACTTTCTGCCAGCTGAAGAAGCAGCATGGATAAGTATGGCTCTGATGCTTGGCTGGTCTGGATATGCTGCGTTACTCCTCTTGACTGCTCTGTCTTTCCTTCATCTCTTTGCTTATCTATCAGGCTTCATGGGCTGGGAGATTGCTGGAGAAGTATGCTGTGAACAGTCTCACCAAAATGCAAACAGTTATGCACTGAAGTTTCCCTCCCTAGTGGCTGAAATCCACCTGTGCTGCTGAAAAATTCTGGAGAGCAACTTGATCTCCTGTGGTTACAGCTATTTGGTGCTATCAGAGTAATGCAGTGTGCAGGAACAAGTTCTCCGCTCTTCTGTCCCCTGTGGGGTTACATTTCAGCAGTACTATTTGTTCATTTAACAATGAGCTGAAGGCCTTTATTACTGTTATTACAACAGCAAGCAGAGTTCATATATTCTGTATATGTTTTCATCTCCTAATTAACTAAGGATTTAATTTTATTCCAGTATGGAAGCATTGCTTACTGACCATTTACACTGCTAATTACTGCTTGCATAAAAAAATCTTTGGTCCTCCTATAAATGTAAAAAGTATGTCTTTTTCCCACATGTATTTGTCTAAGACAGCCTAAGATCACTGTACAGAAAAGGAGCAAGCCTTCATTTCTTTAGTGCAGATGTGATGTCTGACCTTAAGTGAAAAATACGAGGAGAATAAGCAGACAAAACACAAGAAGGGACACTCTGGCTTTTGTCATTCCCACAGAGTCAAATTCCTGTGTCCTTCAGAAGCTAGCATATATTTTTTGCCATGAAACTTGCAGTTATTCAAAGGAGGCCTCCTATGTATATGGTGACTCTTAGAAAGGCTTTATCTATGAGCAGATGGACTTCTGTGTGGGAAGTTACCTGCCACAGACGCTTACTGGCGCACAATAAGAGCAAGAAAGAGGCAAATGTAAAGAAAGAAAGGGGAATGTGTAATGAAGGATACACCTTGAGGACAGAAAGAAACTACTTGAATCCTTTCCCCCTTCTCTGTCCATTGCCTACACAGAAGGCAGTGTGAGAGGGGGTGAAAAGATATGTAGAACATGTCCATAAGCGAGTTCTCTGAGTCTGTTCTGTACGGCTCTGTCATGTTGTCAGCAACAGTGGGAATAAGCTACACCATCAGAACAGCCCAGTTGTAGTCCTGAGGTTTTCTGTTGTTGTTTTTCTGAAATCTGGAGCGATAACCATGATAGCATCAGTGTGGTCAGGCTATAATGAGAGAGGATATTTCTTCCTCTGTGCTACTAAATATTAATGTCTTTGAATTCCATGTTAATAAATATACATTAATAATACTATAGAAACCAACTGTCAATCTGGCTTGTGTGCTGATAAGATAAAGGGACTTCAAATGCCTTTTTTGTCCCATCTGAGAATGGGTGAGCTCTTTACATGCAAATATTCAGGATACTCTGGGCTTTTTGAGTCCTGTAAAAACATATTTTGGAAGTTTAAATTCCTGAGCAATGGATTTTAAAAGCCGTCTTTGGACTTCTGAATGCAGTTCCTCAAGGGCAGTAGTGGAAGTCATGAGAATGAAAAGTTGCCTAGATTCTGATGGAAATTACAATGCTTATGCTGCTTAGGACCTTGCATAATATTTGGCTAAAGTGGCTTTGCAAAGGCTAATCTTTGAACAAAAGGAAGAAAAAAGTTGTCCTCAAACCCTTTGACCTGATCTTTATTTTAAAGAGGAGTGGTTTTCCCCTGACTGCTTACATTTAATGAAAATGGTTTACAGTAGTGCTCCTGCAGTGCAAGCAGTGCATGCTGCCATTTATACTCTCATGTTATGCCTGCCACCTTACCATCATCATCTGGCTAGAAGCCTGCAGCCTTTCCTTTTGGATTTGGCCCTTGGTGCAGTTGTCCCTGCTTCTGTCATTGTAAGATTAAATGTTTGCTCCATCCTTTACAAAAGCTCTGTAACTTTAAATCATTTGTAAATCACAGCTAGTAAGGAATGAAGCTATTTATTATAGGAAGTATTTTGATGGGCAAATGTGATCCCAGCGCTCTAGAAACTGTGGGCACTTTGAGCTGAAATTGAAGTTGCTGGCTCTGACATGGGCCTTGATACATGGGAAGATTTCTCCTCTGGGCCATGCTGTAGCAGCTGTAATCCTTAAACGAGAGCTTTCTCATTATGAAAGAGGGGAGCAGCTCTGATGACTCTGAGCAGACTGAAATTGCTGCCTCTCCTGGGGTCAAAAATTGCCTTTCTCTGGTGACTTTTCAGGCTGCTATAAAAGCCAGCTGTTTGAAGAGTATTTGGAGAAAGCTGAGAACAAACTTCCCACAGAGACCGAGGGAAGGGAATGAATTTCTGTACATTGTTGCATTCACACTGAAATGGTTCGATTAATGCTGCTGGATTTCACTGTGTTGTATAAAATCATAGAACTGGTTAGCTTGGAAAACATCTTCAAGATCAGAGTCCAACCATAAACTTAGCACTGCCAGGTCCACCACTAAACCATATCCCAGAGTGCCACGTTTACACATCTTTTAAACACCTCCAGGGATGGGCAGCCTGTTCCAGTGATTGACCATTGTTTGAATGAAGACATTTTTCCTAATCTCCAATCTAAACCTCCCCTGGCACAACTTGAGGCTATTTCCCCTTGTCCTGCTACTTTTACTTGGGAGAAGAGACTAACACCCACCTTGCTACAACCTCCTTACAGGCAGTTGCAGAGCAATAAGGTTTCCCCTCAGCCTCCTTTTCTGCAGGCTAAACAACCCCAGTTCCTCAGCTGTTCCTCATAAGAACTGTGCTCTAGACTCTTCACCAGCTTTGCTGCCCTTATTCAGACCTCTGTGTCTATGTTGTAGTGAGAAGCCCATAACTGAACACAGTATTCTAAAGTGCTATAACAGCCTAGAATGACAGATATGTGGTTTTAGTTATTTTAATTCTAAATAAATTCTGTAGGCCCTGCATTACTCCATATCAATGGCAGAGGAAGTGATGAACCTTAACAAGACTGCCTGCTAGCTACAAAATGATAGCTGCAGGTGAGTACACCTTAGTGCTCAGCTGAGTACAGATATAGATGAGTCAGCAACAGATTTCCAAGCACTGTTTTATTATGATCTGAGCATCAAGACACATATTTTTTGTCAGATAAACATTTTGATTTCTATAGAGTGGTAAACTGATATCACCCCCACAGAAGGTCACATCAGCCATCACCACAGAGATGGGCCTCCCTTGTTGTGAAGAAGCCCTGTAATGCACAGTGCCCTCCTCGCAGACTGTTTCCACTGGGAGATGGGCTCAGAGCACCATGTTCAGAACAAGGTAGTCCTGTATGGATCTAAAAGAAAGTAGCACGATACAGAGAGGGTAGCGTGTTAAGACAGTTGATTCCTTGGGTAATGTTTGTCAGATCTGGGTTCCTTTCCTCTGCAGACAAGGAGCAGGTTCTCAGAGGAGCAGCACAGGGAGATATTTTGGCAGAGCTTGCTGGATTTCCATTAATCAAAAGTTGTGGCTACAAGGCTGGATTTCTGTGACTCAGCTGGTGGTTTAACTCACCTCTGCAGCCCTACCCTGAGGGAAGCTTGTGAAAACCAAACCATGAGAAGGAAGGCACACTTCCTGAAACCAGGCACGGTGACATCCCTGTTGTAGCCATGCTATTTTATTTTGAATGGTAGACTGTTTTCCCTTTAAAAAAAATGTTAGGTTTTCTTTACTACAAACATTACTCCAATGCTATACAAATCCAACTCCCCTGTGCTGCCCACTGTCTGTATTCACATACATACATAAGGACAAGTTGGTAGAAGACTGTTGAATCTGTGGTTAAGACAAGTGATGCAACACAGAAGCTACTGACTTTGGTGAAGGTCACCACTCTGAAAACACTTGGTACTTCCTGCAGTTTACTGTTTTGTCAGATGGTTAGAAAGTGCTCGTTACTGCTTGTGTAACAAATATGTACAGGTATCCTTGTAATTTCCAAAATATGCTAATGGATTATTAACAAATGATTTTTAAGGTGGAACACAGTGCGGTCACTCTGTGATTTCAGCTGTCCAATCGAGCATACTTTAGATACAGCTACTAGTGACTAGTCTATAGTTCTTGTTTCTGATAATTGATAGTTTTATAGCAAATGAACAACTCTTTTTTTACTCCAAGTGGAAAACAAAGAATAACCTGATCAAAATATTTCCACTGAACACTGGAACCAGTGCCCAGAGAGACTGTGAGCATCCTTGGAGATGTTCAAAACCCAGCCCTGAGCAACCAGCTCTGGCTGGCCTTGCTTGAGCAGGGGGAGCTGGATGGGATGATCTCCAAACACATCATCCAACATCAACTATTCTGTGATTCTGTAATCAAGTAAATATAGCATCCCGTAGTATAAAGCAATACAGGCTTTTGCATTGCATGTTAATTGTTATTTGCAGGCTTAAATGCTAAGGGCTAGAATTTTTAACTCTACGTTAACTTAAATTTAGAATATTGAATCTGAGTAAAATGAATATGCAATATAAAGAACTGTAGACTTCACTTGGGAGAAGGGCTTGCAATCATTGGAATGGGGAGCTGAATCCTTTCTCACTCATATCAGTCAAAAACTGAAATATAAAGGGTGGATTCTGCTCTTCAGTGTCTTATGATGAGCAAGTAAATTATTTGTCACTTTTTTGAGGAAGAAGTGTTCAATACCAAGAATATCAGTGGGAAAAGAAAAAAGGAAGGAAGTGTTCTCAGCCTCTGTGCAGGGATATCAGCTCTTCTGACTTCCACATTTCACTTGGTGATTGCACGGACACCAAAGAGTTAAGAGGTTTGCCATGCAAGCTACTCTGAGAAGAACACATTGGCACAACATATCTATTTTCTCAGCAGATAAACATGATCTTTTTCCTGGTGGGTGGTTTTGCAATTGTATTTGGGCAGTCAGCTTTGCATAAGGATGCCAGAACACCTGCCACTCAGGAATATATTTATAGAAATTGTAAACTAATTAATTCCCTTAAACATCCCAGTGGTTTCTAATGACACATTATGATAGTCTGCCCAGTGGGGATTACATCACTGCTTTTCTGGAGCTAATTTGCTTACCTTCTCCTCTCTTTCCTTCTACCCGTACATTATTGCTGTCTGTCTCTAAAGCAATAGTAATAACCCACTGAAAAGCTGTGTGTCAAACCCAACTCTTCTGTGAGACTGAGGGGCCTTGCTCTGCCTGCAGGCAGGTGGCTGCCTCCACTGTGAGTTCCCAGCTCTGAGACCAAGATGCTCTTTGAGAGCATCCAAGAGTTTCATGAAACATACAGTTTCAGAACGCACAGCGCCAGCAGCTCCGTTCCCACTAGCTCAGGGTCTCCTGGCCAGAAGATCTGATCTTGACTAACAAGCAAGTTCCTTTGCTGCTTTTCTTACACTGGGGTCTTTGGTAGCCTCTCTCCCTTTGCATGGGTGGTCTGGTGTACAAGAGCAAGCTCAAGCTGCTGTCCCTCCCTCAGTGAGAAGGGTAAATGTGCTGCTGCTTATCTGGATGAAACCTGTACGAGTTCAGTGTCTCTCAGGCCGCTGCCTCAGTGTAAAATTTGGCAGAAATTGGCAATGTTCAAACCTCATATAAAGAGATAAATGAGCAAACAAGGACACCGTGTGACTGCGCAAGATCATTTCTGCAGGCATAACATGTGCCAGGCTGAAATCTGAGAATTTGGACTTTTTTCCCAAAGATGGGAAAGAATTATATTCTTTCTCTGCAATTGCTTCAGTCATCCAATAGCTCTGTGGCTCCATGCCTGTATTGTTCCTTTGTTTTTTGACCCAGTGTTCAAGAACGTATTTCATTGCTAGTTGTAGACCACCCAAACTCATCTTACAAATGTGTTGTGAAGGGGCCCTCAAACTTTCTTTCTGGAGCTGTTTCATGTAGCTTGATGTAACTGTGAGTTTGCTGGACTAACGTGAGAATCAGCATCAACTCTCCTTGCCTAGTGATTATGAAATTTCCCTGGGAATGAGAATTTTGGATCTCATCCCATTTCTACTTTATATTAATACAGAAAAGGATTTGTGAGGAGAGGGAGAAGGAAAAAATGGGGAAGGGAGCTCTTGAGCAGTACATGTGCTTTAGGTTATGGTACAAATGCAACTGTTTTGTCTACCTATTTTAAGTTTTACATCCAGTCTTCCAACACATACATGCATTTAGTCATTAGCTGCATCTTTAAGTAGATGTTTGCCCTGGATGAGAGCTTAAACCTGGCATAAGTACAATGCCAATTTAGTTCTTAAGGACTTGGATTCAATGTCTTCCTCTGCTGCAGACTTTCTATGTATTTTTGTCATGCTTCTGCTTAGAAGTCTTTGGTTTTCTACATAGACTGTAAAGAGGGAATGTAAGGAGTCTAAATTAGCCAGCCAGCTAATACCAAGATACCTTGAAGCTAGTTGCTGTAAGAGCTTTCTTCATGTTCTCTGTGGCTGTAGTTTCCTATCTATAATATGAGGGTAATGATCCCCTGATGAATACATTACAGGCTGTGAGTTATTCATAAAGTACAACTACAGTGGTCTTCTGCCTTGCCTACACATGGTGCTTGGGTACTGTATGTGCAGCTTCTATGAGTTTTCTAGAATAATCTCAGCTGTGAGCTGTTTGGATGGTCATAAAATGCAATGAATAAATTAGGAAGATATGCTGACTGTGCAGGTAGGACTAACATCAAGCCCTTGATTCACGTAATAATGCTAAAATGTCCTAGACTTTAATCAGACATTATCCTATTATGTATGGCTTTGGCTTAATTACATAATTATTTATTTCATTAATATGTTTACTTTTTTTCAGCAGATACACTCTTCAAGCTATAGGATTTAACAAGCCTTAGTGAATGTGAGCCCATTAGATGCATCATCTAATGGGAATGTGCCAGTTTCACCGCATCTTCATGATCTAGCAAAGGCAATTCATTATCTTAATAACAAAACTGACGTTAGTCAGTTTGGCACCAAAATGCATACAGAGTATATCTGGGTGAAAAAGAAAGTATTTAGGTAGACGGCTACTACAGGGTATAGTATTTTCTGAAAGAAAGATGTATTAGTGAGTAAGCTAGGATCAATAGGCTTGCTGTTATTTCTCAGCTGTGCCTCAGATTTTCTGCGTGACTTTGAAGATTTTGTGTTGCATATATTGCTTAAACATTTGCTTACACCCTAACATGATGTGTTATGCACACTCTTTGACCACAGGAAGCCCCTTCTTCAAAACCAGAAATAAAAATCAGCAGAATGCTGATTTTTACCCTCACACCAAAATGGCTCAGCTCACTACACTGTGAGAAACTCAGTTTACCCAACTGTGGTAACCCTATCAGTCTAAACCCAGTGCACTTTTAAAGAAGAAAGAGAATATTTTTGGTTTAGACATCCTTTGTTCCTCAGGAGCTTCTATGAGCAGTGATACTGATCTGAGAACTAACGCAGGTCTGCAGTATTCATCTTCATGCTGTGTCTGCATGTCTTGACTACCAAGAAAATGAAATTAAAAACATTTATTGATTGATTTACTTTCTGGTGTCACTCCTCACTGTTTGGAGTAGTGCACATGCTCAGCATGTGTCTGGTCTGCAACATTAACACGGAGGTGTTGTCTCATAATTTTTCTGTACCTGGCCCTCAGTGTTTGACTGTTCTATGTACACCCTGGCTCAGATGAGATGAAATTCCTTTTTTTGGCCACACATGCAAGAGGGTGAAATAAGAGATTTTATGTAGGATACTTATTTGAGAGCTGCATTGTCATGTGTAAGCATATTTAGAGGCATTTTCATCTGAAGTGACTATAAATCCTTCTCTGTCCTCTCAGATATGAAGATTTTAAGTGGCATTTAATTTTATTCTTTTTGTGTGCCAGAGTAGTTAACAGAATTTATTGATATTGATATTTACATGTACATACGCATAACTGTAACATAACTTAGTCCTTTCTTGCTTTATTACAAAAGCCTCTTCTGTCGCTGTCCATATAGAAAAAGTCTTCTCATGTGAGGCAATATATTGGCTGAATAGCTGCATCTGACCGAGTAGCTGGACCATTCCCCTGAATAACCCAGGTAAATCAGCAGAAGCTCACTTCTGTCAGCAAGCTGTGTCCATACCATACAACACAGATAGGACAGAAGCAGGGAGAGCATGTTAAAATTTTCAGAGACTGAGCTAACATACGTAAGAGGAGCTTTGAATTGCAGACGTTAGCCAAAGAACTGAATTTTGAATACTTATGAAAGAACAAGTGTCACTTCTGCAGTTTCACAAAATAACCTTAGCTTTTTGGGGGTGCTTAGGCTAAGCATCAAGTTTGGAGAGTTTTCAAACCTAGAAATTAATTTCCTTGTCTGACTTCTTCCTTCCTGCTATACATTTTACATAGTAGTTCTTAATGTGGTTCTTCCAGATATCGTTTTATACTCGTATTATTTGTTGTATAGCATGGGAAGTAAAGATACTGACTAAAATCTAAAATGCTACAGAGAAAATTTAAACCATCAAAGTATTCATTACAGTGCCCTTTCAACTTGATGAGTTGCCAGATGGAGCTAGCTGGCAAAATTATGACTGAACAACTTATGTCTAGATTTTCTCCCTCTCTGAAGCTGAAATCTATCACAGATAAGGTTTCGTTGCAGCAAAGAGTAGTTTCTGTCAGTTTCTCTGTCTTCCTCCTCAGCAGTCTGCTAAAAATATTGCTGTTGCATTGGCAATCTCAGGGCTGTCAAAAAAACGATAGATTATTTCACTTGCTGATTCGGAGTCAGGGCCCCATTTCTTTTTGCAGATGGGGTTTGCTTCTGAGGGGAACCACATTCCAACATATGAAAATTTTCTGAAGGAGAGGATTTCCTTCTTCCATTTAGCTCTATTGCCAAGGCAACCCATCCACAAAGAGTACTTCAAAGAGATTGGATGGTGCTGTTTATTTGAAACAAAGGCACAATCAATAAGTATATCTAACAACGAAGTGGTGAGAATGTATTGCTTTGTGATAAAGCAATTTTTAGTTTGATACATTGAGTAATGAATGTAAAATGAAAACCTTCAGGCTTAACCTAATAAAATCTCTTAAAGCCTGTGAGATCATTAGGCTCAATCAGCTGTTTGACTGGCAGTTACTCATACCACTTAAGAGGTGAACAGATCGTGTTAACATACTGGGCTACAAATAGGGGTGAAATGACCTCATATTGCTTCATAATGAACAGCTAAGCTACTGCAGAGCGATCAGACAACAGCAAGGGATTTAAATAAAGACTCCTTTTACTTTGAGGCTTCAGGGAGACCTTATAGCAGCCTTTCTAGTAACTAAACGAGGCTTACAAGAAAGCTGGAGGGGGACTTCTTAAAAGGGCATGTAGTGACAGGATGGGGGGAATGGCTTTAAACTGAAAGAGGGGAGACTTATGTTAGGTTTTAGGAATAAATTCTTTACTGTGAGGGTAGCGAGGCATTGGAACAGGTTGCCCAGAGAGAAGCTGTGGATCCCTGGAAGTGTTCAAGGCCAGGTTTAGATGGGGCTTTGAGCAACTTGGTCTAGTGGACGGTGTCCCTGCCCATGGCAGGGGCGTTGGAACTAAATGGTCTTAAGGTCCCTTCAAATCCAAACCATTCTATGATTCTACAATTCATAAAGTATGTTTCAGCAACCAGCAGATAAACATGGTGAAAGAAAAACTGTGACTTGTAGAAGACATGGAATTGGGCAAAGTTTCCTACATGGAGAGGGGCCCAAGGGAATCAGTTTACTTGGGCAGCTTGTTGATTCTAGGCAGATGTGTATATGTATGCCCTATGATGCTCAACATGAAAACTGCAACAATTTTTTTTTAAAGGCAAAATTGTAAAACTTCAAAGAGTAATTTTCTGTGTGGTGAGATGAAACAGCCAGTTTCTGTTTCAAAATGTCATATTTTGACCTGAAAATCTATGTAATTATATTTGTTCAGAAAGATGGCTGTCCCACCAACTAAGAAGTGTATGAAATGTTCCTCTCTATGCAATGGGTCGTTCCTTGACTTGATGATATTTGACCGAGAAACTGTCTCAGGCTGTTCCCATTTGGCCACTTAGGGTATCTCCTGACTGGTAGCAAATCAAACCTTGTCAGTGATAAGCAGCCTATTTCATTTCTTTAAAGTCTTTCTCAGGGAAAGCACTGTGAAATCCAGAAAGGAAGCAGCAATACAGCTATCAGCATCTTGAATGAAAACTATGTGGACGAACTTTTCCTGTATTTCAAGGAACCAGTCCCTGAAACTGCTAAATTCACTTTGAGTCAAGATGTTTGTGCCAAAAGTCTAAGACTTACTTTTTGTAAGTGAACCTTTTGCTGTCTATCTCAGAAACTGCATACTTGTGGTAAAAACTTTTAAATAACTGTTGAATGCTTTTGTTCCACCAGCAAAGTAGCATTTAGCCTCTGATTGTCGAAAGCACTTAGATAATGAACACCAATTGATTCCCTCATAAAGGAATATAGAGGAAGTGAGATTCTCGGTCCTCATTTTGAAATCCTTCCACTTAAATCACAGCAATAAAAAAAACATTTGTAAGCTGCACATTTGAGATGGTTTAGTTTATACATTTTGTATTGCTTTTATTTTGACTTAATGGGCATGCTGTAAAGGCCAAAATCTCAATGGGATACAAGCTATCTGAATGAATGCAGAGAATCTCTTAGGGGAGAGCTGAAGAGAAACCAAGTAGAAGACAGGCAGGTGAGCAGGCAGTATCCTGGCTGGTACCTTGCTCTCACAAAAGAGCGTGTACACTTCACTGTAGAGTGAAACTCCTTGCATCCAAGTGGAAGTTTTCCATTAAGCTCTAGGGGCACTGTAGCACACCTTGTGTTCAAAACCTCGACCAAATTATGCAGTCAGTGCATTCACTGTTAACAGCAATATGCTCTCATCAAAGAATAGCCACAAGAATGACTAAAGTGCTCAAAAACATGAGTTATGGTCAAAGACTCCAGTGGGCACAATCTGTTTATCCTAACAAGGCTAAGGGGGAGCTTAATCACAGTTTACAAGTAACTACATGGGGAACAGCAATGCCATAATAAAAATTTCATCATTCTAGCAAATGAATGTATAAGAAGAGCTGACATCTGAAAATGGAAACAGGATAAATTTAGACTAGAAATCAGGCACAAATATTTAGCGGTGAGGTTATTTAACCTTTGGAAGAACTTAAACTTGCCAAGATGTGGGTGCATTTTTCGTCCCTGCAAGGTTTTTTTTACTTAGTTCCAACATAATTCAGGGAGTTGCTATTGACTCTGCTATACAGAACATCAGGCTAATGAATAGGAATGTCCCTTTTGGCTGTATTATATACAAATCCATTCTGGTGGAAGCGCAGAGCATTCTGCCTCTGCAAAATCAGAAAACATATTTAAATACCTGAACATGGATTTTGGCTAGAGGTAGCTGGGAATTTTTCACTGAAATGCCATTCCACCGAGAAGTGTAATTTCCAAGGGGAAAAAAGCATGATAGCATTTTTTAAGTGTCGTATTTTTTCTGATGAAGAATTAAGATCAAAATAGCCATTTTATTTCATGTTAGTTGACCTGAGTTAGAGCATTGATTTTGTTTTGACACTGATTTAAATTATTTTGCTTTAGATCAATATTAAATAAAAATAATATTAAATAGCGTTTTGCCATAGATAAATCTTACCTTTATAGAACTTATTTTCTTTCCTAAGCTGT
Organism: Ara ararauna; assembly: GCA_028858755.1. Classification (NCBI taxonomy): domain Eukaryota; kingdom Metazoa; phylum Chordata; class Aves; order Psittaciformes; family Psittacidae; genus Ara; species Ara ararauna. The sequence goes on from CM054378.1 coordinate 2,923,859, forward strand.
GTGTTTGGTTGAACATGTTTCTCTAATGCATTTTCAGGAGTCTTAAGACTCACCTGAGCTAATTAATGTGTGCTATTGAGAGCTTTATTTTGGTCCTGCCTCTCTGCTTGCTATGGAGAGGAAAGGCACACTGGATTGAGAAAATAAGATAAAGTTTAATGTTGAAATATAGCTGAGTAACCAAACCACTTTTTTCTGAGAAAATTAGGTATTTGAATATGGCAAAATGGGACATTTTGACATTTCTGACTGCATTTTGCTCCTTGGAATTTGTTCAGTGTTTCTATTCTGCTTCAGGGTGAAACCAAGAAGTGCAGAAGATTTGACTCTGAATTTTACTCAGTTCCTGTTTTCAGATTCAGAGTTCAGGTTTTTAAACTTGGTCATAGAAGCCTCAAGGTCATAGCAATACCAGGTCTACTATGCTTACGCTTTTGCTTCATTATAAAACAACTTTTACGGATGCAAAAGATCCAGATGCTATATTAAGACATGTAAAACCTGAAGAAATAGGTGAAACATTGAAGGTCGGGTTGTCATAAGCAATTCAGATAAAAATCAAAATTTGGACATTCCTTGTCTCATCTGCCCTCCAGTATTTCCCCTGGAAGGGAACACCCAACTTTCAGTATTAACTATTTTCAAAATAAGAATTCAAACTGTTTCCAACCCTCCTTCTAAATGTCGCCTTTCCTCTGCCTTTGAAAATATTGTCGTAGGCCCAACAGTCCTTCCAGGCAGTCTGTCCAGGAATTAAAGTAGAGTTTTTTGGGTTCTGAGTTGTTGGCTTTTCACAAGGCACTTGTGGAAGTAGAGACTGGTACCAAATATTTGGAGTGTAGAGACTGAGGTGGTGGATACTGGAAGGAAGCAGGGAGGAAGAAAAATGTTAGGATAACCATGGTATCAGATGACACCAGAGTGGTGGCCATGGTGATACACATGGCATAAGAAAGTCTTATTAGAATTAGTTAAGAAAGAACTGTGAGTTTTGAGCTTATTTTTAAAACAAATGAACATCTTCAATATTTGTTTCCTGGAGGAAAACATTCCATCTTCTCATTTTATTTATCCCTCCTTTTTCCACTAAAAATAAAGAGATAAATTTAGTGAAGTAAGATTTTGGGTGGTTTTCATTAGCAAGAAAACATGGGAAGATAATTTATGATGCTAACCTTTTTTTTAATTATTCAAATATTCATTAGAATGGAGACACTGTAGGGGGTTTCTTTTCTGTTGTGAAGCATTTTGTGAAAGTAATGCCTGGCTATTTCTTTTCTGTTGACCATTTCAACTGAATTAAAAATGTAAAAACAATTTCAAAATTCCAGTTTTATCTGCAAGACAAATTATGTGACATTTTCATTGACTGCTTTGTACTTAGAAGTGGATTTGCTAAGAACAGTTCTAATGTAAATGAATATGTAAGCTTTCGGGTCTTTCTTTAAACCTGATCAAAGTGCCAGGATTTTGGAATGTTTTATGAAGGAAAATGTTCAGAAGATTTTTTGGACTTAAAATTATCTTCCTTATCATGAATAATTTAAATGTAAAATTAATGTAACCCCTGCAGGTTTTCAATTTTAGGAAAAATCAGTGATATGTTACATTCTGAAACATTTTGAACAAGTTATTCAAAAGGAGTTCCTTTATATTCCCAGTAATCTCGACAGTTTTACCTAATTTCTTTCCACATCTTCTTTAAAAAAGGATGTTTCTGAGGTTTCATCAGCAAACAATGCACAGAAAGTAAATGTAGAACAATTTCATATAGTGAAACAGCGTATCAATCAACTTACTCAGTAGACAGATTACTATTCACAGTATGTCTGGTCAAATAGTCTTATTTTTCCAGATACTGCAGACTGTTATACAGTGTCCTGTGGTTATTTGGTAAGCAACTCAGGTCACTCCTTTTCATTCAAACAGGGTTATTTTTTGTGGTTGAACTACTGAAGTAAAGAATATTAATTATGAATTCAGCTGTTTCTTCTGTTTGTGAATCATTCATGAATTAGTCCTGATCTCTGTGAATGCCATTTTTATTTGTCAGTAGTCTCTGAATATTTCCAATGAATAACTTAAAGCTTAAGGGGTTTTTGGGCACTGTTTGCCTTGAGATTATTCATTATTTATATTGAACTATTAGACACATGTCATAGTTTAAGCAACTTGTCTGGACGACCAGCATATTTTAATTATGGGAAGTTTAAAAAAAAAACCAAAAAAAAACCAAGAAAAAACCACCAAAAAAGAAAACCATAAACAGCAAAACAAAATGAATCTGGTAAAATGATGCAGTCCAATATATTTATTTGCAGAATGGTTAGCAGAGCATGTATCTGACCTTAGAACGTTTTCCTTGAGGATTTGGTAACTTTCTCACAAACAAAATCTCATCTTATTTGTCAAAGAAATTGTTATAAATCAGGTATTATGGTAGATTTTCTTTAATGGAAGCATGTAAAATATGTAAATATACATTTATAATTGTATTTATGCATTCTCTTTTGTATGATAATGTTTATTTAGTACTCCACTGAGGTCCCATTTGGTGTTTACATTTGCTTTCTCCTGTTGTTTTGTACCTAATTATTCATTCAAGATGTGCATTATTCAAATGGTAGCCTATTGCTTTCATTTGTTCTTTCTTCCTTTACAGTTAATAGCACCATGACAGTTTTGCCAGTGAAGAAGTGAGGATGATCGGGGACTGGAGCACCTCCCGTATGAAGATAGGATGAGAAAGTTGTGGCTGTTCATCCTGAGAAGAGAAGGCTGCGTGGAGACCTCATAGCAGCCTTCCAGTGTCTGAAGGGGGCCTATAGGGATGCTGGGGAAGGACTCTTCATTAGGGGCTGTAGTGAGAGGACAAGGGGTAATGGGTTCAAACTTAAACAGGGGAAGTTTAGATTGGATATAAGGAAGAAGTTCTTTACTGTAAGGGTGGTGAGGCACTGGAATGGGTTGCCCAGGGAAGTTGTGAATGCTCCATCGCTGGCGGTGTCCAAGGCTGGGTTGGACATAGCCTGGGGTGGCATGGTTTAGTGGGAGGTGTCCCTGCCCCTGGCAGGGGGGTTGGAACTAGATGATCTTCAGGTCCCTTCCAACCTTAACTATTCTATGATTCTGTGATTCTATGTTTAATTCTCCTACATCAGAACTCCACTCCACTGTCCTCATCCCTTCAAATGCAAAACAAAATCAGCAGCTGCTTAGACCCAAAGTTTAATTTCTAAAATGCAAGCAATGTGACTTTGAAATTTAATCTGCCCAGCAGAGAAAAGGTTGGGATTATTTCATGTTAGCTCATTTCCAGTACTGAAGCTATTAAAAAAAAGGCCTTATTACTTACAACTTCATAAACAGTTCTAGCATCCAAACACCTTATACATGGTGTCTGCTTCAGAGTATTGCACAGCCTGCTGAGCTGTGACCCAGTGATTTTTATAAATTCCAAGTGCTATAGCAGGTTCAGACTGCATGCTATTATCTCCCAAGCTTTGCCAAGATACATACACAGAGAGAGCTGATGTCCAAGAACAAATTTTTGACTGATTGACACTAGAAACCAACTCTCCAAAATATTAAAACACCTTGGGCTCTTTCTAGACATGTGAAGCACTTGCTAGGTAACAGATATTTAGAGGGATGTTCTTTGTGTGATTTATTATTTATTGGAGAATTGTATCAGAAATACCTATTGAGGGAAATAAAGAAGTTTCAAGCAATATGAGAAAGGGTAGTATTTTTTTTGTAAGGATTGGATCACAGTGGATATGGATTTTTCAGCGGTCCTGATCATTTGCAGTTCCACCGGAAATCAATGGAAACAGCAGCTGTTCAGCACCTCTGTAAAATCAGACCCTCTAGGAATCAGAATAGCAATGGCAATTGCAATTACACAATCAGGGTCTAAATTGCTAGACCTATGCGTTTTTTTACTTCACTGTTATTTTCTGAAAAGTGCTTTACAAAAGACGGTGTCTTGGGGATTTCTATTTTAATGCAACTCAGTGGCTTTGTACCTCACTTGCTCCCTTTCAAGGGAAGAGCACATAGCTGTTATACCAGAGACATTGAAATTAATCCTTTCTTCTCACCTTTTTATTCCTCACAGGTACTGTCAGTAAATATTTTGGAGGGTCAAATTCTGTCTCATAATTGCACCTGCTATTCCCGTCTTGTTCTGAGGGTAAAGAAATACGGGGTTGTAGTTAATGGAACAATGCATACGATGACAACTATCACATGATTTTGGGAAGGGGGGGTGTGAGGAAATGAACGCTGTATTGGGGATATAAGCAAGAACTGTATTTGTAATGCCCCTGTGGAATTTCTCTCATTCTCATCAGAAGTGGTGAAGCAATGGCTAAAATGTTCAGTCTAATTCTGGGTACTGTGATTCCGCAAGAACTGGGATCAGGAGAAGAGCATCTGAAGAAAAGTTAAGAAAAACATTGATTGGGTCATACTGAAGGAAAAGGGTGTGTTTAGTTTCTGCGGGTTGGGAGCAGCTGCCAGCAGGACTGTGCAGGTAGAGTTAACCTTTCTAGATGCTTCCCAGCCCTGTGTTCACTGCTTGCATGGTGACTCTAGAAAAGCCTTCCAGATTTTGTTGGCTAGAGACTAAATATTGGAAAAAAGATTCAACACAGCAAAGAGGAGCAGGAACATTTTCTCTGCTTCATTTTCTCATGAGATATTTTGAAAGGCCCTGGCTCTGTCCTTATTCTGCTTAAGCTTGGCTTTCTACTGAAAAAAACAAACAAAAAAAAAAGGAGAGAAACTCTAAATCTGGATGAGGAAACAAATTTCTCTACTGCTCTGAAATGATAACAGTATCTCTGTTCAGATGGTCCTGTTTCAAAACAAGTTCTGACAGAGCTGCCTCCTGACGATGTTCAGTATGAGCAAACTTCTCACTTGCAGACAGTGAAGGAAAACAACCGTGTGTAACAACAGACTCTCTGGCAACAGTGGAAGATCCTTTGTAAAACAAAATAAAAGTTGGGCTTCCTATCTCGAAAGGTTTCAGACTTGCTGCTATTTTAACCAGGGATGTAGCGCTGAAGGTCTCAGGAAGGTTTCTAAATTAATAACCTAGGGTGGAAAGGAAAGGATTGGGTCAGCAGAATTTTGTCATTAATTTCCTAGCGACTCAGAGCGCAGCGTCCTTTTCCAGCCACATTTCCCAGTGTTTCAGTGTGTCAGAACAGTCCTTTTGAACCAGAAAACCTCAACAGCAAAAATGATAATAATAATTAAAAAAACCCCAGCTCACTTTTTTAAGTCTGGATCCTTGTAGAAACTGAATCCATTGCCTGCAGAGAGTTTCATTCCTGATGAACCAACAGAAAAGTTTCATTGTTGAACTCTTTCTCCCTAGTCCTGGAATCTTGTTTGTGTAAAATAGTAGACTGTAACATTAGCTGATGCATGGGCGCCCTCTTGACAGTACATGTATTTGTCAGCTCATTCACTTCAGTGGATGCCTTTCCAGCAAGCTTTTGATTTCCAGGGTTTTTTGTTGCAAATTACAGCTCCCCAGTGTCAGCTTTAACCCTGCCTCTGTCTTTTAGTATTATCTGTATTCTTTTTAATTAAGTGGTGCAATTTATTCCCCTTAAATCAGTGTGACGTGGTAAAAGGACCATACTCGGTGCCAAAATTTTGTTAGTAAAACGGCATTTGATTCCCAATAAATTGTGCTGCCCTTTCTTCGTCATGGTGTAGCCCATGACAGTTTAGACATCTTTGCTGACTTCATGCTTTGCTATGACAGCTTGTTTGTCCCTCCCAGAGACAGATACCAACCTTTTCCTCATCTGTAGTTATTCTATGGCATTTCAGAATTTAGTCAGCAGCTGTGTTAAATAGATGCAGAACCTCTCCATTCCATTACCAGTGAGACCTCTCCCTCTTTTTAATAGTACTTGTTAAATCAGGATCGTTTAGCTGTCTCTGGGTTTGGCCTGCAATTCTCTGCGTATTTAGTTAATTTCAGGGAGAGTGCAAATGTTAGAGGAAATCTCATTCCTGAGTAGCATTAATACAGAACATTGTTTTACTGCCCTTTTTACAGGACTCTCATATTTCTTATTGAATGAACTGATAAGAAGGAAGGGAATGGAAGAAAGAAAACATAATGCATGCACATTCTTTCACCATAAAGAATGCATTAAGCAAAAAATCCTAGCAACAGATGGCTCAGAAATAGTATGGGGATATGACAGTGAGCTATCTGTTTTGGGAAGGGCAATACCAATGAAGCCAGAGATATTTCTGTATGCTGCCCAAATTTAACTTGGAATTAAGATCCAACTCAATAGCAGCAAGTTCCCAACCTGAAAGAAATCAAGTTTACGAAAATGCTTTCCAGTATTTTCTATCCCACTGTATTAGGTGATGACAGGTTATGTGGTGGTTCATTGGGTTACATGGTACCATGTTGAATATAAAGCCAATATTATTTAATACAGAGTGACTTGGGAAGAGTAGAGGAAATGAAGAACTATGTTGTGAGTCCTAAACAAAACCTTTTTTGTTATTCAGAAATGGGGAAGACTTCCTTTTGGTGCATGTTAAATAGATACCATGAATACATTTGAGCACTTGTTGGATCTGGGCTTCACAGGTTGCTAACTTGGGAATGCACTGAAAATGATTTACATGCAACCACTGTACTGGTTGCAAATCTGCCAGTTTGATTAGAAGACTGGATATGATACTCCGAATTATAAAGTGAGATTACTAAGAGAAAATCCTGCTGAGATCCCATTATGATGGGTATTGAGATAGTGAAACAATTACAGTGGTCACCCGTGTGAATGTTAAAATAAATGAATAAACTCTTGCCAGTACAAGTTATAATGCTGCTAAACAAATGGGATTAAATCCTGAAAGCAAGCATCCCATAAAAATGTGTCAATTCTTCAGTCCTAATCAAAGTAAGTAAACTGGACTGAAACTATTGGAACAGTCTGCAAATGCATTTAGTGGGTATCAGAGCCACAGCTTATTCTAGACCTGCATGTGAATTGTTCTAAAATGGGCCATCTGATACAATAAAATGCCTTGTTTCATTGTTCTGCACCTTTTAGTTCTTTAATTGTTAGAATAGAACCTATCTAGACCGATGAAGCATAAGACAATCTATTATCTCTGCTCCTAGTAGCCTGGCAGAGAAGTTGGATGGGGATATCTTTAGTAACTCCAAATCATTAGCCTATCTATATCAATGTAGACTTCCAGAAAAGTTAATCACTATGAACTAGATCATTGATGCCTTCATTTACCAGAAAAAAAACATCTGTATATATACTATGATGAGAAGATTCCTGGTTAACATGGTGTGTTGAGTAAGATTGTACCCATGTTTTGGAAACCTGTTCCCATGAGTTGTAGCCGAGTGTTTATAGAAGGCACATTGCTTTCTAAGATGTTTTCATTTTTTCTCAACCCGTTAATCTGTTATCATGCAATGGAATGTGTTTGAATCCAGTGTTAATAAATATTTGGGAAGAGGGCCAAACACACCATTCTTACATTGATGTAACTCTTATCTAGAAAAACATTTCCAGATTTACTTTGTGAGTGAGAATCAGGAAGCCAGAAAGATTCAGTTGTCAACAAGCCACTAATCGGTATAACTGGAATGTAATTCTTAACTTTTAGAAATCATAGGACAAATGAGACATGAAACATCCTCTTCCATTCCACATTTGCTTTCTCTATAATTTACTCAAATATAAGTAGTCTTAATGTGGTGGGGCATATGCTAATTTTTCATTAGAATTCTAGCACATGCTTAAGAGCAAATGCTGGCATTTCCAGGCATGTTGGATTTTAAGCTACTCTGTGAAAAGCCTGGCTGTATAACCACAGTTACATAGATTCCAGCGAGGTGCTCAAGCATGTGCCTAACTGGGAAGATGCAAATGGTGACACTGATGGTTTTCGGAGTTGGCCTGTGTTGTAGCAATGTTTTGCCTCCCTTGCAGATTTCACCCAGCATCTAGGCTGCTTTGACAACTTAGCTTTGCAAAATACGTTTAGACAACCCTCCAGAAATTATCAGTTCAAAGAAGATACGCATAGTTTTTGGCAAGGAGCCCTTTAGCACTGATGTATTCAGTAAAAGAGAACTGGATGGTTTTGAAATCTTCATGTAAAAAATCTGTGGGCATCTGACATTTTAGGAGGCAAGCAGGTGCTTTGAGAATACCTTTTGTACTTGAGTTACAATGTAGGTACCTGAGTTATATTTCTGGCAATGGCTCATATTCAAGTACTTAACTGAATCAGACCTTAATTGAAAAAGTAAGAAGTATAAATGCATTAAGGCTTAATGTTACAGCAACTTCAATTAATGATCCAGTTCTGCTTAGTTACAAACCATAATAAAGAAGACGCAAAGCAGCTGTTATATACAGTCACATGTAATAGTGTTATTTAGCATGTGACCCAGCAGCTTATATTATCTAGTGCAGATGTTGTCAATTGAAATAAGCACATAAAACTTGCCATCTCCTGGCACAACTGGTAAAATGTTATTTCTGCAAGAAGAATAAATTCAGTGCTGCGCAGACATTTCATGCGTTACAGCCATGATCCATAACACCAGAAAACTTCTCTATGCTGAAAACCTACCTAACTGAAAAGGAAGGAGAACAAAGAGCATTTTTCACCTTTGTCTTTCATTTCTAAATGTCTCTGACATATTAACATATACAAGTGTTGGATTTCTTTATGTAGTAAGAGATCAAATACTGTGAATTTTGTTGTAATTGGTTTTAAATAACATTTCCTCTGAAAAATTACAGTAATATGAATAGAGCTCTGTTCCCTACGTATCTGAGCCAACTTGATGTGTAATTAGTGTAATGCTATAAAAAAGGCAAATGATTAATTACATGGCTAGTAAAAAAGTGAAACAGGTATTCACTTGCATTAGGGTTTTAAGTCCAGTGTCTTGGAGACTCCAGCTTAGAGAATGAGGTTTTGCCCCAGCAAAACTTCTCTTGTAGTTTCAAAGGAATACACTTTTTGTGCTGTTTCTCTGGCCGCTTGTTCCATAGGCTGACCCATTACGGAGTGGATCTCTTGTAGAAGTGGCTGCACTTATGAGTGGGTAAAGTTAAATGTAAGTGTTCTGCAGTGAAGTAATTTTCATAGTATTTTGAGATCTTTCTGAAATAAAGGTACTGTTTAAATGTTGAGAAGTATTTTTTAATTATAGGTGGGAATAATTCTATTTAAGTGAAATGACTGCTTATATTTTAGTAGACAATTGTCTTACTGTAAAATAGCAGTAGTGAGTTATTTAAATGCAGCACTAGTTAAATATCAGATATCTTTGCTCTTAATTATTTTGTTTTATCCCACTGGAGCGGTAAGCAGCTGTGTTACAATACAGCCAGCTCCTCTTCAATTATGAAGATGCTCCAGTGTGCTAACTGTTAAATTCCTTGATTTGTGGGAACTTAAGTCAGGATGTCTGAGAAAACAGGAGACAGTCATGTAAGCGTGATATTGGAACCAATTAACTTCTTACAGGAGCACAGCTAGTTGGACATAAAGCCAAACTTTTTTTAGCCTTTTCTGCATCTTGCAAAGTCTGCCTGCATGAGAAATGATGGCACACCCTCTCCCAGTGGGATTGAGTGGTGAATCCTGCCTTTGAAGAACAAAAGACAAGCTATGATTTATGTGTATGGAGGGAGGTTACTACCCACTTAATTTGTGGAATTTCCCTTCCAATACATTGAAGATGACATTTGCCAATGAGAATACAAGGAAGGTTTTTCCTCTCCAACTTTTCTTTAAGTCACAAAATAAAAATAGAGCCAGATGCTAACTAGAGACTATAATACTTTAAAGCAGAAGTAATTTTTTTCTTTCTGTTTCTGTGTATTACCTAATCAATATGATCATGACAGACATAGTAAAATCACAGTAATAATAATCTAGAGTCCACATTGGCTTTATAAGACTGTAATATGATGACAATATATAGGTGACCCCATATAGATTGGGTTAGGTCAAAGGTCTGACTAGCCCAATATCCTATGCCTGACAGAGGTCATTAAAAAATACTTGCATTTCAAAAAGACAGAGTTCATAAGAAGTTATATTGGTGTATTTGACTATGGGTTGGTGCCCTCTTGCTTATCCTTGATTTTCTTTTTGTCTGCTCCATAACATAGCTGAAAGAAAGAAAAAGAAGCAGGTGAAAGGATTAAGTGGTGGATTTTAACCACGTGCTTGATACTGTCTCCTTACCCTCTTGTTGCCCTCTTCCTCCAGAGCTACAGAATCAGGTGTGGAGTATTAGTACTCTTGCCATTTTCTTGTGACTTTAGCCTGATAGCTGCATGACCTGGTGATTTACTGCAAGCTCTGGTTTCTGGACTCAAATGAATAGGTAAGGAAATCTATTTTTTAGTAAAAACTACTTTTTTAGTAATTATGTTTGCCCAGGGACTGTGGGGAAAAAAAAAACTCTCTGAATTCCAACCTAAGTGTATTTTTAAGGTGCAAAGCCCCAAAGGCAAATAAACCCGCGAGATTTATCATTTTTTTTTACTCACCTTATAAATTTGGGGGCAGAATGATTTTTATTTTATTTTATTTTTAGAGCAGTATATTTTCCCTTTTGGAATCTGCCTCTCCCCTCCCACATATATAAGTCAGAAGAGAATAACTAGGAAGAAAATGGCAAAAGGTAGTGGGAACAACTTGTAGAAAATCCAAAATGAAGAGTGAAAGGTAAAAAGTAAGAGAAAAATATTTAGAGCAGTGACTGTAGTTACTAAATAGCTAACCTGCATGTGTGCAAGGTTAAGACAAGGGGTGTCTGTATATCACAGTGTAACCCAATGCAGAAAGATGGGAAATCACTTTAAAGAATTTAGTTCGGGTTACAGTAACACTTTAGACTCCGCAGCATGGAGTTCACCGCTGATAATTTACCCTCCCAAAAAGTTAAATGCGTTAGCGAAGGCTGAATGGTGCATTTCTGCACTGCTCTGCAACACAGGCATCTGCACACTATAATGTTATGATGAGTTATGAGGCCTTTATTTGTACAGATTACAGCTCATTTCGTGCATGTGTTCTCTTGCTGGCTACGGTGGTCCCAGCCCGAATTGCCTCACTGTAAGGGTTGCATGAAAATGTCCGTGCTCAGCCCAATCCCTCCCAGCTCTTTTGTCCAAACAGTTGTTGTGCTAGCTGTCACTGAGGGGTATGCAGCAGCAGACCTTAATAAGAATTTACAGACCTCGAATTGCACTGGGCTTTGCCTGCCTTGGAAAGTTATCAACTGGGTCTTGGTCCAGCCTGCCATAGAACTGAATGGTATTGTTTGGGTGGCTTTGGAAGAATGGAGACAACTTTTGTTGCAATTCTTTGGTGAGGTTTGGAGGTGTAAAACACTTGGGGGCTTGCAGGGGAAAGGTACTTGAGTGGTTACTTGCATTTCAGGTACAGCATGGCGCATCTGTCTAAGTTGTGATGTAGCTCTGTGCTTCAGGTCAGGGATAGGTACTAAAGAAAGCAATGTTAGAAGCCCTTATGCACATCAATTTTACATAAATATATGTGAGTAAAGACTGCAGATCAGGTTGAAAATTCCCAGGGATCGGTACCTGCCATTGTTTTCACCTCAACATCTGTGAGAAGAATTTAAATTTGACATGTCCTTGGCTTATAAAAAAAAAATATGAGTGAAGCAAGGCAAATCTCGAGGCAGCTACAGAAATAGAAGTCTTCTCTGGTTGCTTACTTGAGGCTGGGAGTTAAATCCGAAGATCCCTAGTTCTGGAGTTTTCCTCTTTGGTGTTCATTTTGTTGGGCAATGGATTGTCAGTGAATATAGATCCACATTCATTCTGGATTATAAAGAAAGCATACATGAAGAAGGGCCTTTTGGGATAAGCTCTGAGGGCGATGAATGCTCACCGTCTCTCCATTATACTAAAAAGGGGAGGTTTGTGATGAAAGCACTGCAGAATGTCAGCAAGACTCGAGCCTCTGTTCCTAGCAGTGCAAGTGACCTTTGTGTATGTTGGGTTTGAAGGAGAAATTTGTAGTGTGCAGTTCACTTTCTTTGCGGTGGGAATGATATAGCTTTTCCTGTCTAAGAGGTGTGTTTGGATAATTGCACTGAATCCTGAGGTGACACAATGATGTGGCACCCCAGAGAACTCATTACAAATAATTTAAAAAGCCTGAAGACGCATTATTTCTGCCTGAGAAATAGCAATTATTTTCAAAATATCAGGGCTTCTCAGTTCAATGCCATGTACAAATTCTGTGCCTTTCCCTGCTATAGGCATGCTCAGAAGATATTTTTCATAAGGTATTTGCAGTAATATCCATTAAAGAGCAAAGCTGCTCTTCCCTGGCAGGCATGAGGAGCCGAGATTGTCACACAGATTTCTTCCTTCTCCTCACCAGCTTCCCTGGAATGCAACATTTTGCCAAGGGTACATCAGGAACGTTTGATAACTTACAGTTTCCTGTATCGAATGGGCTACCAGTGACACAGGAGCTGGTGACTTGTGGCATAAAGAGTCACAAATGATTTCCATTTGCGCTGTGAACAGATAAACCATTGTTTAAGGAAATGTTGTTATATAGATGCGGTTTTCCATCTCGGCATAAGGGCTAAGTGTAAGTTAAGTTAATCAGTGGCTACCTTGATAGCTTCCATGTGCATACCTAGACTGTTGGGTAGAAAGCCGAGCTGGATGTTCCGATTAATATACTGTCTTTCATGTATGTTTGCTGTTTGGGTTTTTGGGGTTTTTTTCTCAGTGTTTTTGGTTTGGTTTTGTTTGCTTTGTTTATTTTGTTTTTTCTTTTGAGGAGGTATTTATTTCACAGCTGGGATATTGTTAACCGCAGGAGCAGCATGTCCTGTGAATATTGAGGGCTGGTGCTGGAGATGAGATCCAGCACTGTGGCTTTCTGCTGTAGTTGCCTTGCTGCTGCAGCACTGCCAGTGCACTGTGTCTGTCTAGTTGCATACAACCCCCTTTGATGTCCCACTTCCATGTCTCATGCATCCTGTAGCTCCACCTCAGTCACAGATTTAGCAGGGACAAAGGCATTACTGCCACAGCATTCAGAGCTGAACATGCCTTCATCTTCTGTGGGTGTCAGGAGCAAGAACATGCTGCAAGAAATGTTTATATCTGTCTGCTAGGAGAGTTTCACCCTGATGGAAAATTGCTTCTTATGGTGGTGTTCTTCCAGGGGAGGGAATGCATCCTGATCCAGGCTAACAGCTGCCCAGCAGCCCTCTTGCTATCATCAGGGGAGCATAAGCCCTGCTGCTTAAAGGTGACAGCGACTTCTGCTTCAGGGCAGCATCCCAGTAGGTTACATTCAGCATTTCAGAGATTTCCTATTGAAATACCTTGTAGGCGCAGACCTCCTTTTTTGACAAGAAGGAAGCAATAAGACAAACTCTAGGCTGTGGCTTTTATTGGTTAGGAAGCTCCCTCGCTCTTTGCTCATTTTCAGGGCTCTTAGCACAGATCTTCTGGATTTCTCTCTGGATTTTGTCAGTTACTCAAAGGAGAGCGTGCAGGTTTCTCTGGGGAAAAAGGCACCATGGTGCCTGAAGGAGCGTCACGAGAGGATCAAACCTACTCCCAGTGTGGACACAGAGATCCTGCAAGCCCTTTGGCCATTTGGCTTTACTTCTGCTCCCTCTATTTGTTTTTTTTTTCTGGAGGGAATTGCTTGGGGTTTGTGTAGGTTTGGTTTTTGGATTTTGGCTTGTTGCTTTTTTTACTTATACCAGTTTATTTTCTTTTTGGTGTTTCCCACTAATCCACTCTCCCATTCCCAATCTCTTTCATTGTTAAATGATTATCAAATGGGCAGAGGATTTTTCAGCACTTTTGTTACCATGGCGACTGGATGCGAGGACCAGAGAAGGCGTAGAATTTGAGCATCAGAAATAAAACTGAATAAACTGCTTTTGCCATTAGAGAGCTTTGCCCACAATTCACTTTCCTCCAATGAAGTTATTTTTATGCAAAGGAAAACAAACTTTGGAGGGAGGGGAGGGGAGCAAAAGAAAACTTTTACATCTTTACTGCACCTTTTACTGCAGAACTTTTAAAGTTTTTCTAAGGTACCACTTGGGACCATGTTTATACTCAGCCTTTATTTGATCAGACTCCTGTTTCCCTTTTAGTTTGGGGTCTGAGGGAGCTTTCTTTCAGCACTCTGACTTGCATATTGTACTGGGAAATTCAAAATTAGCGTCCTGGGCTGTAACTTTTTCTGCAAGCTAAACCCATGGCTACATAACCATCACTGTTTGCACTCATAAAAGGGGTCTGGAGGAGAAGAAGTCGGAAGAGAATAACTGTGAAAGGTTCCTCACTGTCTTATATTATTTTTCGTAGTGCTGCTTTTTCCCCCTCCTTGTTTCCAGTTAAGTCTAGTTTGGCTATGGAGAAAGCAACCGTGGAATGATTTTCTTGCTTCATCTTCTATTCAGCAGTGATGGGCAGAATCTCCTCAGTGAGCTCTTGTTCCACCTCAGCAGAAAAGGTGGTGACTCAGGCCACAGAAAGATTCAGAGCCATCTACAGAGGACTCAGCTCTTGGCCTCATCAACCCTGAAATACCTTTATTCCATTTTAGAGGTGTACTTACTTTTGTTGTCCTCAAAGACCATACAGAATCAAATCTCTTGCCCATCTTTCCCCACAGCCTCTCCCCAGGTAAGACTTCTATAACTAGAGAAGAGCCAAGGCTTCAGCAGGGGTAGATTGTAGGGCTCTGAGAAGGTCTATTAATCCCAGCTTGAAGGTACAATGCTTTCATTGACAGGCATACTGCTCTCTGCCAGGTGGCTAGGGGGGAAATGACAGCATTGTAGAGCAGCTTGCTTATTCTCCCTAATAAACCTTTTTTTTTGTAATGAGCTGAATGACTGTAAAAGGTTAAACTGTTTAATGATGGTAGGTAATGTAAGCACCCATTCGCTTTTATATTCTCAAATCATGTTTCTAAATAGTTCAGAAATTGTAAGCTTTAATTCCATAATAATAGTTTGTGGTTTTATTTTGTAATCAACAGTAAGGACTTCTCAGGTAATTTTCGCAGGGGAAAGCATCTGGATGTTGTTTGTTTGCTTTGCTTTTTTTTAATATTGGAAAGTGCTTAGCTATACCATTCTTCCCCTTATTTTTCCCTGCTAATTATTACTCTTATGCATTCTAAGTAGAAATGAATGCATGGACAAAGGTTTTGGTGGAAGGCATTAAGAGATTGTGTCTTGGAGATTAAATGGGAATACAAATGGGAAGTCAGGACTGGACGACTATTTCCCCATTCACTTAGTCTGGGTGATATCTTTGTCAGGCATGCAGTTTTGGAGTAGTCATGAAGGAAACTAGATTAGCTGCATATTATTTCTAGAACTGACACGTTGAACATCACCCACGGGAATGGAATGGTTTTTAAGGCTTAGGACCTGGCAGTTAATGTGATTTTGGGAGTATCTAATTGACAGGAGTGAGGGATCATAATATTTCTCTTCCCATGGAAACCTTACTTTTCTTTCTGCAGCCGTGATTGTATAACTGACTGAATACTGAAAACATCTGAAGTTAAGGCAAGGGTAATTCAGACACGTTCTTGCTACTTGTCATTAAGTCATTCGAGCTTGTCTGTAAGTTACTGGACTCTGCCCAGCTGCAGTGTTGACCTCCAAGCCATCTGCATTATTCACCTGCATCGGGAAAGCATTCTCAGATTGCTGTTCCTGGGCAGATGTCTCATTCTAGGAGACGCTGATGCTCCCTTTTGGATACCGCTATGAGAGCAAACCTAGTCTGAGTGGGTGCCCTAACCTCACCTTTCCTGACTCCTTTTTTATTTCCTGGGCTGAACTTGTAAGTTTTTCAGTCCAACATCCAGGACAGAAGGATTATACCATAGCAGGAGACTTTATTTTAGCTCTTGCTTCTTTGCTCTGTGTCTTCCAACAGTGAATAATTTTGCCTTTCTCTGTGTGCCATATTACTGGCTGGCTGGGACACTTATAACCATATTCATCAGATGTTTAGGTTTGGGGGGTTGGGTTGGGTTGGTTTTTTTTTTTACTTTTAGGTGTTTTGTTTTGGTATTTTTTTTAATAGGTGAGGTCAAAGGCAAAAAGGATTGCCTTCGGTCTTGCGTTTATACCTGAAAACCTGAATGGCCATTGTTTTGGTTAACGTGGTTTGCCTAAATGGGAGTGAGTTTATGGCAGGCTCTGTGATGTCTGCACTTTTTCCACATCACTGGTTCCTCATTGCTTCAATATTAATAGCAACTGTCATGCAAAAGACCAAAAGCATCTGTAATGTATTCTGGTGAGCTCTCTCTGTGGCTGAGTTGAGCTTTGAGATAGTTACAGTCTTATTTCTGACAGAAACGAGCAGTCTCATAAAAGAGCAAAGTAATAAGGAAATAGGCCTAAGTACTCTAGCCGTCTCTTTCACATGCTTGGGAATTCACTTTATTCTGCGTATTGCTGTTTAAAACACAATGGGATTTTCTTGCCTACAGTTTCTTTCTCCCATTTTCTTTTCATGAGGATACACTGATCCGTGCCAAGTCTGACTGACTTTATATAGGGGTAGAAATAAAACGTTGCTGCATAACACTGAACTGCTGCGGTCTGTGTTGATGTTACAACGGTTTGGGTCCCAGTAGCTGCTCTTGCAAATGGGGGTGCCTTGCAGTCTGTCAGACCCTGTGCATTCAGTCTTGTCTAATTTCAGTTTTCATAGACAGATATGTGCCTCCTTTAAAACAGACGTTGCTTGGTGGATGCGGGTCCCATGTCTCTGATCAATGCAGGCTTTCTTAAAGTTCTTCAAAACTATGGAGCTCTCTGCATAGGAATTTCCTACCATCTGTGAACCAGTCCCTAGCAGGCTGGTGATTTTAATAGTTGGCAACAGGAGAGGAAACCTCCTTTTCCTCTGCCTTTCGTTGAAGGATTGTCTTGAGCTGGATGGAGTTTCCTAAAGAAATTCAGCACTGAAGGCATCTTGCCGCAGGGCTCGACACACTAGATTTCAGAGCCACACTGCTCTACATCTTTATTGCCTCTATTTTTACAGGTCAAGACAGCTACAGAACACTGCCTGAAGTGACAGTGATGAACTCTGTAGTATTGCTGTTGGTGTGAAATAGACTGGCTATAATGTAATATGTGAGCATCTTAAGAACATGAGCCAGTTGACCAATGACACATGTGGTGATGAACACGTGGAGTTAAAGTAAATGTGTGTAAGCAGTCAGCGATTTGTAGCAATAAAACTTTGTGATGTGGGTCCTCATATTCTCTATCGATTCCCCCCTGGATAATTACCCTGTCTTACCTCTCATTCAAAATCTTTGGGCCTGTTGATCTTTCTCCTGCTGCTGTAGGCCAAGCCCTGCACTTGCCAGACTCTTTGTAGTTGGCACTTCGTCTTACTCAGCTGTCCGAAGCATCTCATACTTTGGAAAAGCAAAATTTTCTGGTGTGCTATGTCTCACCTGTATAGACCAAATGTCCTTCTTCCTCTCCAAGTACAAGTTAGAAGGAAGAGTTTCCATTTTTCCAAAAGAGCAGTTTTCCAGATTTTCGGGAACGTGCTAAATATTGCATAGAGCAGCATCATTTTAGTGTTTGAAAGGGCTGATGACAGGGTGGGTTGTAAACTGCAAGAAATGCTGATGGCTGAGAGCAGTCTCTTGCTTGAGAACAGTTTGGGAGCCTTGATCTTGATTCTTCCAGCCAGCAGTTCTCAGTCTGTGTCTTTGGAGTCGTTTATTGTTAAAAACCCCAAACAGTGCAAACCAAAAAGGCTGAGGCCTGGGATTCACTTATCTATTATCTTTTCTCTGACAGTGTCCAGTGTCTCACAGGGAGCATACCAAATATCTCTGTTTAACTGTTTGTGCATGATACTTCTATTTGCTTTCCTAGTCCTCTCCCCCCCCCCCCCCAAATGTCAGTTAATATCTTCTTCCTTTATAAAGATTCAGAAATCTTTGCATTAAGAATTAGAAATCTTATTACATTGTTTTCTGATGTAACTGGTTTGGAAGGAAAAATCACTGGAGGTGGAGTTGAAGGAAGGGTGCTTTTAATCATGAAGAGTAAGGACTGAAATACTTTCGCAAGAGCATTTTGAAGCAACATTCATTTCCTCCCCTCCTTTCAGTTTCCCAGCTGCCTCTCCTGAAGTGCTCTTCTCCTCTGCTTCCGATGCCATCCTCTTCTCCTTTATTCTGTTATTTCATTGTCTTAACTTTCCTGATTTTTCTATTTTAGTTATTTATCATATGATATTGTAGTTACATACTTTACAACACCCGCACTGTGCAGACTGGAGCCCAGCAGTATTACATACAAGGCAAGTGCTCAGCAGAGTTGTAGTGATGGATAAAAAGTAGGAGGAGTAGCAGTATTTTCCGTAAGCCCAGAGGCAGAACATCATCTCTTACGTATCACTGTCGCCTAGCCCAGATCCACTGTATTTTGTGTTGCCATTGCTAAATTATCCTCTGTTTTAGGCAGAGCAGTCATAGGCATAACAAACTTCACAACAGCTGAGTATCATGGCATTTGAAAAACAAGTTGTACTTTGATGTGTGAGCGCACACAGCACTTGGAAGCAACTGCCTGAGCAGTAGTTGTTCACCCAGGGTTAGCTTGAGCCATATGGATGTTTGCCACAGGCTGAAAGTGCAGTCTGTTACAGCCCTGCTCTATGAATTACACATGACAGCTAAAGAGAAGGGTTTGGGAACCAAACTGGGGAGAGGCCTGGGACAAACCCAGCCCAAAGCAAAGGGCTTCAGCCTCCTGACAGTGTTCCCCATTGGAATGAGGAGTGTACAGCTGAAAACGGACACTGGAGAAAAACTGGAAATGGAGGAGGCTTTTACAGCAGAGGGTAGGGAAGGATGGTGGAAATGAAAGGTCACTCAGACTTAAGCAGAATAATGAAAGCTGGCACTTCCCAGTCACAGTCCATTCTCTCCTGGTCACTCAGTGACCTGAAAACAATACAGATTCATAGTCCTTTCTCTCCTGTCACTGTGGTCAGTGACCTTACAGCAACATCCTGTAGTCCATTAAAAGAAAGCTATTAAAATTATTGCCAGTCCCACCCCCTTGAATTAAAGCATGGTGGGAAAGAGTCATAAGTAAAGGCTCTTCTAAAGTGAATTAGCCCTCTTGGTATTAGAGAAGGCAGGAAACAATGAGTGACATCAGTCTATTAGTTGTATAAACTGAGTGAGGTGCTGAAAGTGACAAAATGAACGTAGCTGGTTACATTTGGGATTAGCTTTTTTTTTTTTTTTCCCCTGCCAGAATATTTTATTATTTTATTGCATTCCAGGGCCCTCAGAATAAAACCCAAACAATTCTCTATTGTTCACTCTAGTTCATTTCTCTGCCAGCATTGAAAAGCTCAGGGACAGTCTGGAGTCATTTATAGTTGACTGATTAAACTCTTGATGCTACCACTAAGGTCGTTAAGTAAACATTCCAGGGAGATGCTTAGATTTGATATGAAAACAGTATCCAAGTATGTGCCTGGAGGAGAATTAAAATGTATATTGTTAAACTTTGACTTAACTTCAGCTTATATCTCCTGAAATCCCAACTGCATCAAATTTTTCTTCAGTCCCAGCAAGCTGGCCACAGCAGCTGTATGGGGTAGGGTGTTCAGATGTATTTCTGGGCTTTGGCTGAAACTGTTTCTGTTTCAAAGGTTGTCTGAATCTGTGGCTGAAAGTGAACTTCGGTGTGTGCAGGGTAATTTCAAATAAAAGGAAGAATTGATATGTAACTAATTAATAGTGATGTATGACATGGGGTTTCAAGGATAGCTAATTGCACTTGACCAATGAACGGAATGGGATGGGCTGCTAAAATTCAGGAAAGCTGGTTTTGGTTTCTGTTTTTCCTGTGAGGAGCTTTTTCTGCTGTGCCTGTTTACATACATGGTTATTCCTTATCTCCTTTACTTCTCAGGCTATCCTTGCTCAGCAATATCGCCAAAATATCATGATGGCCTCTGGGAAAGAGGAAAACGCCTCTTACTGTGAAATTATGTTTTTAATTGTGACTGGATTGGGAAGAGGTGGTCTGATAGTGAGGCCTTTGCAGTGGAGAAAAGCAGAGCAAATTCGTAGGGTTGTCTTTTATAGGAATATTCATGTGGGAACCTGCAACTTGCTTCGCTACCAGTCTGTGAATAAATGAATAGTTGAATGGACTTTCTATTCTTTCCTTGCGGTTTCAAAATTCCAGGAAGTTCTGCTTCCACACTCCCCCCACCTCAACCTTTAACTGGCGCAGTTGTACTAAATCAGGTGCTTCCATTTTCCTCACAGGATTGTCATAATAGTTGAAAAGTATCAAAGACTTTGTGGTTTATTTAGTTGGAAGTATTGCAGCTCAGGTACGCAATCGCCTTTTTGCTGGAGTGCCTTCATGCAGTTAATTTCATTTTGGCTTTTGTACGTATTTGAGCTTGCTAAAGCTTGTCACTCCCTGCACTCTCACGTGGCGTACTGAACTGCGCTGCTGCGCACCAGCAGTGGGAGAACATTCCTAGCATTGTTTCAGGAACGTAAAATAGAAAGTCCATGGGCTTTGGGCACAGCGATCTTTCAGTTCAGGCTGCGCTTGTTCTGCTTTAGGAACAAACACCAAAGTGAACGTATCTGTGTGCATGCTTGGTATGTGGTTTTGAGATTACTTCAGTTATGGGTCAAGAAGCAGAGTTTGCTCCTATCGGAAGTGTGCACAGAGCAGGCGTGAAATGGTAACGGTTCCTTTGCCCTCAGTGTGGGGAACATCAGAGGAGGCTGCAGTGGTAGAAATGCCATTTTGAACCTGTCAGTCTGAGCTTGCTCACCTCAGCGGTGAGGAGTTCTGTATCTCACAGCACAGAAGTTACTGAAGTAATTTGTGCTGGCAAACGGGCAGTGCAGAAATAACAATAACAAGGGAAGAGAAGCAGTTGGTCTGGCTTCTCACTGACAGTTGCAAGTGCTAATACATCTAATGATAAGTCTGAAATATACACAGAAGGGAAAAAATGTGCCTGCTTTGTTTATTTTGGAGAAGAGTTAAACTCTGAAATCCTGTACTGTAATTGCAGAGTGGTATTCTGTTCTAAAGGACTACAAACTCAAGGACACTGGGTAACCTCGCTGCGCACTAGTATCAGTAAAGTGTTAAAAAAGAAAAGGTTGAGGGGACAGGAGGGTTTGCTTTACAATGGAAAATGAAGGTAAGTTGCTGCAGTTTGCTTAATCAATAGCAGGTTTGCAGATGGGGGAGTCTACGGACACTAGAAGAGTGTACCCATGAAGCAGAGAATTACTTGGCATAGTAAGGGGAGGGATGGAGGGAGCTCAAATGGGAGTTTAGGTGGTATATCTTGGAAAAACTTCCTGACATGGAGATTTATGAGTCTGATAATGTCCTGAGGGATGCGGTGTGAACTTTATCACTTGAAATATTTCAAGCAAGACTTGAAGAGAAGTATTAAACATACAGTATGCTTCTGCAGTAAAAGAAAATGTCCAAGGTCTTTCGCAGTATCGCACAGTCTATATGTGGATATCTCAGGATATATTCCTATCAGGTACTGAAGGTGCATTTGGGCCTTGCCAGGACTTGGGCTCAGATGGGAGAGCTTTAACAGAATTTGGTGTCCTGTGGGAGATTGAGCTTCTTCCTCAGAAACAGTAGATAGAAGCAGCTTCCACGATACTGTTTAATAGTAGTGGACAGAAGCATCGTCACAGTTCTACCCACATCTTATGTAAGATAACAGCGTCATCTTATTTGATAGGATTTGGCATGTTGGGTTTGGGGTTTTTTTTGCCTCCCAGAGATGTATTCCTGAATGTTGGGGTAAAAGTAAGCGCTTTTTCTCTCTTCAACTTTCTTTCCCTCAATCTTTTTAATTTCCTTTGGAGCAGAAGGGAAACCAAAGAACTTTGTAAAAGCTTGTTGTTCCTTGCAGCATGCCTTGGGAAAACAGAGGGAGGGAAATTCCAGTATTTTTTTTCCTTGCAGAGGTTGTGTCTCACATTTGTAGGTCCAAGAAGGACAAATAAAAAATGCATTTTTTTTTTTACATAAAAGGGCACATTTTAACTTCAGGAATTTCTTTGAGAAGCAAGAAACTACTTAAAATTCTCCCACTGCGTAGGATTCACCTTCATCCTGAAAGCAAGAAGAGTTTTAGTGAGGCATTCATTGGCAGCAGAAGTGGAAGCCTAATTATTTTGGGCAGGCCAAATGTGCTCAGTGTGTTTCAGCCAGGACAGAGCTGTACCTGGTCTCTTCACTTGCTTAGCCTGTGGCATTGCTGCTTACGCTACACCGTGGGCCTCACTATGCCTTCACTTGACTTCAGCAAGCCCCCCAGTGGGAGCGGTGCTGATCCTCACAGACACATTGGATTGGCCACTGTGATGGATATTCTTGCTGGGCAGCATGAGTCCAGTTTAGAGGAGTCAATGCAGAATGAGTAAATTGTACAAAATTCCAGTGGGTGTCCTGTAATACGCGGCTGTGTTTCCAAACTAAATGTTCCGGCCGCAGTTTTTCTGATCAAAGGAAGGGATGAAGGCTACGCTGGGCGTACCTCAGCCTGTGGTTTACTTATGCTGTTAACTACAGCTTTTACTGCACGAGCTCAGTCCAGTGGAGACACTGAGAACACAGCCTTAAATAATCCTGTTTTAATCATGTTCCCATTTCCAGGCTGTCTGGGGAAGGTGTAATCAGCAGCCACATTATGAAGTCACTTGCCCCTTTAGGAACTCCTGCTAAGCTTTGATACTGGCAGCTGGTAAGGTACTGCTCAGTATGTGGGAGCAGCTAAAAGACCAGGAGTGTTTCTTCTTTTCTCTGATTCGGAAGTAATTTTATCCCTTTCTTTTAAATCGTACTGAACACAGGTACCCCAAAACATTGGAAACACAGAACTTTCTGTGAACCACTACCACTGAGGTCTGGTTGTGATGAATGAGAATTACTGGGCCAAAATGTATCTTTTCTTTCAGAGCTTTTGATGATTGTGGGCAGTTTATTTGTTAGAGAGGAAATTCTGGCATCGTTGGATGGATTTTTGTAGTCACACCAGATACAGTGGCACTGGTTAATCACTTTTTCCTAAAATGGAATAAGAAAGCTATACCTCTCTGTATGAATAGTTCCATAAGGGAAGAGGTCAGCAACTAGCAATTTCCTAATCACCCTACTGCCCTGCTCTGCCTACATATTTCTGTGACAGCTAGATTGTAACAAAACTGTGCCCACTGAAATACATCTTAGTTCTCAAATACTCCATGGAAGTCAGTGAGATACCTTTTGGAATAAGATACTAATTGTGGAAATAGGTTCCACACGAAAGCACTGTATTACAGGCATCTTTTCCTTAAATGTCTTTTTATTGCTTTCTATACCCCTGACTATTATCGATTGAAGAATGTAGAAATGTGGCAGAAACAGCCTGGAGTTTTACCTTACCTTTAGAAACGTCTTACGCCCCGAAGTGTGCAAAGCCTGTTATGTGGCTATGTAGTCGCAGTGGCTTTTTTGTGACTGCATAAAATCTGGTCATCGATCAGGATGTGCCCAAATTCTGTTTTGCTCCCCCAGCTTTCAAACATACTGCATTGACTGGTTTGGTTTTTCACTAAGTCACCCAGTTCGTACATGTGTGCGTGGGTGCAGGTGTGAGAGAGAAAACGCAAACCACACGGCAGACATCAGTCACTTTTTGGCGTAGTGCATTGGAAGGTACTCAAGTTCTAGGATGCAAAGATGTTGTGCTGTGCTCCATCAGCTGGGGTCCTGTGTGGTTCAGTATTGCAACTGCTGTTCTGATAGCTGAGGCACTATTGCAGGTCTGTTTGTCTTCTCTCCTTTTTGCTCTGAGTGTACTTGTGTATGTGACAGGAGAGACTACCTTCGTTGCAATAGGCAAGCTACAAGCCTCCAAGGCAGCAGATAGGAGTCCCGGTCAATAATGTCACCATTTTAGCCATCGAGCTCTTTGATTTGCTGGACACGGAGCAAAAAAGAGAGGAATTCAGTAAAATTCAGTAGAATTAAGGTCAGACAGGCATGTTGCACCCATAAACACTGCCATGCAGAGAATGCAAGGGGATAAACCACAAAGAGATCAGGATCCTAGTTCCTCTGTCATAAACAGAATTGCTTCTGAATGTGAACACCAAAGAAAAGTAAACCTCTGCAGAGGATGTTTCCTCTCAGGGCTCTGATTATGCAGGTTTTAAGTGGTGTTAATTCAGATGGAATACATCATGCAGTTCTGCAGCTGGATGGCTGACCCACTTGAAGCCCTTCTGTGCAACTCGACTGCCCTTGTAACTCTCTCTCTTAGCTGGCCTTTTAGGTATGCTGTAGATGCCTCCTTGCCTTGAAAGTCGATTTTGCAAAACCCCTGTAGCTAGCATCTGCAGCAGATGGAATGCCTATCCTGGGATGAATGTACAGATGGATACAGATCAGTCAGTCATCCCTACAAATTACATTTTACCCCTCTGTGTGGTGTGTACATCTGTGAATTGTTGGTAAGATGCCTGTATGCCATGTAGTAATGTCGGTAAGCTGATACAATTCTATTTCCTCTCTGTATCTCTTCTACACATATATAACTTAGCGGAGTGAGGGATGAAACAAATTCTGTAGATTGCATTTGGGATGTTCTTGTTAAATGAAATAACGAATGATGTCACCTGTGTCATCAACATCTTTGTCCTTCACGCTGAATTGGTATGAGTAGAATGCTACACTGACAATGTTTTACCAAGTTTTATATCGCTTATATCTCTATGTTTGCTTCCATACTCGTCTTTCACTGAAGCATTATGATTATGTGTTTCATTAATAATGTCTGACTGAGATTCTCAGCATTAGGATAATTCCTCATATTGAAACACCACACACTATGTTACATACTGTTCGAACACAACAGAAAGAACGGTTCCGATGCAATTAAGTTATATGTATGCACAGCACTTCACAAAAACCTCATCCCTAAATTGGTGGTGGATAGCAAAGGTTAGAAGTACATGGCTTTAAATCACAATGTATTTATCTGTGGGTGAGTCAGGGATCAAAAAATCATGGGATATTGTGTGTGATGATAAAAACTTTAGAGCACTTATTTCAGCCAATTTTGTTCTACATGTTTCAAATTCTAGCCTGGTGACGTTAACTCCAGAGCATTGCCAGGGTGGAGTTGGGAGTCTGCCATTAAACATTGATTTTCCCAGTATCTCACAATTACAGCAACATCTGTGCTAAATAACTTTTACTGATTGCACGTAAAGAGTTCATGTTCAATGCGTCTCGCTCAAAGGTCTCTTTTCTTACCTGTGCAGGAGGGAGTTGTCATGATTTTGCAGCAGGATATTCTGTGAGAGTGATAGAGATCGAAGGGGTTTGAAGCTTTCTATTTTAATGCCATCTGTGTAGGTACACCTGAATTTCCTTAGCTGTACCAGTGTAGTTTGCCTGGGTCACTTAAAGTGCTTTCTTGACGGCAAGATTTATAAATGTTTGATAAAGTCAACTTTCTTTTTCCACCTTCATAAAACTTCAGTGTATTAAACCAAACCCAACCAAACAACAACAAAAGCCTGAGTATGTGATGAAGTGGTACAATATACTTCTGCTTCTTGAGCAAAAAGAAGTCATGACACATTATGAGTTCTATAGAAAGGGCTGCTAAACTGACTCTTCCCTATCTCAGTGTTTGTGTTTTGGGTATGGCTCCATGTAATGGTGAAGGGAAATGAAATGGAAACTGAAATAGTCTGGAAAGCAAAATAAACCCTCGCAAGTCACCTTTACAAAGCAGGTTATATTCAAGCTTCCCAAAATGCTTTACAAGTGCTTGTTGATAGTTTGGCCTTTGCAGCAGCTCTGCGAGATAATATGTATTACCATCTGCATCATTTTATACCTGCAGAGAGCTGAGCTGACTTGCCCCAGGTGATGCAACAACCCAGCGGTACAGGTGAGATGAGAACACTGACCAGCTTTGTACCAGACTTCATGATGCAGCCTGAGAGCTGTGCCGTGCAGAGATATTTAAGGACATAAGTAATGAAAAACAGGGATGGAGAGAAAAACATTTTTCTCCATCTTAATGCAATGCTGGTGCTCTGCACTGTCAAGGATCCGCTGGCTTTGGGGAGGACGTGGAGTAGGAAACTGCTGCCGTTTCTCCCCTCTGTCTGTGTGCCAGTCCCAGGATTAAGCTATTGTCAGTTACCTGAAGAGACCCAGCAGGGATGGGAAGCTGTAGGTGTGAATGCCTGAGGAAACAGTTCTGAAGTCTGCACAAGATAAATGCACATGTCCACTGTGAAGAAAAACCCTGGGCCTTTTTTCCCTTGAAGTAATAGTTTCAGAGAAGAGAGTCAGGGCTTGTGTTCTGTAAGGTGTCGGATGCTTATTTTGCGGGCTTGTTTTAAAACTTGCCTGCAAGTTGCATTTCTAAATCTAAAAGAATAAGCTACCCAAAGAGCATTCCGCCTTGCCTGCACGATCTGTAATTCCAGAATCGCCGGGAACTTTCTGTACTACTTTGTTCTGTAGTTATGAAGCGATACTGCGGGCACTTCCTTTCTGAAGTATCTCAGAAATAGCACAAGGGAAAAAGCGGGGTTTTAGCATATCCCTTTCATGGATGCCCTGCCAATTTCCTGAATTTTCATAGAAGAGGGAGACTGATAAAGCCCTGATATTTTTAAAGGCATCATCTCCCTTTTTTGTATCTTCTGTTTTAGGTCAGTTGTTATCTTAATCAGAGATAGTTTTGTACTTAATCTTGAAACACATAGAATTTGGGAATTTCAGTAAATTCCTTTAAAGTGTCTGTTACAAGATTCCCACCCTGTTAACTTCTACTGTCAGACAGGTTTATTTTGAAAGGAAACATCAAATGAGTTTCTGCCTCTTGTAAGCAATGAAGTTTGCTTGTGAGAAACTGTAGGTGCAATTCTGTAAATCATGGATCAGCCGGTTTTCAAACCCCCAGCCGAGAACCACAGGAGATTTATAGTGCTCAGAAAAGAGCTATTAAATGGATTTTAAAGTATGTTACCATTCATTGGCTTATAATATATTTATACTCAATATTTTAGTTAGTATGTGGGCTTCCAAACAACTTTCTTGATTGAAAATTTCCAGATGCTGTTATAACATTAAATGTTATGAGCTGAATGGAATATTACAGGATGATTCAATCAGGCTGACTAGCATGCAGGAGTTTAATTCTCTTGAAATCCACTCTTCAATCGCTGTACTTGAAATGCTGTCTCCCTTCAAAACAAATATGATTTTTTCAGCTTTTCCTTCTCAGTTCAATACTTTGCGTGTGTGTTGCATCTCTCCCTGCAAACCTCTCTTAAGCCGTTTATGATCATTAGGTGATTTACTGTCACAGTCTTTGCTGAGGGATGCCTAATAACAGTTTTGATTAGTAATAACTGGCTGTTAGAGGTCGTTCTACATACCAACGAAAGAATATTAGCATAGAGCATAGCAACTGCATGCAGGTGGCACGCAGCTGGAAGTTTAGAGTTGCAGCATATACCTGCATCTACAGAGCGAACTTATAGGGTCAAAAAGTCCTTCACTGAACTGGGATCTGTCCAACATGCTAGTTCATGACTGATCATGATCACAAAGTATTATGAGAACTTTCTTAGCCGAATTAAATTAGTACGTTAATGAGGCAATTCCTTCAACCGTGACAGACATTTATATCTGGAGGATACTACTGATTTACTTTAATTACTATTAGGGGGCTGAATTTGAAAGGTTTTAGTGAACAATTTTGGTGAATTGAGCATTTGAATTTCTATTTTCTCAATTTAAAACCCCAATTTATATGACTAGTTTGATTCACATTTTATATTGTTTAAATCTCCAGTAAGGCATATCTTCTAGAATGGGTTGTCCAGAGAAGCTGTGGATGTCCCGTCCCTGGCAGTGTTCAAGGCCAGGTTGGACAGGTCTTTGAAAAACTGGGTCTAGTGGAAGGTGTCCCTACCCATGGCATCGGGGTTGGAACTAGATGATCTTTAAGGTCCCTTCCAACCCAAGCCATTCTGTGATTCTGTGATTCTCTATTGCTTACTCAAACCAAAGCTAGAGAGAAACAGCAAGGTTGCAGAGTCTTGTGGACCACCCATGTCCCATATTACACAGTGAGGCCCCCTTTTCTTCCTCAGCATGTAGTTTCCTAGGGTGGTACATTGCCTGGTGTAGCCTGAACAAAGGGACTGGGGG
This sequence comes from Ara ararauna, assembly GCA_028858755.1. NCBI lineage: Eukaryota > Metazoa > Chordata > Aves > Psittaciformes > Psittacidae > Ara > Ara ararauna. The sequence continues at coordinate 2,952,243 of CM054378.1, forward strand.
TGAATATGATCAACTCTCCCTGATTAATGCTGGATTCGCACTGTCCTTCAATGCTCATACTGCTGTCAAAGCGGGTGGCTCTAGGTTATGGAGATACACCAAAGGTAGGTCAGTGTAGCTGATTCACATCCACTTGTGGTTCTGTGCCTCAGCCCCCGACCTTCTGCCCTTTATCAGCAGAAGTTGATCCTGCCATCATCTTTTGGGTCTTAACTCGGTAGCATTTGACACAACTGGACTTTGCTTAACCTCTTTAGTTGGCTGAGCTAATAACACAGCTCTTTGTAACTTTGAGTAGATGCTTCTTTCTTGGGCTGCTTCTGTTATATTCAGCCGATCTCATCTGAGTCATGCTGCAAGTTAATTTCTTTCCCAAGTCATTCTCTGTACCTTGGCTTATTTACGGGCAGTTGCCTTTTCCCATATTCCCTCCTGCTGGTGCATTGCTGTTAGCCCTTTGTTTGAGCTATGCTGTTTGTACATTTATTCTGCAGATCTCTGATAATACGTATTTAGAAAATCTGCCTCGCTGTTAATCAGCAAATTTTGTGAACATAACCATACCTCCCACTGTCATGGTTGTTTTTGTATGTGCAACATACTCACGGACTTTCTTTACCAGAAGTAATTACAATGATTGTTACAGCCCTTTGTCTTTTTAGCTTATCTAAACAATCAAAACACAAGAAGAACAAAAAACAAGTTTCAGCTAAAAAAAACTGTTTAAAAAGGCTCTTTTTATTTAACAAATCTTCCTTCTTTGAGCCTGCGCTTCAAATTTTGCATATGATGTATGCTTGATAGAAAGGCAAAACAAGCTGTACGCTGCTGTTTTATGTAGAGGCAACAAAACCATGACAGAAATTCTGAATGCAGTATTTATATTATCGATGACAGTCTAATTGAAAGAGCACAGCTGGATTTTCAGATCGTTCTGCAGAGATCTAAATTACTATATAGATTTTGAAACAGCGGAGAGTCAGCTGTTCTCTCTTTTTGCCTTTCCTGTTGTATTTATGTGTTGATCTAGGTTTCTCAGTCTTCTACACTGTTCTTTCTGTTTTATTCCTGGGATTAGATATGAGGGGGTAAGGAATGAGAACGGGTACCAATGACAACATCCATGTACGCAGCCTTCAGGAGGCATCTGGAGGCATCGTCACTGTAAACACCATTTACAATGTCTTTTAGCGGTGTCGCAGACCGCACCAAGATCAGCTGCAGAGGATATTGAGGGGAGGAAGAGAATAACTTGTAGAACAGTAGTTGTATACGTGACTTCTGCGGTTTCAACTTAGCACAGACTCAATTTTTAGGTGCCTTCCCAACTTTCTTTAGATTGAACTTGATATTCTTTTCCTCTGTAAAGGCTAACATGTAGGCTTTTGATTTCAAGTTTAATTCTTGTTGAGGGTTTTAGAACACATGCCCTTTTCTCTCACACCCACATTCCTGTGACTCAGTGATGGCTAAGCACATTTTCAAGTATCTAAGAGTTTACTCATCTATTATGGGTGTTTATCTGCTTTGAAAGTCTAGCCTGCAATGGAGAGAAGAACACTGTTTAGCTAACACTTTTGTTTCTTGCTGACATATAAGTAGGCCATAATGTGTGTGTGCATCTGCAGGGTAAAATCCATCTTATCCCACCTGCAAACCTATTTCTGCAATGTTTTGTTGATCTGAGTTGTAGAATGCTTTGCTAATTCACCTGTTTCTTGTGGTGTTTATGTGTCACCAGCAGGAGAAAAAAACACTGTTATGCTTTGGTTTGGGTTTTGGGTTTTGTTTTGGTGGTGCTTGTTATTTGTTCTGAAGGCTCTATGCTCTTTTCTCCTCTGTGTTAGGCTATTTGTCTCCTTAGCCTTGATGTGTATTTTTTGTTGGCTTTTTAATGACTGTTTAGATTTAATTTCAACATCAGATTGTTTCTAAATGGTTTCTTTAGAACTCTGTCCCTGAGGCCATTTTTTAAGGCTGTTATTACAAAGAAGTGGCTTTTCTGAGCCGTAGGTTTACTTTATTGTTTTGATCTTTGTCCACACCCCAGTTTCTGGGATAAGGCTCTGGTCCAGCAATTTAAAGCGGGGAGAAGAAAACCATGTAAGTAGATGCTGCAGCCCGGTATCCACTGGCTGTTCCTACATTTTTTTGTTCCTACAAAGTGTCTAAAAAGAGAGGAATCTTCAGAATGATTTTTGTGGACAGACAGCATGTTATGAGTGGGACTAAGGCTCTCCTTGAGGTTAGGCTTGCCTGCTGCTCATGGCTACAAAAACTTTTGCATCTTGGCTGCCCACAGCCGCTGTGTGTAAGTGGGCGAAGTTGGAAAGCCTTCTGGTGGCATGGACCCCTTCCAGCAGGTCACAGTGCAGTATTCATTATAAGGCAAGACAACAAATAGGAAGGAAATTATCTGGGTGCTCCCCTTGAGGGAGGAGGTGATGCTTTAGGTTAACAATGCAGCAAAAACTGTTCTGAAGAAAGAAGCGCTGGCTTGGAAATCTCCATTGTCACACGGGCAATTGTATGCTCCTTCCGCTGTCGCTGTCAGTTATCAGTGCAGTGAACAACCACTGATTTTGTGTTGTCTCAGTATGGCACACTGTAAGCTGCTGTGATTCAGGAGCTGTAACATAAGCAATTCTGGCACCTGTGCAGGAAAGATTGGGCTGTTATATGACATGCCAACCTGCATACCTGTTCCTGCTTCTTGACCAGAGCCCAGAATTTACCTTAAACCATCAGCCATGTCCATGTCAATTTTGGCTTTTTACAGACAAGGAAATAAAACCAGTGGGATGCAGGGAAAAGAGCAAATCATCTGGCTAAAAGCTTATTTGCATTGCCTACTGTTGTGCCTTGTGGTCAGTCATTCCTTCCCGGTTTTCTACTAGTGTGAGTGGGATAGTGCAGTGAAGAAATGTATCCTGTAGAATAGATACGCTGCACTTGAGAGGCTGAAGACAGTCATGTCACCAACCTGCTAATAAATCACAATGCTTCCTAGAAGGCCATACGCCAAGTAGTGTTGGCCAAATGTATTCCCTGTGCCACCCTATTGACTTCAGTGGACTTGCTCCAGAGAGAGATTTGGCTCCTCTCCCTTGGACAGCTGCTGGAAGGGAATGTTTTTATTTAACTTTCGGCAAGGCTTGTGACTTCGCTGTGGTGCAGTTTACGCCTTTCCCTTCTGACGTACACTTTAAATTATCCTTAATAAATCCAAATTGGAGCAAGTATCTTGGAGTGCAGATAACTACAATAGAAGTCATAGCTTTGATCTGTACCAACCTTGCATTGGAAGCAGGGGATGAAGCCCTCCAAAATTAAATTAACAGATATTTAACAAAAGTAAATAAATTATGCCTGAGCATTTTGATATCTTTAGTGTGTGACATAAATCATTCACCACCGTTCCCTGTACAATATATATTTTTAAATGGCTTTTCCACAGAGATACCCTGTTATTTGTTTCCAGTGAATATAGGTATAGATGACAGTATATTACTCTGAGGTAACTCGTTGAAACTCTCTTCTCAGCAACTAATTGTCACCAGTAGTAATATTAATAGTAGTACTATTTACTGCACACTGCAGAACAGTTACATTCTGGATTTCTTTTAGGGCTTGTGTCACTAATGAATCCGTGAATACAATAACGGAAGCATCTCTTTCTTTTGGAATGATGACCTGCCAGTGTAACACTCTTCTCAGATGGAAGGACCATTTCCAGATCCTCAGTCCCCAAGAGCAATGAGTAGGGCTTTCGGTAGGGTCGGCGGGAATGGGTTTTCATGACACCTGTCTGTGAGGACATTTTCAACGTATCATGGCAAATGCTTGGTTGCTGCTAACTCGGAGTGCCTCTGCACTTCTCTAATTCTGATCAGGATGCCAAATTCATCAGAAACGATCCATAAATGCAATGTCAATGCAGACAGCAGCATGTGCATTGAGCACACCTCAGGGCTTCAGAGTGGATTTTAAAACTCCACTGGGGCCATGGATGAAAATCCTTCTACTCCAGGTCTTTAATCAACTTTGGTGCCTCTCCTGTAGCCAGACCTAGCTCCTCACTGCTCAGCAGTAACCTGAAGTGTGCTAGAAAGGAGAAAAGTAGCTCCCTGGGTCTGACAGTGAGCAGACTGTTCTTGGATAGAACATCCCTGAGGTTTGGGGGCTGGAGAGGAGGGGGCAGTGGGAGCAGAACAGCACGGTGGGTGTTTGCACTCTCTGTTATTCTCACTTGCCTTGGTTGGCTCAGCTCTGGGAGAGCAATAAAGGCATTCTCCATCTCTAAGTACATTCTCCAAGCAGACGTGAACAATTTTGCCTGAAACAAGGCTGGCCACATTTCTTTCTGCGGCACCTAGCACAGCTTGGCAGCGGTACAGCTGAAAGATTACTGCAATGTAATTAAGTCCTTTAAAACTTCTGATCTATAAGACTGTCACTTCTTTTACCTTGTGCACCTTCTGTATGAAAGCAAGATGTGCCTGCAAGTATAGCATGACTTCAGAAATGCTGAAGCTAATAACGTCCACCCTCCAGCATCACTCCTGTTAAATTATGCTGTCATTCTAGTGTAGTCACACAGATATCAGTCCGCTGCATCGCTAGGAGATCCATTTATTATAAGCAAATCCGTCTCCTGTACACACCAATTATTTTACATAGGATGGATTGGAAGCAGGTCCCATAATTATACCCTAGTCAACCAGTCAAGTCTATAAACACAATCTTTCACTCTCTTATTACCTATTTTCCTTCCATCTATTATTCTTTGAATGTTTATGGGAGGGAGTGTGTTTGTGTTTGAATCCATCAACAGCTGTACATTTTTCAAGCCCAAATGCCCTAAAACTGTGGTTATTTTTCATAATGTTTCCAAATGCCCTTCCTGTTTTCTTCTCCTGACAGCCGGAGCAGAATAAGCCATCATTAGAGGCAGCACAAATTATACAGCTAATTAGCAACGTGGTTGGGGCTCTGGAAACCTGCATTATTTTTTTCTGCTGTTGTTATTGGGAAAGAAGTTCAGTGATGAAATTCCCAGCTCAGCCCCTCCTTTTTATTCCCATTACAGTCTGTCTGTCTTAGTATTCAGTGTTCCTCTCTTCTAATAGTGGAGTAATTTTACAGAATCAGTGCCATCACTGTCAATATAAAATCTTACACTTTTCCTAAGTTTGCTGAAGTTTGGGGTCGGTTGGTTGTGGGGTTCTTTTCCGTGAAGTTGCTGATATTAATGGCAATATTTACACAAAGTTACGCTGTCTTTCTCACCAAATTTGGACCTCCCTCACATGTTTCATGCAGACCTATGAATTTTGCCCCTTGCTATTTTGGGAGCATTAGATCCTGAGGCTCTCAGCCAAGTGACAAATGACCTTATAGCCCTTGGTTTGGGGAGAAAATAAAGTCCATCGGAGACCGTGGTCATGAACTGTGTTGACCTGCACATCTGCAAAGGGCATTGCTACCAGAAGTCTTCCAGTTTCTTACAGAATCATTGAATAGTTAGGGTTGGAAAGGACCATCTAAGAGATCATCTAAGCCGTAAGCTGTGTCAGCTTTTAGATAGTGTGGACAAGAAATTGCCTTCCTCTTCCATAAAACTTTCAGATGCCTGAAAATAATTCAAATTGGAGCTGGGATCTGCAGTGTGGGGAACTCTGATCAAATGCTTGTTCTGCATTATTCCTGTATCCTTACTGCTTCCCTAGTGTATTGACTGCTTTGAGGTGAGTAGACACATTTTAGTCATGCTTGTACACAACAACTCAGTAGATGAAGGATTTGAAACTGGTCTCCTCCAGAGCCCTTTGAGTGCTATGAATGATAGTATTCACTATTTTTATCCCTAAAAAGAGAAAAGGGAAGAAAAATGAGGCAAAATCTTAGTTTCATCACTTACTTCTTTCATAGCATGGTTTGTACTTACAGTTCTCGCCCTGAAATAAGTAAGAACATCAACAAAGTTTAGAATCTGGAATACCCTTAGAAGGTTATTGCCAGAATTGTTCCTTGTTGGTGTTCAGACCAATCTACTCCTTACATTTCTGTCTCCCAGTCTCAACTTGCTTGCCTTTATCTTAAGCCGAGGTACAAATTAGCACGAAAGCTGCGCAAAGCAAGTGAGAGTTTTTTCTTCCGGTGCCAGCGCTGTGGAGGCCAATCCATGGATGCAGTTGCAAGCAGTGGTGTAGGAAGCATCTGGAACAGTGGGGACCAAACTCAAGTAGGGTAAATTCAGGGCATGGCTTGATGCTAGTGCTGAGACCTATAAACCTGGAAGGCTATAGATATGATTCAAAATATATGTGCCCAAGATAAGAGGCTTGAGCTCCTGGGCTGCCTGTGAGAGAAGTGGACAGGTAAGTTTCTCCAAAAGGCAACGCACCACTTTGTACGGCCTGAAAACAGGAGGTATGGGAGTCCAGTACCCAGAAATGTTCAAGTGTGGCATCTCACAACCCACCAGCTCTTCTCACCTACTCTTGTTTTTCTGCCTTTGAACACTGAGCTATTAACCTGTCACTGGGGCAGGTGCTATTGTAGCTTTTCATCTCATATATTTATTTCAATAAAGCTTTTATTTAATATATTTGCCACACATGAATGGTTCTATGAACACCTTCTCAGAAGAATTCCCACTCTGCATTTGTCAGGGTAACTTGTGCTAAAGCCGTGCTAGGAGCAACCAGGCTTATAAATAGCAGAAACCAGAACATTTACTCAGATAGTGAAGATAGGGTCCGTAATGTGGTCGGAGGAAAAAAAATCTGTATTTCCATGGCCTCAGGAGGTTTTCTAACATGTATCTTTGCCAAGAGAAAACATCCCGATGTGCACCTAGAATTTCTGAGTAGCAAGTTGTCACACACACTTTAGAAAATATCCAACCATATAGCATAGCAACCAGAAACTGCCACATTCTGATAAGTAGTGCTGTGCCCTTTCTTGACTGCGTATGGGAAATTCCTATCTGTTGTCTTTCATTAACCTAAATATATGAATTGGAATGGTCGTGCTTCCCGACAGAACATGCATCTGGTCAAGAGAGCCGCTGTGGTCACTGGAAACCAGAATGCCAATCTTCCTTGGCCTTTTGTGTTGCCCTTGCTTCTAGCTAAGATATTTGCTTTGTCTCTTTTTTGACATTTGTATAATAACACTGAGGTGGATAAAACTGAAAGCCGTGAGTGTGACTGTTGAAGTTTTGCCCTTAGGTCCCGTTTCTCACCCTGACCTACACTCTGGTCTAGGTTGCCTGCACTTCTGATCACCTGGGGGTTTTTTTTCCCAAAAGAGGGAAAGGGTTTTTGTGAACAGTTTGCAAGACAGCAGCAGTTGGATCAGAGCTGTAGTCTTGGATCTCAAAAGATAGTACTAAGGTCACTGTACATAGAGCATTGGGAGAATGCAGTGGCCATGATACTGTGAGCAGTCTGCCTGGCACTGTACCCCTCTTGAACCTCTCCCTCATGTTCAGCGTGGAGCTCTATAACTGCTCTGAGATTTTTTTAGGTTTGAACTTGCTGAGCACATATGCCTGTTGCTTATCACTTTGAAGGAAGCAGCCACAACCAGATCGGTGGTGGTATTGGTGTTATTTCTCCAGTAGCTCTTTTGTCCTCACCAAACCAAGAGACCCATTCACACTAAAACCAGAAAGTATTCCTAGCTGAAGAAAAAAAGGCTATGTAGATAATTTTGCTTAGAAATTGATGTGTTTTTAAGCAAGGTTAGCAGGGCTAAATAAACTAAACAAAATTAGATGCCATGTTTATATTGTCAGGGCTTTTTGGTTGGGGTTTTTCTTTTCTTCATTTTAATTCTACTAAAACAAATATTCCTTTATTTCTACCATGGACTGAAGCAACACAAATGACCATTTGTGTAGTCATTGCTTGGCTAGGGTCATTTTCAGGCCCCTGCACACTGCGGTGGTAACACAGCTGGGTATGCTGGTTCCCCATGGCTAGAGCTCCTTCATCTATGAAACTCCACAGTGAAACTTCAGTCTTTGTGTTGAACTGGGCTGTGGTAATCTCACGTGCTGGCTTCTTTTAGTAGGCACGCACACAGTGAGCATGGACACTGGTAGCAGCAGCTGCCAGGATTCAGTTTTTCAGTACCTGCAGAATTCAGAGCATAAATGGTTGTATGGGAGTCACAGCAGCCACCCAGGCAGCTACCTTGCTGAATCAAGACTCTGGGCAGATGGTAGCGTTTACTGTACTATGCAGTGTCCAGCAGCGTCAGGGCATGTTTTACAAACCCTTTGTGTTCTCCTGTGCTCTGGTGGATGGGCATAAATATATGCCCATAAAATTGATGGCATAAAATCCCATCAATTATTTTCAAGATAGAGCCCCTAAATGCAACAAGTCAGCAGAGAACAATACCTCTGCATACACCTCCTAAACGTGGCTGATAAACTGCTACTCAGCAGCAACAGAAAGGTACAATTTATGGAAAGCTTCAGAGGTCAGGGGCTGCTTGACCCTTTATGGACAGTCTCAAAAACCTTGTGTGTGTTTCCATATATCCTGTCCAGATCACTGAAACCCATTCTAGGTTCACAAATACATACTTAGGCACCAGAATTAAAATGCCTTCCCAAAGGTGCCAAGTGCCTCCTGCTGACAAAAGTGCAGTTTGTCCTTCCTTGGTATATAACAGGGCCCATTTATTTCAGGTTCTTACTGGCTGGGTGGGTTTAGGAGACTGCCTTTAGCAGCTCCGATTGAACTGGATCTCTTACTTTCTCCAGGCCAGCTGCATCACACATGACATTGAACTGATCCAACAACTGTGTAGTCTATAGGATCAATTCTCCCCTGCTGTACCTGATTGCTTCTTATTGCCTGGGCCTTAAGCATGTTTCTTTGGAGGATAGTTCAGGTTAAAGCCTGAGCTGGTTGAAAGCCTTTGTTGAAGTTGGTGAGGCAACTTGATATGAAATTACATTTTGAACAGTCATCTTTCAGCTTGAATTCAATAAAAAGCAGTGTTTGGCACTTTTCAAACTTATGAGTCAAATTAATGCTTTCGAAAAAGCATTTTCCCCCCAAGTCTTTCAGAATTAGGGGCCTGCCACTTTCCTTTTTCAGCAGGGAAAAAAAGAGCTACCTTGCTTTGTGTTTACGAAAAGGAGAACATTTTGTAAATGCAGGGTTCCATTTTATGCATTGATTTGTAAGTGTTGTCCCTTTTCATTGTTCTTAAAGTCTTTCATAGATCTGATTGTCATTTAATTAGCTGTTCTCTTCCCCTCTTGTATTTGTACTTAGGAAACATATAAGTATTACTTCTTTAGTTCATGCTAGTCACTTGCCAGTAAGTTTAGCATATATGAGGCAGCTGGGTGAAGAGGTGAGCAAGCTTTAAATACCTGAAAGAATAATTAAAAGTGGAAAAAGTGAGCTTGAAATCGTTTATTTTTCACCAAGTAATCTACAGAGAGATAGTCCTCTGGTTTTGTGTTATTTGTTATTATTGTGATGTTTGCTATTCCTTAGAACAAGGTTTATTGGGATGGCTGATGAACCACAGTGTATGCAGAATACCATCTTCACAATTTAGTGGACTGCAAAAGACAAGACAACTAAACTAAGACTATGCTTTGTCAGCAAGGGTAGCCGGCAAGTTTGAAAAGAAGGAACTGTATCTGGTGCCGTGCTAGTTAGACTGCAGAGATTAATTATACAGAAAATGAGCACTAATGTAGGAAAGAATCCATTTTCTTTTGGCTCTTTATAGTTTGTCTGTGTGATGTCATCTGTGTCAATGTCAAGTCTGTTGCCACTGGGGGCATTTAGCAAGGAACTCAGAGACCCTGTAAGCAGGAAACAAAGACACCCTGGCATTCACCCTTTACCAAGGAGGACTGGGTCTCTGTTATTTTCGCATAGCAACAGAAACCAAGCTGAATAATGACCCAGCAAATCCCAGGTTATGCAATGTACAAAATAAGGCTGTCTCCTTTTACCTCTGTAGATCTTTGGGATGAACTGTTGTGCGCATGCCCCTCGGCCTCCCTGGTCAACACCTCTAACAAGTGCATTCATCCATGCAGAGCAGTAGACAGAAATGAATTCCGGGGTCATTTTCCCTGCCATTCCCCTTGGAAAAAAAAAAAAAAAACCCTCCTCTGTCAGTGTGATTCCCCAGGGCTATGCAGAAAAGTACAGCAATTAATCCCAAAAGAATTTTGATTCTTCTCTTCTGAATGCTTGATGCTATTCTGACAGCATAGATTGATAGGCAATCCCTGGAGAATGCTGAGCCCAGGTGGTCACATCAGTGACCTTCAGGAGAGGATGGCAGTGCCAGCATTGCCCACATCCAAGTCCTCAGCCTCATTCTACAGTCTGAGGTTAGGATTTTTTTCTCAGAACCCATCACCAGGTGAACCTTCATGCTTACTCCTACCTGAGAGTGAACAGAATACACACTGCTACCACATCTTTGAGTTCCTCTCTCTAAAGAGACAGTCAGTGAGGGATTTTCAGAGCATCCTATCCAACCTTGATGAAAGCCAGAGGGCTAGGAGCCAAACGATACCAAACCCCTGGCCTAGGCTGTTGTTCTGACAATCAGCATTTTCATTTAGGAGGAAGTTTTGATCTAGTTTTATAGTGTTGCTTCATTGCAAGATTAAACCTTAAGAAAAAAGTTTCACCATCCTTCAGAGATTCTGAGGTTTTCAGAGATGTTGTTCCAGCTGACTGCAAAGGTACATACAGCAAGGATGGGAGGGTTTGTAAAAGGTGGCAAAGGAGCCACATATTCGTACTCAGTACGCTACCTAGATTCTCTGTAAAGTTTAACCTGAGCGATTTGTGGCTAAGAACTGCAGTGCTGTATCCTGCCAGTTTGTGTTGAATTTGGTTATCTCAAAACCTCGCATCACATGGCAAAATCTTCATCTTTTTGTGTCTGTAGTCCTAGCCTTACAAAACATATCAGTCTCTTTGCTGCAGCTGGCTGCCTGTCCATGACTGCCCCATGTGAGAGCAGTTACACACTGAGGGTGAGATAAACAGAGATGAAGAGAAATCAGAAGACCACACAGGGAAGAGCCCTTTAACAGCTCATTTAAAAACCAAATAAAAATGCCATGGAAATGGTAAATGCAGGTTGACATTTCAATGAATATTTTTCAAATCCATTCAATGGAAGAGTGGAGAAGAGAGGTTGGGAAGGGAGGCTGTCAAACCACAGTTCTTCCACTGGCTTTCCCATAGCACATTTTGTAAGAGGTATTTGTGTTTTCCAAAGGAATAGTGCTCATTTTTGGAACAGGGAGAGTATAAAGCAGTTTTAGAGGAAGGCATCAGGCACTGAGCCTTTAGCTGTCTTGCTCATTCTTTGTGCATTTGATCGTTGTTTTTCTGAAGCCCGGGTACAGCATTTCTCATGAATGGACCGCACATTTTATCGGTCAGCATCTGTTCGCAGGCATAACCACGTACAGTTCTTCCTCCATCTCTGATTTGGTTCTGAGGCACGAGGAGCTGCGGTCAGCCAGAACACAGTGGTTGATTCGATCTTAGACAGTCACCCTCCTGCTTCATTTTGCACTTCACAGAGAAAAAGCCCATGGCTCAGTAGTTCACCTCAACCTAAGCAGACCCCTGAAGTAGGTGGAACCGCAATAAAAGCACTGTTACAAAAGCAGCTGCTGAGGTCAGTCTCTGACAGATACCTATAGTGTAGACATAGAAAATCAGATTAAATTCTTCCACCCTAGAGTTCATTAGTTCAACTTTTGAAAGACTTGAATGTAATTAAATAAACTAAGGTCTTTGCTGACCCCTTCCTGTTGTACTGTCTGTCCACAAAGCAGCTCAGGTCTCAGTGCCTGTGAGACACTTGTGAAGCCTCAGGTGATCTTTTCTTTTACTGACTTGACTTTCATTTACCCAAGTCACATGTGCAGCATGTGTCTTTCCAAATCATCACAGGAGCATAAGAATTTGCTATAGAATAAGCTGCATTTTACATACCTTAAAGTTGGAGGTCTCTCTGTTACTGGGTTCAGATATCTCTTTTGCTGTTTCATCACCAGAGATAAGCAACAACTGTGAACTCTGGAAGCTCTATTCCAAATACCTATCCTGAAGTCTGGGCTCTTGCTGAAATGAACTCAAATTGCTGACTGAAAGATCAAGCTGTAAAGCTCAGACAACTTTTCTATCTGCCATTATTTTTTCCGCTTCCAGTGTTTTCCGATTTCGTTTGAAATGAAAGAATCTGTGTCCTTTTAGTACAGCAGCTTTTGGTACCAGACAAAGCCAGGAAATGCAGAGACAAGTAAAGCTAAAATGAAACCCCCAGTACCATTGTTACTAATTGGTATCCTTGTTAGCAAGCTCAGCAGAGATGCCAGCAAAGGGATGCATACATACAAAGACACAGCAGCAGACTTGAGCCCATAATTCACAATGAATAATTTATTCAATTAATTTAGCCTGCTTTTCTTCTCAGCAAAACAGATCACCATTTCCTTAAATTTATACATTATTCCAAAGTGTTCAATAAAGACTACTTTTTGATTTCACCGTAAGGACTGATTGCAAACACTGCAGCACTGAACTGGGTTGTTAAGTTGCCATTCTTTGGAGAAGAGAGCTCACACAGCACACTTTCTTTCCCTTTTGTTTTCTTCTCTCCTCCCACTAATTGGATGGACAAGCAAGCACCTATGGCTCACACCATTGCCCAGGGGAACTTCAAATATCCTGTCAGCAGGTATTTGACATCCACAACTTTACAGTTGCTTTCTAAGAGCATTATTTTGGCCAAGACTGGTCAAAAGCAGTAGAGACCTGGCCCACTGATTCTAAGGGTAGCTCTGGCTGAGCATGACAAGTGTAGCAGATGCTAATTCTTCACATGACCACAAGATCAGGAGACCTTTTGTTTAGAGCTGTAAGTGTGTAAGTGACTGGCATGGAAGTACAGTTGCCTATGTTGCCCTTATCTGCGGGGTATTTTCACCATGGCAGTTTTGTTCACTCTCTCTTCTCAGGCTGTCTTTTCCCCCTTCTCTTTAAGTTTGCAAATGTTTTCCATGAAGATTAGAGTTATTTTAAGCTCTGTTTAAAATTTAAGGCTGACACAAAATCGCATCTGCAGCACCCTAGCTACAAGTTTTGGTTGCATTAAAAGTTAAATGCCAGTCATATGCATATTGAATGGCATTTACCTTTTGATTCTCGTATTGAATGAGAAAAAAAGAGGAAAGGAGAAGATGAAGAAGTTAGCGTTGTTCATCCCCAAATCCTTGGGCGCAGCCGTGTTTCACACTACGGCGCAGGCTGCACTAGAGTTGCAGTTGCAAACCTCTACAACTCCCATGCAGGCTCCTGATATTCTTGAGGAATGAGACCTGTGAGCAGTGCATAGCAGGTGCTGCTGGGCCCTTGGCCCTCTGCTTCCCCTTCCCACAGCTGCTCCAGCTGCTCACACAGCCTTTTCAGCTGTGGATTTGCAGTGAACAGGAAGGTCTCTGTGGCAGGATTTGAGCAGACCCCAAACCTTCACAATATATGTGCCTTCCTGAAGAAAGGCGCATTTTTCTCCATTTCAAAACAATATCTTGACATTCCTAACCCATTCTTGCCCATTTCTAACTTTGTTTAAGCCATTTTGGCTTTTTTTTTAAGCACAGTTTTCCAATTTCTAGCCTATTTTAAGCATTTTTCTGGCTATTTCTAAGCTATTGATGGCTATTTCCATCCCACTTTTGCTTCTTTCTCACCAGTTTTAAGACAGTTTTGGCTGTTTCTAACCCATTTTTCTCATTTCTGACCTGTGTTAAACCTATTTTTTTCATTTTTCTAAACCATTTCTGGCTATTTCTGACCCCTGTTATGGCATTTTTGGCCATTTCTATCCCTCTCATGCCCAATTTTTCCCAGTTTTAAGCCTTCCTGGCCATTTCCAAACCATTTTTGGCCATTTCTAAAGCAATATCTTTTCATTTCTAACCCATTTTTGCCCATTCCTATCTTGGTTTAAGCCATTTTGGCATTTTTTTAAGCACAGTTTTCCCATTTTTAGCATATTTTAAGCCTTTTTCTGGCTATTTCTAAACTATTTATGCCCATTTCAATCCCACTTTTGACCATTTCTAACCCATTTAAAGCCATTTCGGCTGTTTTTTAAAGTTTTCTTCTTTTCTATCCTATTTTAAACCTTTTTTGGCTATTTCTAAACTATTGGTGGCCATTTCTGCTCCTTTTTTTCCCCATTTCTAACCCATTTTAAGCCATTTTGGCTCTTTATTGAACACAGTTTTCCCCTTTTCTAACCTATTTTAAGTTTTTTTTGGCTATTTCTAAATTTTTTGTGGTCATTTCTATCCCATTTTGGCCCCTTTGTCACCAGTTTTAAGCCAGTTTTGGCTATTTCTATCCCAGTTGTTTCATTTATTACCCATTTTAAGCATATGTTTTTACTATTTCCAAACCAATTATGTCCGTATCTATGCAATTTCTTGCCATTTCTAACCCATTTTTTCCAAATTTCTCACTTGGTTTAAGCCATTTTGCCTTTTTTTTTAAACACAGTTTTCCCATTACTAACCTCTTTGAAGCCTTTTTTGGCTATTTCTAAGCTATTGATGGCCATTTCTGTCCCATTTTTTGTCCATTTCTCACCAGTTTTAAGCCAGTTCTGGCTATTTCTTATCTATTTTCCACATTTCCAACCAGTTTTAAGTTTTTCTTGGCTGTTTCTAAACTGGTTTTGTCTATTTGTAACCCTTTTTTGCCCAATTCTAACACTTTTTATGCCATTTTGCCTACTTCCAAACCCTTTTTGTCCATTTCTAAGCAATATCTTGCCTTCATGGCAGGGGGGTTGGGACTAGAGGATCTTATGGTACTTTCCAACCTTAAGTGTTCTATGATTCTATGATTGTATTGCTAAACTATTGATTGCCATTTCTGTCCCTCTTTTTGCCCATGTCTCACCAACCTTACGACAGTTCTGGCTATTTCTAGCCTATATTCCCCATTTCTAACCCATTTTAAGATTTTCTCGGCTGTTTCTAAACTGCTTTTTTCTATTTTAAACAAATTTTTGCCCGAATCAAATGCTACTTAAGCCATTTTACCCACTTCCAAACCAATTTTGTCCATTTCTAAGAAATATCTTGCCATTTCTGCCCTTTTCTAACTTGGTTTAAGCCATTTTTCCCTTTTTTTAAAAAACATATTTCTCCCATTTCTAGCCTATTTTCTGCCATTTTTGGCTATTCCTAAACTATTTGTGGCCATTTCTATCCCACCTTTGCTCCTTTCTCCCCAGTTTTAAGCCAGTTCTGGCTTTTTCTAACCCTCTTTTCTTACCTATTTTAACCCTTTTTTTTTCTTCCATTTCTAAACCATGTTTGGCCATTCCTAGCTGGTGTTATGGCATTTTTGGCAATTTCTATCCCTTTCATGCCCAATTCTTCCCAGTTTTAAGCCTTTCTGGCCATTTCCAAACCATATTTGTCCATTTTTAAGCAATTTCGTGCCATTTCTGACCTGTTTTTGCCCAATTCTAACTTGTTTTAAGCAATTTTGACTTTTTTTTTTAAACACAGTTTTCCCCTTTTCTAACCTATTTTAAGCATTTTTGGCTATTTCTAAATTATTTGTGGCCACTTCTATCCCACTTTTGCACCTTTCTCACCAGTTTTAAGCCAGTTTTGGCTATTTCTAAGCCTTTTTTCTCATTTCTTACCTGTTTTCGACCTTTTTTTTTTTTACTATTTCCAAACCATTTTTGTCCATTTCAAAGCAATATCTTGCCATTTCTAACCAATTTTTGCCCATTTCTGACTTGGTTTAAGCCATTTTGGCTTTTTCTGAAACACAGTTTTCCCATTTCTAACCTCTTTGAAGTCTTATTTGGCTATTTCTAAAGTACTGATGGCCATTTCTGTCCCATTTTTTGCCCATTTCTCACCAGTTTTAAGTCAGTTCTGGCTATTTCTAGAACATTTTCCCCATATCTAACCTGTTTTAAGTTTTTCTTGGCTGTTTCTAAACTCTTTTTGTCTATTTCTAAATTTTTTTTTTCCTATTCTAAAACTTGTTAAGCCATTTTGGCCATTTCCAAACTATTTTTGTCTGCATCTAAGCAATTTCTTGACATTTCTAGCTCATTTTTGCCCATTTCTAACTTCTTTTAAGCATTATTACTTTTTTTTTAAACACAGTTTTCCCATTTCTAGCCCGTTTTAAGCCAGTTCTGACTATTTCTGAACTATTTGGGGCCATTTCAATCCCTCTTTTGCCCATTTCTAACCCATTTTAAGCCATTTTGGCTGTTTTTTAAACACAGTTTTCCCCTTTTCTAATCTATTTTAAGCCACCTTTGGCCATTTCTGAGCTATTTGTGGCCATTTCTAACCCACTTTTCCTCCTTTCTCACCTGTTTTAAGCCAGTTTTGGCTATTTTTAACTCATTTTTCTCATTTCTTACCTCTTTTAAACCCTTTTTTATTTTTTACATTTTCCAAACAATTTTTGGCTATTTCAAAACTACTTGTGGCCATTTCAAGTCCACTTTTGCTTCTTTCTCATCAGTTTTAAGCCAGTCTGGCTATTTCCTAACCCTTTTCTCTTATTTCTTACCTATTTTAAACCTATTGTTTTCCTAGTTCTAAATAATTTTTTGTCCTTTCTAACCTGTTGTATGGCATTTTTGGCCATTTCTATACCTTTCATGCCCAATTCTTCCCGGTTTTAAGCCTTCCTGGCCATTTCCAAACCATTTTTGTCCATTTCTAAGCAACTTCTTGCCATTTCTAACCCAGTTGTGCCCATTTCTAACTTCTTTCAAGCCGTTTGTGGCTGTTTTTAAGCCATTTTAAGCCTTTTTTGGCTATTTCTAAACTATTTGTGGCCACTTCTATCCCACTTTTGCCCCTTTGTCACCATTTATAAACATGTTGGCTATTTCTAACCCTTTTTTTCATTTCTGACTTGCTTCAAACCCATTGTTTACTATTTCCAAACCATTTTTCCCCATATCTAAGCAATTTCTTGCCTTTTCTAACCCATTTTTGCCCATTTCTAACTTCTTTTAAGCCATTTTGGCTTTTTTCTAAAACACAGTTTTCCCATTTCTAACCTATTTGAAGCCTTTTTTGGCTATTACTAAACCACTGATGGCCATTTCTGTCCTGTTTTTTGCCCATATCTCACCAGTTATGAGCTAGTTCTGGCTATTTCCAACTTATTTTCCCCATTTCTAACCCATTTTAAGCTTTTCTCGGCTGTTTCTAAACTGCTTTTTTCTATTTCTAACCTTTTTTTCCCTAATTCTAGCACTTCGTAAGCCATTTTCCCCACTTCCAAATTATTTATGGCCATTTCTAAGCAATATCTTGCAATTTGTAATCCATTTTTATCAATTTCTAACTTGGTTTAAGCCATTTGGCCTTTTTTTTTTTAAACACATTTTTCCCATTTCTAGGTTATTTTCTGCCTTTTTTGGCTATTCCTGAAATATTTGTGGCCATCTCTATCCCACTTTTGCTCTTTTCTCACCAGTTTTAAGCCAGTTCTGGCTGTTTCTGTCCCATTTTTCTTATTTTTTGCCTATTTTAAACCTTTTTATTTTTCCATTTCTAAACCATGTTTGGCCATTCCTAGCCAGCGTTATGGCATTTTTGGCCATTTCTATCCCTTTCATGCCCAATTCTTCCCAGTTTTAACCCTTTCTGGCCATTTCCAAACTATTTTTGTCCATTTCTAAGCTATTTCATGCCATTTCTAACCCTTTTTTCCCAATTCTAAATTCTTTTAAGCCCTTTCACCTTTTTTTTAAACACAGTTTTCCCGTTTCTAGTCTGAAGCCTTTTCTGGCTATTTCTGAACTATTGATGGCCATTTCTACCCCACTTTTGCCCTTTTCAAGCCCATTTAAAGCCATTTTAGCTGGTTTTTAAACATAGTTTTCCACTTTTCTAACATAATTTAAGCCTTTTTTCCATTTCTAAATTATTTGTGGCCTCTTCTATCCCACTTTTGCCCCTTTCTCCCCAGTTTTAAGCCAGTTTTGGCTATTTCTAAGCCATTTTTCTCATTTCTTACCTGTTTTAAACCTATGTTTTTACATTTTTCAAACAATTTTTTTACATTTCCAAGCAATTGCATGCCGTTCTTAATCTATTTTTCCCCTTTTCTGAATTGTGTTAAGCCATTTTGCCTTTTTTTTGAAATATATTTTTCCCACATCTAGCCTATTTTAAGACTTTTTTGGGTATTTCTAAAAAATTTGTGGCCATTTCTAACCCTCTTTTGCTCCTTTGTCAGCTTCTTTAGGCCAGTTTTGGCTATTTCAAATCTTTATTTTTAATGTTTCCTAGCCTTTTTTGGCCATTTTTAACCTGTCTTATGGCATTTTTGGCCATTTCTATTCCTTTCTTGCCCAATTCTTCCCAGTTTTAA
This sequence comes from Ara ararauna, assembly GCA_028858755.1. Taxonomy (NCBI): domain Eukaryota; kingdom Metazoa; phylum Chordata; class Aves; order Psittaciformes; family Psittacidae; genus Ara; species Ara ararauna. The sequence goes on from CM054378.1 coordinate 2,970,710, forward strand.
GCCTTTCTGGCCATTTCCAACAATTTTTCTCCATTCCTAACTTTGTTTAAGTCATTTTGGCCTTGTTTTTAAACACAGTTTTCCCATTTCTACCCTATTTTAAGCATTTTTTGGCTATTTCTAAACTATTTGTGGCCATTTCTAGCCCGCTTTTGCCCTTTTTTCACCAGTTTTCAGCCAGTTCTGGCTATTTCTAACCCATTTTTCTCATTTCTTACCTGTTTTTGGATTGGACATAGCCTTGGGTGACATGGTTTAGTGGGAGGTGTCCCTGCCCATGGCACTGGGGGGTGGAACTAGATGATCTTAAGGTCCTTTCCAACCCTAACTATTTTATGATTCTATGATTCTATTACTTTACTATTTCCAAACTATTTTTGTCTGCATCTAAGCAATTTCTTGACATTTCTAACCCATTTTTCCCCATTTCTAACTTGTTGTAAGCCATTTTGGCTTTATTTTAAACACAGTTTTCCCATTTCTAACCCATATGAAGCCTTCTTTGGTTATTTCTAAATGATTTATGGCCATTTCTATCCCTTTTTTTCCCATTTCTTACCACTTTTAAGCCACTTTGGCTATTTATAAAACGCTTTTCCCCATTTTTATCCGATTTTAAGCATTCCTCTGCTGTGTCTAAACTGTGTCTATTTCTAACATTTTTTTGCCCAATTCTTACCCTATTTAAGCGATTTTGGCCATTTCCAAACCATTTTGTCCGTTTCTAAGCTATTTCTTGCCTATTCTAACCCATGTTAGCCCATTCTTAAGTTCTTTTAAGCCATTTTTGCCTGTTTCTAAGCCGTTTTAAGCCATTTTGGCTGTATTTTAAATACAGTTTTCGCCTTTTCTAACCTATGTTAAGCCATTTTTTGGCTTTTTCTAAACTATTGATGGCCATTTCTGTCAATATTTTGCCTATTTCTCACCAGTTCTAAGCCAGTTTTGGCTCTTTCTAAAACATTTTTCTCATTTCTTACCTCTTTTAAACCTTTTTTTTTTCTGCTTCCAAAACAATTTTTGTCCGTTTCTAAGCAATTTCTAATCCATTTTGTGCCCATTTCTAACCTCTTTTAAGCCATTTGTAGATGTTTTTAACATATTTTAAGCTTTTTTTAGCTGTTTCTGAACTATTGGTGGCCATTACTATCCCACTTTCACCCATTTCTAACCCATTTTAAGCCATTTTGGCTGTTTTTGAACACAGTTTCCCCTTTTCTAGCCTATTTTAAGCCTTTTTTTGGCTATTTCTAAACTCGTTGATGCCATTTCTTTCCACTTTTGCCCCTTTGTCACCATTTATAAGCCAGTTTGGCTATTTCAGCTCCTTTGTTTCATTTCTTACCTGTTTAAAACCTATTTTTTTACAATTTTCAAAACGGTTTTTGCCATTTCTAAGCAATTTCTCGCCATTTCTGTCCCAATTTTGCCCATTTCTATCTTGGTTTAAGCCACTTTGCCTTTTTTTAAAACAGTTATCCCATTTCTAACCTATTTGAAGGTTTTTTTTTTTGCTATTTCTAAACTATTGATGGCTTTTTCTGTCCCTTTTTTTGCCAAATTCTTACCAGGTTTTAGCCAGTTTAGTCTATTTCCATCCGATTTTATGCTTTTCTTGACTGTTTTTAAACTGCTTTTGGGTATTTCAAACCCTTTTTTGTCCAATTCTAACACTTATTAAACCAAATTGCCCACTTAGAAACAGTTTTTTGTCCATTTCTAAGCAATTTCTTGACATTTCTAACCTGTATTTGCCAATTTTTGACTGATTTTTATTTTTTTCACCATTTCTAACCCCTTTTTTCCAATTTCTGACTCTATTTAAGCCTTTTTTTCTTTTTTATAGTATTTACAGCCTTTTCTATCTAATTTTTTCATGTTTCTTAGCAGTTCTTTGTCATATTTTTTGCTACTTCTAATCTCTTTTTATCTTACTTGTTCCCATTTCTATACCTGTTTTGGACACTGTGAACCCAATTTTGTCCACTCTTGAGCCTTTTTATTGCATTTTTGGCCATTCTTAACCTTTTGCTGCCTAATTCTAACCCATTTTATACTATTTTGGCCAGTTTTGAACCATTTTTGTCCTTTTCTATCTCTTTTAATTGCCATTTCTGACCCATTTTAAGCCCATCATTTCCCCTTTTCTAAACCCTTTTTTCTGACCAAATTTAAGCCATTTATTGGCCATTTCTACTCCATTTTTTCCTTTTTCTAACCCCTATTAAGGCATTTTTGTTATTCCTTATCAATTTCTCCCAGTACTACTGCTGCTCAAGCCATTTGGGCCATTTCTTAGCTTTTTTTGGTCACTTGCAAACAATTTTTGCCTATTTCTAACCCATTTTAATTCAACTTTCTTATTTTCTTACCGTTTTTTACTCTTTCTGAAGCTATTTTCTGTCATTTTTACCCTTTCATAAGCTATTTTTTTCCCCTTTTCACCCCTTTTCATGCCATTTTTGGCTATTCCTCAAGCTCTCTTTCCCATTTCTAAGCTGTATTTCTGTTATTTAACCACTTAATAGGCCTTTTTTGACTGATTTTTTTCCTTTTTTTGACCCTTTTTAACCAGCTTTTGGTCACTTCTAGCCTATTTTTAGCTATTTTTGGCCACTTCAAACCATTTTTTGCAAAGTTCTACCCTGGTTTAAGACATTTTTGCCCATACCTAACCCATCACTTAACCGCTTCTTAGTAGTTTTAAGTTGGTTTTGGCAATTGTTATTCCCTTTTTCCCCATTTGCAACCTGGTTAAACTACTTCTTTTGAGTTTCTAACCTATGTTTGCACATTTCTTACCTGCTTTAAGATATGAAATATCTGGAAAAAAATATGATTTTGAAATTGCACACAGCAGATACAAATTAATAAAAGGAAACAAAACAGAAAGAAAAGCAAATCCAAGTTCCTTCTGCAACTTCACACCAGCCCTAAAATGGCAGAATCTCAGATTTACACAGCATTCTCACAAACAGGAAAACACAGTATTACTCACTCAGGCATCACCTACACACACAAAGCTTCTGTGTTTTGCCACCTAAACCCCGTCCAAGTGTCATTTCTCTAGTGCCCACTCTCTGACATTGAAAAATATGGATGTATACCTGGAGATAGTACATTTGGTTGTGCTCTACTGAAGAGCCCTTTTCTCTCCTGGGCCCCTTCTGGGCTACAGCCATCAGCCCAAAAAGAAAGCTCTCCTCCTCCTACCTCTTTTATCCCAGGTGGGCGTTTGCCCCACCCCTGCCCCAGGGCATTGAGGGAGGAGTTGTGGGTGTTGCCTGGGGTATATAAGGCACAGGGATGGGTGGAGGAGCTTATCCAGCTCTTGAGCTTCAGCAAGGTCTGTTTTTTGGTGTTTGTTTTGTTTTGTGTAGCTTTTGAGTTTTGTGGTGTTTTGTGCTGTTGCTTTTTGATGTTTGTTGCATTGGAGTCATCAGTGTAAAGAGCTTTAGAACATGTTTGCGTTTCTCTGTGTATGCATTTTTAAGGGTTTCTTTAAGGTTTGGTTTTTGAGGAATTATAGAAACTGATCAAGGTTTCCTAAGGTTGTTGATTGGTACTTTTTTCTGTTTTGATTGTTGGGTACTGAATGTTGTTTTTTCTGAAGCAGAGTTTTGAGGTTGCTTTTTACTACTTCTGTTCTGTATGGGATTGTTGGAGGAAATGTTTGTTGTTAGGAGACCCAGAGGAAGGCAGTGAGAAGCAGGTGGAGGCAGGTATCATGTTTTAAATGTCTTCAGATTGGTGAATGCTGAAATGATGCTTGTTTGTTATTGCTGCCCTCTTTGTCCAGCTGGGGATCTAATGTACAGCTCCCCTAGTGCAGTAGTTCAGCCTTGCTTTGTCATCTACTATGTTTGTGTGCTGTTTTTTCATTGAACATGGTAGGCTTTTTAGGAGGAGCGCTCACAGTGTACAGACATCCAGTTCATGCTCCTATAGACATGGTGCCAGTACAGAAAGCTGCTGCTGGTTAGCTTTTATAATTGGATTTCTCAGGAGCTGTATCATCAGTAAGGCAGTTCACTGTAGTTAAAACCACAGCAGCCACTTGAAGCTCCATTTCTGCACTAGCCTTGTGTTGAGTTCTCTCAAGTATCCTGAAGCACAGCATGTACAGTCTCACTGTACAGCTCCTGCTTCCATAGTTGAGGAGCCAGATCAAAAAGCTAGTACTGGGCATTGCCTTTTTGGGTTGTACTCTCCAGTGGGACCATAAGTACAGAGATCAGGTATTACTTAATGCCCTAAAACAGTGACTGTTTACTGTGTCTTTCAGTGTTCTCAAGTGTCCTGAAGCCAAGCTGGCAGAGCGCTAACGTTCCGCCCCTGCTCGCGCGCCTGAGGTGCTGGGACAGAAAGGTGTCGCTGGCAGCACCTACTCATGGAGATTTCTGGAACAGTGCTGCCCACATGGCAGTCTACTGGCTCTTTGTTTTTTAAAACTCCATCTCTGTGGAGCTCCTTTGTTGAGGCACTGGAGTGTCCAGGAGCACACAGAGCACAGTGCCAGCATCCAGCTCTTGCTCATGCACCCTAGGTGCCGGTGTCAAAAGCTGGTGCTGGGCATCACTTGCACACAGAGGTGTCCGGCAGTGCCGCCGATATGACGGGCAAACCTGTGTAGGTGATGGCCAGCGGCACCTTTCTGTCCCGGCTCCTCGGCTGTGGGAGCATGGGCCGGGTGCTCACGCTCTGTGCGCTGTGTTCCAGGAAGCCCGAGAGCGGGCACCAGGGCGGCAGTGCACAGATGGAGTTTTAGGTGGCGAAGTGAGGTCTTTAGATTGAAGGAAGATCCAGGTTGTGTCCTTGTAAAGCCCTGCTCTGGGTCTTTTTCACGCTCTCCACCTCTCCCCTTAGAGCTGCTCTGGCAAGATGTCAGTGGTCTGTGCCGCAGTTTCCCTACCTGTAAACCAGGAAGAACAGCAATTTTCCATGCTGTTCTGCCTTTTCCAGTTTGCTGCTTTTCTTTAATCCCCCTCTATGTTTCTTTGGAAGGCAGCTACCACCCCTAAGTGCTAAATAGTCCTTCTCAGCCTCAGGTTTGAGTCAGCTCCACAGGCATGGGCCCTTCCGTGATGTGGAGAAAAGAGTGTGCTAGGGACACCAGTCCTGCACGGGCAGTAAACAAAGGGCCCAAAGGGAAACAGGGGGAAAGAAGGAAGTCCGAAGCCATTTTTCAGGGTTCCAGCACATTCTCCAAGGTGGTTGCATCTTTTTGGTGCTACCTGATGTTTCCAAGAGCTTTGATGCTGCTGGATTGTATTAGCAAATAGGCTTAGACCACTCTCGTACTGCTTTTGCTGGGCTAATGTTGTCAATTCTTGTTTGTTTTTCTTCAGCCTTGTTGCTGCTCTTGTCTGCATGCGATTGTCCAGAGCAAGACCAGGGGAAATCGAGGCAAGACTGCTGGGATGCTTTCCATCTTCTCCCTGCGTACCAGAAACTCCATCATCCGGCGGTAAGTAATATCTCTCTGCTTGTATACATCATACGCAACCTGTAAAATTGCTTCATTTCCAAGTTGCCATCGTGTATTACCCAGAAGCAACTGAGTAAATTCGGGGTCAGCTTTGTCTGTTAATAGAGATGAGGAATCTGAATCATGTTTTTCTGTAGAAAATACCTACGTATATATGAGACTCCAGTATATCTGGGAAAGATGTTGTTCCTTATGCTCCTGCTGAGGTGTGTTTGGAAGAGACCCCAAGCAAGGATGGCTCTGTCTAAATAACAAGTATGATTAGTTTGGGCCCGTTTTATTGGCTGGCAATGCTTCTGAAGAGGCATAGGGGTGTATTGGGAATCCGATGGGAAGTGCAAGGGCTTTGTTAATGTTTGTTGGGACTTGATGCTCCTGATGGAGGGAAAACAAGAAAGCAGCAGCCACGTAGTTGCATGAGCTGAAGAAGGTGAGATAGGTGCTTAGTAATGTTGAGTTCTTGAAGTCTGTTAGGAAGGAGGTGTCAGTGCTCTCTTTGGTTAGAAGCCAGGTTTCTGCTAGCCTGGGAGAAGCCTTTCTAAATAGTAGCTGGCAGGACGGTGACTTGAAGCGCGGCACCTCTCTACCTTCCCTTTCCCAGCAGTTAATCTGTTTGTTGCGGGCCAGCTTTGTGCCGGGATTTGCGAGGGATGTCCGGAAACGCCCGCGCTGCCTCGCAGTGGTTTCTGTCTGAACTGGAAAGGCAGAGGAGAGGCCGCTGCAGGCTGTAAGGGTCGCCTTGGTAAGAGGCATTCTGTCCTGGTCAGTTGGAGGCCGAGCTGGGAGGAGGCAAATGGATGGAGTGGTTACTCATGGGCAAGAGCAGGGCTGATAATGCCTCCTGTGAAAGATGTTGCAAAGAAGCTGCGGAACGGTGGGGTGGTTTTGCTTCCAGATTGTTGTGTTGCTTCGGGTTCGATAATGTCCTTTTGGAGGCTTCCTCTGCTGCAGTTCTAGCAGTTGGGGTAATGCTGTTTCTAGAGAACACACAGCAGAACGAAACATGAAGGATTGTGCTCTTTCCTAAACTGTTTAAGTGGCATACTTAACATAGGATTTTACTGAGCAGGTCAGGATAGGAGACACGTTGTGAGGGAGAAATAGAATGCAATAGGAAGGAATATACCTCTCTGGAGTAGTCAAGCTGTGAGATGAAAACCAGCACGGTTTAGAACAGAGAAATGAATGGATGCACTGTGGAAGGAAATGAGCACTTTGTTGTGTTTCCTCCACCCTTCAAAAAGGGAAAAGAACTTTAAAACCCTTAAAATTCTTCCCAGAGATTGAAATTTGACAGCAATATTCAAATGCCATAGTCAGTTTTGCAGAGATGAACAGGAATAACCCAGTGGTGGGTGATGGATATGGATGGATGCTGCGGTGGGGAGAGGGAGAATCAGGTGGGGTTGAGGTGTGCGTGACCCTGAAATACGTTGGCATGAAGGCATGCGTGTATGGCCTGGGCAGTGGGAGTTCCCAGAGCGTTTCCCTTGAAAGGGAAGCAGTTTAATCCTGGCAAGTACTAATGCAAGAGCAAAGTGTAAATGAGACTTTCTGGCAGAGGGACGGGGCTGCAGCTGCGGGGGGAGACGCGCGTGCTCGCGTGGCAGCTGAGGTCAGGAAAGGAAAGAGTGGAAGGTGAGTGTTCACAGTGGGTGGGAGCCCTTATTGCTGTGGAGAGCAGCAAGGTGGGAAGGCAAAGAAGGGGTGGAAGAACTGACTGGTGAGGAGCTGATCTGGGGCAGAGAAGCGGGGTAATTCTGTAGCTGTTCCGGCTGTCTGCTTTGCTGCAAGGCACTGAGCCCCTTTAGGTTAGCGGAGACTTCAGCAGGGCACGGTTTAGGAGTGTGTTCAAGATGATCAAGTGTCACCTCGCTCGCTAGCATCCGGGATGCTGCCTGACTTGTAGCTGTGCTGTTCTTTACTCATTGAGTTTGCTCTGGGGCTTTGCATTTGTAGCACAGTGGTGTTTTGCATACGGGTTCTCCTTGTCTTGGTAAGAGTCTCTTATTAGGGGTGTTTAAAATGTCAGCGCTTGATTTCCTCTCTGTAGTCTTTGAGTGTGGGAAGTGTAGAGCAGCATTCAAAGGCTACGGTAGGCGGCTGCTACTGACTGACCACTTAGGGAGTTCTG